>JAPCYP010000103.1:0-1200000 GCA_035048595.1 Echinosophora koreensis
ACAGAAGTTAGGGCAAATTATACTTACACCCTCTTATGATTTGGAGCTTGTTCACTTTACCAACCTATGATTTGGGATTTGTTCAGTAAACAAACTTGGGTTTTGCTTTCATGCAGGAGACTTCAGGCAAAAACTGCCTTGCATGCATCTCTTACATGCTTATTGGATTAATGATGATATGATTATGAACAAAACATAAATGAGTTTAGTGCAGCATTTTGAGACATAGGCAGGTAAAGTGTACCCAAACCATTAGTGGCTTTAGTTACTATATTTTTACATGAGAGTATCATACTTCAAATATTAGTTTGCATTTTAATTTAAATTGGCAAATGCAACCAGTGCCCTGTTGAGTAATCCAAAGATGAAAAGATTTGATTGAAAACTACAACTTTTGAATTTCTAAAATATTAAATACACCATTTTTCATTAAAAAAATTATTCTTTGGTTCCTTAATTAGTGCCGGCCAGTACTGGTTAGCAAGAACCTTTTAAATGTTGGTCATCTTCTCATTAACCTTTTGGAATGATCATTTACAAGCTTCACCAACGCATAATGGAAACAGAAAAACAGAGCACAACTCAATGCAAATATTATAGTGAAAACTGAAAAATAAAAAAAGGAATAAGAACTTACAAGGTCCGCACCAAGCTGCAGTGAAATAGAAGACAGCATGCAACGAGTTGTCTGTGATTTTCAGAAGAAAAAGGGGGCACAAAAAGAGTTCGGAATGATTGCTCTATAATCAAAAGGGTAATATAACATTCATATCAAAGAGCAAATAAGAAACTACACTTAAAAAAACAATTCAAGGGAATAAGCCCCCTAGAACAACCCAACTGCTTAAATCAGTTAAAAATAAAATCTTGCATACAGAAAAACGCTTACCTTTAACTCTGTTAAGGATATTTTCAAACTCTTCCTCGGAATTAACAAGGACAATATCGGAAGAAGCTGAAAATAATTTAACATTAACTTATTATTAGAACAAAAATAACTGAACTTAAAAAAATAAAATAAAAAAAGGAGAGGGATCTAACGTGGGGCGGAGGAGAGGGATCGAGAATGGTGGAAGGGTGGCGAAAAGGAGATGGCGGCGGTGGCGAAGAGGGAGGTGGTGGGTCGAGAGAGAGAAGGTGATTGTGCTTGTGAGCGAAGGTAATTGCAGAATGGACGAACCCTAATATCTATTGCGCGGCGAAACAAGGAGGAGGATCGAACAATCAAGTTTCTCGCCATTTCGCTTTCTGAATTCTGATTCCTTCCTTCCTTCTTCTTCCTTCGTGGTTGCAGGGTTTAAGCCAGTTTTGTGTTTTTTTTTTTTTTTTTTATTCTTCTCCTTTTTAAATTGTTTGAGGTATTTTAGGGTAAAATTATTACAACTTAAATTTTGTTTTTTCAGCCAAAACAAAATTGAATTTGGATGAGTTGAATTAGTTCGGTTTTATTTGATTCAAAATTTTAATTTCATGTCTAGCAATTACAATAAAAATTATCATTAATCAAGATATAAATTAATTTTTATATTTAAAATGAGTCTATTTTTTTTATTTTTTTATTTTAGAGAAGCATATACATTGCAATTCATTCAGGATAATGTTTGCAATACAAATAGAAGTAGAAACATGAATATAGGAACTAGCAAAAACAATAGAGGTCCTAATAAGAGTATGAGCAACTGGATTAGCTTGTCTCCTGATAAAACATATTTTAAAGCTTGGAAAAGACGAAAGAAACTCCATACACTTATCACTAATTATAATGGTATAAAAAAAAAGTTTATTGACATCTCATACATGACTTTTAATAATTATACTAATATAAATAACAACTAAATTCTTAAAATATACTACGGATTAATTGAATTAGTTCTATATTAATAATTAACAAATTTACTTTATTCTTAACAACAAATAGGTCAAGACAAACCAACGTGTGGTTAATCCGAATGGTAACAAATCCAAGCCTCTTAAGTCAGCAGTTATAGGTTTGACTCCTAGATTTTGTACATAAAAAAAAATTAGTTGGGAGAGGGTAGCTCTTAAATATCATTCAAGTCCCCCTGAAAAAAAATTAGTAACTGTTTATTACCGTAGATACTTCATATCAATACTATATATGGGTGTGTTACACTCACACAATCTTACCAAAGGATATGACTAATTCCTATGGATTTATTTATTATTATTATTTTTGACAAAATGGAGAATTTTCAATAGTAGTAACTGAGAAATGATCTAAATAACAAAGTTTAGCAAAAATAAATAAAAAAATTGCACACATGCTATTTTTCCTTATTGCATATAAGCTATAATTACTACTCAATCGTTCCATACCAATTACTTGATATCTTGAATAAATAAAGCATAATAGTGAAAAATTGAACAACCATTAAGAGTAAAGTTCACCACCATCACGAAATCCTTGTTAATTATCATCATCGAAACTCTTATTTGTTTTATTGTGATCCTTCCAAAGTAACCCGGCGTACCTGCAAATAGTATGTTCCATGTGTATCCAAATTCATTTCCATAATTTTCTGCTAGATTATAATCTCATGCCAAAAAGGATCCCCATACATGTGATTTGATAAGGTGAGACCATATTTCTGAAAAATACTCTGTCACAAAGGAGAGGCATGTAATGATTTCTCTATACTGTACATTGGGATGAGACAGAGACAATCAATAGACATTCCTCTTTTCCACACTCCTCAGTAGCAACCAAGACACTTTAGGGAATAAAACACTATTTTTTTTAACAAAAAATTTTCAATAGAAATTCATATGTATAGGTAAAATAAAACGAAATCAAAGTTTTTTTTTAAAAAAATTCAAAATCGTTGTTTGTGCTAAATCCAAAAGGTTGGATATTCTAATTCTAATTAAAATAGAATTTGAATCTTTTTCCTATTTTTGAACCAATAATACTTTTTTCATCTCATTATTGCAAAATTAACTATCAAATAAGTATTTTTAAATTAGGGGTGTAACGGGTCGGTTTGGTTCGGTTTTAGGTGAAAAAAATCCAAGCCAATAAAAAATAATTGGTTCGGTTTGGTTCGGTTTATGAGATTTTTTCCACAAAACCCGAACCAAACCAAGCCGATGAAGTATGGATTGGTTCGGTTCGGGTCATCGGGTTCACTATTAAAACATGAAAAATAAATATAGAATAATAATAAAATAATACAATGAGTCACAGCTCCAAATTACACTCACTAACCCTAGGTTCCCCCATTCCCAATCCCCACTCAGCCGCCACCCCTTCTTTAATCGATCTTCATCTCTCTATAATCTTAGGGGGGTGTATTGGATTGAGATTTCAAAAGATTTTAATGAACTTTTTTATGATAAAAAAGTCTTGTGGTATTCAATCAAGACTTTTAAGTAATCTAAATAAGTTTGGTGGTATTCAATCAAGACTATCAGGATTTTTTAAAGAGAGAATCTAAATCCAGTGGTATTCAATCATGACTTTTTACAAGTAATAAAAAGTCCTCTGGTATTCAAAAACTTCCTGATTTCGATGGATTGTTTTTTAAGATGGATTTCGTGGGACTTTGTATGACTTTTTAGTGATTTTTTAGTAACAAAAAGTCTCACCTCAACACATGAGATTACTCAGGATTCTTCATTCTTATTTCTCTTCACCATATGCCTTCACCTCTCTCCCCTCTCCCCCTCTCTCTCTCCTCCCTCCCTCCATTTCTCTTCCTCTCCATCTCTCTCCTTTCTCCCTCTCTCTCCTCCCTCCCTCCATCTCTCTCCTCTCCCCTCTCTCCATCTCCCCCATGGTTGTCGTTCAATCCAACATAAGTTACCAAACAACTTTTAGAGTGTGCTTGTTGCAGATTATTTTGACGAAAGAAAACACTTTTTTAAATTGAAAAAAAATCATTTGTAACGAGTTTGATTGTATTTGTTTAATATTTTCATTAAAATCATTTTTTAAATAAATCATTTTTAAGGTTAAAAGCAGAAGCTACAAGATTTTGCAGGTAATGGTAATGACCCTCAAAATGGAAATGAATTGTTCAATCTTCACAATGCATCCTTGAGGAATGTGATCGAGAAAATATTTGATATTTTTAAAATGCGGTTCACAATTTTTAAGTTTGTGCCATTTCTATTTATAACACAAGCTTTTGCTTGTGTTAGCATGTGTAGCACTATATAAGTTCCTTTGTAAAGAATGTCGTTTTGATGAACTTACAATTGAACCAATAGACAAATCTTTATCTTCAATATCACCAGTTAATGTAGACAATAATTTTGAACCTATTGTTCAAACCCAAGAGCGGGAATGAGAAGGTGTTAATGCTTAGAGGGCTAGCATAGCTTTAGATATATGGAGAAATGCAACTTAGGAGGACATGAAGTTACATCAATTTGACTAATAATTAAAAGATTAGAAAATTTGTATTGGGTTTTACTTTTATTTATTTATTATATTATTCATTTCTTTGTTATTTTTTTCATTGGCTCTTATAACTTTGAATGTTTGCTAAAAATTCATGTTTTCATTTCAAATCTTATAAATCCATATAGTCCATTCAAATCTTATAAAGTCTTATGAAATAAATCATTTAAAATCCACACATGAGAATCTTGATTATAACAATCTTTAAAAAAAAGTCTTTTAAAATCTTATAAGTCATTACATTTCTACATAATCTTTTAAAATCCACAAGACTTTTTTAGGCCAAAACAATCTTTTACAATCCCAATCCAATACACCCCCCTTAATCTCTGCTCTCTTTTTGCTTCATCTTTTTTATGCTTGCCTTCTCCACTTTTCTTATTTTGTAACCACCAGTCCATTAGAAATGTAAAATTCATCATCTCCTCCTTGCAAGTTGCGAAACGTACAGTGCTCGACAGAGGATGGCGACGCCTCGACGGAGTTGCTTGGACGGCGTGACTTAGACAAGAATGAAGCACGACGGGAGGAGGAGATGGAAGAAATGACGAGTCGACGGCGCCTATCTTTACACGAACGTGAAGCAGTGAACCAGTTGGTGGTGATGCAGATAGTGTGTGCGGCGGCTGAGGACGTTGTTCTGGTCATGGCTGAAGGGTGTGCAGCGGCAGAGGAAGCCGTTGGTGGTGGCGCGCGGCGCGCAAGTGAGGGTGAGGCAGGGAGTGTGTGGAATGAGGAGAGACTTGTTAAGACTTCAGAGTTCAGACATTAGGTCAGGAAAAATGGAAAATAGGTTAGGAATTGGGGAAAATGTAATGCCATCGGGTCGGGTCGTCGGCTCATTGGATTTGAAAGCCAAAATCCAATACCCGAACCAAAGAGAATCGGTTCCAATCGGTTTGGTTCGGGTTTTTACCCGAACCAATCATCTTCAGTTTTTTTGGTATTGGTTCTGTTCGGGTTGATCGGGTTTACCCGGTCCACTTACACCCTATTTTAAATTATACAAATAACTTCATACTATTTTTGTAATTTAATGTATAAAATTGATCTCCACACAACTCAAACAAATAGATTATCTTAAAATTGTTTCTCAACAAACACATCCGAACATAAAATTGACTATATCAGAATCGATTAAACAATAATCAATTATACATATAATAATTCATGTACGTATAATCGATTATTAAAATAATCACATTTTTTTATTTTTATTATTGTATAGCAATTTAATTAATTTTACCAAAACGACGTCATATTTGTGCTAGAAAACAAACGGCTAAGAGGCCTACAAACTTTGTGCTTGTTGGGTCTTTCTTCATAAAGAGGAGACTATACTCATTGGGCCCAAAAAATGGTTGTTTGATTCTTTAGAAGGACAAGGAACCACTCAAAACCCTATTCGGGCCTTTCTCTGTATAAAACCCTAAAAATCCGATTTTTATAGTTTTAGGGTTACGCCGAATCTCAGGTCCCATTCTCTGCTCGTGTGTTTGCTTCAACAAGCATCGAAGATGAAGGGGCGCAAAGGCGAGCGTGTTAGGTTTTCCTCTAACCCATCCAAATCCAAACTCTTCACCATAAGCTCTCTCATTTTCGATTTCTGTGCTAACTTCTGTTCAATCTTCACTGTGTTTGTTTTGTCCTAAATGTTAATTTTTATAGGCTCAACATTTTTTTTTTTTTTATTTTAGTTTCTTCCTCTCTACGACCCCAAGTTCAATGTTGATCTGGAAATAGGTTGCGTTTGTTAATCCTGAGAATTGATTCGTTTGTTTGGCAGAGCAGGCATTTTAGGTTGTAATCAAAATTGGACATGTCCTGTTTTAATCAATTTGGTTCTACTAATTTCTTATGTGATTTGTGTTTGTGGGTATTGCAAGTTGAAGAGTCTGGTTGAGTTATGATTGTTTAAATTTGAATATGGTCACTGTTGAAAAAAATGAATTAATTGATGCTTTCAGTGAAAGATTTTTGATTTGGAGGAAGTACATTACTGATCGATGACTACTTTTCAGTTGTGAAAGTTAGAGTCCTTAATGTGAGAAGTCATAGCAGTACTGCGTTTTGCAACTTTTTAGGATGAAGTACATTCCTTCTTTTTTTTTGGCATGATCTTTTGGTCTTAATTAAGCTAATACTGTATTTTTTTTATGCTTTGATTTTAGACTCTACGTGAGAGGCACAATCCTTGGATACAAAAGGTAAAAGCTTCTTGCCCTGAGTAGTTTAACTAATTTTGTAGATACTTTATCTCATTGTGTTTGGTTGCTGGGAAATGGAAAGTTGAGTTTAATGGAGAGAAGCATTTAGGATTTACTTCAAGGATTTGCGGGTCGTTTGGTTTCTGATGAGGTGATGGTATTTTTTCAGATCCAAATCAAACCAGTACCCAAACACATCTCTAATTCAAGTTGAAGGAGTGAACACCAAGGAGGAGGTAGCATGGTATGCTGGCAAGCGAATGGCATATATCTACAAGGCCAAGGTGAAGAAGAATGGAAGCCATTACCGTTGCATTTGGGGAAAGGTCACCAGGCCTCACGGTAACAGTGGCATTGTTCGTGCAAAGTTCAAGTCAAATCTTCCACCCAAATCAATGGTAGTAATTTGGTTGCGCTAGTTTTATTATGTTCCCTTTTTAACAGTATTGTGATTTTTTGAGTTTTCCTGTTTTGCAGGGAGCAAGGGTAAGAGTGTTTATGTATCCAAGCAATATATGAGGTATGCCCGCCTCTATTAATGTTTTCTTTTTAATGTTTAGTTGCCTTTCTCTTTTTCCATTTCATCTTTCCAGTCAACATTGGAACTCTTATTTTTCATTTTATATGAATGTTTATTTTTATGTATTTTAATGATTAATGATTCTTTTGTGATGCATCACTGCTTGACTTTTTCCTTTGGCTAAGTTATGTGATAATATATTATATGACAATCAATAAGCATGTGGTTATTGCATGCTTAACGAGTTATTTTTAGTTTATGAGAAACATAGTTTATCATCTGGAATTCTGTTGGAAGGGTAATGAAATCTTTTTTTTTTTAATAAAAGGGTATGAAATCCTTTGCTCTATATCCTTATGATCTGATGGTTGATTGTATGTGTTAAAATTCTTTCATGTCCTCGATGTAATCAACTGTACTTAGCTGCGTGTGTTTTATGCAGTTTACCTTGTTCTAATTTTACATTGAAATTTCGGTTGCAGATTCTGATGGTAAGATGATCAGTAGAATTCACAGCTGATTCGTAGGCACAAATATTTTTGTTTCATTTTCGATCAAGTTTATTGTCATTTGCGTTTGTAACTTCTGAGCACTATTTTTGTTAGGACGTTGTAGGACAGAATGGTATTCTCTATTGTGTTTGCTGTTGTCCATGAAGATTATATTTTAATTACTATGTGTGTGTTTGGCTTCACGTTGGAAATCGCCCGAATTGATTTTGCCATTTATTGAACGTGATTTTATTAAAAATGAGATTTGGTTAACTAGAAGCGATTTTAACTAGAAGTTACAAAATGTAACTTTTGAGTTGAGTTGAAAAATTTATATTAAGTCTTATATCAAACTTGTTTTTAGAATAAAAACATCTAAACATAGGTCACTTCAAACTCAATTATAACCAAATCAATTTTACAAAATTAGTTACATTTAAATTCATTTTATCAAATGTTCATCCAATTCAAACACACATGAGTGTGGTTTTTTGTAGTTTTTATTTTAAATTCTGGCGTGATTTATCAACCTAATAAAAATTTACTAATTGACGATAGGTATATGTGGTAGTAGTGAGCTAAATTTAGTCATGGGACATATGGAGATCCAAAAGACGGAGGGTACTTGTTAGAATTTAAGCTTGCCTTTGCATTTTTGCTGAGTTTATATTTTCTTTTGGTTAGGTTAGATCTGTTTTTATGGCGAGATTCTCAACGGTTTCAGAAAGAAATACGTAATGTTATTTCTCCAAGTTAAAAATATGTATTGCCAACAAAGCTGTTAATTGATATGCCGCTGAGAATGCAGTGGTGTGTTCGATACTGATACTATTTTTTTTTCACTACCGTTGTGCTCTATATTAGCACTTCAATCTTCTGGTTTAATCATATAACGGAAGGAAGCTTTGAGAGACTTCAAAAATCTTCTGTTTCTTTTCTATTAGGTTTTAATTAAGGATAAGTATAATGTAAACTATGAATTGATCATAAAAAAAAAAAATTGTAAACTATGAATTTACATATAGTTGCTTAAAAAATGTGGTTAGATCCAATATGTTCAAATTGATAAGTCTCAAGGTAAATCAAACCGTACAGATGAGTGCAGTGGACATTGTGTAAATTAACGATTTATTATTTTTCTCCCTTCCACATAATTCATTATCCTAGTTAGGCGATTAAAGAAAAAGTTTTAACACAACAACATTTAAAGCTTCACTTTCATGGAAGTGACCATTAATATTCAAATTTAGTGATCTAATTTTTTTGGGATGGTCCAAACCATGATCGATAAGGAAGGAAAATGTAACTGTGTTGAGTCGGGTTTTCAAACTGATTACTCCATCAAAAGCAACTTGAATTTGGCTACCTAAGAGGCTGAGACGAATCAACCACTGATTGTCCATCGTCCTAATGACTTCACTCACCAAAGGAGTCATGCAACACACACCCATGGGATGGATGATTAACATGGTAAACACTGCACGAGGTACATTTATCCCTGCAAATAGGATATTTATTATAACAAAGGTAGAAGAAATTTTGAATCCAATTCTTCAGCATTTAAGTCATATTGGAACATCAGAATATCTTTACAGGTGTTCACCCCCTCATCTCCCCACATTAGAGTAAAACCAACTTTTGAAAATTGACTAGGATTGAACTCACAATTTGAAACAAAACAATAAATTATCAAGAGTGTAATTAAAGGTACCAGAGATACAAGACTGAAAAGGAGAGAGTAGTGAAAAGAGAGAGAGAGAGCAGAATTGCTTTATGATTGTATTGACTGAATGAATAATGAATGATACATTGTGACCTTATATACAGTGAGTGTAAGCACAGCTGAGTAACTGATTTACATAACAGAACTAACAGTAATAACTGATCTTTAACTAACTTTGAGTTGATCCCTTTACATCCCCCCGCAAACTCATGGGTGTGGAGGCTAACACCTTGAGTTTGGTTCTACATAGATCAAAGATGGAGTGTGTCACAGCCTTTGTAAGTATGTCAGCTGTTTGCTCAGCTGATGGCACATGATGTACTTGGAGCTCATTCTTCTGGATTTTCTCTCGCACGAAATAAAGGTCTAGTTCAAAGTGTTTGGTGCGTGAGTGGAGTATGGGATTGGCAGCAAGCATGACTGCACTTAGGTTGTCACAATAGACAATAGGGGGTTGCAAAACTGGATAGTGTAGTTCTATTAGGAGTGACTGTAACCAAGTAAGTTCAGCCACTACTGCAGCTAGACTTCGGTATTCAGCCTCTGTGCTTGACCTTGATACAACATGCTGTTTTTTTAGGACCAAGAGACAGGGTTAGAGCCTAAAAACACAACATACCCTGTAGTGGACTTTCGGTCGCTAGGATCTGAGCCCCAATCAGCATCACAGAAGGCTGATAGGGTCAGACTAGAGGACTTGGTGAGAGTGAGACCAAATGAGGCAGTTCCACTGAGATATCTGAGGATTCATTTCACTGCTTGCCAGTGTGAATCCTTTGGAGCATGCATGAATTGGCAGACTTTATTTACTGCAAAGGAGATATCAGGTCTAGTTATTGTGATCTATTGGAGTGCTCCCACAATGGATCGATAAAGAGCTGCATCTTCTGCATCGGTGCTGTCAGAGGCAACAGTTTGAGCCCTGTTGTCATTGGTGTCTTCATGGGCTTAGCATTGCTCATATTAGCCTTTTGAAGCAGGTCTGTAATGTACTTGGTTTGTGTGAGGCATATGGTGCTCGAGTTTTCCTGAGCCTGGATGCCTAGGAAGTAATTAAGTCCATCGAGGTCCTTGAGGGGAAACTTAGAATTCAACTGAGCTATAACATCTGCAATAGAGGATGGTGAGTTACTTGTGATTAAGATATCATCTACATACACTAGAATCAGTGTAGTAATGCTGCCAGAGACCCTAATGAACAGAGAATTATCACACTTCGCAGACTGAAAACCAAGTGAGTTGAGGCAGTGTTGCAGCTTGTGAAACCAAGCTCTTGGAGCTTGCTTGAGGCCATAAAGAGCTTTATTGAGCTTGCATACAAGAGTATTGTCTTTATTGTCAAAACCTAGGGGCTGAACCATGAATACTTCCTCATTCAAGTCACCATTGAGGAAAACATTGTCGATGTCGATTTGCCTTATTGGCCAGTTGTTTGTCAAGGCAAGAGTGAGTACAACTCTAATTGTTGCTGGTTTAACTACAGGACTGAATGTCTCAAAGAAATCGAAGCCATATTGTTGGTGAAAACCTTTGGCTACAAGCCTAGCCTTGTACTTTTCAATACTTCCATCAGCATGCCTCTTAATTCTGAACACCCATTTGCATCTGATTGGCTCTCTACCAATGGAAGGGTGGTGAGGGTGGTGAGAGTCCATGTGTGATTCCTGATCAGTGCATCATACTCTTGTTGCATAGCATCTCTCCAATGTGGACTTGAGAGTGCACTTTTGACTGATTTAGGCTCAGTTGTTGATAGATCAACAGTTGAGGCTGCAAGAAATACTTTTGGTTTGGATATGCCAGCCTTTTTCCTTGTGACCATGGGATGAGTGTTGATGGCAGTGTCTGCAGACACAGAACTAGGTGGAACAGGCATTGCAGTGGTGACTGGAGAATCAGAATTTGCTGAAGTAGTGCTGGGACTGGAAATCAGATTGCTCAATGAAATTTTCAGAAGTATGAGGTTCAGGTGGTGCATTAGAGACATGTTGCAAAGCAGAAACCGATTAGAACATTCAACAACAGGAATAGCAGGAGTAAATGAAATAGTGGTGGAAGTTGGGAGTGAAGTGTGTGATGCAGTTAAGAAGTCATGATTGAATTGGAAAGGGAAATTAGACTCATCAAATTTCACATGTCTAGAGATATAGGTTTTGCCATTAGGAGACAAACACATGTAGCCTTTATGCTTTGGACTATAGCCAAAAAAACACACTGTTGTGACCTGAATTCTATTTTGTGTTTATTGTATGGTCTAGTGTAGGGGTAGCAAGTGCAGCCAAATGTTTTGAGACTCAAATAATCTGGTTTTTGATTTAGAAGAATTTCTGTTGGACTTAGATTATTTAGAACAGGAGTAGGAAGTTTATTGATTAGGTGAACAGCTGTAATGAAAGCTTCACCCCAAAATTTCAGTGGCATAGAAGCATGTGCTAAAAGGGTTAGTCCCATTTCCATGTCTTAGCCTTCTTTCAAGAAGAGTTTTCTTAGTTTCCTGACATTTGACATAACACATATTAGGATGAAACTCGAAAAATACTCTATTATCCTTAGCAAATTGAGAGACACTAAGTAAGTTTTTGGAGATTGAAGGTACATGCATAAGATTATTCAAGAATAAAGGTCTAACAGAATTAGGTGAGTAAAAGTGTGAGTTACCAATGTGTTATATTGGGGCAGCAGCTCCATCAGCCATCCTGATTCTAGAGTCACCAGTGTATGCCTGTTTTCCCATCAAGTTTGCATCTTGAGATGTTAGGTGATTAGTGGCTCCAGAGTCTGGATACCAAGCAGGGTCATAGAGGGTTTCAGGAATATCCATTAATGTTGTAGAGGCTGAGGGAGAGGCTTCATTTTGTGTAGTTTCTGCTACCATTGCTCTGCCTTGGGAATTCCCATTATTGGTGTCTTGGTAATCAGTATTGAACCTGTGCCAACAGTTCAAGGCTGTATGCCCATATTTGCCACATACTTGGCATTTTGGTTTGTTGAAACCTCTACCACCAAAGTTGTTGTTAAAACCATTGTTTCCACTATTGTTACTGCCACCTCTAAATGAGGATGACCTGCCTCTGCCTCTGCCTCTGTAGGACCCTCTGAAGTTCCCACTATTGTATCTTCCTTGGCTTGGATCAAAATTCTGACCTCTGCCTTGACCTCCTCTACCATACTGCTGATTTTGAACAAGGTTTGCTTGTAAAGAATTCATTGCAAACACATCATTGGCGACTTCTGTTTTTCAATTCTGCCCTCAATGTTCATCAGTAAAGACTCAATTTCAAGAATAGAGTAAGCATCAGTTCTTGATATTATGGCTGTGACTATAGGGTCATACTCACTCGGTAGACCATCAAGAATGATTTCAATATGTTCAGTATCATCAATAGGGGACCTACTGCTGTTAGGGTATCAACAATCTTTTTAATTGAAAGCAAATACTCATTCATACTTCCTGTTTTCTTGGCATTCTTTAATTGCATCTTCAATTGGTTAACTTTTGCACGAGTTTGGGAAGCAAAATATACCTGAGGTTTGTCCCAAATCTGAAAGACGAATTCGCACCCCACCATTCTGGTATGAAGATTTGGAGACATCGAAGCAAGAAGCCATGTGAACACATGCTGATCTTGTTGTTCCCAAGTTTCATAGGCTTCACTAATCTTGCCAAGCACTGCATCTTCATCAGTCAAAAATTTTCGTGGCTTTCCTCCAGAATCTTGTTGTTCCCATAGCTTGCATTTCCAAGTGAGGAAAATATCATCGTCTAGTTTCACTGATATTGGGATCATTGCTTGAGTTACTGAAGATGAAGGTTGCGCGGGCGTGGCCATAGCAGGATCTTGTGCTCTGATACCGTGAAGGTATCAGAGATCCAAGACTGAAAAGAGAGAGAGTAGTGAAAAGAGAGAGATATAGCAGAATTGCTTTATGATTGTATTGACTGAATGAATTAATGAATGATACATTGTGACCTTATATACGGTGAGTGTAAGCACAGCTGAGTAACTGATTTACATAACAGAACTAACAGTAATAACTGATCTTTAACTAACTTTGAGTTGATCCCTTTACAGTAATATTTAAAGAAAACTGATGTTAAGCATCGGATTATCAAAACTTGGAGGGACTAGTGTTATTTATTTTAATTGCACTTTTGGTCCCCTATTTTAGTGCTTGAGTGATTTCGGTCCCCCAATTTCTTTTTGCTCGATTTTAGTTCACACATTTTAAAAATGTGCAATTTTGGTCCATTTATTAAGTTAACATCCAATAATTAACATTCCAAATCTGCATTCACTTATGACACCACTTGTTAGAAAGCATAAGTCAGGTTAAAATATCATATAAGATATATTAGATACACCATTAACTATTGGATGTTAACGTACAGATGGACCAAAATTGCACATTTTTAAAATGTATAGACTAAAATTGAACGAAAAAAAACCAGGGGACCAAAATTGTCCAAACACTAAAATAAGAGGACCAAAAGTACATTTAAGCCTATATAAAAATATTTTACACTATTAATTAATTATAAATTATCATTAAAAATATTTTATAACTACCTTGTAACTCACCATATATAATGATTTGTGATTAGTTCACAATTTAAAACACTTAATACTAACGATGTATCAAAATTAGGAAGATGTTTTTATCTTTCTTCATTTTTAGTCTGTATCCTTACAAGTACAACTATGAGATTAACATTCGGGTTGAGAGTGATGATTGGATAAAGCCTTTTCTTAAAATTTTGACTATAAGATTCAAATTCATAACCTTGCAGGTAAAATTCGCTCGGGTACAATTCACTTCTACTACATCAACCACTTTTAGATGAAAATGTTTTTATCTTCAACGTAAATAATTCATATAATGTTATGAGAGAAAAAAAATATAAAAACAAATTTTGGTTTACAGAGTGCATCCAATTTTTTTTTCTGCTCCGGTCCACGATATAAAAAACAAATGAGTCCTTTTTTGTTGTCCAAAATATAATAAACATACATCAATTTTTACACATATTAAATATTAATTTCTAATATTGCCCTTATTAATTACTGTCATAAATTATAGGCCATAGGATATTAATTAAATTAGAAGGGGTGTTTTTGAAAATTAATGAATATTAATTATAATTAACTCATTCCAATATATTTTATTAGTCTGTGTGTTTTATGATTTTATTTCTTATATTGTATATAGGTGGGAGTATTTTCCTTATCAAAAAAAAAATAAAAAAGAGAGAGAAAAAAAAATATAAACCTCGCTCCTATATGCATAACCCCTACCTGCAAACTGTGTTAAACTCCTCCGAGACTGCTTGCTCTTGCGCGAGATGAACTAGTAGCCGCATGTCAGGGCACTATTTGCAACTTCGACAGGGACGATTCTTCTGTAAGCAACTTTGACTCACTATTACCTTTCTTCTTTATCCATTACTCTCTTCATATTCTTCTACTCAATGACTCATAATCCCCAATTACTCTCTACAACCAGGAATATCTACAAACTCACCCGTCATCGTTCTCTTCTCTCTCCCTCTCCCTCTCCCTCCTTCATTCCCCCAACACCCTTTTCCCCAAAGTTCATATTTTTAACCTCCACAACCGGATTCACTTCGGTTCCTCCCAGTTTTTGGAGAATCCCAGGTTTCTGCAAAGGTACCAACTTTGTTGTTTTTGGTCAGCTTAGTTTATTCAGATGTTACTGTAATGATGGTAATATTAATGGGTCTAAGGAGTGGACTGAGGAGATTGAGTACTTGGATGAATCGGGTAGTGTCCTTTACAAGGGCAAGGGTGTTAGGTCAGTGGAGCCTGGCCTTGATGATCATGTCATGGTGGGTGAGGTCAAGAAACCCTTGTTGAATGCCATGGCGGTCGCGAAGATCGCCGAGGTTGTGAAAAGGTGGAAGTGGGGGCCTGAATTGGAGACCCAATTGGATAAACTCCAGTTTGTGCCAAACATGATTCACATTACTCAAGCCTTGAAGGTTGTTAATGATGGTGATGCTTGTTTGAGTTTGTTTAGGTGGGCTAAGAGGCAACCTTGGTATTTGCCTAGTGATGAATGTTATGTTATGTTGTTTGATGGTTTGAACCAGGGTAGGGATTTCGATGGGATCCAATTGTTGTTTGATGAGATGGTTGGTGATTGTGCTAATAGTGGGGTTTCCTTGTTTGTCGCGTTTAATCGTGTGATTCAGTACTTGGCTAAAGCTGAGAAGTTGGAGGTTTCATTTTGCTGCTTTAAGAAAATACAGGATGCTGGTATTAAGGTTGATACCGAAACTTATAATTCGCTCATTACTTTGTTTTTGAATAAGGGTTTGCCTTATAAGGCATTTGAGATATATGAGAGCATGGGAATGGCCAGTTGTTCATTGGATAGTTCGACTTATGAATTGATGATTCCGAACTTAGCAAAGTCGGGTCGTCTTGATGCTGCTTTCAAACTCTTCCACGAAATGAAAGAAAGAGATTTCCGGCCAGGTCTAAACATCTTTGCATCACTTGTTGATTCGATGGGGAAGGCGGGGAGATTGGACAATGCGATGAAGGTTTACACAGAGATGCGAAATTACAGGTACAGGCCACCCCCTACCATATATGTTTCTTTAATCGAGTCTTATGTGAAGTCTGGAAAGTTAGAAACTGCCCTTAGGCTTTGGGATGAGATGAAGAAAGCAGGATTCAGGCCTAACTTTGGCTTGTACACATTGATCATTGAGTCCTATGCAAAATCAGGGAAGCTTGACATTGCTATGTCTGCATTTTCAGATATGGAGAAGGCAGGATTTCTACCCACCCCATCTACGTATGCTTGTCTCTTGGAAATGCATGCTGCATCTGGACAAATAGATCATGCCATGAGGCTGTACAATTCAATGACTAATGCAGGTTTGAGGCCTGGCCTAAGCACTTATACTGTTCTTTTGACCCTACTGGCTAATAAGAAATTGGTGGATGTGGCTGCCAAAATTCTACTTGAAATGAAGACCATGGGATATTCTGTGGATGTCACAGCTAGTGATGTTTTGATGGTGTATATTAAGGAAGGTTCAGTCGATCTTGCTTTGAGGTGGTTGCGTTTCATGGGTTCATCAGGGATCAGAACCAACAATTTTATAATCAGACAGTTGTTTGAGTCGTGCATGAAGAACGGCTTATACGAGTCAGCCAAGCCTCTTCTTGAAACATATGTTAACTCTGCTGCAAAAAGTTGATTTGATACTCTACACCTCCATTTTAGCCCATCTTGTTAGGTGTCAAGAAGAGCAGAATGAGAGGCATTTGATGTCTATCCTAGGTGCTACAAAGCATAAGGCGCACTCTTTTATGTGTGGACTTTTCTGTGGCCCAGAACAAAGGGGACAACCAGTGTTATCTTTTGTCAGGGAATTCTTTCAAGATATTGATTATGAATTGGAGGAAGGTGCTGCAAAGTACTTTGTCAATGTTCTTCTCAATTACCTAGTTCTTATGGGACAGATAAATCGAGCTCGGTGTGTTTGGAAGGTTGCATATGAGAATAAACTTTTCCCAAAGGCTATAGTTTTTGATCAGCACATTGCTTGGTCCCTTGATGTCAGAAACTTGTCTGTTGGGGCTGCTCTTATAGCAGTAGTGCACACTCTTCATAGGTTCAGAAAGCGCATGCTGTATTATGGTATTGTCCCAAGAAGGATTAAATTGGTGACAGGGCCCACTTTAAAGATTGTGGTTGCACAGATGTTGAGTTCAGTAGAGTCTCCGTTTGAAGTCAGTAAAGTGGTTCTTAGAGGCACCGGAGATTCTGTCATGGAGTGGTTTAAGAAACCAATAGTTCAGCAGTTTCTTCTGAATGAAATTCCATCTAGGGCTGATATCCTGATGCACAAGTTGAACATACTTTTCCCCAGCTCTGCACCCGAAATTAGATCTCTGTCCCCTCCTAAACCCCTCATTGCAGGAAGGACGGGGTAAGCGTTCTTGATTGGATATCTAAGGTTAGGAACAGACTAACAGGTATTTGAGATATAAGTGTCAGTTCAAGGTTATCGAGTGCTGTAACTCTTCATATGTTCAGAAAGCTTGTGCTATAAACATATATGTACTACGAAAGAATTTGGAATAATTTTTTGAAGATTCATTTCTTTTATTCCCCAAAATTTCCCAGAGGTGAAGAGTATGGTTTTGATATGATTAAGGTATTCTTAAATTTCAACTTAGGCTGCGTTTCTATAAAGTATTTTAGAAGTAAAATTTAATTCTTGAGAGGATTTGAAATGACATACAATAAAATGCTTCATTTGGAAACTTATTAGATTATAAATTTATCAGCAATTTGATCCTTTTTTTTTTTTTACTCAACCAAGAAATTTAAAATTACCTACAGTGGTGGGATTTTTCGAATTCCATTGCTCTTTCTTCTCTCACTGTCATGTGTCATCCTCAATAACCCTGACCACGGACTCAACCTTGTATATCTTCTCTGCATGACATCCACTTCACAATGGTTGTGGCTTCTTTTCCATAGCTCTAGCTCGGTGATTTGAGGAACTCATCTAAGATCTACTCAAGGTATTTGTATCTATTCTCAATTATGGTGAATCTGTTCGATGGTTTTGTTTTCTTGTTGTGTTTTTGTTCTAAAAATTGCTGCAATTGTTTCTAGTTTGGTCTGTATCATCTTCTCTGTTAAGCTTTGCTGTAATGGCTATAATTTGTGACTCTTCATTTAGGATATTCTGCATGGTATTTTTCGGTAATGAGTATATTGCTTAATGGAGTCTTTGGTAGACTTGTGATGTTGCTTATGTGTGGTTTTTGGACTCAAATTGAAGCATTTGAATTTGGGAAATGTAAGTGTCATCGGGTTCCGTTATTCATTTTCTTTTTCAAAACGTGTAGACAGTTCTGTGTCAAAACATAATGTTCTTCGACAATTGGACAAGGGTTTTCCATTTAGCTATCTGTGAATGTGTAAACAATGTAGTGGTTCTGGGATGGGAAATTTGGGTCATTCCAAGGAAATGCCTGCATACTTATGGTATGTGGATCCGTCCTTGTACTTGGTATCCCTTAACATGCCACAAATATGGTACTGCACACCAGGTTGGTTTGAACATAGCTTTGATTTCCTCCTAGAGACATGGACTTCCACTATTGCTACCTTCCTGAAGTGCTGGCCAGCGCTACCTTTGCCAAGCACGAAGTTCATGTCATATAAACGAGGAAGCTCGTGAATCTGACTACCAGTTTCTTTGTGTTCCAGGAAATCATATGGAGTGCCCTTTTCAGATTTGAGTTTAAACAATGGGGATGAGCGGGGGCCGTCCAGGGCTGTGGTGTGATCTGGGAGGCAAAATCCTGAACTGTCTGTGCAAGAATGTCACCACTGTTATGGTACCTCAAATTCCAGTTATGTGCTGAATTAGATTCACTGATGTGGCTTGGTCTAAGGGCGTGTCATACATACACACCCCATTTGTTTGTTCCAATGAACATAAAGACTTCAAGTTTTCCAGTAAAGCCTAGAATTTTTGGTTCACATAGAAAAAATAAAATTTACATAGAAAAGTAAATAAAATTATACATATGTATATGTCTCTCTGTCTCTATATATATATGTGTGTGTGTGTGTGTCACTTGAAACAACTATCAAATGAAAATCGGTAGTTAAAGTGTGTACCTCCTTCATTAGGTAAATGTTATATGACTATCTTCCTGAAATATTATTTAATTTCAAGAAGATGTCTATTATTAATCTGAATTTGTTCTATCCTCCTAAAAATCTTCTAATATTAAGTGAAAAAAAGTAAATGCATCTAATGTCTTGTAAATATGAAAAAGTATTCAACATTTTCTTTATTTAGTCATCTGAGAATATAACATTTTTCTTCATTTTAAGTTAGATGTCGAAAAGTTTTTTTTTTTTTGTCCTTGACCAGGAGTATATCCTGTCGGGAGCGGGGACTAATCTTCTGTGGGGGAATGAATAGCACCTGAAGGCAGGAAATCCTTTTCCCAGCGAAAATTCGCTCTATACGCAAGAGCTGGGATTCGAACCCCAGCCACTTGGTTAGGAGGCACAAGTCCACCACCACTTGTGCCAACCTCCGTTGGTAGACGTCGAAAAGTTTTGTAACAAATAACAGTGCTTAGAAACAACCACTGCTTTATCAACTAAAATTTAAATTTAATGTAATTTCAGTACTTGATCTATTTCTTGAGTACTTTTAATTGATTCTATTGAATTGATGAAATTCAGTCAAGTCTTTCAACACTTTCTCTTACATATGTTTTCCAAGTAATTGTGACCTAATAAAAAGAAGCCAGTTCCATAAAAACAATTTCAAACTAACCACAGGATAGAATAAAGGCCAGTATTCTCCTGAGCATTAGATTCTTTGCCATAAACTATTTTGAATATCGTCACGTTCTTGTTCTTTTTTTGTTTATAAGTATGATACTTTGCATTGTTTAAAGAATGTTCTCCATCTGAATCTCTGCCATACGTAATTTTACAAAATGTTAGCAATATTAGACGAATTTGGAAATTGAAAATGAGACACTGACACACCTCCCAAAATTGGTAGACAGCCACATGCAATTGGGTGTTTTGAATCATTCAATAAATAGAATATTACTCATTTTAGTGCTCCAATGAATTAAAAGGATATAAATAGTAGACATCATTCAACCATTAGAAATTTTCTGTGTCTTCTCTACTGAAAATATTTAACAAAACATATTGGTGGAGCAGGGATAGACCATGCATGATACATATGTCTAGATGCAAATATGGAACTTTCAAGTATATGAGGAGGCCAAAAACTGATACACTACCGGACAAACACAGCCCTAAGCTCATTACAACCACTGTTGATATCTTGAGGATGCTTTTCTTTCATTTAAATTTATTCTAGAAAATAATTTCAAAGAAAAAATAGAAAAAATATTTTAAAAGAATATCTTTGGTAAACGTGTGATGCAGTACATAAAAGACAACGATATTTCAATATTTCATTGCACAACACCGCAATAACGTGTTTTTTTGGAATAGAATCTAAGAAATAGCTTAGACCTATTTCCATTTTTTGGCTTTTTAAAACCAAGTAGTCTGATAACATTTCTGAAAATTGATAGTAAAATACACTGCCAAACAAGTATTTTTTTTCCTTTTATTCTTAAAAACAGAAATGAATTTTAAAAGTTGGCAATCAAACAGGCCCTAGATTTGTTTGTGTTGCTTTTGTCCAATCATTTTTGTGTGAGTCTGAGCTTAGAATCACATGAATTTTTAAATTGTAGAGTGTGTTTGGGATAGATTTATCTTTCCCCATTCAGTTGCTTTTGAGTAATTAAATGGTTTTTGTGAAAAAATTGGTTTATTTGAGTACCTAGATTATTTTCTAAAAAAATTTTCTCTCCCCATTTCAGCTGTTCTAAAAAACATCTATTCACAACAATCTTTACTATGTAAAAATGATTATTTTTACACCACCCAAACAAAATCGATTAACTTAAAATCGTTTTTCAACAAACATACAAAAAAAATAACAGATTCTGATTATAATCGATTATATTATTTGAAAACAGATTATCAACATAATTTTTTTTTCTCAGCTTTCCCAAACATTCACAAGATGCAGGGGTTTCTTTAATCTATTCATATTTAATAATGACAATGCTTATATTTGAGAGGGAGAAGTAAAGTTATTATCAAAAAACCTATTCAATGAACCGACTTTATAATTCTAAATTTGAGACATTAATAAGATGGTGTTGTATCTAACAATAAATTTTTTGTTAATGAAATGAAGTGCCTAGTTTTCCCAAAAGCAGGAAAAGGACCTATAGTAAATTCTTCATGATAATTCTGAAAATCAAAATTTCTTGTGGTGTGCTATGCTATCAAATAAATCAGTTGGACTCAAAAAGGATTAGGATTTGATGCTGTCACTTGTGTCTTTCTCTCACTACTTGTATTTTTTTTTTGACTCAATTGCACTTTTGATCCCTCAACTTTTTCAGAGTCACTGAATAATCCAGAGTCACTGAATAATCAGTTGTATTAAGATTTAATGTCGCAACTAGATCGTGGGGCAGGGTTGAAAAAAAGGGAAATTAAAATGAAATCGTCACCCAAGTTTAATTAAATAGGAAAACTTTGTAAAAATGTTTTTTCATTTGAAAATGAGTGCTGCAATATAGTACGAATTACGAATACAAAATGTAGTATCACTTACATCGTTTTATCTGCAAATGATATCTTATAAATTAATTGCACAAATTTAATAACTTTTAAATTTTTATTTTGCTGGAGTAAAAAAAGGTACATCAAGAATCAAAGGCTAACAATAAACACTACTATGAGCATTCAAGGTTTGGTGCCATCTACGTGAGGCCTTCACCATCCAGCTGCATTCTACATCTATTTTATCATAGAACAAACATTCAATACTTGCATTAAACTTCATAAAACAAGACTAACACACAACAACACAATTATCCTCGTGTTCCCATGTTCGAAGGTGTTCTGAGTGAGGCATGAAACTCAGACAGTACAACAAGAACTTGGGCCTATAGTGGATGGCCCAATGCTGGTTGGTTGATGTTGCTGATCTGAGAACTGGTCTTGTCACTCCTTCTTCTTTTTCATCTCCGGTGTCTGGACCGAATGGGATACCTGCAAAGACATTCCGATGCCTAAGTCAGCAAGGGTATAGGCGTGTAGCAGATAGAATATATATGTTCTGTATATCATAAAAAACGATACCTAGACCTCCTTTGAGGAGGCTTATATAGTGGTCGCTTTGAGATGAGCATGATTACTATGCAGAGTGCCCCATACCGAGTGACGTATCGACCCTTATGAATTGGGGCTTTCTCTCTCTGTGTTCAGTGGGGAGATGGGGCATTGGTGATGATGATTTTTTTAGGAGATTACGTGTGTCAAGGAGGAGGGGCAGCCTATCCCTGACGCGACTTGAGTAGGTGGAGGGATTCATTCTCGAGGTGGAGAAGTCAACTCTCTGAGGAGGGTTTTTGGGCTTCTGCTGGGCCAGGTCTTTGCAGGCCGGCGTCTTGGGGGTTTGGGCCACCATATTTTGGACTGTAACCAAGGGCGGATCCACATAGCACTTAGTGTGTGCAGATGCACCCACTGAGTTCTATAAAATTACCATTAGTACTTTGAGTTAGATATATTTTTTGCTCCCCTAATTTTATATATTTGCACCCATTGTCTAGTTACTTATATTGAGATAATTGTGTTCAATAACATTGACAATGAACTGACCACTCAACAATTTTAGAACTTGAAATCACATGGAGGACAATTATAAGATATGTAATTTATTTGATTAGATATATTAAGATTTTAGAGTTTGATTTTTATATACTGTCAATGTATAAGATTTTTACACTGGCATCAAATAATATTTTAACAAATCAACATTATTGTTATTTCCCTCTCTTGGTTGTTAAAATAAAAGTATACAGTCAAAATGTTAGATGCCAGTGTAAAAACTTTTTACACTATTACGTGCTATTTTAATCCAAAATTTTATGCTTTTAACATTTATATCTTTATCTTCATATGTATGATAGTAGTTATTATTAATATTTTTTTAAAAATAAATTGCCCCCACTGACTCGGGATCTTGGATCCGCCACTGACTGTAACAGAAGGTAACAACGAATTTTCATCAAGAGCCTTTTTATTAATATTCACATGCAATACATGATAAAGGTGATGTTTTCCATTTTGTGATAGAGGCTAATGTGAAATATGATTTGTAATGTGATTTTGTGTGTGTTTGGATAAGCGTTTGATAAAAGTGATTTTGAATGAAATTGATTTTGTAAAATTGATTTGATTATAATTGAGTTTAAAGTGAAGTGATTTCTATTTGGATGTTTTCATTTTAAAAGCAAGTTTGATATAAAACTCAGTGTAAAGGTTTCAACCCAACACAAAAGCTACTTTTTGTAGCTTATAGTCAAAATCGCTTCTGAAGGCAAAATCAATTTTACCTGACAATAACCAAACACCTCATTTTTATTAAAATCACGTTTAGCAGAAGCCAAAATCAATTATAAAGATTTCAAATATGAAACCAAACACATACTTTACCATTGTAAAATGGTTTAATTACTCTGTAGGTCCCTATACTTTTTGGGAATTTTCAAATAGGTCCCTATACTTTTAAAATTTGTAATTAGGTCCCTGAACTATTATTTCGTTTGTAATTAGGTCCCTATACTAAAAAAATTTGTAATTGGGTCCTTAAACTTTTATAAAGTTTTCAATTGGGTCCCTGAACTAAAAAAGTTTTTAATTGGGTCCCTGAACGTATATAAAATTTTCAATGGGGTCCCTAAATTATAAAATTCGTTAGTGATAAATTGAATTGGACAGAATATAACTGATTTCATCCAAGCCGGCTATTTAAGAGTAGTTTGGGTGGAAGATGAACCTTGAGATATTGTCACAATAAAATATAGCAAGATGTAACAAGATGAAGTGAGATATAATAAGTTATAAGTAAAGAAACTAATTTGGATGAAATTATTTCAAGGAAAAGATATACAACCGTAAAACATAAATCGGGGAAGGAATGAACTATTTGTTCAGATGGAGGAAAAGCAATCACAGGTCAAGTTTTAGTTTTCTGACTCAACATTTTGGTCTCCTGCAACCCTAAATACAAATTTGGGGGAATTCCAGGTCACATTTAATATCAGCAGACTTAAAGACCTCTTCACGGAACCCTACCCCAGGGATTCTATTGAAAATTTTATATAAGTTCAGGGACCCAATTAAAAACTTTTTTAGTTTAGGGACCCAATTGAAAACTTTATAAAAGTTCGAGGACCCAATTACAAATTTTTTTAGTATAGGGACCTAATTACAAATGAAATAATAGTTCAGGGGCCTAATTACAAATTTTAAAAGTATAGGGACCTATTTGAAAATTCCCAAAAAGTATAGGGACCTACAGAATAATTAAACCTTGTAAAATCTAAACAAACAGAAGCTCTCCCGTTTTCTTCCTTTTCTTTGTATTAATTTTTCAATAAATTTATCCAAATCCTTTAGATGGTATTTATATATATTTTTATTTTGAGTTTACTTTCTTATTATAGTAGATATGATTTTTTTTATCTTTACTTTCTTTTCTAAAAAAAAAAAAGTCAGATGCTTTTGCCTTACAGTAACAGTACAATAAAAAACTGAATATCCTGATATATGAGTTGTGCTAACCTCTTAATGGCTACCCTAATTCATGTAGTATAATCCATGTGAGAAACATATAATATTAAAGGAAAAATTCATAAAATTAAAGCTTTCTTTCAAAATATTTTACAACATTCATATATAAAATAAAATAAAAATACATAATAAATATTAAACATAAATCAACATCGTAGACAAATTTCAAAAGGTTTATGAATTGAGAATGTTTTAAATTAGTTATATTTTAGTTCTATGAAATTGGTTCCTGAGATTATCAGTGTAATTCTAAGATGGCTTCCAAACATATAAACTTGAATTCAATACCTAATTCTAATTCCAAGTCCCAATTCCATACTCAATTAATATTTTTTTAGTTCAATTTGGATGTATTATAAGTGTAAAGTGTAATATTTTTTTTTAAAACTGTTAACTAATTATATACTATTATATTATATGTATGACTTTTAAGATAATTATTGTGAAATTAAAATATCTTTAATAAAGTGTTAGTATATAATTAGATAATAATATAAAAGAAATTACATTAACAATGTATCAAAATTATAACTTATCCATATGTTGAGCCGATGAGATTTGATTAAAATAATACTACTTCCGGTCCTTAATATAAGAAATAAATGAGTACTTTTTTTTTGTTCCAAAATATAAGAAACATGCATCAATTTTCACACATATAATTTCCAATATTACTCTCATTTATAATATGATTTATATTTACGAGATATATCAACTTTCTATACAAGTGAGTTTGTTCGTTAATTAGAAGGAGTATTTTTAGAAATTTATATGAATATTAATTACAATTAACTCATTTCAATGCATTTCCTTAGTTTGTGTTTTTTAGGGTTTTGTTTCTTATATTAAGGACGAAAGTTAGTAATAAAGTAAATTTAACTGAAGAACTATATAATTATCTAATTCATATATTATAGTAATATTCTCAAAGTATATAAAAATAGTGTAATATCGATGCATTTTTTTTTTTTAAAAATATCAAATGAAAGGTTCATATTCATAGTGGGTTTTACATGAGGGGATAAGGAGATACATGAAGGTAATGAGAAATGGGCGAATGTATATCGAGGATTTGAACTAAATACTTACGATTCATATCCTCCGATTTAACCAATTCGTGAGCTGACTCAAGGGTACAATATACAATAATAAATGATTGATTTATTAATTGGGATCAATCTAAGGCAAAGTGAGGCCTAAAAATAATTAAGACCTCTGAGTGAATAAATCATGAAAAAGATATGTGCAATTTTATTAGGAATCAGATAATTTTTATTAACGAGCTATGCAGAAGGCTTAGCTGCGTGCCTAAAGCAAAGATTTTTCTACCTTACCCTTGGCCTTGGGCTTGTCTTGATATTAATTATGCTTCACAATTAAATCATAATAAAAAATAGGTTAAAGTAATGTTTTGGTCCCTATACGTGACACTAATTTTCAATTTGGTCCTATACGTGACACTGATTTTCAATTTGGTCCATATACGTAAAAAGTTATCAATTTAGTCCCTATACGTGACACTGATTTTCAATTTGGTCCCTATACGTGACACTGATTATCAATTTGGTCCCTATACGTGACACTGGTTTTCAATTTGGTCCTCACCGCTAATTGGTCCCTATATAAGAGTGACCAAATTGCAAATTATTATCATATGTAGGGATCAAATTGAAAATAATTGTCACATGTAGGGACCGATTTCAATTTTTTTTTTGTTGAATTGGTCCCTACATGTGACAATAATTTGTAATTTGGTCCTCTTATATCTGGACCAATTAGCGGTGAGGATTACGTATAGGGACCAAATTGAAAACCAGTGTCACGTATAGAGACCAAAACATTACTTTAACCTAAAAAATATATAAAACCTCTCGTGTCATAGATTGATCAGATCACTGAGGAAAAAAGTTGGCAGTATCCACACTGTACAGTCGACAACAGTACACACTGGTGGCGTGTTATGCCCCCATTAAAATCACTCCTGTTCTCTCCACCACACTCCCTCACCACTCACCAATACTCAATCCAATTCCTCTCTGTCATGAACTTTTCATTTCATATCTCTGTGTCACAAGAAACGACAATATTGTGCTGCAAAAAAGAGCTAATTATATATAATTTTTATATTTATTTATATATGATAAAATCACAATTATATATAAAATTAAATGAAATGAAATCAGACCATAAAAATTGTACTATAAAGTCATGTAATTAATAAAAGTGTGTGACTATATATAAGTATTGTTATGAAACGTCCTCTTCAGTAAATAGGCACAATAGAATAGGTATGTGCTCTAGGGTTCCTAAACATAAAATCACAATGAAAAACAGGAAAATGAAATAAAAGGGAAAATCAAAGTAGTCTCAAACAAAAAGCAGAGTCCAAAATTCACAATATCCTGTTCCTTACTTAGCTAACTATAACGGCAGGCACAAGAGAGAGAGAGAGAGAGTGTGTGTGTGAGGCTTTGGAAAAGATCAATGGTATTGGTGAGAGTGTGAGAGAGATGGATGTGAAACCTGCATGGCTAGAGAAGCTGATGGGTGAGACATTCTTTGGTGGTTGTGGGGTCCACCAGAATCTCAGGAAGAACGAGAAGAACGTCCTTTGCTTGCACTGCTGCCTTACCATCTGCTCTCACTGCCTCCCTTCTCACCCAGAACACCCTCTCCTACAGGTATGTATGAGCTATTTCATCCTTATTATATATATGTTTTCAATCCACACTTAAATTCACCCTTTCACATTCATTTTCATACATATAGGTTTAAGTGTTTTATTATTATACAAAGGAACCGTTTTTGTTGGTAATTTCTTTTGTGTCTTTCAGT
The DNA here is from genome assembly GCA_035048595.1 of Echinosophora koreensis. Lineage (NCBI taxonomy): Eukaryota > Viridiplantae > Streptophyta > Magnoliopsida > Fabales > Fabaceae > Echinosophora > Echinosophora koreensis. Next base: position 27,467 of record JAPCYP010000103.1, read on the forward strand.
TTTCCACAACAGTTTCTTTTGAAGGGTAGTTGAAGAATTTTCTGGATTTCCATTTCCATGTCAGCTTCATGTTTCTCACACGTGATAACGTTTGCAATTTGCTTTAATGCTTTTCAACATGTAATTTCTCTGTGTGTTTTTTTTTAAGCTCATCTCCTCCAATTTTGCAAATAAATTCTTACACTTTTATGTTTTACTAACTTCCTAGTCATTTAATTTTTAACCAATTTTTCTAGGCTGGTTGATTTGTTCTTGTTCTTCCCTTTTGAGAGTCTTTCACCTTTCAGATGCAGCTATGTTCCGGGGATCTCGTTTTTATAATAATTTCTAAATACAAAATTTATTTTTCAAAAATAAATTAAATCAAATCTATTTTACTTATATAATTGATTTCAAACACTACGTACCTTCCTTCATATTATATTATTATTCTATGATATAATTTGATTGTATTTTCTATGACATGCAACTTTTTTAGAGGACATGTGACAGCTTCAAGTGTGCTTTTTGTCCTTTTTATCCTTTGAATAATGAAGATGGTTCAGTCATTGAACTTCTCATTTCTGATGAATTTTAAAAGTAATTGCCTACGAAATGGTTATAGAATGATTTTCAATTGGTGTCTTCGGTTTTACCACAACATGTTCTCTGCAATTGACTTCATTCAAAGCCCCCTTTACTCCAATCTTGTACTCTGGCAAATATATATATTAAAAAAAAAAAAAGAGCAATTAAAATTAAATTTCCTTTTCATCACATGAGGATGAGTGTGGACCGGAGAAAGAAAGAAAAAAAAAAACAAGAAGTTACCTAATTGAAATTTTGGTTCAACTTCTTTCATGCAATAATCTCTTTGCCAGACTTGTCATAGGAATCTCTCTACATATAGAATTCTATTTTTCTTCTAAAACAATTGAGTTTTGTTTTCTAAAATTAGAAAGAGTTTGATTGGTATGTATGATTAGTGAAAAGTTTTTTTACACTATCAATTAATCAAAAATCATATAATAAGTGGCTTTTAATATAGAACATTGTAATGATGTATCAATTTTAATTGGTTGACAATATCAAAAAACTTTTATACCGACAACTTATACAAAATAATCCAATTAGAAAAGGCCTCCGAATTTGGTGGACTCCTGATTTATAAGAATAGAACATAATTTTTTGTTGATAAGGAAGACATGATTTTTTTGTTTCATACAGCAACCATCATATATGATTGTAGGGTTGATTGATTATATTTCAAAGAATTTGTGTCTTTTTTCTCCAACAAAAAGGTATTCTCTTGTTCCAAAATACAAGAAAATTCAAATCCGCCCTAATATTTGTTGATTAATTGAACTTACAAATATCATCTCATTGTATCTGTTGTTTTCCACATATATGTTTTATGAATATTTATACATGGTTTCCCAGAAGGGATCACCGTGTCTTGTTTGATTTCCACTTTTTGGTTTTGGTTTTATTCCCGATGAACAGAAGGTCCCTTTTTTATTCCTATGCCCCCTGCAAAGGTTTCTCAGCTGTTCCTTTCATTGAAAGCGAAAGTTTGACCCAAGTCGTCCCAATTCATGTTGCGTCTCCTAATTTGATTTTTATTTGTATAGGAACCCACCACTTCTTCTAAATTAACTCTCTATTCACTTTACCTCAAAAAAAAAAAAAAAACTCTATTCACTAATTTTTTTTTTCTGTATATAAAATTAATTAGTACCTCTCAATTCACTATGTCCTTCGGATTTAAATTCTCTTTGTTATTATTATTATTATTATTATTATTATTTTTTATTTTTTTTTCGATAAGTGAATTCTCTTTGTTATTTAAAATCATCGTTTCATAATAAAATTATGTAAGCAAAAAACCGTACCTTTTCGTTAGTGTATATTTTTTATTTTGGTTAATCATTTTATTGAATGACATAACTATATATACGGCAATTTTTTTTTATATTAGTTAAAAAAATTGTAATTAGCCTAACTACACTAACAATATTGTAACAATTGTAATGTAATGGCTATAAAAAAAAAAACGTTTGTAATGTAACATTTCATCTTTGAATTCTCCTCATATAAATTAAAAATTTTAAGGAACCTTTTTTTTTCAAAAAAAAAAGTATATAAAAATATTAACTTTTTCTAAGAATTTAATTATGATGCACTGTTGGTGTAAAATTATTTACATCAACCAATTACACATCTTATATATAACTTTTGAGATAGTTATTATAAAAATCAAATATTTTTTTTAATAAAAATTGTTTTTTTGTGAAACCTAATAAAAATTGTTATAGAGTACAAAATATCAATCGTACATTTTTTTTTTTTTTGACAAAAAGTATCATTCGTACATAGGTGGTTCTTTTTCCTTCTCTTTTTAACTTTTTTTGTCGCCATAATTTCTTCGCCTAACTAATATTATTGATGTGTGGTACGTTGGTATCATTCCTACAAGCCTCTACTTGTATGGAATTGCATTTCTCTTTTTTAATAATGTAATAATATGTGATCAAATAATAATGTAAATATTTTTTATATTAATAATGTATTAAAAATAAATCATTTTTCAATTAAAAATATAAAAGTTATTTGTAATATTAGAGTTTTATAAGATATCAAATAGTTGAGATAATTGATAATTCTGTTGCTCATATGAATATGGAAATTGAAGTAATTGTTTCTACCAGTTTTCGCTTAACCTCTCATTTGTAATTTGTCAATAGACAAAAATATGTACAATTTTATAGGTATATGTTAAATATTATTTTTTAATAGAATTATGATATGTGTATGTAACAGCTCACCAAAAAAATATATTATGTATATAAGTTGTTACATATATCTTAATTCTATTGGAAAATAACAACTAATATATCTATGGAACCATAACTAAGTCTTCTCTTTTGTCAATTTGTATGACTGACCAATAACACGTTACAAAATTTGAGATTTCTTATGCCATTTGATAGGTGAGAAGGTATGTATACCATGACGTGGTTCGATTGGGTGATCTGGTAAAGCTCATTGACTGTTCCAATATTCAGGTCAGACAAATTTAACTCATTTCAAGACATAGAACCTTTTTTTAAAAAATAACACGAAAATGATTTACTAATAAAAAATAATCAGAGCAAAAGTAACGCTTTTTTTCTTTCTAAAAGTGTATAATTACGATTATGGGAATGAGATTAACGTTATTCCTTGTTTGGATTGGATGGCAGGCATATACCGTTAACGGTGCGAAGGTGATATTCTTAAAACAGAGGCCACAATCGTCCAAAGGCACGGCCACTGCCAGCGCTTGCTACACTTGTGAGAGGATTCTTCAGGAGTCCTCCCACTTCTGTTCTCTCTCATGCAAGGTTTTTCTTCTTGTCTCGTCTCTCTTTCGTTTCCCCGTTCACTTGGTCAATATCCAAGCTTTTATATTTTCGTTGCGACCTAATTTTTTTTGCATATATCATCTATCATGCTGTAGCACTTTTCTATAGAGCACATGACAGAGGTTGAATTGAACTCCTGACAACTTGAATCAGAAACTCAGCAATCTACCAACTATGTTGGGTCTTGTTGGTTGCTTTAAAGCAAACTTATGTTAAAACAAACACGCCGTTAATTAAATTTGAAATTGATCTTATTTTAAAAATTATATTGATAACTTTGAAAAAAGAACATATCTATATATACCATTATTATATCAATCATTAATCCTGGTACAAAAATAACTTTAGAAACAAACACGTCTTTCATATAAGTGTGTGTTTGGTTTCACAGTGAAAACCTTAGAATTGATTTTGTCCCTTATCAAACGTGATTTTAGTAAAAAAAAAAAAAAAGAGGTGTTTGGTTACTGTCAAATAAAATTGATTTTGTCTTCAGAAGCGATTCTGATTAGAAGCTACAAAAAGTAGCTTTAACGTTTGATTGAAGATTTTACATTAAATTTTATATCAAACTTACTTTTAAAACAAAAAATCGAAACATAAATCAATTTATTTCAAACTCTATTCTGACAAAATCAATTTTATAAAATCAATTCCATTCAAAATCATTTTTATCAAACACTCATCCAAACACACAGTAAATCATTATCATTTATCCATGCAGCACAATGACAAAAGAATATACTTTGAGAAATGAAAAATTATCCTCTCTTTAAAACACGTAACACATTGTTAGTTTGTATCGTTATTTTGTTGAAAACTTCAAATGTGACAGAAAATAAACAAATAAAATAGTGTTATCTATATACATTTAGAGTTTAATTTCTATGCACTGTCAGTGCAAAGATTTTTACACTGACAACAAATCAGAATTCATGAAATTGATGACTTTTAAGGTAGTTAAATAAGGAGTCAAACATTTTTAATGATGTGTCAATTTCTTATTGGTTGACAGTGTAAAAAAGCTTTACACTGTCAGTGTATACCAATTAAATCCATACATGAATACACTCATTAATTTATATTTGCATAATTTTTAGTATCTTGTTATAGTTATTTTTTACTTTACATTGCATTTCAATTCTAATTTCTACTGTGTGATAATAATAATTTGAGTGCGTTTGAATCATAAAGTTATGGGAAAGCATTATTGAAAAAAATAAAGAATAAATTAAACTATATATAAATATCTTAAAATGATGTTTATCTCATATGTAGTTTATATCAATACTAAAATGAAAATTTATAAAAAAATGAGATGAAACCGTGTATAATGAAATGAAACAATAAAAATTGTATAAATAGAAAGTTACATGAATAAAAATTGTTTTTATCAACAAAAAAAAATGAATAAAAATTGTTGTTACGGAGCATAAAAAAAAAATTTGTTGTTCCGGATGTGTTTAAAAAAAGAAAAATGATATTCTGACACATTTTTTTGACATCATACGGGGACACCATATGGTGCCGCACTGTAGGCCTTTTTTTTTTTTTTTTAATATTTAGTTTTTTTATAAAAATATTTTTTTTTTTAGAAATAAAATTTTTGGTTAAGTATGTGCAAATATCCGGTTAATCAGGGACAAATATCTGGTTAACTCAGTTAATTATCTGGTTAATAAGTTTTTTTGTTAAGTATGTGCAAATATCTGGTTAATCATGTACAAATATGTGGTTAATTCAGTTCATTATCTGGTTAATGGGTTTTTTTGAGAAATGAAATTTTTGGTTAAATATGTGCAAATATATGGTTAATCAGGTACAAATATCTGATTAATTCAGTTCATTATCTGATTAATGGGTTTTTTTTGTTAAGTATGTGCAAATATCTGGTTAATCACGTACAAATATCTAGTTAATTTCATTTCATTATCTGGTTAATGAGTTTTTTTGAGTAATAAATTTTTTGGTTAAGTATGTGCAAATTAATGGGTTTTTTTGAGAAATAAAATTTTTGGTTAAGAATGTGTAAATATCTGGTTAATCAGGTACAAATATCTGGTTAATTCAGTTTATTATCTGGTTAATGGGTTTTTTGGTTATGTATGTGCAAATATCTGATTAATCAGGTACAAACATCTAGTTAATAAGTTTTTTTGAGAAATAAAATTTTTATTTTTTTAAAAAAAGTCAAAATTTGAAAAAAAAAAAAAAAACTATAGTAGCGCTACAATGCCGTGGGTGTCCCGTATGATGTTCATTCGGTGTGTTCAATTATCACAACTGTTAAAAAAAATGTGATATTTCATTTTTTTTATAAGAATAATATAATATTTCATTATTGAAGATGAAAATTAACGTTGTAACCCACCAAAACAATTGTATATAATTTGCAGGTTGATCACATGATGTACGAGGGGGAAAATTTGTCCAGCATTTTACATCGATTCGATGAATCCGATTTTTCATATTCGGAGTTCGAGGGTCTAAGAGTTGATGGCTCAGAGGTTATTGATGAAGATATTCAATTTGCCCCCATTCCCTCTTGCTCCAACACTGAGGCCATCAGCAGTTCTGTAATTTCATGTGAAGCAGCTATTGCCAACAACAAGAAGACCAATGGCTTCTTCCTCTCTCATGGTAGCAGGAGAAAGGGTGCTCCTCAAAGAGCTCCTCTCTCATAGCTTTATGTTATTTCAAATAAATAAAAAAAGATAAATTTTAGTTAACAAGTTATTAATCAGCATCAAATTATGACCAAACAAATGTTTGAGTTATAGTTTTTATTTATGTCATATATATGTGTATGAAAAACTATATATATTTATGTAGTATGTGCCTAATAAGTTTTAAGGGCATCCTTCCTCTCTCAACACCTTTTTTCTTCCCTCTTGTGCTTAAATTATCGTATTGGCAGTTGTAGGATTTTCAATGATCATCTTATCTAGTTGTTGAAGCTACCAAGTATTTTGAAAGATTTGGCTATTTCAAACTTCAAAATGTAAGCGCTTAGGGAGTAAAGTCCAAGTTTGTGTTTGTTGGAAACCTCCAGAATTAATTCTATCATCTATCAAACGTGATTTTAGTAAAAATGATATGTTTGGTTACTGTTGAGTAAAATCGATTTTGCCTTTAGAAGCAATTCTGACTAGAAGCTATAAAAAGTAGCTTTTGAGTTGAGTTGAAAATTTTACACTGAGATTTACATCAAACTTGTTTTCAAAATAAAAAAATCCAAACATAAATCACTTCACATCAAACCCAATTCTAACCAAATTAATTTTACAAAATCAGTTACATTCAAAACCACATTTATCAAAAGCTCATCCAAACACGCTACAAGTATCTCATTTTCAAAAAAAATAAAAAAATACAAAAGGTTCAAGTATCTTAGCTTTTGAAAAATGAATGGCGAAGACTGAAGATGGGTCTATCTTATTTAATATATCCACTCAATTCTTTCAACAAAATAATACTTTTATAATTAAAAAAAACAACAAGTAGCACTTCCCCTTTCAAAATGTACCCTTTTCTTCGTTATTCACACAAGTTCTATAAAAGAAGGAGTTATTTCTCCAACACCATCATTATGGGGATGGTGCTTAGGATGACAATAGAACTTGTGTGAATAACAAAGAAAAGGGTACATTTTGAAAGGGGAAGTGCTACTTGTTGTTTTTTTAATTATAAAAGTATTATTTTGTTGAAAGAATTGAGTGGATATATTAAATAAGATAGATCCATCTTCAGTCTTCGCCATTCATTTTTCAAAAGCTAAGATACTTGAACCTTTACCATCCCCATAATGATGGTGTTGGAGAAATACCTCCTTCTTTTATACAAGTGTTACATAACTAAAGATAATTAGAGAAAACATAATGCGAACTACGGCAAGCACAAACTTAACATGACTCGGGCCATTCGGCCTAATATGCATATATTCATATACTAGAAGAGATTAAATTCAATATCAACACATTGAAATACAACTTTTGCACGAATAAAATTGTATACCCTATATACCAAAAAAAAAATTTGTATACCCTATTACAAACCATCCTTCTTTTATACTACACATCAACCTTTGCACAGACAAAATTCAATCCATCTTTCAAAGTCACTACTGAGCATCACAAAGCATCACAAAGTTACAAACCCTCTTCCAAGACAAATTTTAAGGATCACACAATATCCATTTGTTTTGGGCTTTAACGTGGCATAGATCCGGAAGTTCGTCGGGCTCGGTAATAACAATGGTTCAATATGCATATTAGTCCAAGGCTCAAAATAAAATAAGATAAAATTAGAGAAAAATAATATGAAATAAAATTAAAGTTTAAGACCTAAGAAATATAAAAAGGTTGGGGAAAAAGTGACACTTGGCAAGACTTTTCTCTAATATGCCTCAAAATGTTAGGATAAATTTATAAATTATCAAACATTTTTTTAAAGTAAATGGATAGAGTAGAATTTCCCTATATATCAATACCATAGCTTAGTGTTTTCTCTTTGAGACGGAGGTCATGTTAAAGAAGCAGGTAATTCTTTGCAAAATGATAGCTTAGATGGAATCTGTAGTTCCTCTATTTTTTTCAGGGAGAAAAGTTGATGCAGGTAACAAAAAGAAGGAGGTCTTGACCACAAGAACATTACAAGCGGCCAACAAACAAAGTGGAAAAAGAAGAGTTGCCGAGGAAAATGCCACTGAGTTCATTTTTTTAAAAAATACAAAAATACAAAAATAGTGGCAAGTGAGCTATCACTCCGGGGCCGCGAGAGACATGGGTATGATCTCTCTCCAAGGAGTTTATTTTTCGCAAGGATTCGAGTCAGAGACCTCCCACCTTATTAAGAGTATCCTTATACATACTATGCACCTTACAGATCTAACATGATTCCACTAGACCAACACATGTGAGTTGCCACAACAAAAACAAAAATAGGAATGTTATGTAAACTTTACTTTTCCTTTGTGGGTAAATGATTTTGTGATTTATTTTGGATAATTTATAACATGAACATCCTAATCCTATTTGAATTCTAAAATATATTTAAACAATTGAGTTCTAATTTTTATTTATTAATTAACTATAAAGAAACGATATGTTCAATTATGGTCTAATAGGCTTAACAAACAACACCAGAGAATAAATGGGAAGTATGGTATTTTGATAAAGTGAAAATGTTATTCTCTTTCTCTATTCAAGTGTGCTTGGTCGTAGGGGTGTAAGTGGATTGGGCAAACCCAACCAACCCGAACCGAACTAACCATAAAAAACCGAAGTTGATTGGTTCGGGTAAAAAACCGAACCGAACCAAAGGAAACCGAACTTATTTGGTTCGGGTAGTGGATTTTATTTTTCAAAACCGACTACCCGGCTACCCTACCCTACCACTATACAATTAATACTTAAATTTTTTTCCCGGATCTTGACCTAACAGCTAACACGCAACTCTCACTCTCAGTTCAGTTCGCATCTTACATCTCATCTCCGATCTAGCTCCCTGGGTTCGCCGTCGCAGCCACCGCACACAGTCGTGACCATATCGGCGTCATCAGCTCTTTGAACCTCCGTCATGGTCCAAGCATCGTCCTCCGCTGTTACCAGATCTCGTCGCCTTTCCGTCCTGGTCCAAGCGTTGTCCTCCGCCTCTACCAAATCTCGTCGCTCCTCCGTGGCTCCGTCTAAGCTCGTGACCAGATCTCGTCACACCTCCGTCTTGGTCTAAGCACCGTCCCCTGCCGTTACCAGATCTCATCCACCTCCGTCCAAGTGTCGTCCTTCATCATTAGAGTCCTCCCTCCTCTAGTGATTCAGATATTTACTAATTTACTCTCCAAATTAGAATTTGCTTCTTTTGAAGTTTCTCCTGCCTTTGATTTGGTTTTGATTATCTGGTTATCTGGTTTTGATTTATTCTTCACCCCCCTTCCTCAGATTTTGCTTGAAACACAGTTAGTGCAGAGATTGTAAGGTTCTGTATGTCTATTGCTATACTTGATTTGTTATTAATTTCTATTTCTATTGTATTGTGGATTATTTTGCATTCTGCTCTATTTCAACCGGGTAACCCGAACACCCGATCTGAACCAAGTTCGGTTCATGAAGCAAAAAATGTTGAGAACCGAACCAAACCGAACCGATCAAATTTGATTGGTTTGGAATTTTCCCCCGTCTAAAACCGAACCAAACTGACCCGTTACACCCCTACTTAGTTGACTAGTTAGAGTTGACCTACGAGGTCCTCAGTTGGTCGGCCCCTGATCAGCCCCTAAGGGTGTCAGCATATCTGATCCAGTTTTGATGACTTGGATCAGATCGTCGGATTGGTTCGAATCAAACGCACATAATCCGATCATTGTTCAGTTTGTTTCTCGGTTCCGGGAAAGTTGAACCCGATAAAACCGAACCGATACCCTATTAAATATTATTTTTTATTATTTTATTAAATAATTTGTAAAAATTATTTAATTAGTTTTCTATGTTAATTAATTTCTTTTCTATTTTTTTATTATTTAATAATTAAATACTTTTCAATTTGTTTATTGTTTTTCTAGACCTGTAAAAAAATTTAAAAAAATGAGGGAATCCGAGGAACCGAACGAACCAATCTGATTATGATCGGTTCAGATTTGTTCGGATCCGCTACCCAAAAACACCAAAAACCTAACCGAACTAATATGATCATTTTTTTTATTGGTTCGGATGAAGTACACATTCAAATCCGAACCAAACCGACCCGATTAAACCCTTATCAGCCCCTAGTGTTTGGGGGAATGCCGAAAGGGGAAGCTCAGGTGTCTGAGTTAGCCAAATAATTAAAATGAGAGTAGAGGCACTATGTGAATGACAATGAATATTAATAGTTTGGTCCCTTGGTGGGTGAATGTCCTCACTCCTCGGTATCTGTAGGCTTCCAACCCTTTCCTGGGCTTTTGAAAGCTATCAGCCCACTTAGAGGACATCAGTCACTTCTCGGCCACTTGTATGTGTGAGGGGGATGTATTGAGCCACTCCTGCTGTGCTCTTGAGGTGACTTGTGTCAATGGTCTGAGGCCCTATCATGTGTACAATATTGCAGAGCAGGTGAGCATCTCATCATCCCTTCCCTATTGTAGCTTGAGAGGTACCCTTAGGGGTGTTCGACCGTCATTCTAAGCCAACATTGATGTCACTCGAATCATTGGGCTCATCTAATGATTATGCTCGACCGTAGCTAATTGGGTTGACATACCTGGAGGATCGTTTTTTATTTGGAACTTGGGGTGGGAATAGGCCAGGCCAAACTTTGAGTTAAATCGGCCTGGCCTACATAAAAAAAATATATGGCCTGAGCCTGACCTGTTACCTGACATATTTGGAACAAATACAATAACGAATCAATCTTTTCTAAATTAATTTCATTCCTTATATTTAAATAATCAACAATATCAAATATTAATAATTTTCAATAGATGTTCATAATGTATATAACAGGGACTTAAAAATTTAATTTATTATACTATATATTATATATGTTTTGTGATATTATTTTCAAAAACGAGGAAATAATGCAACCATATATATACCTTAAATCGCTTGTCAAAAAATATATATACCTTAAATCTTAATTTAGTTTTATAATTCAGTTGAATCAAGATCATAACCAACAAGGTTCAACACAGTTGGTAGATAATTCGGTTCCTTAAGCATAATGTCAGGGGTTCGACACTTAGAGTGTGTTTGGGAAAGCTGGAAAACTTAGATTATATGCTGATAATCAATTTTTGTATAATCGATTATTGTAATAATCAATTATAATCAGAATCTGTTTTTGTTTGGATATGTTTGCTGAAAAGTGATTTTAAAATAATCTATTTCGTTTGGGTGGTGCAAAAAAATCACTTTTACATAGTAAATTACAAAAAAGGGTATAAAGTTATTTGTTTATAATATTTGGTGGAAAAGTGAATAATATTTGCTTTTTTTACATTAGATTTTTTTTAATGTCTTGTCATAAATTTTTTCTCTATTTATAAAAAATTGAATAAAATAACATATTTTTATGATTATGAAAAACATGTGAAAATATATTATTTTTTACAAAAGTTAAATAAAACAATATATATTTCAGTTTAATAATAAAGATAATTTGAGAGGTAAATTCTTAAAAAAAAAATATTGATATTGATATACAAAAGTTAAAGCAATAAAAATTAAATAGAAGTTCCTAAATATTTTTTCTTAGATAGTCAAGATTGTGCCCACAATGGATTTGAAAGGCAAATTATAAAACCAACTTGATCATGTGAGGCCTTGGTTTAAGTCATGCGAGTGATTATAATTTAATTCATGTGAGGCCTTGGTTTAAGCCTTTACTAGCGGTATACCCGTGCATTCGCACGGGTCGTGCCGTGTTGGCTGCTATAATTTTTTATGAAAGTAAAATTCAGATAGTTTTGTATGTAGGAAATAATTGAATGAAGTAAATTATATACCAATGATAGCACAACTATGAAGAACATAAACTGATTCCGAATTTATGTAATGAGTAGATCCAATAATGGTAAAGCTTTTAAATTTTAGTCAATTGAATGCCCTTTTTTTTTACGGGTGAAGGTATTGTTAACCGAATTTAGTAAAGTCAATAATAGTTTAATTGCAAAATTTAAATTGCAAAATATCTTAGTGAACTAAAGGAAAGCCAATAATAGAAACAAAACACGTGTATTATAAGTCAGACTACCTATAATATTCATATAAGCCAGTTTAAAAAAACATGTGTAGAATAATGACAGAAACAAAAATATGTTTGTAGCCAAAGTAGTAGTCCAATGCATAATGCTGCAAGTAGATAAGAGTGACACAAAATTGAATGGATTCTCTCGCAATAAGTAATCTGTAGACTTTCTTTGTCTGTCTTCTCTTGGAATAAATATTTTTTTTATAAGCAAAAGAATGGTATTATAAGAGAGTAGAAGGAGTACCTAACCCATAGACATAAAGATATTGTAAATACAAAAAGAGATAGATAATAACCCAGCTATAAATTCAACCAAGATGTGATGTCTTTCCACAAAAATATGTAAGAGTTCAGTTTAGTAGGCTAACTTCATGGTTGAAGGATAACTAAACCATTCCCACACCAAAATAAAACTGTCAGTATAGTACATAAACCTAAAATAATAATAAAAAAAAGTATCAAGATATGCAGCCAACATGCAATATACACCAAGTTTCATCTGTTTATATAGGCATGGCATATGATAAATATTGATACTGGATAGTTAACTATTGAGCAATCACCTAAATTATGAGACTGATAAATTACTATGCTCTAATTGCATTCAATGATGCAATTTTTAATGTTTATATTCTTATTTAGATACTGACAAAAATATATTCATTTCACTTATTCACTTATGTGACATGATAAGGCAAGTCAGATTATAAAATAGGTTGCCACAAATGAAGATTTAAAGTATGATAATTTAATAAGAGAATCAGAATATTCAATTGCTTCTCCTGTAATAAGTAATATTTAGAGTTTTGTTGCTTGTTTTCTCTTGGAATAAATAGTAACATGCCTGGAATGAGACAATAGCTTTAATAGAAGATAGGGAGATATAACTTTGATACATTTTAGGGATGTGTGCTTAAAAGAAATAAATATATTTCAAAATAAATCAAACCTCTCCAAAATGGTAGATGCTATAGGTGTTGTATGTCTAATCATTGCAAAATAAGGCTGCATAGTCAACACCAGTTCAAAATACCAAATTATCAGTTTAGAAGAAGGGAAGCTATAAGTTACTCCTACATCTATCAGCTTGATGCTTTTTGTGCATAAGCATGACATTCTCCAACCCATATTAAAGATGGGTACTAAAAAATTGCAGTCCTAATAAAGCTTTAGAAGAACTTAAATCGCATGTCGATTGCTGCAATTAAAATGCGTACAAATAAGCAGATTAGGACATCCCAAAAATATGTCATTAAATAGTACGTTTATATATTAAGTCAGAAAGAAAGTCAGATAGATATTGATACCACAAAATGGTAGCAAAAAATAAGCAACATTTGATTGTATACTGTTAATCATAGCTTGTTAAACAAAAAATTCAATCAATGAATTGAAGTAACATAATATGATACTTAAGTTGAGTCACAATTGAATGTAAACACACTTGTTAGAGATTTTGGAAGACCTCCTTGAAGACAACATTGGTGGTAGTGTTTAATGGTTGTCTTTCCTTATCCTTGTTTGCTTTGAACTCTGGAAATTGCCATATACAACAGACCATGACTAAACACAGGTTTAGGCAAGTATAATCCAACACTTGCCAATGATTGACCATGAGATTTGTTGATGGTCATAGCATATGAGACAATTATAGGAAATTGCCTCCTAATAAGTTTGAAAGGCCATGGTGATTGTGAAGGAGACGTAGACATCCGAGGAATGTATAGACGACTTCCAATGTTCTTTCCAGACAATATCTTTGCTTCAAGAACATGATTTTCTAGTCTTGTGACAATCAACCTAGTTCCATTACATAAACCTTCAGACTGGTCTAGATTTCTTAATAGCATTATTGGAGTGCCAACCTTTAGCTTTATTTTATGATTAGGAAGACCTGATGTTCTGAGAGAGCTTAGAAATTGTGGTGTAAGTACTTCAAATGCTCCACTCTGACAACCTTCTTACTTATCAATAGAATATGAGCTTAGGTATTCTCTTTCATCACCTATATTCATGAAAGAACATTATAATGAAAATTTATAAGGACTAAAATTGAATGTATTATGTTATCAATGAAGCACAAACAACATATTAAATAAATTACCTGGAATCAAGTTCAGCACATATTCATTTATTTGATCAACAATTTCAATTGTTGAAGCCAAGATAGCTATAGATTGTAAGAACTCCTCGTTCTTGTATTGCTCCATTAAATTAGGATATATGCTTCAAACTATAGCATCTATGGGGTCATCAAAATTTGTAATCAGAAGTTCCTTTGGAATTTCTATTTTTGCATATCTATCATTTGGTTCAACTATTTTTCCATCTCCAATATCCATTTCGAGAACTTATTGAGTTCCGATGCACTGATACTATCCAAACCATGTTGCAAGCACATGTTTTTTGTGAGGGTTAATACTTGACAATGATCCCAAAGATATGACACATTGATTGTTGCATGTACAATGTCAGAACGACTTCCTCTTGGAATGAATGGCAGAATTTGCCTGAAGTCTCCTCCAAAAACAACTACTTTCCCTCCAAATATATAAGATGCATTGTTGTCAAAACTCATGATGTCTCTTAGACTTTTATCCAGTGCTTCGAAACAAAACTTATGGGACATTGGAGCTTCATCCCATATTATCAACTTTGTTACTTTCAATAGCTCTGCAAGTTCACTCCCTTGATGAATATTGCAAGTTGAGCTATCTAGTGTAGGAACATGAATTTTGAACTTTGAGTGTGCCGTTCTCCCTTCTGGTAATAATAGAGATGCTATGCCACTGGATGTCACAGTCAATACAATTTGACGTTGAGAACGTAATGCAGAAGCTAAAGTTTTACCCATGAAAGTTTTTCCTGTACCACCATAACCATATAGGAAAAACATACCACCTTGCTGGTTGTTTGCTGCCTGCATGATTGTGTGAAATATGCATCTTTGCTCATCTGTAAAAATATTTATATTCATTTAAAAAAGTAGTGTATGCTATGAAATTTAGATAACGATGCTTTATAATTTTGATGTTAATTGAAGTAAAATATATCACCTGTGAGAGAACTGAATAGATTCTGGAACTGATCATGTAAATCAGCTATGTCATAATCACGTTCTGCATATATGAGTCTTTTCCCTAATTGGCTTGTGATATATCCTTTTGGATATGGAATTGATGGATATTCCTTTAAATTTTTTTCCTGTTTTGTTGCAATAATTTCTTAATCTCCAATAGAGTTAAATTTTACAACTCTTCGTGGCTAAGCTGCATGTCTAAAAACATAAGAAAAAACAGTTCAATAAGTAATACAATTATTTTAAGATGTATAACATAAATTGTAACATGTGCTGAAACATTTTGCTGAATCTATACCTTGGTTATTGGATAATTTTCTTTGATCATAAAGAATCTTGTATGACAATCATTGCCATGTTTGTTTCCAGACATGCTCTGGCCTATTAATGCTACTTGATAAAAGGATTGTGACAAATAACTTCCTCAAGTAGTGTCCCGAACCCCAGTCATTGGCTTCTTTTATAGCTTCTATATATTCGCTATCATCCTCAAGCAATCCTATTGCAAAACATGCTTCTCTATAAGTTGGATATTTAACATTGTCAACAGTTCTAATGTCTTCAAAGCTAGTTGCTCCTTTTACAACTGTTAGCGTCATTCTTAAGTAAAATAGCTCATCGGTACATGGAGGAACCCAAATCAGTCTGCCAATGGTACCTTTCTTTCGTGGCTTTCAACACCTTTTGCTCTTTACATAGACAAATCTTATTACAAATTGGCCATAAGTCAAATTTCTGCCTTCGGGGAATGTCTTATTTGCTTCCATCCAAGATGTAAACATTGATGCTGTAACACTTGGTTTTGAAAGCACATCATCAATGTTCTCATAATCATTAAAGTACACATTCTGTTCTCCTGGAAGGTGAAAGAATAACCTCTCAACTGTTGGCTTTCTACCATGAATTGGAAAAGAAAAAAAATTCTCCAACATGCCTCACATGGTGATATATACCTGCAATCAAGATATTACTTGATCTTATCAATGAAACCACCATTTGATGATCCTTCATGTTCTATCAGAACAATAACAGCTGTAATCCTATCACAACCTTTGTTTATGTGCTTGAATAAGTATTTGATTGAAGTACTTTGGTTACACCATTCCAAGTTAATATGTGCATGGTACTTCAATAACAATTTTGGATTATAGGGGACAACATGGCGATTGTCAACGGAAACACCACCCTTTTCAATTGTACTACCATTATCTATTCTCGTATACACTGGATAACCTTCTTGGTCAACAATTGTTGTGCTTTGGAAATCCTTTGGATAATACCTAGAGCATTTACCATCTTTCATGCATGGAGATAACCTGTTAGCCGAACCACATGGACCATGGATCATATGAGTTTTTACCAAGTTGTATAACTCTTTCTCATCCTCCTAATTTGGTATTTTTGCAGAAATAATTTTGTCAATATAATCTGGAGTGGGTACTTGTTAGATGGATGTAAGTAGATAAGTAAGTATGCATGCGGCAACCCCCTCTTTTGAAACTCAATTATGTACATATCTGAAAATAGGCAACGAAGAAAATACACGTTAGTAGTTTGACATGCAGTAGTTGCATAGAATCAATGAAATAATATTTTTTGAAATGATTGCCCTAGAACTTACATGCAAGCACTTTCCCTAAGATATGGTTCTTTCTCAAATCTGTTAATAGCTCATCAAATTTAATTTTAAATACCCTTGAAATTATATCAGGACGATCTTGTGGTTGTAAATGCAAGGGTTGAAGCAACCTTTGAATTTCTGGCTAATTGGGATTGCCTGTAAATGTCAGAAACAAATCAGGAAAGCCAACAAAACTACAAATTGTCATTCCATCAAAGTATAATTGATCCATGTATCTACGGCTTCCGACAAATGTAGAAGGTAATATGACTCTTTTCCCTTTATTCGAACCTTGAGTTTAGCCTTGGTTGTCTGATTCATTCAAACTACGGTATTTATCAACTCTTAACTTTGATTGGTTTTTCCTGATAAATGATAGTCTTTCTGACTCCATCATAGTATAACCATCAACCACAAATTGTTGAAAGAGTCTCCTTGATCGTAAGTAAAGTCTGAGCCTCATTTTTTTGGATTGAATTCTAAAACAAAACCATTCTCTTAGAGTAAGTCGATTCCTTTTGCTCCTTTGAGAACCTGCCTCTATCTCTGTGAAGTACATCATGCCTGTAACCATCCTCACCATAAGGAAATAAAAGTGGATACTGGTAACCCAAATAGCTGGCATGCAACTCATTTATTCTTTTAAGCGCACCGCTTTGCTTCTCCATAATTATATCTCTTTTTGATGCAGTGTCAACATCACCTACAATAAGAGCAGCTACTTCTGAAACAGTAGGTAGATTATATATTCTACCATCAGTAGATCTATCAGAAATGAGCCTTAACTTTAGATCATGCATATGGCCAGTATTGCAATCTATCCCTAGCCATCCTAAATGACTTTGCGTGTGTATTATGTTGATCTAGCATGACCGACAATCTGCACACAATTTGTGGATTTATGTTGTTTTGGTTCCTATTAATAAAGAACAAGAAAATATTAGGTCACATATAAATAGTCAAATATCATCTAAAAATGTAAGAACATTATAGTGAAGTACTCAAATATCAAATAAAATATGTGGTCATATTCTAATAGTTAAATATCAAAACAAATATAAATTTTGACTTGTAAAAGTATGTACATACTTGAGTCCTTGAATCCTATTTTGTATTTCATTTTCAGTATCATAAATGTAAAGCTGTGCAAACTTTGGAGAATCACCAGGCATAGGCAATAGACTGCCAATTCTGTGGCATGGTTGACCTTGTATCCTAAGAGTTGGTGGTCCTCTACCATCATTAATTGACCTGTCAAGTTTTGCTCCAGGTGATGTGAATGCAAACATCATGTTATAGGCTCGGATGTGCTGCTGATAATTCATGCTGTCTGCTGAATCATTATCAAATAGTAGATGTTGAAGTAATTCTGGCGGTGTCTTCAGAAGTGGTAGTTGAACCTTTCCTTGACCACAACAAAGTTGATACTTAGGAGTTGCAGCGTGTCTATTTTTGCGTGTTCTCTCTTGATACCACATATATGCTTGACAATGTTGGCATTCAACGATTGGATTCCCAATATCAGAATATCCTATAAAGTAAACAAAGTGTTAATAAGCAATACATAATTGTCATTATCATCTGTATTATAAAATAAAATATTTTAAACTACCTTCACTTGAGTTGGCAGGTTGAGTATGATTGATATTGGAATACAGTTCTTCTTCCTCAGAACTTGAGTTGCTATCAGAAGTCAATCCTATTTAAAAATAAGATCAATTCTTCATTATAAGTATAAAGTAAAAAAGATATATATGTGGATCACATCCTTGAGAGATGTGTTATTTGCATTGTGAGTACCTTGAGTTTGGTCAGCATCAATTTCTGAATGACTTTCTGTATCATCAAAAAAATCATATGTGTTTTCTTTATCCACATGTCTATCTGAGTTGAAAGTATGCCATGGTGTCGTGGTGGTTATATTTTGGTTTGATGAAGAGGAAGCAATACTGGCAGTAATTATTTGAATTGTGTTCATTGACTGAATCTTGCGTGATTTCAGAAAATTTGCTCATTAGATTGACACCCAATGAATCAATACCAACAACTCTCCTTTTTCTTTGTGATGTGTATAGGTTAGCAGTTGGCTGAGTATATATGCAAGAATTAGTGCTGAACATGTTGTTTAACCGAGTGTTGCTTTGGTTCTTGTCATTGAGTATTGTAGAAGTTATATCAGACAGTGGTGTGCTATTTCTGAATCTTGATTGAAGATGCAATTGTTGATTTTGAGTTCTGCTACTGGATCTGTTTGCACTTCTTTCCCGTAGCACATTCTTTCTTTTCAAGCGTGCGGTTTGCAGCGGCATCCTTCATTATGTTTCGTTCTTTATCCATACCTGCGCACAAGTATGATGCAGAATCAGGATTTAAGGACAATATGAAATGCTCAACTAAGTGGTTATTGGATTGTTACATCAGGAAATGATAGCATATATAAATACAATATGATAAGACATAGACTTGGATAAAGTAAGTTAATGACCATGGTCAAACAAAAAAGTAACCTGGGTCTGTGTGAATCCCTCCAAAGAGAATATAAAGTCTAGAAAACGTATAAGTAAATATAAAAAGGAAAGTGAAGTGAGAAATATAAACCTAAATAGAAGTGATAAAAATTGTGTGTATTCGTATTACGACACTAAGTAAAGCAAACCCATGTACAATTTCCTTGTTAAATTTCAAGTCAGACTGCAATAAAAAGTTGTTTAAGTATTCATGTACAGGTGTATAATTGCATGAGTAAAGGTGTGTAGCTCTAAATCAAATGTTAAGCAAGTGCTCAACTAAGATAGATGGATAGAGGATAGGTGTGTAACTCCATGAGTGGACATGTTTCCCTACAGAAAAATGCAAGTTTCATAAACTTAGTGGCTAAGTGTAAGTTAGAACGTGAGTCGAGTTTCCAGGATTAAAAATTAATATGGGAAACATGGCAATTCATGGGAGTGGGGATAAAAAAAATAACATAAAAATTAATTATTAGCTTTTCATTTCATATAAAATGAAAATATATAAATTGGTATTAACTTTTTGGTTTCTGTTTATTTTCATTGAAACATCTTTATTGTTGTAGAATTTCATTGAAACTTTTCAGGTCCTGTGTGTTAGCTTTTCATTCTCTGTCAAGCAGATAGTATATCATTCTTTATTGAAATGTTTGGACTTTTTGCCTTTATAATCTCCTGACAGATTGAAGCTTGCATTCCATGCTTAATTTTAACATCTTTCAAATGGAGATAATTCAAATTCCCACCATCTAACATGCTTGTATTGTGGAGTTAATGAAAACTACTTGTTTTTGTTTGCAGAAGACATCCCTTATAGTCGAATGTCCATCACAGCTATTGACTATAAACAGATAATTTTCATTTCCTGCACTAAGATTTAGTCATGCCAATCTGTAATTCTGCTTCTTGATGAATCCAAAGACTAAAATACCTCGATAAATATATTCACTTATCTAGATGAATCCATGTCTTTTTTTATTCTCAGCAAATCCAACAAAAGAGAGGAAAATTAAGTCAAGCATGAGACTTGGCTAGATGGTACATTTCCTCTGGTAAAATACACTCAGGTTTCTATCTCCTTACTTATGGCCTCATTTAATCCATACTCTACAAAAATACACGTAGGGAAGTAAGCTGAATGTTTTTGGTACTAACTTTCATTCCTTCACAAGCTAAAGATATATATTTGGGAAGTCTATACTCTTGTGAATCATCTCTTTTAATCTTAGAAATGACCATAATTATTAACACTTATGCCCTGCTGTCTAATTGCATGTGCTGCTCAATATGATGCAGGGGCCACTTGGTTCATAATTGGTCAGATTTTAGGGAGGGACTTGATCATATAATGGCTGGTTGATGTTGAGGCAGGGGCAACTTGGTTCATAGTTGGCCATATTTTAGGGAGGGGTTTGATCATATATCGGCTGGATGATGTTGATGCAGGGGCCACTTGGTCAATGTTGCTGTTTGATCATGATTTTAGGAAGGCATAAGGGATATCACATCCAGACTTGGGTATTACAAAAAGCTGGAATTAAGTTTGGCTGCCACATTGGCACGGATAGCGATCTAGGTGCAGGAAGCCAAAAAAGGGTGGTTACAACTTTAGTGGAACTTTTATGGAAGATATTGTTGCTGGTTTGGGATTGAACTAAGTTATCATTCAACCTTATAGCATAGATGGTGCTTTAGGTTGACATTATACCTTTAGTTCTTCAGTAGAATGTAGTTAATCATTCACATTGTAAATGGGTTTAAGTATCCCTTGTACTTGTTTCAATACGATTTTTGCTTATAAAAAATAAAAATAAAAAATTAACACTTATGGTTGTGTAATGCTATTTACACTCCTCATAGTGGTTCAGTCTGTGCATTTTTATTTGGAGCTAATTACACTAATCAAATTTTCCTTTCATGTGTCTGACTATTGGTGTTGAAACACAAAGAAAAACATAAGTGAGAACCAATTGGAAGCCCATAAACTAATCAGGAGAGCTAATATATTTATGCTTTAGTACTTTTTCATTGGCTTAAAAATGCTTAGATTGATAGTAGATCTTTATGCCCAGAAACATGTCAAAGCTTCACAACGTTATTGTTAACATCCAAACTGGGATTGCAACAAATATGTCACAGTCATGTATAATGCTTTGTTACCAGAGAGGAAGAAATAAAAGATTTGTGGATACTTACCTTAGGAAACCACATATATTGAAGAGTAGATGGTTTTTCTACCTGATATTGGGAAGAATCATGAAAATAAATGGAATCACAATATTAAAAAAATAAGAGAATGAATGGCAATAATCTTTTGGAAAGTTCAATGGATATACCTCCACCCACTAACATGTGAATGCAAAAATCTGATTTGTGCTAGAAATGCTCTGTTCTTTCTCGTTGACGCTATGGTTGCTTATGCCTTTGATTTCCTATAGAGATGATGATCCCTCTCTACTTTTGCAATAAAACAGGGCTTCCTTTTTACTATGCAAATGTGCCAGCTTGCTTTTACTTTTACTTAGCTAAAAACTTAGCTAAAAAGTAGCTTCCCAATGCAAGTACAATGTTCCCGCTCATATGTGACTTGCTTTCTTTCTCAGCAAGCAAAAAAGGAAAGCTGTTGACCTTATTTTATTTATTTAAGGTTAAAGTAATCTTTTAGTCCCTATACATGATACTGATTTTTAATTTGGTCCCTATACGTAAAAAGTTATCAATTTGGTCCTTATACGTGACACTGGTTTTCAATTTGGTTCTTAATGCTAATTGGTCCCTATATAAGAGGGACCAAATTGCAAATTATTATCACATGTAGGGACCAAATTGAAAATAATTGTCACATGTAGGGATCGATTTCAATTTCTTTTGTTGCATTGGTCCCTACATATGACAATAATTTACAATTTGGTCCTCTTATATAGGGACCAATTAGCGATGAGGACCAAATTGAAAACCAGTGTCACGTATAGGGATCAAATTAATAATTTTTTTACGTATAGGGACCAAATTGAAAATCAGTGTCACGTATAAGGACCAAAAGATTACTTTAACCTTTATTTAATAACAGCATTATATTATATTATATTAGTATTAGTGTAATTAAAATTATATTTGAATGAACTTATCATCCATTTAAAATATGAAATTACTAATTTTGGTCCCTATAAAAAATTTCTTTGGTTTTAAGCTCTCTAAAACTTGATATCAATGTGGTTGATCCAAGTGATAAGGGACTTTGGCACCTTAAGCAAGTGGTTAGGGGTTCGAATCTGACTTTTGTGTATGGAAAAAACCTGGCTGGGAGGGGAGAACTCATCTTGTATGGCCAACAGGTTTCCCGATGGAGATGAGTCGCTGCTAATGGTGGTGGATACTTCGTACCTATGTCATGGTTACCAAAAATGTTTTTAGTCGTGAGCATTCATTTTAGTATAGATAAATAGAATTCATTTTAGGGTTAAAGAAAAATTTCAGGACATCATATGCTAACATAGCATCACAGATGTTATTGGGTGTGCCTTGAAATGATTGTGTAGTTATTAAAATAAAATAGCACATAACAAAATGTTAGTGGTTGTCAATATAAACTTTTTTACACTTGCAATGCATGCTACTTATCATAATTTAATATGGTAATATTTGTATATGAGTCTAAGTATTTTATTTCTTTCTACAATCTAATATAATTATATAAAAGAATAAATATGTTTTTCGTCCCTAAAAAATGTGCAAATTATGTTTTGGTCCTGTGTAAATTTTTCTTTGTTTTTTATCCCTCTAAAATATGAAATTATTAAGTCTGGTCTATATAAAATGAGAAAATTTTAGTTTTTGGTCCCTAGAAAATGTTTATCTTTGGTTTTCATCCCTTTAAATTTTGAAATCATTTTATTTAAATTTCTTCATTTTAGGATAGATACATATTCCTTAATTTTGAGTTCAAGGAAAATTTTAGGCCCTAGCATTCTCCGTTCTCTCTACGACAGAACTTATACTTACTATAAGTTGTATAAACTTAAGAAGCTATGGCTATTCAAGGCAAACTTGAGGTTCACTAATAGGACCTATAGAATTATACCATCAACAAATAGTTTTCAGGAGAAAAAAAAATGCACATATGTAGCGTGTAGCATCTTTTATTAATGAAATAATAATAAGAGTACAGATTCCTAAGCTCTTGTTTTAGAATTTTCATTGAAGCCCAGTGCATGTCACCATGGTTGAAAAAGCTCCTTCCTTTTATGCACTACCTAATTAGCATTCACCTCTAATTAAGGCAGTTTCAGAAAAATACAACTAAATTAGCTAAACCATCAAAAACATTTATCGAAGAACCATCATCCATTCTTACAGATTGATTCATTAAACTACAAAACACAACGAAGCAAACTACAAAACAGCACGTAAATTCATGATGATAATCTCTAAATAAGATTGTTGTAGTTTTTCATAAAGTACCAAAACATATCAATGGGGCAAAGTACTTATATGCCTAGCAAAAAAAGTTGCAACACTTTGTCAAAGGAACATTAAATATCAAAGTTTCATTCAATTTTAATGTTCTTTGGCATCTTTGTAGATGAAAGTTGTGCAGATGCCAAATCTTGACTAAATGCTTCTTGAAACTGCATTTCAGCTGACAATCTCTTTGCCGTAGTAATAGAACCTACCAGATCAGGATCATGATCTGCTGTTGCTGATAAAGACTGCTGTATAGACAAAATAATCAAAGTGTATAAATTTTCATCCATAATAAAAATGCAAAAGTAAGAATAAGACATGTCAATTTACACTTACTGTATCATATTGAGAATCTTCATTCACATCAGACTTTGCCTTAACAGCTTCATTCACAATAGAATTTCCCTTATTCATTTTGGATACATCCTAACAACAAAAATATATGTATTAAAGCTATAGTATGTTTAATAAAACTTGTACAGTGTATATTTACCTCTTCA
Source organism: Echinosophora koreensis (assembly GCA_035048595.1). Taxonomy (NCBI): domain Eukaryota; kingdom Viridiplantae; phylum Streptophyta; class Magnoliopsida; order Fabales; family Fabaceae; genus Echinosophora; species Echinosophora koreensis. The sequence goes on from JAPCYP010000103.1 coordinate 51,748, forward strand.
GATTCAAGTTGGTTCAGAATGGCTTGAATCAATCCTGGTTTGTCAGAAACCTTCATCACGGTTGAGTGGTTGTAAGATGGTTGCACTTTCACTCTAAATGCCAAAGTGGATCCCAACATGTTGTCAAGAGTGAGTGGATAAATGTTTGGATCATCCTCACCAACCTAAATAGGACATCAAAAAAGTGTGAATAAGGTTCTGTGGCAACGATAAATGTTTCAGCCAGTGATAAAGCTGATGAGTAGATACCTCAAACATCCTCTTTCTTAGTTCAAGAGCTGGTTCCCCAATAAGGTCTTCGCATTCACGATTAAAGAAGACAAAGTTTGAACTGTCTTTTTTATCAACTACCTTAATCTCCAGTTTATACCTGTCCATTTAATCATTTTAGATATGAAAACGAAAATTGAAGGTGAGAGTTTTAATGGCAATTATTAATTCTAAATTGTAAATAGTTTATGAAAACAACCTTGGAACAGGCTTTTCATTGAATTTTCCACATTTACATGTGAACGGTTCATCTACCACCTCAGCTCTTTTGTTACATTGTATGCACCCTTCATAGTTCCAACCATTTTTGCCAACAATAAATTTCCCAGTTGTCCCAACAGTCACACAAATTGTTTCCTAGACAAATAATGAAGAGTTAAGGGCAAGAGCACAAAAAAAAACTTAAAAAAGACATCAAAAGAGAAAATTGTTTTGCGTAAAAGTAGAATTGGTTTTTTTTTTTTATAGGCCAAATGGTTAGAAGTTAGTGGGTTAGTTGTTAGAGGGGGTGGGGGGAGGGGATCGAACCCCAATCATGCAACTCTTTGATGTCCCTTGGCTACCACTGAGCCACCTACGTGGGACAAAAAAAAAAAAGTAGAATTGATTGATACCTGAGTCAGGGCATTTATACCGGAAAGATTCTTCACTTGTGCATTATACATAAACCTGTCTTCTTCAGAAAATTGGGAGGATGCAGTCAATTGGGTCAGCATTTGACTTGATGGTTCAGGAAGACCAATTGGACCAAAGCTACAATGAGCAAAGTTCAAAATTCAAACTCAATAATATTATATGAAGACAACATGTTTTCCTAATTAATACAGATCAATATGAAGAGACTGGCATACCTATTTTTAAAGTTATGTACTTGTACTGTATCTTCATTAATCAAGAGCTTCGAACCACTCCATGAGTTTGATATTGATGCCGGATATATACCTGATACATTGATGAACTCTAGAATGTAATAAGAGAACAATAATATAGGAATCCAAATAGTAAATAACAATTAGGTAGCACATTTTATTTTAACCTTGTGGTTCCTTGATCCTTGCATGTGTCAATATAATGATTATTGGTTCAGAATCAGCTCTTTGGTCATAATAAGTCAGCAGCTTCATGGCATGGTCATCCCAAAGAGTACAAGCTAAGCAACTCGCCACTAAAGTGTCATTAAATAAATAAATGTTAAAACAGGGGTAACACATCTATTAGGTACTCAAGTTATTACAATAGAGACAGGCAAGCACATTACCTAACATCTTTCATGTTAAAATCAACCTTCCTTTGATTTCCGTTTGGCTGACGATAATACAATTTCATGTAGAGCTCCAATGACATCTATATAAAGATAAGAATGACAATTTGATGTTAATTTTTTTATACATGTATTGAATACAAAATAGGATATCATACAAATTATTTCGTTAATTCATGTAACCATTACCTACTAACAGATCAGTACGGAAATTTCCACTAAATATTTCACCAAAACTCTTAAACTGGTACTCATATGGTGGAATGTCAGGAAGGGATCTCTCTTTCAAGATTGTACCGCCAATGAAATTCATCCTGTAGGGATGATCGCAGACCTTGTATTGAAGATCATTGCGCACTACGTTAAAATTATGCATGATATAAGTACCATGCTCTTTCAACTGTGTCTTCCATTTCAACATCTCATCCATTTTGAGTGACACTTGAATCTTATCACCCTAGTTGATCAAAATAGCAACAAAAGTTATTGATCAAAAGATCAACAAAAGTAATTGATAAAAAATAACCAAGACATGGATTACTAAACCTGAGTAGGGATGGCAACAATAATACCTTTGCATCCATTAAGATCATTTCATGATGCCCTTTATAGGGGGGTTTCGGCTGGACAAACCAAATATCAACAATTCTAACAGCAAGCGTCCATATATCTCTTGAGTCATTGATATCTTTGATTGAATCAAATTTGCGTGCCATCAACTAAAACTGTCACAAAAAATAATAGGATTTAGTAATGTTCACATGACACCAAACTAATCTTGTACCTAATACATATAGAACCACTAAAGTAATCTTAGAAGTATCAGCTAGAGCATGAAAACATTTTAATTTAAGAGCAGCGTCAATTTCAATTTTAGAATGAATTCCAAAGGAAATCAATTTTATATTTATTTAGTATTGCTTTGCTGACAAAATCAGAGAAAAAATACACTTAAGTTCAAAGTCAATTTAATGAAAGAACTAAGTGGACATTTGCTAGAAGTATTAGAACAAATGTATTGTCTGCCTTTGATTCTCCTGTAACTTCTAAAATATAAATGATGGACCAAGGTCAAATACTTGTAGGCCTTCTCTGCATAACCAAGGTCAATGAGCATTTTGTATCAAAAGACCCTTTTAAATATTATTCTAAACATCCAATAACTATAGGCATAACTGTTAAGAGTGGACTGCAGACAGACACAGTCTGATTACATTGAAGATGTTCTGAATAGCTATTGACCTTTCATGTTCAGCATTTAATCGATAATGGAAAAAATTGCAAAACTCAGTTGATAATAACTCCTCCACTGAAAAAGGGTAACATTCTTCTTTACCCGTTGTGTGGCCTGATTATAGCTATCCATGTCAGCAAGCAGGTTATTAGGGATGGCATTGGCAACCATGAATTTAATCCCAATTCCAGTAAGACCACTCATTAGTCATTATAGACTCATCTGCATAAAAGTCATTATAGACTCGTCTGCATAAAAAAACCTTCACCTTTTAATCTCATTATCCTTCAACACCTTAACCACCCCCCAATTCACACCAAGCCCTTCGACACACCACCACCCCATCACCAAAACCCATCTCAGAATCCAAATCTTCTTCATTAAAAATGCTTCCTTGATGACATAATTTTGTCAAAAAACAAAAGAGGAAGTGAAAAAGGAATGTATCAAATCGTGGCCTCATTAAACTAATTTGCAGAAAAAGGAACTATTTACACCAAAGATAAAGATAAATGCTGCAACTACTTATAAGGATCTCACAGTAAGCACTATTGAATTAAAGATAAATGCTGAATAGAAAATTGACCAAGTAAAAAGTATAATAAATTAAAAGGAAGCACTAATATATAAATATGAAGTCATAATTGATAGTCACAGCATACCACCTAGTGCAACTCCATACTTCATCGATCTATTACCAAGGAAAACAACTCCATACTCCATCGACCTATCTCACTCCAAACAACGTGATGAAAACATGGAAATGAAAGTTTGAGCAAATTAGATTGAATATCATGAGCACACCAAAAAATCCCTCCAGGTTGGAATCATACTCACCAGATTGATTGTGTCAAGAATGCTCAATGCATCTGGTTTCTCTTTTATTTGGGTGAACATATTGTAATTATAATTGCCCTCATAATACCAACAAAATACAATTGAACCAAAAAGTATTGGCCAAATGAATACCAACAAAATACCTCATAATTATAATTAGTATTAGTATAGCATACAATTAGCATAATTTTTTTTAAAAAAATAACAATAAAAATAAATAAATAAGCGTAACATATAAATCATAGACCCAGCAAAACATTTAAACTATATAATGCGTGGTGCAAGCTATATAGTTTATCATTGTCTTCAAACACTAAAAGAAAATAAAATCTATTCATTGAATGCAAGTTTCTGTGATAGATTTTATTTGCATTAATTTGCTTTAAAAGAGGCATCTTCTTTAAAAGAACCATTTCTGATAGACATTTGAAAAAATAAGGCACCCATCAATCTAGAAAGAGACAAAATAAGGCAAAAAACAAAACTCCAAAACCACCATAAACCAATGGTTATGAAGCTTGTAGTGCATGCAAAACAATGCCCCTGCGTGATCGATTTGCAGCTTCCAAATTAAAGGATTCATAAACCATCTAGAAAGATAACATGAAAAATCATTGCATCTAGCTCTGAAAAAATTAACGTAAGAGGGAATAGAAACTCAATAACATTAACATATTATTCAGTAAAAAAAAGGTTATGAAACTGATGAGTTCATTTCCCTTCATTGTTTTCTTTTCCAGTTGAAAACCAAGCACCAATCCATCTCAGAATCACTAAAAATTATAGTTCATAACAACCACACTATATTATCGTTCATAATAGCCACACCAAAAAAAAAAACTAAACTAAAAAATGGGAAAAGCAAAGGGGTACCAAAATCAATAAGAGTAGCATAAAGGGAGGAGGAAGAAGAAGGGAGAAGCAAAATCATTCAATCAGATATTTAATTAAGATGATAAAGAGAAAAGGAGAGAACTCACCGTTTCAAACATAGAAGATTAATGTAGAAGTTGAGAGCTGAAATGGTGAGAAATGGAAGATGGAATGAAGATGGAAATGGAAGTCTGTAGAATGGTGTAGAAGAAAAGCACTCCTAGAGTGCCGTGAGAGTTGGCAGAGGCAAATGACGTGCTGAAGCAATTTGTGAGTTCTTCTATGATGTAATTGTTGTGTCAGCTAGATAGTAGAGAGCTAGTAGTAGAAGAAAAGTTTAAAGTGACAAAAATGCCCTATTAAGGAACACGTGTCACAATAGTAAGAGTGGTATTTTAGACTTTTTCATTGGCTTTGAAAGGCTTAGATTGATAGTAGATGCTGCACAAAACAAAACCAATTATACATGATTAATAGAAGCTTGGCAGCATGAGAAACTTGGCAACAAGCAGCTTAAGTCATTTTGGAAGCTTTAGAATGCTATGCACAACAATGAAGCTCTATACAAGAAATAACCTAGCATTCTTTAGTTGAGTTGGATAAGGTAACGTAAAGTCTTAAGACCTTTTTTTTTATAAGCTAAAAAATTTATTGAAATAAAGCGCAATCTGAAGCACAAGCTATGCTACCAGATTGCCAAGCATACAAATGTAAATACACCAATTGCAGCAAATGTACAAGGCCAAAAACAAAGATCAACCAGAATCAGCAATAAAACAAGCCCCTACTACAAAAAACAAAAAAAAAGGGCAACCAATGATGAGCAACAAAACCCAACACCCATATGCAGCATAAAAAACCAGAGGAAAACCACAATTCAATCCCCAGCAACTTGAGAAAATCCAATCACCACCCAGATACAACAGCATAAACACAGAAGAGAAAACTCAGAAACCAGCAACTCATCCTCCAACAGACTTGCTTCAAAAGAGTCGCATAATAATGAAAGAAATCAGAGCAGCAGCGATAGACCTTAGAACCAGCTAATAAAAATCTAAACACTCTTCTGGGTTTAGAATCCAGGAAGATAAAGGAATGTTACCATTCTTTAACGAACCCTGCCAACATTTATTAGGCCCATCCGATGCCTCCATTTTTTCCGAGCTCTATTTTGAGTGTCCCTTCTATTGATTGACTGCATATTTAGTTAAAGGGAATATTACAATAAATTACTTATATTTGTTGTATATGCATCAAAACCAATTATAAATCTTACTAGTATCGTTTCCAAACTCCAATATTCAAAAAGCTTCCTAAAATGAGGTTCTGGCACCTTTGGAGGACAATGTTTAAGTCTCCGAGTCATGTTGGAATACTTCAAAAAATGATCCTTCTTAATCTGGCATTTATATCGTCTCCAAGCATCTCTAACAATTGTCTCAACCCAATCTCGCGCTTCATCCGGCAAAATAAACTTTGTCTATAAAAATCATTATGCAAAACAAGATCAAGAAACCAAATGCATATTATAAATAATTAGACATGTATGTTGCTCATATATATATACACTTACATTCCGGCATGTATGATCAACTTATGTAAATCGAAGGACAAAATGTTGAGTTTCTAGCCAATGTTCCCAAGAAGAGGCTTAAGTTGGATATAACTCTATTAGTTGGCCCAATAGGCTGACCATCATTATTTAAGGTCACTACTTCGCGATCTGCCATGGTTCTTGCATGATGTTTTCCCATGAGTTCTTTTTTTTTGTATGATTCTATTTTCAGGGCAGAGTCATCAACATAATAAAAATAAGGTTTAGTATTTGTGATCATTATATATATTCTTGATTGATATCTCCAACTTGTGCAAAATCTTTCATACCTTCTGGTTCTATGAAGTCTTCCTCTCTATTTGTTCTTGATGGTGCTTGATTTTGTTTCTTTTTAACTAGCGGCTCGTTGGAGTTAGGATGACATTTGCTAAGAGATTTTTCTCCATTCAATGACTTGGTTGCATCCATTTCTTTTGACTTTTGAAGTTGAATAAAGTCATCAATCAACATTGACGGACCTGTTGGCCACCTTTTTTCCTTTTTAGAGCTTTGAGTTTTGGAAATGATTGTGTCAAAAGAAAGCTTCTATTGATCTTGCTTTTGAGACTCTGCTGAAGGAATAATGACTTTCTTTGTTTGCCCAAGTTACCATCTACCTCTTTGAACTTCATCTATATTATTCCCACGAGTTCTTTTCTTTGATATTCCTATTTTCAGAGTAAACTCATCGAAACCTTCCATGGCTTCTGGCTGTCTCGTGTTTTTCTCTATATTTCTTCGAGAAGGTGCCTGATCTCTATTTTCTTGGCAGCAATGTTTTTATCCAACTCGATATGTACCTCTTGAACCTTTTCTCTATTATTCCTCTGTAGTCTCTCATGCAATTTATCAATTTTCTCTTGATTAACTTGTTTAAATTTCCTTGCCAACTCAATGCGATCTTCCTTGGAAATCAATACTTCTTCTAGTAGGACTTTGACCAATCTTTCTAAGGACAGATCCACCACCTACACCTGTTACTCTCTTCATTTTGACTTATGACTATGAACTACAAAATAAAAACAAATAATAGAGAATGAATAATATAAGAGTAAATAGCATAAGAGTGGTATATCATGTTGTATTATATCATGTAAATAGGTATATCATGTAATTTAATTGCTTCCAATGGCAGAATTGCACAATGCCTTATCACAAACACATGCAGCACGAAAATCCTACAGCAAGTTTATTCAAATACAAGTATACAGCAAATCAGAAGTGAAATATCCATTAGGCAAATAAAGCATATTTTTTTAATGGTTGTTTCAAATAAACCAGTAGACTAAGTTCCCAACATATAAAATTAGAAATAATGAATGGGTTAATATGTTTCTCACAAGTCTCAACCATTCAACCTAAAATAATATAAGCACCAAGACATCAAATGACTATAGGACAAGAAAAATTTCAACTTTCAAGTTTGACACTAATGTCAGATGTGGCTCCCACCTTTGCAGTGCCCATGCTACATTGAGGAAACTATGCACATGATTCCATCCTTACATGAAGAATAGGAAGAATACTTTCGCTATCTCTCATCCATATGTTAAGTATCATGTCTATTTTCTTTTTTGGCTGGACATATCAGGTTATGTTCACTAGTTTAAATCTGTAACTGTTCATGACCAATTTTGAAATTATCTCAAACTTTTTAAGGAGCAGAACCAAACTGGAGATACAGCAAGGAATATTAAGAAAAAAACTTAAGAATGCATCTCTTATCACAAATCAGTAGATGCACAGGTCATGAACATGTTAATACATATCATCTACAGTACCAATATATAAATCTGCATATTATTGTAAATAAGTATGTTTGTGAAAAAAATTGCAATGAATTGCAAATCAATTAAAAGTATGTTTGTTAAATATCATTTTAAAACTGTTGTACATATCTAAAATTACAAAACATATGTTGTAAACCATAATAAATACAGGTTTAAACTTCAAAACAGAATGAGGTACCAATCATGTCATTATATACTATAATATGGAGTATACATGACCTACTCCATAGTCTCATGTACTATCATCAAAATTACAATCATCATTGCTTTCACTATCACTCTCAAAACTAGCTTCATCATCACCTTCATTTTCCTTTTGCTGAACATTAAGTTCAGATAGAGGCTTTTCAACGATATCATCGGGTACATCATTCCTAATCAAATCAATTTCACAATCATCCTTTGACAAAGCAGGATTTGCTGAAATCTCAGATGTTTCATCCCATGCACTTTTAAAGCTTCGAGTTACTGCCTGCCTCTAATGTCACCCCCTTATTTTGAGTTTTCAGTCTTGCTTCGCGTTGTCTTGTATGAAACTTATATCCATTAATAACATAACCTGAATACCTTATAGCAACTTTATTTGGTCCCCTAGACAATGCCTTCAACCAATCACATGTTCCCTCATTCATGACATGTGTTTCAAACCATTGAATGAAATCTTCTCTTTGATTTTTAACTTTGTTCCACTTTCTTCCTTTTTGGTGATTATGAACATCAACCTCATGCTCTCTACAAAATAAATAACCCAACCTTTCAATGGAAAAGAGAAAAAAAATTTCATTATAAGGATAAATGTTGTAGTAAGTCGATGATAGTACCTAATTTAGTCTTCCACTTCTTCACAATTGAATAAGATGTACCCATGGGCTTGGTTTTTTGATTTATTATCAAAAGAGAATAGTTTCCTACCCCCGATAGGGTGACCCATGTTAGGAATGTCATCACTATTTCGTGTCATCCTATTCATCCCTGTATCTATACCACTAGACAAATATCTTGATCAAAATGTTAGAGACTCTTTAACCAAATATGCTTCAGCTATAGAACCCTCTGGGCGACTCTTATTACGAACAAAAGATTTTAAATCACCCAAATATATTTTCATATAATAAATCCACCGAAATTGAACCGGTCCACCCATTCGTAACCTCATTTGCAAGGTGAATGGGTAAGTGAACCATTATGTCAAAGAAACTTGGAGGGAAGATTCACACCAATTGGCAAAGTGTTTCTGCTGATCTCTACTTCCAAATGATCTAAACTTTTCAAAGGAACAACAACTTGATTAGGGGTTATCCCTCTAATTGTAACTTGTAGCAGATAATGCAGTATAATATGAGCAACATGACTCTTGTACCCAGAAATTTTTCCTTCATTTACTTGCACACATTGGGAAATGTTAGAAGCAATGCCATCGGGAAGTTTTAGTGTCTTTAAAACACCACAAAAAATAGATTTCTCTTGTTTGGTTAGGGAGAAACATGCTTTCGGGATCTGGGTTTGCTTACCATCACTTGTGACCTTCAAATGAAGTTTCTTTCTAATCCCTACATCTTGTAGGTCCAAACGATAATTTGCATGATCCTTTTTCTTCCCTTCACAATCTCTAAGAGAGTCCCAATTATATTATCACATATGTTCTTCTCTATTTACATTACATCAAAATTATGGCGTACATACTATGCTTCCAATACGGTAATTGCCAAAAGATGGATTTTTTCTTCCATGGACCAACAATTTTTTTGTTATCATTCTTCCCTAATACATCAGGGACATCTTGTAAGCCTTCTAAAATTGTTGTTGCATCAAACAAGGATCAACCTTATACTCTGGCTTTCCATTAAAAGAAGTTGTATCTGATCTCCACACGTGATTTGAATCCAAGAAGACTCAATGGGTCATATAACACATCTTCCGACTATATTTTAGGTAAGTAGAAGAAGTTGCATAATTACAAGCTAGGCATGCATATTTTCCTTTAGTGCTCCAACCAGATAACATAGCATATGCAGGATAGTCACTAACAGTCCACAAAAGAGCTGCACCCATTAGAAATGATTGATTTTTGGAAATATCTTATGTTTCTACCCCAACATCCCACAATTGCTTTAGCTCCTCAATAAGTTGTTGTAGATACACATCAATTGCATTTCCAGGTGCCACAATCCAAGAATAAGCAATGACATCATACAACTTTCTGCCTTCAAGCATAAATTTGGGGAACAATTAAATACCGTCAATACCACAGGCCATGTGCTATGTGAGAGGCTCATAGTCCTAAATGGATTAAACCCATCACTAGCCAACCCAAGCCTGATATTAAGAGTATCAAGAGCGAAATCTAGATAATTTACAAACAAGTCTCAGTTTCTCTAAAAGAGAACAACATAGAAATAACCCATTCTTATTTTGCTGCAAATTGGTATCAACTTGATGTACAGGCAACAATCTTAGAGTTATAGTACTATCACAAAGTACAAGCACATTTGTTGGTCACCAATGTCACTTACTCATAAGTCATAAAGACTGGAAAAAAATGTATTTTCTTTTATCATTAGAAGAAAAACCTAGTAGCGATGTGTGTCGATACTGGATAACAAAGTTTACTTTAACATCAATTTAATTACTACTCAATTGACAGTTCCAAATTTGACAACAAAAGTAAAACACTCATGTTTCAGAACTCAATGATGCGGCACCAATTCCTCCCTTCAATACCAGGCCACGGTTCACAGCAAATGTTCAGCAGAAGTAGCTGCACAATACCCCAATAAAAAATTGGGACAGATTTCCTCCCCCATTAACCACTCAGTTGTGTGAACCTTTGCCATGTAACCCCACGTTTCTCAACAGCCCAAACATGAACTAGCATCAAAGGCAGCAAATCCAACACCTCCCCCCCCCCCCCCCCCCATATATATATATATATATATATACACTGCCCAGCCAGATATAATTATTGCATATAATTCCCCTTATCTCAGCCTTTTTCCTGCTATTCGGACAGTGAGGAGAAGCATCCTTCTTAATTCACTCAGCTACCATATACCCCATAGGTCTTGTTTTAAGTTGTATTGAAATTAGCACAACTTGTTACAATTTAAAATGCCCTTTATTTAATTTCCTCGATATTTTTTAAGTCATATTAATATGTCAACCAAAACTAGATAGGACAAAATTATCTTCCTTTATTCAGTAATCCCTCCTCCTTTTTGTAGAGAGCTGTTTTATATCAACGGTGGAAAAATGTTCACGATCTCCTGGACAGACTAAATCCCTATATTGTAACATTATCATGTTGTTTCATATTCTTAGCCCATAGGCTGCTGAAAGCAAGTTTTATGATGGCTTGCATAGTCTAATTCAGATAGAGTATGCAACATAGATACAATACATAGAAAGAAAATAGTATTAGTTGCCAGTTGTCCACATACTCTTACAAGCAGACCGACTACTTTCAAATGGGTGGAAAATGACCATAAAAAATAAAACTAATTGATACACAATAAATCCTAACATGTTAGGATGCATGATAAATCTAACTTTAATAAATTAGCTCACCTAAACTTTAATCAAGGAAATCACAGTCGTTGTTGAGTGATTGACGCCTGCCATCACAAGAACAAAACATAATAGAGCTGGTGAAGAAACATAAGTCATCATCAACGATTTCAATCTGACTATAGCTGCAACTATGATCGATGGACCAGGTTCTGCTGCCTTGCTCTTGGATCTATTGAACACAACAAGTCGGCACAATAATTTTAAAACAGGAGATAAGATGTCAACAAAAGAAAAGCAGATGCAAACAAGATTAGTGATAAGGAATTAGCAGTGGTACCGTTCTAAGTAGAATGAAGCTGTAACATGTGCACTCTTCCCTCGCTTCATGTCATACGAGCATGCAACGGTCCGAGAATATGCAGCAACTTCCGGCGACGTACCTCCGACGAGCTTTAGAGATGAATGTCATGGATACAGAGAGAAGAAAGATGAAGATGAGGGATAGGGGAGGCGGCTAGTCACTAAAATGAAAAGGGAGTTAGCTTTTGCAACAAAAAAGAGTATACGGGTTTGGCCCATTTGGGGTGTGTTTGGTTAAAAGGAGGAGAAGGATTTTAATGGAGGGGAGGAGAGGGGAGTGGAGTGGAGTTAATTAGATATTATATTTGGTTAGGGGGGAGGGGGGAGGGGAGATAGCACTTATATGCTTGGTTGAAGAGAGTAGAGGAGGGATTTTAAAGCAAATTTACTTTTAAACCTTATAATTATTTATTTTAAAATGGATAAGTGAGGATATTTTAGTCAAGACATGTAAAATGTTTTAAAATCCCTCCCCTCCCCTCCAAATCCCCCCATTATTGGAGGGGAGCCAAAACTTACTTAAGGAGGGATTTTGCTCCCCTCCCCTCCCCTCCCCTCTAAAAGTTGAACCAAACACAAAAGTTTTAAAAAAATCTCTCCCTTCCCCTCCAAGTTTTAAAAAAATCTCTCCCTTCCCCTCCCCTCCATTCCCCTCCAACCAAACAATACCTTGGTGTTTAACCTTGTAAATTCCGGACTTTTTACGGTAAATTCGCTTCCAGTTTGTCCTATCAACTAATTTTTTGTTCAAGAGGCTAAGCATACCCATACCGGAAATAAAATTCCGGAAATAAAATTCCGGTATGCTATCTAAATAATTTTAGTAGAGTAATTCCCCAATTTAGTTCATGAAATTGTAAAATCGTATTAACTTCATCTCTGACATTAACGAAATTTCAAAAACGTCCCTGAAGTTGACAAATGTTAATCAATTTAGTCCCTTTGTTGGTAATCGCATGGACTAAATTGATTTTAAGTTAGCAGTTTCAGGGACTTAGTTGATTATAAGTGAGTAAAATGAAGGACTAAATTGATACTACTTTATCATTCGAGGTCGTTATTGAAATTTCATTAATTTCAAGGACGAAATTGATACAATTTTACAATTTCAGGGACCAAATTGGGGATCTACTCAATTTTAGTAACATATCGAAACTATAATTCCGGTATTATAATTTTATAGTATGAGAAATTTACTTCGGGCATACTGTTTAAAGAATTAAGAATGTTGATAAAAGACTGGAACTATAATTTCGGTATTGTAATGGGGTATTTTGGGGATATTTAAAATTTTTATGGTGTATTAGAAAAATTTGTAGTATAAAAAGTAACACTCTTTTTTTCTGGTAGTTGGATAAAAAAATATATAAGGAAGCTTTGAGTTGATTGACCCTTAAAATTAATTTATTTTTTTATTCTTATATAAGCAAATATATGAATTATTTTTAAAATTTACTGACATAAAATGCAAAAAATATTTTGTCTTGTTAAAAAAAATATGAGTAGTTAAAATTTACATTAATATTACTTAATATATTATATTAAAAATTAAAAAGAATATTATTTAACTATTGTCGTTCAATCACGGTTGGATCATTGAACATTGAATCAGTCCTTTCACCGATTTAATGACCGGTCCGATTTTAAAAACATTTCTCAACACTAATTTTATTTTTTTCTTTTTTCTTTTTTTTTATTATTTTTTTTTTTGCAAGGATGCATGTGTAATCAAGTGTAACAAATTTGAACAAGAAACAAATCCAAATGGTTTTGACGCAGAAGGTGATGGGTTTGCCTATATCCAAATGTAATCAAGTGTAACAAATTTTTTTTTTATTTTTTTATAAGCAAGTGTAACAAATTTAATTAGTAGTCTTGCTAAGAATTATAAATAAGTAACCAACTTGGATATATTATATATATTTGCATCAGCAACGATTCATACATCATATATATGCATCACATATACATATATTTTACAGTAGAAGTTCAAAACAGAGAACAAATGGGGGTTACGAGATACATTAAATCCAAAAGTTATAACCCTTTCTATGTACTACTAAGAGAAATGACTACATAATGTCATTCTTGTTGGAACCAAAGTAATTTGGATTAAATAATCTCTAAGTTTTGATATTAACAAAAAAGATTAAATTTGTACAGCAAAGTGTTAGTAGTAATCTAACAAGTGCCTTCACCCTTAAAGGATCTCTGATTATATATATAAGTTAAAATGTTAAGTCTATTTACTTTGCAATCCGCGTCCATATATTATTTTATTCTTTAATTTGAAAGATTCCCTGAGTGGACGAGTCCACTCTTTCACTGGAAGGATTTCCTTTAACTCAGGTGCCATGTCAGTGGACGAGCGCTTGAATGCTTCTAGTAGACGGAGAAATCCCTTTTAAGTAGACGCGAGTTGCTCTCCAATAAAAACATTTATTTATAAGTGCCACGTCACTGGATGGAGATCTTAAACAACTCAAGTCCTGGCAAGACCAATGTTTTGAGTAGACGTAGAAATTTTGCCACGTCAGTGGACGTAGCCTTAAAACATTTCTTTCTGACCTTGCCTTTACAATTGTTTCGATGGACGAAGAATTTGAGCATCTATATCTTATTTAATGCAATCTGAACCAAAGTAACTTTATTTCATATGATTGATATTTATTTCAAATATATAATGGTCCTTCTCATTTGCTATTAACGGTTTTATTGTCTTGTTTCTATGAGAGAGACATAGTACATATAAGGACTTGCAAAAAGCAATATAGTACAATGCAACACGACTTGTACCCTGTCACCTTTTACGCTGAAATAGCTGGAATTTGTACAAGGAAGACAAGACAGTTTTTCAAGTTGAATTTGCTCAGAGGTGTGCCCATTTCATGCAAGAATATTGTCATATAGTACAAAGGCCACGAGCAAGCTGAGTCACAACGGATATTACATTGTTGATTCTATCCCTAAACGGAAAATTTAAATATAACCGTTGATGATTTTGAAGACTACAGCAAGGTCTCTATAAATAGAAGACCAAGACTTTTGAAGAAAGGACTTTTGCGCATATACAGAAATCTCAAGAAATCTCTTGCGAGCAAACATTCTTTTGTTCTTTCAGAAAGCAAAAGTCTGTAATATCTTAGTTTGAATATTGATATAATATTCATCTGATCTTAAATTTTCATATTCTCATACATAGTGAGTTAGAAGATCAAAGAAATCAAAAACTCTTTGTTAGAGGTAGAGCCTGAAGAGGCTTGGTAAGAAAAGAATACTTGTGAGCCTGGAGATATGTTGAATACTTGCTGTAATCTATTTAGAAAATAGTGGAGAAAACCTTCAAGTAGAAGGGACTGGACGTAGCTCTTGGTTGGAAGAGAGTGAACCAGGATAAAACAACTTGCGTGAATCTTCTAATCCCTTATCTTTTTAGTTTTATGTGTTTATATTAACTGTGGGGATTTGAACTTGAATTTGTTATTCTTTCAAAAGTTTGTTTTTCTGTGTGCTTGATTCTGCCTCTTTATCTCTGTGTGAGAAAACTGTTCTTGAAAAGGTTGTTTTCGAAAAATATTAACAAACACAATTCAACCCCCTTCTTGTGTTTGCCTGTGTCAACTTCAGTTGGTATCAGAGCTCAGCCTCGAAAGGGTTGAGCATCTAACAAGTGTTGAGGAAGTACGATCCCACAACCATGGATGCAGAAGGACAAGCTATCAACAGACCTCCACTCTTTGATGGAACTGATTATGATTATTGGAAGAAGAGAATGATGGCCTTCCTAGATGCGCAGAACTTAGACATCTGGGAATTGATTGAGAATGGCTATTCTGAGCCAAGAGGTGAAAATGGAGCAGTCTTGGCTAGAGCAGATTGGAGTGTTGATCAAAAGGCCAAACATCAACTACAACTCAAGGCCAAACATTACTTGATGTGTGCCATTACCAGATCAGAACATGATAAGGTTCACAGCTGCAACACAGCAAAGGAAATCTGGGATACACTGGCTCTTGCTCATGAAGGCTCATCACAAGTGAAGGAGTCAAAGATAAGCATGCTGGTTCACCAGTATGAACTCTTCAAGATGACTGATCATGAGACTATAGATCAGATGTTTGGAAGATTTCAAACAATAACAAACAGTCTCAGATCTCTGGGAAAAATATATGAGAATAGAGATCATATCAGAAAGATTCTGAGAAGTCTCTCCAAGCAGTGGAGACCAAAGGTCACTGCCATTCAAAAAGCTAAGAATCTGAACACTCTCTGTCTGGAAGAGCTTCTAGGGTCATTAAAAGTTCATGAGCTTAAACTAAATAAAGAAGACAATTCCAGAAAGGGAAAATCCATTGCTTTAAAGGCAAAGAAAGCAAGCTCTTCAAAAGTCCTCAAAGCTGCTGAGTCTTCAGATGATGCTGAACCTTCAGACAGTGATGAAGGATCAGATGAATATGAATTATTTTTCATCTGCAGAAAGATACAACATATGTGGAGAAGGAAAGGTAATTTCAAGAGAAAGCCGTTCAACAAGAAATTTTCTAAGGAGAAATCAGACTCCAAAGAAAAAGGTCCACCTCTGTGCTTTGAATGCAAAAAGTCAGGCCATTTCAAAGCTGACTATCCTGACTTAAAAGAGAAGAAGAAGTTCTTCAAGAAAAAGAAGGGCTTAATGGCTACATGGGGGGACTTGGACTTATCCTCATCAGATGAGGAAGAGGAAGCAGAGGAAGAGGCAAACATTTACCTCATGGCTGACACATCATCAGAAAATGAGTACACTGATGATGATGAAGTAACAGATTCTGAACCTTCTACTCTCAAAAATGCCTTTGATGAATTACTGCATGACTCATCTATATTATCTCATGAATACAAAAGTCTTAAAAAGAAGTTTGCAAAATTAACAAAAGAATATGATAGAGTCTGCATTGAAAAACAAAGTTTAGTTCAAGAAAATGATAAGCTGAAATCAGAGAATGTCAGTCTAACTGACAAATCTAAATGTGAGCCTGACAATTCTTGTGAAGTTGCAAAACTGAAACAAGATGTAACATACTTGACAGACACTCTGTCAAAATTTGTAGGAGGCTCAGATAAGCTTAGTCTTATCCTAAGGTATTCTAGGTCACCATTTGATAAATCTGGCCTTGGTTATGACAATAAGAAGCATGAGGCATCTTACATTAAGTCAAAACCACCTATGCAGCAAAAAGCTTTAAAAGCTCCAGCTAGGTATGCTAAAGCCAAATCAGGCTCGCCCAACACCTTTTGTAAAGTGTGTGGAAAAAGTGGGCATTCTACATCTAGATGCATACATA
Source organism: Echinosophora koreensis (assembly GCA_035048595.1). Classification (NCBI taxonomy): domain Eukaryota; kingdom Viridiplantae; phylum Streptophyta; class Magnoliopsida; order Fabales; family Fabaceae; genus Echinosophora; species Echinosophora koreensis. Next base: position 68,795 of record JAPCYP010000103.1, read on the forward strand.
ACAGAAATACTAAATATTCTCGTCCAAAGAAAACTAACATGAAAGGACCCAAGTCTGTTTGGGTACCTAAGGACAAGATAATACCTGTTGCAGATTTGCTTAACAACAGGAAAGAAACAAACGTCCTGGTACTTGGACAGTGGATACTCTCGTCACATGATGGGAGAAAAGTATATGTTCCAAGACCTTAGACATAAGGATGGTGGCTGGGTGACATTTGGAGGAAACCAGAAAGGAAAGATCACTGGTATAGGTAAAATTGGTAAACATTCTTTTCCCTCCATTGATAATGTTCTTTTAGTGAATGGTTTAAAACATAATCTACTGAGCATAAGTCAATTATGTGACAGTGGATATGATGTCTCTTTTAATAAGAACATGTGTTATGTCAAGAAGAATGATGGATCAATCTTATTCACTGCTAAGAGGCAAAACAATTTGTGCAAAATTGACTTGGAGGACCTCTCAAATCAGAGTGTCTCATGTTTAGTGTCCATTGAAGATGAGCGATGGATTTGGCATAAAAGGCTAGGTCATGCAAGCTTGAGATTAATCTCAAAGCTAAATAAGCATAACCTCGTGAGAGGATTACCAAACCTTTAGTTCAAATCTGATGCTCTCTGTGATGCATGTCAGAAGGGAAAACAAGTCAAAGGTTCTTTTGAATCTAAGAATATTGTTAGTACCAAGAGACCACTAGAACTGCCACACCTTGATCTTTTTGGTCCAACAAGGATTGCTTCTATCAGTGGTAAGAAATATGGTCTAGTCATTGTAGATGACTATACTAGATGGACATGTGTTATGTTCCTTGCTCACAAGGATGAGTCCTTCAAGGTCTTTTCTGTATTCTGCAAACGTGTACAGAATGAAAAAGGCATGTGTATAGCTTCAATTAGAAGTGATCATGGGGGAGAATTTGTCAATGAGCTATTCCATGAGTTTTGTGAAGAAAGTGGTATTCTACACAACTTCTCAATACCAAGAACACCACAGCAAAATGGTGTGGTAGAGAGAAAGAATAGATCTCTTCAAGAGATGGCTAGGACTATGCTTAATGACAATTCTGTCCCTAAGCACTTCTGGGCTGAAGCTGTGAACACTGTCTGCTACATTCAGAACAGAATATACATTATACCTATTCTGAATAAGACTCCCTATGAATTGTGGAAAGGTAGAAAACCCAACATATCTTATTTTCATCCTTTTGGATGTAAATGTTATATTTTGAATACAAAGATCAACTTGGTAAATTTGACGCTAAGGTAGATAATGGAATTCTACTAGGATTTTCTGAAACCTCAAAAGGATTTAGAGTCTATAATTCAAGAACTTTAATAGTAGAAGAATCTATACATATTAGATTTGATGACAAACAGCCTGATAAGAAATTATCAGAGCTAGATGAAGCTATTGCAGATCTTGACTTAAACATCTCAGGAGAGACAACAGAAGTTAAAGCTGATGATCAAGTTGAAGATATTTCTCATCAACCAGAAACATCATCCTCTCAACAAGACAATGTTAGAACTTAGCATTTCAAGAATTATCATCCTCCGGATCAAATCATTGGAAATCCAAGTGATAAGCTAAGAACCAAATCAACCTTCAGGGAGCAAGAAGATTCTGCATTAGTCTCTGAATTGGAACCAAAGATAGTGGACGAGGCTCTGTTGGACAATGGTTGAATTTTAGCAATGCAAGAAGAACTAAACCAGTTTGAAAGGAGTGATGTCTGGACTCTGGTAACCCTACCTAATGATAAATCTGTTATAGGAACAAAATGGGTTTACAGAAACAAGCTTGATGAGAATGGTAAGGTTATAAGAAATAAAGCAAGATTAGTTGCACAAGGTTATTCTCAAGAAGAAGGTATAGATTATACTGAAACCTTTGCACCTGTTGCTAGATTAGAAGCAATCAGAATTTTACTTTCATTTGCTGCACATCATAATATTATGCTTTTCCAAATGGATGTAAAAAGTGTTTTTCGAAATGGTTTTATCAATGAAGAAGTTTATGTTATGCAAGCTCCGGGTTTTGAAAGTGAAACCCAACCTGAACATGTATACAAGCTTAAGAAAGCTTTATACGGCCTAAAACAAGCCCCAAGAGCTTGGTATGATAGGCTAAGTTCTTTTCTGATGGATAATGGCTTTAACAGAGGAAAGGTTGATACAACCTTGTTTAGAAAGTCAATTAAATCCAACTTCATAGTAGTACAGATTTATGTAGATGATATTATATTTGGTGCTACTAATGAATCTTTGTGCAAAGAATTTTCAAAGTTAATGCAGAAAGAGTTTGAAATGAGCATGATGGGAGAACTCAAATTTTTCCTTGGACTTCAAGTTAAACAGTCTATGGACGAGGTGTACATCCATCAAACTAAATATACAAAGGAATTACTTAAAAAGTTCAAGATGGATGACTGCAAACCTATGAACACTCCTATGCATCACACGTCCATACTGAACAAAAATGATAAAGAGAAAAAAGTAGATCAGAAGGTATACAGAGGTATGATTTGATCTCTCTTATATCTAACTGCTTCTAGGCCTGATATTATGTTCAGTGTTTGCTTATGTGCTCGATTTCAATCTGATCCTAGAGAATTTCATTTATCAGTAGTTAAAAGAATTTTTAAATATTTAAAAGGTACTACTAATCTTGATCTGTGCTTTAAGAAAGATGAAGATTACAGATTAGTTGGCTTTTGTGATGCTGACTATGCTGGAGAGATAATTGAAAGAAAAAGTACCAGTGGAGGATGTCACTTCATTGGAGCTAACCTAGTATCATGATCAAGCAAAAGGCAGAGTACCATTGCTCTATCAACTGCTGAAGCAGAATACATATCAGCTGCAAGTTGTTGCTCACAACTTCTTTGGATCAAACACTAACTGGAGGACTACAATGTGTTTGTAAGTAGTATTCCACTTATGTGTGATAATACTGCTGCAATCAATTTATCTAAGAATCCAATTCTGCATTCTAGAGCTAAACATATAGAAATCAAACATCATTTTATTAGAGACTATGTGCAACAAGGTGTTTTTGATATTCAATTTGTAGATACTGACCATCAATGGGCAGATATCTTTACTAAACCTCTTGCTGAGGACAGATTTATTTTTATAAGAAAGCATTTAAACATGTTGTATGTGGTTTGATTTAGTATATTTGTTGATTGCATGTTTTCACTTACTTAGTTTTCCTATAAATAAGAGGAGAGAATGGGAGAGACGGTATCTTGTGAATTGAATAGGAATTGGGGCCTTAGGGCATTTGGGGAGGTGCGGTTGGTTCGGTTTTTAGCCACACATCATTAGTTAAATAACATTAGTTTTTGACAAAGGAAAAATAAGTCTTACGGATGGTTTCTATTTGTGTAATCTCCACAAAACACTTGAATGGGGATTCAAATGAAACCACTGACCAAATTGACCCCTAACTGTAAGATTAATTCACAGAAACACGACAGTCTTGTACATGTAAATATGAGAGCCATAAGGAACTCATCAATGATTATACACAAGATTTTGCAACAAGAAAACTGAAATTAGTAACATCTGCACATTCAATTGAACAAAATCAAAGTATCATAGGAAATGATAAATTATAAACAACATATGACAACCTGATACCATCACTTAAAGGGCAACCCAACATTATTATTATGTATGTCAATAACAGCTTTCAAGAGATGGGCAACCACCACTCATCTACACAGCTAATTCATAAGTCATACATCATCACTAGTAAACCCCTCATTTAAACTTAAAACCAGAATATACATAAGTGAAGAGTATGATATTGGGAATAGTTACTGAAAACTCAGCCATGAACTCACCTATCACCAGAAGCAGCGGCGGCCGACGAGCAGCGAGAAGAAGCACGAGGCGGCGGCGAAGCAGGAAAGGACGTCGAGCAATGAGGGAGCGAGAGCACCGATCAGTGAGGGAACGCGAGTTGAGGTGACGAGAGGGAGGTGCGAGCTGGAGGTGAGATAATGAACTGAATTTACTAGATATTTGTACATGATTAACCAGATATTTGTACATACCTAACCAAAAATTTTATTTCTCAAGAAAACTAAATATTTAAAAAAAGAACAAATTATTTATTTTTTTTAAAAAGTCAAAATTTAAATAAAAAAAAGTAGCGTTACTGTAGCGCTACAGTGGACAAACATACGGTTGTCACCGTATGTTGTCCACTATGGGTTGTCACAATATCATTTTTCTTATTTAATTACTCAAATAAACTATTCATATTATTCCTTCAAAAGTTGTCAAGTTTGTAAATATGACAATTCATTATTTAACTTTGTTAAGATTTCTTTTAACTCTTACATGTATTAGATTAAATTAAATATTCTAAGAGTCTCTAATTTACTTTTGTTTAAATTTCCAACCAAGGCAATTGATATTGATATTTACAATAAAGTCAGAAATTTTTGACCTTGCAATGGAAGTATCATTGCTCTACACAATTCAGCATTCTCAACAGTAAAAAAATTTCAAAAATCACTAATAAAAATATCCGACTTACAGGTTGCGAGCATTGTGAGATTTGAATAGCCATGGACTGTGTTCAGAATTGGCCAAAGTATCTTTCATGGTCTTATTAAGTGGTAGCTTTTTTTTTTTGAAGCAAGAAACTCAATGCAATTCATTAATAATCAAATGAGCAATACATGGTGGAATATGATAAAAAACTCGGTGGCTAGCTAAAGAAGACGTCGCCTTAGCTAAACTATGGGCTATGCCATTCGCTTGCCTCCTAACAAAACTTACACCAAAGTTTGGAAAAGACTTAAGAATCTGTTGACAAGCCTAAATAATAACACCAAACTCAGAGACATCATCCAAAAGGGATTTAACCTTATTCACCACCACTTGGCAATCAAGCTCAAAAACGATTTGTTTTGAGTTAATATCCAAGCTCTGCACCCATTGAATGGCCTTATATAATCCCATAGCCTCTCCTTCTCGTACAGGTAGACAGAAGGGGATACTTTCAGATCTAGCAATAACAAACTCATCTTTGTCATCCCTAATACACATACCAATTGTTGTTTTACCTGAAGCAGAGTTGAAACTTGCATCCACATTACATTTATAGGCACCTAAGCCAGGAGCAGACCAAGTAGAAGAGCCAGTGTTTCCAACTTGGACAGTTGCTGATAATCTTGAGACGTTAGCAAGTTTCCAATTAGATAAAAACGAATTAGCACGATATATTATGGAATCCACAGATACTAATTTGTTGTCCCATAACTTATCATTTCTAGCATTCCAAAGGCTCCACATAGTCATTGCAAGGGTTTCCCTTTTGTCATACTCCAAGGAACTCAATGCTTTAAAAAGAAATTCTGAGAATGAGCCTTCAAAAAGGGTAAGTGGCACAAGAGTACTCCACAAGAGTTGTTGGGACCAATAGCTGCTAATTCGAAACATTGGATTAGCATTAATAATTCCATTGCAAGCTTTTCATAAGCAAACCATGTTTTATGGTAGACTGGCTGTGTTTTTTTTTTTTTTTTTATTGGTGCTAAAACTGGCTGTGAAGTTTAATCATGCAGCCACACAAATAAATGTTAGACATAAAATTAATAGAAATAAAAAAAAACCAACACAGATTGGAGAAGAAAATGACATCAAGATGCATTTTCAAATATGAATCTAACAACTCATAATTTATCAAAACTAAAATGTAAAAGATGAAGAAGAGATTGAAGTGAAAAAAATGCCCAAAGAAAAATCAATAGATTGAAGAAAGTGCACATTTTACCACTGTCTTGTATTTATTGTTTTTAGCAATGTTATTAAAACAGAACCGGTGATCAACTCGGTCAGGGCAATGGGTTACTGGGTCGCAGGTTCAACCGGGGGTCACCGGTTGACTCGGTTTGAACCGGTATATATATATATATATATATATATATATATATATATATATATATATATATATATATATATATTATTTTGTGAATGAATAACAATCAGACGCATTGGTCCAGTGGTGCAGCTCCTTGCTTGCTATCGTCTCCATCAGTGTCACGTATAGGGACTAAATTAATAACTTTTTATGTATAGGGATCAAATTGAAAATCAGTATCACGTATAGGGACCAAAAGATTACTTTAGGGCTCGTTCGGTGGTCAGGATAGGATAGGGATTGATAGGATAAGAAAGCAGAATATGAGTAGGATAAGATATGAGCATGATAAGCTGTTATCCTATCCGATGTTTGGTGTCCACCAGATAACCAACTGGATAGAAATATAATTTTAATATGAATTTTAAAATTTTCTTTTTTATTCTAAATATTTTCATATTTTATTATATTTAATTTTTTTAAATTTTCATTTTTAAATCATATAAGAAGACAAAGTTATCATGTGATAAATTTACATATAACTTTTAATTTTTTTTAAATATTATTTAACTTAAATTAAATTTTTAAATAATTTTAAAAATTCATTTTTAGTTTTTACTTTACATATAGGTATATTATTAGAATAATATTTTATATTTTTCAGTTTTTTTAAAATAATATAAAATAACAAAATTAACCTTCTAACAAGAAAAATAAATTTTAAAATAAATTATTAATTTTTTATTTTAAATATTTATATTTTATTATATCTTTTTTTGGGTAATCAGGTTATATTTCGTATTTCATTATACTTTAATTATTTATATATAAAATATTTTTAAATTTTATTATATCTAAAATCATCCTATCCTATCCTATTTTGTTGAGTTCTAATCCAATCCTTTTTTTAGGATAAAATTTTAATTAGATGGATATAATAAAATAGGTGACATAATTGATTTATTATATTCTATTATCTCATCAAACAACAGTTTCGATCCTGTCTCTCTTGTCACCAAACGAGCCATTAACCTATAACAAGATAAGAACAGAAAACCAAAGTAAAGGATATCTTGCAACCCTAGTTTTCTTTGTACGCAGAGCAGCCGGCAAATTGACCAAAGTAGTGTTGTTTTATAAACTATTTACCAGTTTAGGGTTGTTCTGAAACAATTTACCAATGGGGGGTCCTTTTGGCCACGTGTCATTTTTTATTTTTTTCTCTGACTGGTCAAAGGCACCAGTTAGAGTGGCTCCTTTAAAGGCGCCACTCAGACTGGCGCCTACCATTAAAAAAAAAGAAGAAGACACAACCTGGCCCTGCAGCGCCACGTGGCGCAAGCAGGGAAGGCGCCACTGCGGATGGCGCCTTTAAAGGCGCCAGGCACAGTGGTGCCTTCCCTGCTTGCGCCACGTGGCGTAGCAGGGTTCCCCACCTCCCCATCAAAATGGCCCCCCCCACCCCATTCTCCCGTATGCCCCCCTCCCCCAACCTGTATAAATAACCTAACGATGTCTTCAATTTTCACACTGCAAGCTAAAATTTTTTCTTCAATTGGTATTGTTTCTAAGGTAATAATTTAAAATATCATGTTATTGTTTTTAATTTTTAATACTGATACAATATGCTATTATTTGAAAGTTTTGTTAAGTTTATATATTTATTAATATTATGCTAATATTGTAACTGTTATTGTTAAAATGTGATGTTATCTTGTTATTATTTTGTATGCTCAGTATTAGTAGTAGTAGTTATGCCATGTTGTTGTTATTATTATTGTTATTTTTAATACTGATGTTATTACTACTACTATTATTATTATTAATGTTGTCATCATCATTATCATCATCATTATCATTGTTAATATATATCATTATCATTGTTTCTAGTATTATTTATATTATTATCATCATCATCGTTATCATAATCGGTATTATTATTATTAGTATTACTACTACTATTAAAACAATATTGTTATTATCATCATCATCATCATTATTATTATTATTATTTATTATTAGCACTATTTGATAATTTATTATTATGTTAATTATTGTGGTGACTGTTATCAGCATAATATTTTCATTATTCTCCATATATATATATATATATATATATATATATATAAGCACTCACATAACAAAATATATAATTTATGAAACAATATGCATACTATATATATCAAAACCTCTGGTTGATAGGCTAAATGGCTAGTAGCAACTGAACAAAACTATATAATCACGTACATCACAACAACAAGATGGGAATTACAACCCCCATCATTGCCTGGAAGTCAACCGTAGTGCAAAATTGAATCCTATGTGGCATTAGCTCCTTACACTCAGCCACCAAGTCCTTCATCAACTGTAAACAATATTTTGATTACAAGGACTTAGTGGCTGAGTGTAAGGAGCTAATGCCACACAGGATTCAGTTTTGCACTGCGGTTGACTACTAGGGCAGAGATGTGGGTTGCAATTCCCAAGTTGTAGCGATGTACGTGATTATATAGTTTTGTTCAGTTGCTACTAGCCGTTTAGACTATCAACCAGAGGTTTTGATATATATAGTATGCATATTGTTTCATAAATTATATATTTTGTTATGTGAGTGCTTTTATATATAGGGTTGTTCAAAAACTATTTAAAAATAAAAATTGTAAATTGATGGCTTATCCCATAATTTGTGACGAATTTTGTAGGGCATACGTCATGAGCTAGGCTTGCAGTAGTTGTGTATTTCAATGAGAGAGTGTTCGATGGACTAGAAGGAATTACATTTGAAGGTGATCAAGTAACAATGCAGATAAAATTAGGAATCGGGTACGGGCACTTGAAGACAAAGATTCACTCGAAGTTGAGGCTGTCCCCAAATCAATGAGCTTCAAAAACTGTGACTACATATATGACATGTGACAACCCGGTGAAATATATTCTGGTTGAAGTTGCTGATGATCAAGATGTGGAATGCATGTTGAATGGTTTTTGCCAAAATGCGCGCATGTCAACACTTGAGTTGTATGTTGATGTTAATGTTGCAGGCAGTTCCAGATTCGCTGATCTTGGATCATATGCAGAGGACGAAGATGACGAAGATCAAGATTGGGCGAGCGAGATGGAGGTTGAGTCAAATGAAGATGATGACGAAGATGATATACCAACCAGTGGTTCGTCAGACACCGAGGAGGAGGCTGAACAGGGTTCCAACATAGTTCTCTCCGCAGTGGCATCACCTGCAATTGCTGCATCGCCCGTTTCATCAAGAGTTCCAGGTGCAATCTTATTAATGTTATTATTATCGATTATTAATAGCATGGTGGATGATAATTAAAAATTGAATCATTTGTTACTCACTTATAGGTCAATCACATGGTGCATTCTTCAACTCATCCCCGCATTATAATTATATAAATTGGGACTATCCCGACCAGGAGGTAGAATTTGATGGCGTGGATGTTCCAGATTCATGGAAAGTGGGTCAGGAATTGTATGTTGGCTTACGCTTCGTTAGTAAAGAGGCTGTTCAAATGGCTGTTAAACATTATTCCATGAATGTTCATCAGGATTTCAAAGTTGTTGAATCTAAATCAACAATTTACTATGTCAAGTGTTCAAATCATGCAGCGGGATGCCCATGGAGGTTGAGAGCTATCTTGTCGAAAAAGTCGTCGAAATGGGAGGTTACAAAGTGGGGCGGGCAGCATAATTGTGTGAATCAGATGTTGTCACAAGACCACACAAAGTTGGATTCTAACTTCGTATGCTCTTGCATACTAGGTACGACTATTAACAATAACTTTTGTTTATTTTTAAGTCTTCCTCTAATGTAACTTTAAATTTAAATCGATTTATTAGGTATGGTCCGTGAACAACCGGCAGTCACAATCGGGATGATACGCGAAAGAATTCTAAGTACTTACGGGTACAAAATATCATACAGAAAGGCATGGAAAGCTAAGCAAAAGGCCATAGTCAGGGTATTTGGAGATTGGGACGAATCCTATGCCATGCTACCTAGGTGGTTACAACATATGAAATTGTTTTCACCAGACTCTTTTTACAAGATCGAGACCAATCTATTTCTGGTAGGCAATGGTGTGAACAACCGATATCGTACGTTTCATCGTGTTTTCTGGACGTTCAGACAATGTTGTGATGCTTTCAACCATTGCAAGCCAATAATACAAGTTGATGGTACTTTTTTGTATGGTAAGTATCGTGGCACACTGTTGATTGCCACAACACAAGATGGAAACAGTTACTTGTTGCCGCTAGCATTTGCTGTATATTTTAATATTAATGGTAATTAGTATATTTTGGTAGTGCTACAATTTTGGTAATTATAATATTAATGGTAATTAGTATATTTTGGTAGTGCTACAATTTTGAAGACGATCAACTCCAAAGTTTAACAAAACCAAATAGTGTCCATTAAGTAAAAGAAAAAAAATAACAAACGTTCATTACATACAAAGTATACAATAGCAAAGTTTTACAAAATTAAAATGAACCATAAGGTAACTAGTGAGCACCATCATCATGCTGATCGGGAGACAAGATGCACTGTCGTGGTTTGCCCCTCACTACTCGAGGTGGATTTCTTCTTACAACATTAGGATCAACTCCGTCAGGGCTTTCACTTGTGGAGCTAGATTCTATAACTCCGGCGAAGTCTACGTTCAAGTCAATACCCATACCTTGGTATTCAGGAGAGTACATTGGGGTATTCTGTATTTGATCAATGAAGGGGTTTGGTGCATCTGGTGTGTTATAAGTCTGCTGATATGCGGGTGGTGTAAAGTACAGATGGGTTGAAGTTGGAGGCATGGACGATGGCGGATGGCTAGGCATGGACGATGGCCCTTCCATGTAAGGGTCAGAAGATGGAATCTCCATTTGATAATAAGTTGGAGCGGGTTCCTGTGAGTGATCATGGTCCTGGGTGGGTGGATAGTAATATCCTTCCCCACGTGCTGGTATAGGCAGTGTGTAGAAGGCCTATTGTTACAAACATTGTCTCCCTCTACTAAGACACTGACCTTCCACCCTTACTGCTAGGACGCGTTCAAACGTAGGAAACGGCACCAACTCTTGTGTGAGTGGTGCAGCTGACACAGAAGGTATAGTGACGCGATCCGCCTCATCCGATGCTGCCAGAATGGCATCGGTCTGTTGCTTAAGTTCAGCAATCATGAACAGATGTTGACCCTGAGGAGTACTTAAGTAATTCAACCGCTCCACCCCATCAACCTAAAACAAAACAATAGAATGATGTAACCATGGACAGTTGGAAAAATTCCTTATATAACCGACAGTTAATATGTGGGGAAACAAAAACGTTACCACATAACCTCGGAGTGCACCTTGCCTGCCAACCCATCGACTTGTCCGGCGCAAGTACCACCGCATATACTCTGATTGCTTAGTTAAGAGACCAACCTGTGGCTCACAATGACAGATTACCTGCATGTGTCTATTATTCCAGAAGGCAATGTCTGGCGCCAAAAGTTGTTCCCAATTCTCAGAATCTTTGCCCCTGAGTGACAGATCATGGCGATTCGGCGGTGGGACAGGCTCACTGGGTATGGATTGTATCATGCCGAATTGACGCATCACACAATCTGGTTGATGCCATTCCACGATGTTGAAGCAAATCAGGGGAAGAATAATCCTCCATAGGAACATCGCCTCTGTGCAGACCGCAGGTAATGTATCGCTTTCCAGGTGGTCGTACGGACACCATTTGATCTATAAACATTGGATAAAATAATTCAATTCACTACCATGGATACAATAGAAATTTGTAACTAATTAAATTTAATAGATTCCTGGCTTTAAACAAATTGGAATTTGATAATCACATCAGTCTGCTTCAATATGTCAAATAAGTCACGATAAAACGTCAAGGAGTGCAGCTGTCTTGTATAAGTTACACCTGACCGCCAGCTGTCATTGTTTAAAAATTAAATATCAGTTCAAGTATAAGTACAAACAATCATGAATTCAAATATTACATGTTGCTTACCGTGTACCATATGGGGTACCCTGAAGTCGTTGGTCTAGAACGATCATAGGAGCAATGGATGGCAGCCTTTCCCATGCCCATATTTGAACCAATGGCAGGAACCCACAGATCTCCTTTGCTTTATATTTTGTTGCCTTACACAACTCTCGGTATAAGTAACTCAAGACAGCCGAACCCCAGCTATACTGCCTTGCCACTTCAAAGTTCTCTAACAAGGGAAGATATCTCATTGACACATATCCATTCGAGTGATCCGGGACCAACAGGTTATCATCCTGAGTATATAAGCCCGTGTATACGCAACCCTCCACCAATCATTTTCCTGGTACAGTGAGAAATGTCCAAAATTTTGTTCTAGCCACTTCAACTTTAATCTTGAACCTCTCATGTTAGAATCATCAGGAGCAATACCCAACTGGTTGGCGACATACTGCTTCCAATTTTTTTTTGTTGCACCGATAATCGCAGCACCGTGAATGTGCAAGCCACAAATAATAGCAACATCCTGTAGTGTGATGGTGCATTCCCCGAACAACATGTGAAATGTATGTGTCTCTGGCCTCCATCGCTCCACAAGTGCACTAATCAGATTGTGATTGAGCTGAGATAAATTTACTTGGGCCACCCCTAACAACCCTGCTGTTCGAAGAAAATCTTTGACAGAATCTGGGAGATCCAATACAGAAGGGTTAAACCCCAGACCACGACGAGGTCTAAGTACCCGATCAGGTGACCCATTCCACACATATTGGGAAACATGCTTTTCTTGCATATACAATAATGATGTATCCACTAGGCCGGGGTTTACCAATCGTGGCCCCGATTGTGAGCTAGATGATGCCATGTTTTTAACCTGACATTAAAGATTAATAGCATTAATTACAATATAAAATAAAATCTATTATTACTATTAAATATTTATTATAGTATATTAGTAGAATTACTGACCATGTCACATATTAAGATTGATATAAATAAAAATATCAAGTAGCAATTAAATAACCAGATAAAAAAAATTTACTTAAAAGTTTCAAATTATTTAAGTTCTCACAACGCTCATTATAGTACTCATAAAATATTTACCTTATAAAATTAAACTGAAGATCTTACCAACCTGAAGGAAACACCAACAAAAAATTACACTAAAAATTCAAAACAAATTTATCAGAGAAGTAAGACAAGGAGAGGGTAAACAAATGTTACGTGTACTATGCTCATATAGTGCAGTGGAAGGAGAAACAATGAAGTATAAATTTATACAAAACACAAGAGTGCAGAAAAAAAATTAAATATCAACATTTTAAAATTACACCAACAAATAATCACATAACTAATAACACTAAATTATTAACAGTAACAATGACAATAAAATAAACATAATTATGTATGGATTTCAAATACCAAGCAAAAATATATATATATATATACATATAAACAAGTAGCAAATAATAATATAGGAGATATTGACAAAATAAAATACTAACAGTATAAATTTATACCAAAAAATAATCATCATGCATTATAGTACTCATAAAATTTTTACCTTATAAAATTAAACTGAAGATCTTACCAACCTTAAAGAAACACCAACAAAAAATTACATTGAAAAATCAAAACAAATTTATCAGAAAAGTAAGACAGGGAGGGGGTAAACAAATGTTACGTGTACTATGCTCATATAGTGCAGTGGAAGGAGGGAGAAACAATGAAGTATAAATTTATACAAAACACAAGAGTGCAGAAAAAAATTAAATATCAACATTTTAAAATTACACCAACAAATAATCACATACCTAATACCACTAAATTATTAACAGTAACAATGACAATAAAATAAACATAATTATGTATGGATTTCAAATACCAAGCAAAAAAATATATATACATATAAACAAGTAGCAAATAATAATATAGGAGATATTGACAAAATAAAATACTAACAGTATAAATTTATACCAAAAAATAATCATCATGCATTATAGTACTCATAAAATATTTACCTTATAAAATTAAACTGAAGATCTTACCAACCTGAAAGAAACACCACAAAAAAATTACACTAAAAAATCAAAACAAATTTATCACAGAAGTAAAACAGGGAGGGGTTATACAAAGAAGGGCGTTGGGAGGGGAGGGGTATACCATTCCTTTATATATTGCAGGAAAGAAGGGTCTTGGGAGGGGGGGCGACGGACCTGGCGTGGGTCATTTTGGGGGGAGGGGACATGGGTAGAAAACAAAGGGGGTGGGGGGGACCCTGCAGCGCCACGTGGCGCAAGCAGGGAAGGCACGACTGCGGATGGCGCCTTTAAAGGCGCCAGCCACAGTGGCGCCTTCCCTGCTTGCCCCACGTGGCGCTGCAGGGTCAGGTTGTGTCCTTTTTTTTTTTAATGGTAGGCGCCAGTCTGAGTGGCGCCTTTAAAGGAGTCACTCTGACTGGCGCCTTTGACCAGTCAGAGAAAAATAAATAAAAAATGACACGTGGCCAAAATGACCCCCCAATGGTAAATTGTTTTAGAACAACCCTAAACTGGTAAATAGTTTCTAAAACAACACTACTTTGGTCAATTTGCCCAGAGCAGCCACTGCCCCCCATCCCCTCCCACCATCATCTCTGCTCCGCAACTCGTCAGTCGTCCCTGCTCGTCGGCTCCACTGGAGTTCCTCTCCGCTCGTCGTCGTCGCGCGGCTCCACCGCCCCGAGTTCCTCTCCGGTAGTCGTCGTCGCGCGGCTCCTCTCGAGTCCCTCCGCGACCTCCGCACTTCTCTCCCGCTGCAGATCTAAAAGGTTGGTTTCAGCTTTTCTCTATTTTTCACAATCATTAGACTATAGTTACTTCTATTTGTGGCTTTCCTCTGTTTATGGGAAGGTGGGAACTGGGAAGATGGCATAGAAGGGCAAATTTTTTTTTAGCAAAATTAAGATGGCATAAAAGCCCTTCTCTCGCGCTGCTTTTCTCTGTTTCTGCAGATCTTTATGTTGGCTGTGTGATTTTATTTTTTTTTTTGCTTGAACTGTAATTGGAATCAACTAACATTACTGGTGAAATTAGTCACCTAATTTACTAATATAAAGGCTGAGTAGCTTGAGCGGCTACTATGTATATCTATCTATTTCTATATCTATACTAATATAAAAGCTGAGTTCCCTTTTTAGGAATTTTTTTAGGGACCTAATAACTCGACTGTTCTGGCCCCTTGCTGAAATTATTTTTGAACCCCTAAAACTTCCTTCCTTTCCTCCCATTTTCATACTCTCCAAATTGGGGGTTTGGGATTTTCTTATATTCGATCATTAAACTTCCAAACAATGAAGTGAAGTCATTAATAATAAAGTTGTTAGTAACAGAGTGGAGTGGGTACGCTAAAATTAACGGTGTTATCAATAGAGGTGACGTGAAGGGTTTGGCTAAAATGAATCTTGTTATAAATAGAGGACCAAAATAAATCTAAAAATAAGATAAGAGCAAAAGTCCAACTTAACCAATTGTTTTTGTATGGACCCAATTTATTTGGGTCGAACCCACAGGTGCATTACCACTATTGATCCAATTCCACCTTGTTCCTCTATCTCCCTCTTCTTGTGCCCTTAACTGGAACTTCCAGGTTTTCTCCGGTTGCAAAAATGGTGTCTGGGTTAATCAACGCAAACCCTATAATATAAGAAAAGAAAGAGCGTCGTGCTCGCACTGTGCCATCTATTTCTGACGACAACGACGTCGCTGAACCAATCGACCAACAAGAGGTTTTTGATATCCTTTTTCACATTTCGAATTTCATTTCCCCGAATGTATCATCATTAATTCTGAAATTTTTTCGTAATAATCAATTAAATGGATCATATAATCATAATATTGGTATGTGTTAATGTTTCCTTAACATTCACAAATCATTTGAGAGATATTAAGGACCCTGAGCACCCTTACTCATTGGAAGAGCTCAAGGTGATAACAGAAGAAGCGGTTGAAGTCGATGACCAGAATAGTTATGTTAGGTACTTATGATTTCTTTTCAAGGCTTGTGTTTTTAGGAAACAAAAATTTACTTTGCTTATTTTTTTGGATGATAACTTTCATTTGGTTTAGGGTTACATTTACTCCAACGGTGGAACATTGCAGTATGGCCACAATTATAGGTCTGTGCTTATGAGTCAAGCTCATGAGAAGCTTGCCTTCGCGATACAAGGTAGTGGTTATGATTATTCGATGTTTTGTTTCGAGAAGTAAACCTGTTTAATGATTAATAATCGAAAACAAAACATATTGATAGATTGTTTTGTTATGAATATGTTAATATGTTAATATATGATTGGAAGAGGGCGAGCCTTGGTTAATGGTAAGGTGTTAGATGTGGGCCTTAATGAGCCTTTGTTGGTAATAGATAAGTTAGTAGCAGTTAAATATAACAGTTAGTAGCAGTTAATTAGAGTGAGTTTGTTAGTTTGCCTATAAATAAGAGGAGAGAATGGGAGAGAGGGTATCTTGTGAATTGAATAGGAATTGGGGCATTTGGAGAGGTGCAGACCCTCGAAGTTCTGCTATATTGTACTGTAATCAAAGGATTATCCCTATTTTCTTAGTAATATCTTCTAATCAAATATCGATTTCTATCAACTGGTATCCAAGCTCTTCGATTCTGGAAGTGGATTTTTATGGCTTCCACGAGAGGAATGGAGACTCTGACAGAATTTTTGGAGCGATCGTATGAGAACTAGTGGTGACACGAGTTAAGATTCGGGAAGTAAGACAGATCATTGAAGAAGGAAGGGTGAACGACTTGAAATTCGGAGGCAGATCGGAGAATTAGTCGATGCAATACGTCGATTAGCGAACCGCAGTGAAAATCAACATACAAGTGGAGGAAACCACGGCAGAGCCGGTAACGGCAGGGATAACACTGACAATCCTCCTAACCGCGAAGAGCGATGGCGGAAAATCGGAATTCCAATCTTCCATGGCGAAGATGCCTCTTGTTGGGCGAAACGAGTAGAACAATATTTCGAGTTCAAAGGTAAGAGCGATGTTGAGAAAATTCGGGCAGTGAAGGTCGTGATGGAGGGAGAGGCTATATGGTTGTTCAAATGGTGGGAGATGTGTGCTTTGAATCCCACATGGAGGATTTTCGATCCGCCGTGATACATAGGTTTCAGCCTTCATAGCAGAACCATGAAGATAAGTCACAAGCGGTGGAGTCACAAAATGAAGAGAAGGAAGACGATGGTGATGCATCCAAGTGCCAGAAATTCCAGAATTCAGATTCGGTTGCAATAACTAGGAAGGAGGAGGTTCTCTGTTCTCCAGGAAGAATTCGATACAGTGAGAAGAAAAGGGAAACCGCCGCCGTCCCACCGAAAATTCGATGACGAAGAGAAGATGGAGGTCGAGTAAGAAGGAGACCGTGGATGGCACACTTCCTGTCAAGCCACCGACGGAACCGACAGAACCACCGGACCAGGTTCGTCATGAGGAGATCCAGGCGGCGACACTGAGGGAAGAGATGGCGGTGTCACGACAACCCCAATCCCGCTGCGGAATGACTGATGGTGGGACACTTTTGGTAGGGCTAGTGCCATCATCGGAACCACCTTTGCCGAACGACGGAGATGTGCAAAATGTCGAAGGAACCGCATCGTTTCTGTGTGCGATCGTCATGAAGGAGAAGGAGGGAAAGACTAGGGCAAAAGTGGAGAATTGCCAGAAAAGGCCATAGGTTAACGTAATGGGCCAGGCCCAGTTCTTTGGGAAGGAGCAGTGGGGTAGCATAAGAACTATTGGGTATGCATTAGTAGAGCAGAATTCATTCACTACTGTACCCATCTATCATAGTTTTCTGAATACTGGGCCTTTCAATGTTGGGTCACAACCCAAAATAATGAGGAAGGGTGCTGAGTATACAAATATGATAGTGTGGCGGCATTTGCAAGGTAGCTTGAGAGATCAGGACCTTTTCTTATGGGAAACCAATGCAAAGTGTTGGTTGGAATGTTTCCAACACCTTCGAGAAACAAGAACCATCAATAGAAGAAAATGGCAATGGCCTTCCAAAAGAGAACCCCCTCTGTTTGCAGTAGCTCCATGGGACCCTGGCAAATTTAAATGATTCCGAATGAATTAGTTCAGAAGAATTGAATCAACAAGACATGGAGGCTTGGGTAGCTGAAAGTAAAGATATCCTTATGAATATGATGGCAGAATTTCTTCCATGGTTTTCAGCATCTATATCACCTGATGAATCTCAGGACTTGCGGAAGTGCTTAAGAAAGATAGTGCCGGAGGAAAAGCTTCTTCTGAAGGTTATTTTCACCTGGATGGAAGGGACAAGTATTGCTAACACAGTTGGAAATGGTGTAGATCATTCTCAGGTTCGATGTAGTAGTCCATTGACCCATCAAATTGGGAAAGTAAAATGGGCATGTGAGCCGACGGCTTTTAATGAAAGGTTGCAATTCATTGCTGAGGTTTGCTTATTTCACAGTATTGCTGGAGAATTTTCTTTCTTTCAAGAGCAGACTGAAGAAGGAAGCCAATTTAACGACTTCCAAGTATTTGATTGAAAGTGTTCAAAATGAAAGAGCATCATCTAATTCCGAAGCTGAATTTTATTCCAAGATGTACTCACCCACTAATCTTATGATGGAAACCATACAAAGACATTTCCACATGAAGCATCAAGTGTTTTGCCCAATGGGTGAGGTTAGGCAGAGGCTAGGGAAACAAAGTGGAGCCGAAATTCAAGATAGATGTGTCAAACAATGGGACCTTGATGGATAGCTTCATACGACAATAACAACAGGATCATCGTGCTTCAAGCAGTGGGACCTCGGAAAATTATTCTTTAGAGACCAATTGCCATTCATCTTGAGGACAAGGTGAATGTTTAAGGGGGGGAGTATTGTTAGATGTGGGCCTTAATGAGCCTTTGTTGGTAATAGAGAAGTTAGTAGCAGTTAAATATAACAGACAGTTAATTAGAGTTAGTTACTTAGTTTTCCTATAAATAAGAGGAGAGAATGGGAGAGAGGGTATCTTGTGAATTGAATAGGAATTGGGGCCTTAGGGCATTTGGGGAGGTGCGGTTGGTGCGGTTGGTTACTCATATAATATTTAGGGTTATCAATTGTGCACCATAGCACTGATATCGTGCTGTTGTGTAGCATTGCTCGGCATGGCTGCGACGTGCAGGGTATCGTATTGCAATTTTGAGGGGGGTTGAGTCCCTCATCGGCTAAAGATGTGGCTTAAGTAGTGTTTTTAAGACTCGGGCAGTCGTCGACTTATAAGCCGGTTTTGCGGGATTTAGGCCCAAGCCCAAATTTCAAGAATAACTATGATAATATTCACTGTTTGTTTGGGTTATTGTATCACAATGCCAATCCTTTGTTAACATCAGTACTCTCTTAAGTTGAATTGATACTACTTCATGATATTTACATAGGAAGACATCCTATCATTTGTATATTTGTTACATGATATCCTACATCTGCAGTACCGTTTATCTGGCATCTTAGCCATGATCCACCCTTTGTTTTTTTGTCCATAGTATTATTGTACTGTTAACTAATTATATGATATCAATCTATGGTGCTTACTTGTATAGCAAATCTTTACTCTCTAAGGTTTTTCTTCTTGAAAATAAAGAATACAGTATTTGGTAATTACTAATTAAATAAAATATTCAATTGATCTTTGAACCCTTGTGCTTCTTATGTTGAACCTTCTTCATTATGTTTCACTTTGATAATTGATAGTCTTTATTAAATTATGTTTAGGTGGATATCAGAGTAGCTCCTGGATCTCATGCTACTGAAGCTGCAGGTTTTTCTTTCTCTCTTTCTCCTTCTGTGATGAGTCTGTGTCTGTACCGCACTCAAGCATGTTTTTTATGCGGATGGGGATGTTATTTGTGTACTGAAGCATTATGCAAGTCTTTAAATTTTAAATATTGATCTTGAGAAGTCTTGCTACTTTTCTGGTTGCTATCTTTCTTGAAGTAATGTGTGCTGCTGATAGACATATTACAACATATCTGTTTTAGATTTAGTGCTTTATTTATTTTATTGATGATTTTCTGTGTTGCCCAAGATGATCTGAAAGAGCGAGTGAATTGCCACAAGTGGCTGACCTTGGTTGACTTTTTGTATTCTCAGTTGAATCTTTGATCATGACTGGACATTCAAACTATTCTTTCCTTTTCTTTTTTTTCCATGACTACTTGTATTCATTTTTTTGTGACAAATGTGTATGCAGTTAATAAACAACTTAATGATAAAGAGCGGGTGGCTGCTGCACTAGAAAACCCAAACCTTCTGGATATGGTCGATGAATGCCTTGCTCCATCGTATGATTGAAGCAGCTTTTTGTACTACCAATGCAATGAGACTGTAGATTTTTTTGTACTTGTAGAAGTTAGTCAGCATTATCTGTTTTTATGATACTTTTTGTTGCTGGCATATTGGGCAGCAATTTGTGTTTGCTTCACTTAATAAGTTAAATAGGAATAGAATTGAAAAAATATGATAGTTGAGTTACCAAGGTTGTTTTATCTATTAACTCAAGAAAGAAAGGAGGAAATTCTTTTTTACTATTTTCAAGTTGTCATTTCTGTTTCATAGATCAAAGATCAAACTATATATACCTTGTTTGATTGGACCTATCTTGAACTATTTAATAATAAGCTTAGTTGAGAAAAGTTGCAAAACATCTCATGCAGCGGCTACCACTGGGATGACAATGGTTGAATGAGGTTATCTGCACTGATTGATGATTGAATATGTCTACTCGTTGGCTGCACGCTCTTTTTTTTTCTTTCTTTGGTGAATCACTGGCTGCACTCTCTGGTAAACAGGACAATGGTTCTGGTTTCTTAATCAATAAAATATGATAACAGAGTACTACCTTTATCGGTTCAGTTTATTGGAGATTAAGCTTTGGATGCGTTTATGCTATTTCTTACATGAGAAAAAAAAAATGCTAATTGACGGTATTTGTGTACTTTTAAAAAAGAGAAGATAAATGAAAGTGAAAATAGACAAATAGGATTCTAATGGCCTCATCCCAAATTGTAAACTTAATGTTTACACCACTTACACCCATTATTAGCCATTGATCATATTTAATCTAACGATTCTAATTTATTCCTAATTAGTGATCACGTGAGTGTCTCTTGTGTTCCCTTTCTCTGCACACTTCTCTTTCATCCTACCCCATCACTACGGCATTGACACCACTTCTGGTCAGTTGATAATCATCAGCAAGCTTTTCTTTGGATAATTGATATATGTCGGTGTTTTCTGCTTCGACATTTGGGCCTCCCCCTCACGCCTGCAATTTCCCCTTTCAACAAGATAACTTTTTTAAAAATAAAAATAAAAACAAATGGATGCTCAAAGAAAGGAGAAGGCAGGAAAACAAAAGAAGCGGACTATCATTCTCAAAATTGTTTTCTTTCAACCTGCTCCGCACGTCCTGTAATATCACCTCTGAGTCACTATGCGTAAATTGTTGGGTGAGAGGGGGAAAGCCAATCAATGTCAGTAATTAACACAGGATGACAGGGAACGCAAGACACTCATGTGATCACTAATTAGGATAGATTAGAATCGTTAGATTAAATATGATCAATGGCTAATAAAGAGTGTAAGAGGTGTAAACATAAAGTGGTGTAAATTGATCCCTCCTCTTATAATAATTATCTGCTTAATATTTGAGAAAAACACCTCCGCAATGGTATTATTGGTAACTGATGGGCTTATACAGAAATATAACCATAGATATCGACACAACCTTGTCCTTATCTTTAATCCCATTATATATTAGTATAGATAATATCCATGTCTGAACTCCCAATAGCATTTGGCACGTTGGAACCCCAACTCCTGGTTGTGAACTTCATGATTCATAGTGAACAACCACAAATCCAAATCCTCATACATAAGGGAGATCTTAAAATGATAAATGATAGCAATTAGTGTCAGTTTAACATCTTACCCATCAACAAATACATGGACTCTCTAGTAAAGCTCCCCCCAGTTGATGACACTTGAAATCCTCAAGATTCAACAGTTAACATGCAAAACAATAATTACAAAGAAAATTTGACTCCTCCATCATCAGCTGAAGTCCCTTTAAAGACGACAAGCTTCCCCTTCTGCTCTAATAGTTTCAAAGCACGATTCAAAATAGTTCGGTCTATCCCATGAAGCTCTGCAGTATATCAGAAAGAATGAGCCAATTTCAGTCAAAACTATTGCAAAGCCCAGCTTGCAGGAAATAACTACAATATATTTATAATAAGTTGCGCTACTGGGAAATTCAATGCCTTTTGAATTCAATGCATCAATCGGTTCTCCCATAGCTATTCAAATACAGACCAGCTATTACGATGCAGACACCAGAAGTGACAAGGTATGTCTATTTTTACAAGCTTAAACATTAACACCTATATTCTGGAGTCAATTTTACTTTGATTGCATTACAATATGTGTGTGAGTTTGTGTGTAAAGCCAAAATTGAGAAACAAATCAACACCCTGCTATTCTTTTTCATTTCTATTTTTTTACAACTAAAACACGACTGGTGCTCAATTGGAGGTTTGAGATTCAAACCCTGGCAAGGGTAAGAAAACTAACATAATAACTAACATGCTAACATTTATTAAAAAAGAAAAAGGCTATAGGGTATCAAAATAATGTCAAGTTCAAGCCTAGCCCTTTGTTTACTAACTTATGTTTTGGTGTTGTCTCTTAACAACGATATTAACCTAATTAAATATTTTAAGATTGAGTTTAAATTTGATCTACCGAGAGTTGACCATTTTACACCATCAGTAAACAAGAAAGTGTCATGTCATTGTAATAACTTAAGTTTTTCACTTGCAGCAAAACTTTGGAAGAAGTTTCAACAGGAAGCAGAAGCATGATGTGGTTGGTCAAGTGATAGCGTAAAACTCTTTATAAATCCTTCAAAATTCACATATTTAGTTTAATATTTGTTCCATTGCTTGCACACTTTCCTGTCACCCTAAAGAAAGACAAAATTAAAGCATAAACTTCTTTGAGTACTACTTCAACAGCAACAAGAATGTAAAGATCAAAGCCAAATTATTGAATATTTTTACGACAACTGATATACAAAATCCTTTTTGCCATATTGGTTCTCTTCCATGATGACCTTCATCTTATTTTTAGTTGAGTCTGAGGACAGGAAAAGAAATACATCTATTCGAATTTCCATCTATCCCCCAACTACTAGAAAGTAGAAACTACATAAATAGTCCCATTCAAAAGGTCTGATTCAACCAGATTAGTTTGAATTTGAAAGCAAATTGAAAAGCAATAAAATCTTTAAACAAACCTACCAAAAATATCATTATCAAGTCCTGAAAATATCTACCATGCATCAATCACATGTTAAGACAAACAATGAACCAGTAAATAGTGGCCAAACTTGTACTATCATAAATTACAGCATACCAAATAAGACCTATAAAATAAACATTTAACAGATTACCTGTTCCTTGAGATTCAGTCCCTGAGCATATTTCTTTTATCGTCACAACACCATCTTCCAGCCCATTATCTTTCGCCTAATCATTATTAAATAAAGCAATTTCAATCACAATGCAATAGATAACAACTTGCATTTGTGGCTATCAAAATGCTAAACCTACAAATTGTAATAAAATGTTAGCCCAATCTTGAATCCGATGCCAGAGAATAAGACATTTCCTATGTCCTTTATCCTTCCACTCTGCAAGTCCTATCAAATCAGAATAACACTTGAGACATTTTTCTACAAGTCAACTACAAGAATTATAACTTCATCGCCATGAAGAATACCTTCAGAAACTACGGCTGAAAGGAAAGCTTCTCTGGCTTCATGAGTAAGAGACACCCTGCACTATCAAAAATCTGAAAACAATCATTCGACATAAGGGTAGAAACAAACAAGACAGAAAATAAAGGAGCTTTTATGGGACCAGTCAATCGAATAATCTTTATTAAAATTGGCAAGAAGGCAGGAATTTTGAACTTACTTTCAATTATAGGATTTGAAAATAGAGGAAATTCTTCTTCAAGCGCAATTACAAATATCTTCTGTGTTCTACAATAACCCAGAATAAGATCTTTCCATAGTTGTATCTGCTTCTCTCTAGTCTCTCTTATCGGCTGCAAACTGAAAAGTAGACGCCAATGTTACAGGCTGAATCAACCACAAGACAGAAGTTTCTGGCTGACTCAATAATCAAATAATCAATATCAATCAACAAGGTATATTTAAAGGATTTAATTGGAATGCGCTGTTAAAGATTTTTTATACTGTCAATTAATCATAAATTGACACATCATTAAAAATATTTGACTTCTATCCTAACTACGTTAAAAGTCACCCAATTTTTGATTGGTTGACAGCGATGACCGTTCATACAAAGAATCTCAACTATAAGCACTATGCAATGGTTTTTACAAACAAAAAAGAAATAATCAAATTACTGAACAATAGTCACAATCAACATGATAAAATATTCATAAAAAAATCTCCAAAATTTAGCACATGAAAATTGAATCAGTGTTAACATAAAAATTGCCATAGCGATTAATTTAGTGTTCAATAAGCTGGTGTGATAAAACCCGTGAAGCAAATGAAAGGGGTAAAAAAGGAATTTACGTGAAGTAAGGTGGGTAATTGAAGAAATGTGGTAGCTTGAAATCTCCCAATTTCTGCATCTTTATTGAACTGCTTCAATTCAATGCTATGCACAGAGAATAACGTTCTTCTCACGAGCTTAAATACTTGCACGAATGTAACAAATATCGTATCGTATCATGCGATACCGTCGATATCGCGAGTGATCGAAAGGGAAACTGTGGAGGAACTAAGATATTGATGTGAGAGTGAAGAAATAAATGAGAAAGTGCTGCAACTCTGCTAACCCTATACCACGGATGAAGCAATTTGTTGCACGCCAAACGACAGCTTCTCGTAGTCTTCTGAACCATAATATTATAAAGATGAAGCTAACTGTCGCCAAGGGTGCATTTTTTTTCTTCGTTTTTTATATTAAATCATAATAAATTTGTGCTTTTGTTTTTTTTGACCAATAAATTTTTGCTTTGGTTCCTCGATTAAATAGTTTTATATTTTGATAATTATACTGATGAAGTCCCACATATATATTTTGTTTATTTTATTTTATTTTTTTGACAAATTGTTTAGTTGATTATGATATTTTTACCCAAACAAAGAAAAATGATTGTGATATTTGGCTACATCAAAGATATTTTTGCACACACAAATATTTTAATGATTCCATTTTTGTTATTGTTTCTAGTCTTTCTCTTAATTTATTTTTTTCAATAACTTAAGAAAATTAAAAATGAGATTTTCTCAATAAGTCATTTTTTTATAGGTTTGCCAGTTTTTGGTGTTTTACCAAAATAAATTTTGATAGTTTTTAAAATTAAATATTCATATTCTGTATTATTTGACAGTTTTAATTCATGATTAATAAAAATGTAATACATGTTTATCCAAAATAAAAATAAAAATGTAGTACATGATAATACGCAATATGATATGAATATGAATACACGATTTGTCACTTTTCACAAATATTTTGTAAGACTTTTTTATGATAATGATAAATTCAGTACATGGTATGGCAAACTTCATATGCGAATTGCAGGACTGGAATCGTGTAAACAAATTAAATTAACTTAATTTTGTTTTATGTGGCTTAATGCAGACTTAATTAAGATGAGTACATGATTTTTTTATTTTTATTTTTGAAGGGAAGATGAGTACATGATAGAGTTTATGATTCACTATTTCAATTACATTTTTAATTAAATCTGCACTGATATATTTATCCATAAGAAAAAGTTGTACTAATATAATATATATAATCAACTGACAACTAACGGTTGAATACAAACATTTCCTTATAAGATACCCACTGGGTTTTTTTCTTCTTACAGGTTGGACGTGAAACTAATCTCATTGAGAGTGCTAAGAAAAATGGTGGTGATATGAATATTAATTAAGATTTTTATCAAGCGCAACCATATAAAATCCTTTTTTTTTTTTAAATAGTAAGGTAAGAAAGTTCTTCCTCCAATTGTGTCGTGTATCTAAAATTCTAAATAACCAGGCATTTTAATGACTATGCTTGTCTTCTATAGCCAAAAGAAAACGAAAGATGTATTCATCAAGCTGCTCAACATCTTCGCTCATTATGAGGTGCCTAACATTTCTATAGCAGCTGAATAGAATATATAGAATATGTTGCTAGCATTTCTCTATGTTGAATAACTTGATCAAAACCTTGTTCCTGACAACTTCATTCATCAAATAATGTGTGGATAGCAATATCATAAGTAGAATAAGAAATGCTCAAAAGTACCACAATCTCCAATTTTATGTCAATCGGTTGTCTATTTTTACTGCCATAAGAAAATTGTGTGGGGAAAATGTGAATGAGAGGGGAAAAAATACTACCCCTCCCTTCTAAACTAAACTCTTATAAGCATAAAATATAATGGCATTACCAATAATCTTTACATGAGCAAGTTCCATCTTTAAATTGGTGGAACCAATTACGGTCTCTCACAGTAATTTCTCTGTCATAGATCATGGAAATGAATTTAGTGTATGTATGGCAGTCACTACACATCCTAAGATTTCTTGATATTCTTATGATAGATCCCTCGGATGTATGTAATAGTGCAAATGCAATTGCTAACTTCTGACTATGATATTTCAATCTCTGCCTCTTTTCTTCTTCATCTACATCATGCAATACTTGTGATGTGTCTGGTATATAGCCTTCAAATTTCAATTGCCATTCCATTTGGTGAATCATATGGTATATGGTGTCACATCGGGGTTGAGACTTGTCTTGTGAAACAAACCTGTAGACCATTCTCTTTGCTTCAACCAAGCTAAACCCTGGTGTTTGTACCAAGCCTTTCTCAGCCATTTCTGTTCTGATCCTGGCCACATCAACCCACTTTTGAGCTCTTGCAAACATATTTGCTAGCACCAAATAGTCACCAGGGTTGTATGGATTCAGCATGAAAAGATTTTTAGCTGCAATCTCCCCTAGTTCTAAGTTATGGTGAACTTTACAGGCACTAAGAAGGCTCCTCCACACCACATCATTAGGCCTAATTGGCATGCTCTTGATGAGGTCATAGGCTTCCCTAAGCATCCTAGCTCTTCCCATGAGGTCCACCACACAACCATAGTGCTGAACTGTTGGTTCAATCTTATGCTCAAACCGCATGCGGTTGAAACACCGTAGGCCTTCATCGACAAGACCAGCATGACTGCAAGCATTTAGTACACCCACATAGACCACATCATCTGGTGCCAAACCTTCTTCTAGCATTTCTGAGAAAACTCTTAGAGCTTCCTTGCCATGTCCATGTATGGCAAGCCTCAGATCATTACAGTGTAAGAATGTCTATTCTTCTCAGCCATATTTTGGAACACAGAAAGCCCTTTCTCAAGGCATCCACACTTGACATACATGTCAATTAATGAAGTTTTCACAACAACATTCAGTTCACTAATGTTCCTCAATAATATCGCATGTATGCACCTTCCAATATTAAGAGACCCCAAATGGGTGCAAGCAGTGAGCACACTAACTAGGGTGCTTTCTTCAGCCCTGTGGCGTCCTTCACTACTCATATCCCCAAAAAGCATCAAGCACTCATGCCACATTTCCACCCTAGCATGAGCTCCAATAATAGCACTCCATGAGGCTACACTCTTTTCATTCATTTGCTCAAACACAGCACAAGCAAGCTTTATTCTTCCAGCCTTGCCATACATGCTGATCAAGCTATTTTGCACAAAGATATCACCTTCAAAACCTGCCTTTAAAACATGCACATGAATTTGCATTCCCTCCTTGACAGCACCTAATAGAGAACATGCCCTGAGAGCAAAAGGGTAGGTGAAATTGTCAGGTTCAATTCCTCTTTCAAGCATCTCAATATAAAGAAGTAAAGCTTCTTCTGGATTCATATTATTGACATTCACTCTGATCATAGTGTTGTACTCAAAGCTACCAGGTTCCTCAAGTTGCCTAAAGATTGAGCAAGCATACTCCAAGCTACCCCATTTTGCTAGACCACAAGTGGCAACAAGATTGCTCCCACAGAAAGAGTCCCAGAAAAGACCCAACTTTAGAATTTGGGCATGAACTTGCTTTAATTCTTCCATGCTCTTGCATCTCTTCAGCAGAGACAACCATCCCTGCTCATTGAACCTGATATTCAATTCTGAGCTTTGGGGTTGTGGATAATTTGGCAGTGACAAAAAATGGGTTTGGCTAAGGACAGATGTCCCAGTCATCCTTGCATCCACATCATGTCAAACAAGCAAGCTAAGCTTAAAATATAATACTATGCAGCGTAGCCTATTATTTAGTCCACAAGATACAAGGAAACATTTCAATATAAGCAAGAATCAACTCAAAATCTGAAGATAGAAACAAAGAAGGGATAGGTATGCACCAGAGAAAGGGTGAACTGTATGATCCATGATGCAAAGAAAGCTTATTAGATGGCTGCATGGTATTAACTAGTGTGAAGCTGGTGTTGTAGTGAAGAATTGTGAGATGCATTGGTGTGGTTTTAGTGGTTGAGGCAAGTTTTTTTTTTTTTTTTTTTTTTTTTAACGGGAGTTTTGTAATAAAAAGTGTCAAAATTCTGAATAGAGTTGGTTATTATCCATGAAATTTCAGAGAGCATTTCCAACCACAAAAAAGGCTGTGTCACATAACATTATGGGACAAGGGATTTCTGGATAGGATAACGTTTGGGAGAGGGTTGGCCCCACCAGTTCCTCTTCTCAAGTTAGATAACCTCTCATTTCTTGCCATGTGGATGTTTGGATTCTGGGGCGTAAT
Source organism: Echinosophora koreensis (assembly GCA_035048595.1). NCBI lineage: Eukaryota > Viridiplantae > Streptophyta > Magnoliopsida > Fabales > Fabaceae > Echinosophora > Echinosophora koreensis. The sequence continues at coordinate 97,620 of JAPCYP010000103.1, forward strand.
TACTTTTGAGCGGGGTTTTTTACACGAGCAGTACAATTTGATTCAATAATTATGTGTATGGTGTGGTTTTTAAAATATTTATACTATTAGAGTAAGTCGTAATTCATAAATACGAAACCAAATATAAAGTCGCATCTTCCACTTACGACTCATTTTTATATTTGTAAAATAAGGAAAAAATTAAGGAGTCGTATACATCACATACGACTTATGATATTTATTATTTTTTTATTACAAATCGTTTCTAGCAAATACGACTTTGTTATTTTAATATTTTTTTAAAAAAATTGTCTAACAAGTCGTATCCATGAATCACGACTTCGTTATTTTATTTTAATTTAAAATAAGTCGTATCCATGGATCACGACTTCAGTAAATTTTTTTTATAAATAAAATGGCCAAGTTGTATCCATGGATCACGACTTCATTATTTTATTCACTTGAGTCGTATATATGGCATACGACTTGGCCACTTTTTTTTTAAAAAAATAATAATAAATAATCGTATGTAAAAGCATGGAAATTTAAAAAAAAATTAAAGTCGTTAATATAAGTCACGACTTACAAAAAATTTATAATAAAAAATTTAAATCGTAAGTTTTGTATACGACTTCCTCACATTTTTTTTTTATTTTTTTGAATATAAAAGTGATTTGTGGATAGTGTTTACGACTTTTATATTGATTTCGTAACTCACTCTTACTACTTACCCCAGGTCCGTAATTATTTTAAAATCTATACCATTCACGTAATTGCACTGGCAAATTACACCAGTTAAGTAAAAAAGCCACTTCTTAGCCCTACAAAATTACAAATTCACTTTTATAAATAGTTTATTGGAGGGGGGGGGGGGGGGGTGGGTGGGGGGTTTGAAGCTAGTGATAATTAAAAATAGTGTTCATAACACATCCAGCAAAAAAATTGATATACTTTGTGTTAAAAAATATACTACAATAGTAAAGCTTCCAAATAACAATCTGGATATCAGTTCTTTAAGCATAAAAATTTCCTGAATTATGTAAAGATTATACACATATTCACACCGAGATTAATCTTTACTATCAATCATTTGATTAGTGGAACTAAAAATCAAAGCAATCCTTTGAAAAATATTTTGGTGTCAATGATAAATAGAAAGAGAGAAGATAGTAATAACCGTGTCACATTAATGTGTAGCTAAAACACTTTATCATATTTCAAACCAACTAACTTATCTTATTTTGTTTATTTCCGTTACCCACTTATATCACTTGAAACAAGATTGATCGAGTCAACAAGTTATCATACTTGCATTAGTCCACTACCTGAACCGACTTTCAAACGTGAAGTGCTCGCTCCATTTTGAACCAACAATAATATTCCACCTACAATTTTTTTATTTATTTGACTAGATTAAATTCTCCAATTTAATTATCAAAGAATAAAATAATTCTTTAGCAAAGACTAGAATACTCATTTGTGTGTGACCTGTTCAATACTAAGCTAATAGTAAATTAATCAAATTAATTTGCTAATCAAGGTAGGCATCTAACAGCATTCCTTAACATCCAGATAGTATGAAGTAACATCTTTTACTTTCAAGAACCAATAGAAAAATAATATAATATTTCTTTCCATCATTTGTAGCTTTGGATTAACTCTAGAGTATGGTATTACTAAAAATAATAATAAGTTAACACATTATTTATTCAGTGAATGACTTAAGAAACTCATTTCTTCGTTCATTCAATTGTCCTGGGCAAGGTCTTAATGTTATCATACAGCTCAAACTTATTATCCTGAGTTCATGGATTTCTTCTTGATTAGTCATTAGTTTTATAAGTATTTAATTATATTTAATATTCTTTCAACTAGCGTCCTTGAGGTTGAGGGAGGGAGAGGGGGTACAACGGGTGTTTTTCATTTGTTCAGGGCGTGATTTAGAAAGGAAAGCAAACTAAATCCAGGAATTACAATTTTACAAATGAATCCATATGAATGTTAGGTTTTTCAATAAAATAACATATTTATCCACCTAAGGTATGATGTATAGTTTTAATTGAGTTGGTATTCAGCCAAAGTAGGGAGAATTTTATGTGTGGGAGAATTTTATGTATTACACACATAAAATTCATCGATGACTAATCAAGTTATTGAATCATCAAATGAAATAAAAATATATAAAACTTGGTATATACTTTGTCATAATTAATGGGTATTTTTTTTTTGGTCCAGAGGGTCTTTGACCCCCGTCTTAGTGTCCAGAGTTTTTGACCCTGACTAATCCGGGGTGCTGCCGGGAGGTAAGTAAAGCCTGACTAAGAGTTATTGCTGCCAAGAATCGAACTCGTGCAAAGCACGAACCATTCATCCTTAACAGCAACACATTAACTACTTGTGACTAAGTGCTTGGTTTAATTAATGGATATCATATACACTCAAGTAAAAAGTGTTTTTTTTAAACAAAGTGTTTTTTTTAGTTAATTGATATAGTATTTGAAACATAAAAAATATTTAGTTTGGATATATTGATAATATAAAGTTTTATATATTATCAAATGATTATATATTATTATGTGTGTGACTTTTAAGATTCTTATAATTAAGAGTCAAATATTTTTACAATAATGATAATTACCCATTAAATAAAATAAATTTTGTTTTTAAAAATTTGAGGTAATGTTTTTCACGCCCAAGTTTTCTTGCCTATACTTTAAATTCTCAACGAGTTGGAAGTTTGGAACTCTTTGACGATACCACAAATGAAAAGGAAAAAACTCAAACATGTAGTTTTCAAACAACTGCTACACCGGTGTAGCAGGCTACTAACCTGAGATAGCCGGTCTTGCACTGTGATTACAGGTAATAAGTTGTTTTAATTTGCTAAAATAGGTTTTACATTAAAAAAAAAACAACTAATATCAGGGACTTGGATGCAAATCTGATAGTTGTGTTCCTTTAGCTATACAATTGCTTCCTTAAACCTATTATCATGTTCGAACTTCGAAGGGAGTTAGCCGCTGCACTACATAACTGCCGCTTCTACTGGACTTCATCATCTCCGACGCGTACCCCATGTTCTTTATCGAAGCTTGGTTTTGACTCGCAGTTGGGTTCAAGGTCAGTATAAACCCTGATCTACTCTTGTTACGTTTTGATTCGGATCCTAACCCAGAGATCCACCGCCGTCGTCGCCGTTGTAACACCTGACAAAACCATCGTCTCTAACTGGGGTGATTCCCGCACCGTTCCTTGCCGTAACGGCGTCGCCGTCGTACTCTCCTCCGATCACAAGGTCGGTGTTATTTTTCCTTTTTCTGTTCCTTTTTCTCAAGAAACAAACAAAATCGTTTAGAAAAGCTGGTTTATTCGCGCGTGGTGTGCACGTGTTTTGATTCGGATCCTAACCCAGAGTTCTTTCAGCCCGAAGCAGGTCGACCCATTTGGATTGTTGCAGAGTCGTGGTCGCACAAGGGTCAATTATTACGGTGAGGTGAGAATAATGATCTCTCTTCTTGTGTGTTGTTTATGGTGACTATGATATTTAGGGTATTAGGTATTAGACGTGGCTGATTAATGTGATGGTAAATTGTTGTTTATTGATGTATGGTCGGTCCTTTTGGTAACTGATAATACAAGAGTAATTCGGTGCAAAGCAGAACAAAATCCAAAGAACGCGTATATATTGTCATGCAACTTAGCTAATTGTTCCCCTCTCTTTGTTAACTACTAAATTTCTTTCTTTCTCCGGCACGCCCCTTTCTTGTTTGTGAATTAAATAAATGCCATGAAAAAAGTTTTATTGACTGATTCTGTTACTTTCACATCACCATGTGTACCTTAAACTTTTCACATACTCATGTAACACTTTTTTGGGTCACAGCATTATTTTCCAAATTTCTATTTCCCATTTCATGGGACATGCACGTCATACTAATTTTTCTCATTTTATATTCAAACCAAACCGGTTCTTGGGTAGCCAACATTCCAAAGGATCACCATTTTCTGCAATCTATGTCTCTTACGTATTTGAAAGTACCAAATGAAGTAAACTTCCGCCCCTTTTAACTTTCATGTCTTCCAAACTTGTGCAGTATAAAAGAGAAGGGAAGTGCCTGTTTCAAAGATTAAAACTCAGGTTCTACCTTTGCATAGAGGGAATCATACAAAGCTAACTTCATATTTTAAGGTGACCCTCTTTATCCGCTACTTCTTATTATTCAGTTTCTATCAGTTGGAAATGCTTTTTGTCTTCTTAGATGTCACATTGAAAATGATATATGTTTCCAAAATTGTGATATATATTAATCCTTAAATGAAGATGAGGAAGGGAACATGTGTTTAAGTTATGGTGTGTTTCATGGCATCTACATTTATATTCTGCTTTTCTTTTGTTACTTTTTGAAGGATTGTATCAGAAATTAAAATTGTAACAAGGTGTAAAGGTAGGAATTGCTGTCAATTTGGGACTTTGGGTTGGTCGAATGTAATGCTGCCAGCTGTCCAAACTTTCCTTCTAATGGGTTTGTAGCTGTATATTAATAGGTTAAAGTAATCTTTTGGTCCTTATAAGTGACACTGATTTTCAATTTGGTCCTTATACGTTAAAAGTTATCAATTTGGTCCCTATACGTGACACTGGTTTTCAATTTGGTCCTCACCGCTAATTGGTCCCTATATAAAAAGGACCAAATTGCAAATTATTATCACATATAAGGACCAAATTGAAAATAATTGTCAAACTCCCAATTTGGAGAGTATGAAAATGGGAGGAAAGGAAGGAAGTTTTAGGGGTTCAAAAATAATTTCAGCAAGGGGCCAGAACAGTCGAGTTATTAGGTCCCTAAAAAAATTCCTAAAAAGGGAACTCAGCTTTTATATTAGAATAGATATAGAAATAGATAGATATACATAGTAGCCGCTCAAGCTACTCAACCTTTATATTAGTAAATTAGGTGACTAATTTCACCAGTAATGTTAGTTGATTCCAATTACAATTCAAGCAAAAAAAAAAAATCACACAACCAACATAAAGATCTGCAGAAACAGAGAAAAGCCGCGCGAGAGAAGGGCTTTTATGCCATCTTAATTTTGCTAAAAAAATTTGCCCTTCTATGCCATCTTCCCAGTTCCCACCTTCCCATAAACAGAGAAAAGCCACAAATAGAAGTAACTATAGTCTAATGATTATGAAAAACAGAGAAAAGTAGAAACCAACCTTTTAGATCTGCAGCGGGGGAGAAGTGCGGAGGTCGCGGAGTGACTCGAGAGGAGCCGCGCGACGACGACTACCGGAGAGGAACTCGGGGCGGTGGAGCCGCGTGACGACGACGAGCGGAGAGGAACTCCAGTGGAGCCGACGAGCAGGGACGACTGACGAGCTGCGGAGCAGAGATGATGGTGGGAGGGGATGGGGGGCAGTGGCGGCTCTGCGTACAAAGAAAACTATGGTTGCAAGATATCCTTTACTTTGGTTTTCTGTTCTTATCTTGTTAATATAGGTTAATGGCTCGTTTGGTGACAAGAGAGACAGCATCCTGTCTGAAACACTGTTGTTTGATGAGATGACAAAATATGATAAATCAATTATATCACCTATTTTATTTTGTCCATTTATTTAAAATATTCTGAGAGAATGATTAGATTAGAACTCAACTAAATAGGATAGGATGATTTTAGGTATGATAAAATATAAAAATATTTTATATATAAATAATTAAAGTATAATGAAATACGAAATATAACATGGTTACCCAAAAAACGATATAATAAAATATAAATATTTAAAATAAAAAAATTAATAGTTAATTTTAAAATTTATTTTTCTTGTTAGAAGGTTAATTTTTTTATTTTATATTATTTTAAAAAACTAAAAAATATAAAATATTATTCTAATAATTTACCTATATGTAAAGTAAAAACTAAAAATGAATATTTAAAATTATTTAAAAAATTAATTTAAGTTAAATAATATTTTAAAAAATTTAAAAGTTATATGTAAATTTATCACATGATAACTTTGTCTTCTTATATGATTTAAAAATGAAAATGAAAATATAATAAAATATGAAAATATTTAGAATAAAAAAGAAAAATTTTAAAATTCATATTAAAATTATATTTCTATCTAGTTGGCTATCTGGTGGACACCAAACACCGGATAAGATAACAGCTTATCGTGCTTATATCTCATCCTACTCATATTCTGCTTTCTTATCCTATCTACCCATCCTATTTTGACCACCAAATGAGCCCTAAAGTATACTTTTGGTCCCTGTACGTGACACTAGTTTTCAGTTTGATCCCTATACATAAAAAAGTTATCAATTTAGTCCCTATACGTGACACTGATTTTCAATTTGGTCCTCACCGCTAATTGGTCCCTATATAAGAGGACCAAATTGCAAATTATTGTCACATGTAGGGACTAATCCAAAAAAAGAAAATTGAAAACAATCCCTACATGTGACAATTATTTTCAATTTGGTCCCTATATGTAATAATAATTTGCAATTTGGTCCGTCTTATATAGGGACCAATTAGCAGTGAGGACCAAATTGAAAACCAGTGTCACGTATAGGGACTAAATTGATAACTTTTTTATGTATAGGGATCAAACTGAAAACTAGTGTCACGTACAGGGACCAAAAGTATACTTTAGGGCTCATTTGGTGGTCAAAATAGGATGGGTAGATAGGATAAGAAAGCAGAATATGAGTAGGATGAGATATAAGCACGATAAGCTGTTATCTTATCCGGTGTTTGGTGTCCACCAGATAGCCAACTCGATAGAAATATAATTTTAATATGAATTTTAAAATTTTTCTTTTTTATTCTAAATATTTTCATATTTTATTATATTTTCATTTTTAAATCATATAAGAAGACAAAGTTATCATGTGATAAATTTACATATAACTTTTAAATTTTTTAAAATATTATTTAACTTAAATTAATTTTTTAAATAATTTTAAATATTCATTTTTAGTTTTTACTTTACATATAGGTAAATTATTAGAATAATATTTTATATTTTTTAGTTTTTTAAAATAATATAAAATAAAAAAATTAACCTTCTAACAAGAAAAATAAATTTTAAAATTAACTATTAATTTTTTTATTTTAAATATTTATATTTTATTATATCGTTTTTTGGGTAACCATGTTATATTTAGTATTTCATTATACTTTAATTATTTATATATAAAATATTTTTATATTTTATCATACCTAAAATCATCCTATCCTATTTAGTTGAGTTCTAATCTAATCCTTCTCTCAGAATATTTTAAATAAATGGACAAAATAAAATAGGTGATATAATTGATTTATCATATTTTGTCATCTCATCAAACAACAGTGTTTCAGACAGGATGCTGTCTCTCTTGTCACCAAACGAGCCATTAACCTATATTAACAAGATAAGAACAGAAAACCAAAGTAAAGGATATCTTGCAACCATAGTTTTCTTTGTACGCAGAGCCGCCACTGCCCCCCATCCCCTCCCACCATCATCTCTGCTCCGCAGCTCGTCAGTCGTCCCTGCTCGTCGGCTCCACTGGAGTTCCTCTCCGCTCGTCGTCGTCGCTCGGCTCCACCGCCCCGAGTTCCTCTCCGGTAGTCGTCGTCGCGCGGCTCCTCTCGAGTCGCTCCGCGACCTCCGCACTTCTCCCCCGCTGCAGATCTAAAAGATTGGTTTCTGCTTTTCTCTGTTTTTCATAATCATTAGACTATAGTTACTTCTATTTGTGGCTTTTCTCTGTTTATGGGAAGGTGGGAACTGGGAAGATGGCATAGAAGGGCAAATTTGTTTAGCAAAATTAAGATGGCATAAAAGCCCTTCTCTCGCGCGGCTTTTCTCTGTTTCTGCAGATCTTTATGTTGGTTGTGTGATTTTTTTTTTTTTTGCTTGAATTGTAATTGGAATCAACTAACATTACTGGTGAAATTAGTCACCTAATTTACTAATATAAAGGTTGAGTAGCTTGAGCGGCTACTATGTATATCTATTCTAATATAAAAGCTGAGTTCCCTTTTTAGGAATTTTTTTAGGGACCTAATAACTCGACTGTTCTGGCCCCTTGCTGAAATTATTTTTGAACCCCTAAAACTTCCTTCCTTTCCTCCCATTTTCATACTCTCCAAATTGGGAGTTTGGGATTTTCTTATATTCCATCATTAAATTTTCAAACAATGAAGTGAAGTCGTTAATAATAAAGTTGTTAGTAATAGAGTGGAGTGGGTACGCTAAAATTAACGGTGTTATCAACAGAGGTGACGTGAAGGGTTTGGCTAAAATGAATCTTGTTATAAATAGAGGACCAAAATAAATCTAAAAATAAGATAAGAGCAAAAGTCCAACTTAACCAATTGTTTTTGTATGGACCCAATTTATTTGGGTCGAACCTACAGGTGCATACTACTGATCCAATTCCACCCTGTTCCTCTATCTCCCTTTTCTTGTGCCCTTAACTGGAACTTCCAGGTTTTCTCTGCGGTTGCAAAAATGGTGTCCGGGTTAATCAACGCAAACCCTATAATATACGAAAAGAAAGAGCGTCGTGCTCGCACTGTGCCATCTATTTCTGACGACAATGACGTCGCTGAACCAATCGACCAACAAGAGGTTTTTGATATCCTTTTTCACATTTCGAATTTCATTTTCCCGAATGTATCATCATTAATTCTGTAATTTTTTCGTAATAATCAACGAAATGGATCATATAATCATAGTATTGGTATGTGTTAATGTTTCCTTAACATTCACAAATCATTTGAGAGATATTAAGGACCCTGAGCACCCTTACTCCTTGGAAGAGCTCAAGGTTATAACGGAAGAAGCGGTTGAAGTCGATGACCAGAATAGTTATGTTAGGTACTTATGATTTCTTTTCAAGGCTTGTGTTTTTAGGAAACAAAAATTTACTTTGCTTATTTTTTTGGATGATAACTTTCATTTGGTTTAGGGTTACATTTACTCCGACGGTGGAACATTGCAGTATGGCCACAATTATAGGTCTGTGCTTACGAGTCAAGCTCATGAGAAGCTTGCCTTCGCGATACAAGGTAGTGGTTATGATTATTCGGTGTTTTGTTTCGAGAAGTAAACCTGTTTAATGATTGATAATTGCAAACAAAACATATTGATAGATTGTTTTGTTATGAATATGTTAATATATGATTGGTAGAGGGCGAGCCTTGGTTAATGGTAAGGTGTTAGATGTGGGCCTTAATGAGCCTTTGTTGGTAATAGATAAGTTAGTAGCAGTTAAATATAACAGTTAGTAGCAGTTAATTAGAGTGCGTTAGCTAGTTTGCCTATAAATAAGAGGAGAGAATGGGAGAGAGGGTATCTTGTGAATTGAATAGGAATTGGGGCATTTGGAGAGGTGCAGACCCTCGAAGTTCTGCTATATTGTACTGTAATCAAAGGATTATCCCTATTTTCTTAGTAATATCTTCTAATCAAATATCGATTTCTATCAACTGGTATCCAAGCTCTTCGATTCTGGAAGTGGATTTTTATGGCTTCCACGAGAGGAATGGAGACTCTGACAGAATTTTTGGAGCGATCCTATGAGAACTAGTGGTGACACGAGTTAAGATTCGGGAAGTAAGACAGATCATTGAAGAAGGAAGGGTGAACGACTTGAAATTCGGAGGCAGATCGGAGAATTAGTCGACGCAATACGTCGATTAGCGAACCGCAGTGAGAATCAACATACAAGTGGAGGAAACCACGGCAGAGCCGGTAACGGCAGGGATAACACTGACGATCCTCCTAACCGCGAAGAGCGATGGCGGAAAATTGAAATTCCAATCTTCCATGGCGAAGATGCCTCTTGTTGGGCGAAACGAGTAGAACAATATTTCGAGTTCAAAGGCAAGAGCGATGTGGAGAAAATTCAGGCGGTGAAGGTCGTGATGGAGGGTGAGGCTATGTGGTTGTTCAAATGGTGGGAGATGTGTGCTTTGAATCCCACAGGGGAGGATTTTCGATCCGCCGTGATACGGAGGTTTCAGCCTTCACAACAGAACCAATAAGATAAGTCACAAGGGGTGGAGTCACGAAATGAAGGGAAGGAAGATGATGGTGATGCATCCAAGAGCTAGAAATTCCAGAATTCAGATTCGGTTGCAATAACTAGGAAGGAGGAGGTTCTCCGTTCTCTAGGAAGAATTCGATACAGTGAGAAGAAAACGGAAACCGCCGCCATCCCATCGAAAATTTGATGACGAAGAGAAGATGGAGGTCGAGTAAGAGAGAGACCGTGGATGGCACACTTCCTGTCAAGCCTCCGACGGAACCGACAGAACCACCGGACCAGGTTCGTCCGATGGTGGATGAGGAGATCCAGGCGGCGACGCTGAGGGTAGAGATGGCGGTGTCACGACAACCCCAATCCCGCAGCTGAGTGACTGATGGTGGGACACTTTTAGTAGGGCTAGTGCCATCACCGGAACCACCCTTGCCGAACGACGGAGTCGTGCAAACTGTCGAAGGAAACGCATCGTTTGTGTGCGATCGTCATGAAGGAGAAGGAGGGAAAGACTAGGGCAAAAGTGGAGAATTGCCAGAAAAGGCCACAGGTTAACGTAATGGGCCAGGCCCAGTTCTTTGGGAAGGAGCAGTGGGGTAGCATAAGAACTATTGGGTATGCATTAGTAGAGCAGAATTCATTCATCACTGTACCCATCTATCATAGTATTCTGAATACTGGGCCTTTCAATGTTGGGTCACAACCCAAAATAATGAGGAAGGGTGCTGAGTATACAAATATGATAGTGTGGCAGCATTTGCAAAGTAGCTTGAGAGATCAGGACCTTTTCTTATGGGAAACCAATGCAAAGTACTGGTTGGAATGTTTCCAACACCTTCGAGAAACAAGAACCATCAATAGAAGAAAATGGCAATGGCCTTCCAAAAGAGAACCCCCTCTGTTTGTAGTAGCTCCATGGGACCTTAGCAAATTTAATGATTCAGAACGACTTAGTTCAGAAGAATTGGATCAACAGGACATGGAGGCTTGGGTAGCTGAAAGTAAAAATATCCTTATGAATATGATGGCAGAATTTCTTCCATGGTTTTCAGCATCTATATCACCTGATGAATCTCAGGACTTGCGGAAGTGCTTAAGAAAGATAGTGCCGGAGGAAAAGCTTCTTCAAAAGGTTATTTTCACCTGGATGGAAGGGACAAGTATTGCTAACACAGTTGGAAATGGTGTAGATCATTCTCAGGTTCGATGTAGTAGTCCATTGACCCATCAAATTGGGAAAGTAAAATGGGCATGTGAGCCGACATCTTTTAATGAAAGGTTGCAATTCATTGCTGAGGTTTGCATATTTCACAGTATTGCTGGAGAATTTTCTTTCTTTCAAGAGCAGACTGAAGAAGGAAGCCAATTTAACGACTTCCAAGTGTTTGATTGAAAGTATTCAAAATGAAAAAGCATCATCTAATTCCAAAGCTGAATTTTATTCCAAGATGTACTCACCCACTAATCTTATGATCGAAACCATACAAAGACATTTCCACATGAAGCATCAAGTGTTTTGCCTAATGGGTGAGGTTAGGCAGAGGCTAGGGAAACAAAGTGGAGTCGAAATTCAAGATAGATGTGTCAAACAATGGGACCTTGATGGATAGCTTCATACGACAATAACAACAGGATCATCGTGCTTCAAGCAGTGGGACCTCGGAAAATTATTCTTTAGAGACCATTTGCCATTCATCTTGAGGACAAGGTGAATGTTTAGGGAGGGGGGGGGGTATTGTTAGCTGCGGGCCTTAATGAGCCTTTGTTAGTAATAGAGAAGTTAGTAGCAGTTAAATATAACAGACAATTAATCAGAGTTAGTTACTTAGTTTTCCTATAAATAAGAGGAGAGAATGAGAGAGAGGGTATTTGGTTAATTGAATAGGAATTGGGGCCTTAGGGCATTTGGGGAGGTGCAGACCCTCGAAGTTTTGCTATATTGTACTGTAATCAAGGATTATCCCTATTTTCTTAGTAATATCTTGTAATTAAATACCGGTTTCTATCATAAGGTTAGTAGCTTTGTGACCTGAAGGTCACAGGTTCAACTGTTCAAATCCTGGAAAGAGTCTCTCTGCAAGAGGGGTAAGGTTGCATATCCTCCTCAGACCCTAGCAGGTGGGAACCTCGTGCATTAGGCTGCCCTTTTTTTATGATAATATATGATTGGTAGAAGTACAAAAACTTGTTTCACTTGTAAGGGGATTGTAAGGAGCGTTATGGTTTAGAGTGTAGACAAATAGTAAAAATATAAAATGTATGCTTAAACACGAAATGTTAAGAGGAAGTAGAGAATGTGTGGACTGTAACTTTAATTTTGCACATGAATTACAATTATGAATATCTTGTTTTTGCTTGAATGGTTTTTCGGCTTCTTATGAAAAAATCAATATTAAATACATGGGACGAATAATATGATAGAAGAAGCACACGTTATCTTATTAGTATAAATTTGTTATTTCCTTTTTTTAAGAATTTGCTAAGAGAAGGAGTAATAAATGGAGAAGGATCAGAAATTCTCCTAAAACATAAGCAAAATCTACATTAGAAAAGAACAATAAAAGAGAACCACATTAAAAGAGAAATTCAGTCCTTTTGCATATCAGATAAATATATGCCCTCGAGAAACCGGTGGGCTGAAACCCCCAAGGCAACTAAGAAAACGAGTCTATCCCAAAAAATATGTGATCATTTGCTAAAATTTATGGAACCTAGGTTGGAATTAGAAAAGTTACTCATATAATATTCGGCGTGGCTGCGACGTGCAGGGTGTCGTATTGCATTTTTGAGGGCGTTTGAGTCCCTCATCAGCTAGAGATGTGGCTTAAGTAGTGTTTTTAAGACTTGGACAGTCCTCGACTTATAAGCCGGTTTTGCGGGATTTAGGCCCAAGCCCAAATTTCAAGAATAACTATGATAATTTTCACTGTTTGTTTGGGTTAGTGTGTCACAATGCCAATCCTTTGTTAACATCAGTACTCTCTTAAATTGAATTGATGCTACTTCATGATATTTACATAGGAAGACATCCTGTCATTTGTATATTTGTTACATGATATCCTACATCTGCAGTACCGTCTATCTGGCATCTTAGCCATGATCCACCCTTTGTTTTTTTGTCCATAGTATTATTGTACTGTTAACTAATTATATGATATCAATCTATGGTGCTTAATTGTATAGCAAATCTTTACTCTATGGTTTTTCTTCTTGAAAATAAAGAATACAGTATTTGGTAATTACTAATTAAATAAAATATTCAATTGATCTTTGAACCCTTGTGCTTCTTATGTTGAACCTTCTTCATTATGTTTCACTTTGATAATTGATAGTCTTTATTAAATTATGTTTAGGTGGATATCAGAGTAGCTCCTGGATCTCATGCTACTGAAGCTGCAGGTTTTTCTTTCTCTCTTTCTCCTTATGTGATGAGTCTGTGTCTGTACCGCACTCAAGCATGTTTTTTATGCGGATGGGGATGTTATTTGTGTACTGAAGCATTATGCAAGTCTTTAAATTTTAAATATTGATCTTGAGAAGTCTTGCTACTTTTCTGGTTGCTATCTTTCTTGAAGTAATGTGTGCTGCTGATAGACATATTACAACATATCTGTTTTAGATTTAGTGCTTTATTTATTTTATTGATGATTTTCTGTGTTGCCCAAGATGCTCTGCGAGTGAATTGCCACAAGTGGCTGACCTTGGTTGACTTTTTTGTATTCTCAGTTGAATCTTTGATCATGACTGGACATTCAAACTATTCTTTCCTTTTCTTTTTTTTTCCATGACTAGTATTCATTTTTTTGTGACAAATGTGTATGCAGTTAATAAACAACTTAATGATAAAGAGCGGGTGGCTGCTGCACTAGAAAACCCAAACCTTCTGGATATGGTCGATGAATGCCTTGCTCCATCGTATGATTGAAGCAGCTTTTTGTACTTCCAATGCAATGAGACTGTAGATCTTTTTGTACTTGTATAAGTTAGTCAGCATTATCTGTTTTTATGATACTTTTTGTTGCTGGCATATTGGGCAGCAATTTGTGTTTGCTTCCCTTAATAAGTTAAATAGGAATAGAATAGTTGAGTTACCAAGGTTGTTTTATCTATTAACTCAAGAAAGGAGGAAATTCTTTTTTGACTATTTTCAAGTTGCCAGTTCTGTTTCATAGATCAAAGATCAAACTATATATACCTTGTTTGATTGGACCTATCTTGAACTATTTAATAATAAGCTTAGTTAAGAAAAGTTGCAAAACATCTCATGCAGCGACTACCACTGGGATGACAATGGTTGAACTTGGTTATCTGCACTGATTGATGATTGAATATGTCTCCTCGTTGGCTGCACGCTCTGGCAAACAGGACAATGGTTCTCGTTTCTTAATCAATAAAATATGATAATAGAGTACTACCTTTCTCGGTTCATTTTATTGGAGATTAAGCTTTGGATGCGTTAATGCTATTTCTTACATGAGAAAAAAAAAAAATGCTAATTGACGGTATTTGTGTACTTTTAAAAAAGAAAAGATAAATGAAAGTGAAAATAGACAAATAGGATTCTAATGGCCTTATCCCAAATTGTAAACTTAATGATGTTTATAATAATTATCTGCTTAATATTTGAGAAAAACACCTCCGCAATGGTATTATCGGTAACTGATGGGCTTATACAGAAATATAACCATAGATATCGACACAACCTTGTCCTTATCTTTAATCCCATTATATATTAGTATAGATAATATCCATGTCTGAACTCCCAATAGCATTTGGCACATTGGAACCCCAACTCCTGGTTGTGAACTTCATGATTCATAGTGAACAACCACAAATCCAAATCCTCATACATAAGGAAGATCTTAAAATGATAAATGATAGCAATTAGTGTCAGTTTAAACATCTTACCCATCAACAAATACATGGACTCTCTAGTAAAGCTCCCCCCTGTTGATGACACTTGAAATCCTCAGGATTCAACAGTTAACATGCAAAACAATAATTACAAAGAAAATTTGACTCCTTCATCATCAGCTGAAGTCCCTTTAAAGACGACAAGCTTCCGCTTCTGCTCTAATAGTTTCAAAGCACGATTCAAAACAGTTCGGTCTATCCCATGAAGCTCTGCAATATATCAGAAAGAATGAGCAAATTTCAGTCAAAACTATTGCAAAGCCCAGCTTGCAGGAAATAACTACAATATATTTATAATAAGTTGCGCTACTGGGAAATTCAATGCCTTTTGAATTCAATGCATCAATCGGTTCTCCCATAGCTATTCAAATACAAAGTAGCTATCACGATGCAACACCAGAAGTGACAAGGTATGTCTATTTTTACAAGCTTAAACACTAACACCTATATTCTGGAGTCGATTTTACTTTGATTGCATTACAATATGTGTGTGAGTTTGTGTGTAAAGCCAAAATTGAGAAACAAATCAACACCCTGCTATTCTTTTTCATTTTTAATTTTTTACAACTAAAACACGACTGGTGGTCAATTGGAGGTCTAAGATTCAAACTCTAGCAAGGGTAAGAAAACTAACATAATAACTAACATGCTAACATTTATTAAAAAAGAAAAAGGCTATAGGGTATCAAAATAATGTCAAGTTCAAGCCTAGCACTTTGTTTACTAACTTATGTTTTGGTGTTGTCTCTTAACAACGATATTAACCTAGTTAAATATTTTAAGATTGAGTTTAAATTTGATCTACCGAGAGTTGACCATTTTACACCATCAGTAAACAAGAAAGTGTCATGTCATTGTAATAACTTAAGTTTTTCACTTGCAGCAAAACTTTGGAAGAAGTTTCAACAGGAAGCAGAAGCACGATGTGGTTGGTCAAGTGATAGCATAAAACTCTTTACATTGTCGGTAGATAAAATTAATTCCTTCAAAATTCACATATTTAGTTTAATATTTGTTCCATTGCTTGCACACTTTCCTGTCACCCTAAAGAAAGACAAAATTAAAGCATAAACTTCTTTGAGTACTACTTCAACAGCAACAAGAATGTAAAGATAAAAGCCAAATTACTGAATATTTTTACGACAACTGATATACAAAATCTTTTTTGCCATATTGGTTCTCTTCCATGATGACCTTCATCTTATTTTTAGTTGAGTCTGAGGACAGGAAAAGAAATACATCTATTCGAATTTCCATCTATCCCCCGACTACTAGAAACTAGGAGTGTTCATTAACCGATCCAAACCGATTCAAATCACAAAAACCGATCTGAAAACCGAAAAAACCGCAATTTTTTATTGGATTGGATCGGATTTTGGATCCTCTAGTGAAATTTAATCCAATCCAATCCAAACCGATCTATTATATACATATACTATTATTTTTGAAATTATAGTATTACTCATACTTAAACGTTGTTTTTCATACTTTTATGTCCCTCATTCTCTTTAATATTTTTGTGGAAATGACATATATGAGATTATTTAGAATAAATATTAATGTCTTGAAAGGTGATCAAGTAACAATGCAGATAAAATTAGGAATCGGGTACGGGCACTTGAAGACAAAGATTCACTCGAAGTTGAGGCTGTCCCCAAATCAATCAGTTTCAAAAATTGTGACTAGATATATGACATGTGACAACCCGGTGAAATATATTCTGCTTGAAGTTGCTGATGATCGAGATGCTGAATGCATGTTGAATGGTTTTTGCCAAAATGCGTGCATGTCAACACTTGAGTTGTATGTTGATGTTAATGTTGCAGGCAGTTCCAGATTCGCTGATCTTGGATCATATGCAGAGGACGAAGATGACGAAGATCAAGATTGGGCGAGCGAGATGGAGGTTGAGTCAGATGAAGATGATGACGAAGATGATATACCAACCAGTGGTTCGTCGGACACCGAGGAGGAGGCTGAACAGGGTTCCAACATAGTTCTGTCCGCAGTGGCATCACCTGCAATTGCTGCATCGCCCCGTTTCATCAAGAGTTCCAGGTGCAATCTTATTAATGTTATTATTATCGATTATTAATAGCATGGTGGATGATAATTAAAAATTGAATCATTTGTTACTCACTTATAGGTCAATCACATGGTGCATTCTTCAACTCATCCCCGCATTATAATTATATAAATTGGGACTATCCCGACCAGGAGGTAGAATTTGATGGCGTGGATGTTCCAGATTCATGGAAAATGGGTCAGGAATTGTATGTTGGCTTACGCTTCGATAGTAAAGAGGCTGTTCAAATGGCTGTTAAACATTATTCCATGAATGTTCATCAGGATTTCAAAGTTGTTGAATCTAAATCAACAATTTACTATGTCAAGTGTTCAAATCATGCAGCGGGATGCCCATGGAGGTTGAGAGCTATCTTGTCGAAAAAGTCGTCGAAATGGGAGGTTACAAAGTGGGGCGGGCAGCATAATTGTGTGAATCAGATGTTGTCACAAGACCACACAAAGTTGGATTCTAACTTCGTATGCTCTTGCATACTAGGTACGACTATTAACAATAACTTTTGTTTATTTTTAAGCCTTCCTCTAATGTAACTTTAAATTTAAATCGATTTATTAGGTATGGTCCGTGAACAACCGGCAGTTACAATCGGGATGATACGCGAAAGAATTCTAAGTACTTACGGGTACAAAATATCAAACAGAAAGGCATGGAAAGCTAAGCAAAAGGCCATAGTCAGGGTATTTGGAGATTGGGATGAATCTTATGCCATGCTACCTAGGTGGTTACAACATATGAAATTGTTTTCCCCAGACTCTTTTTACAAGATCGAGACCAATCTATTTCTGGTAGACAATCGTGTGAACAACCGATATCGTACGTTTCATCGTGTTTTCTGGACGTTCAGACAATGTTGTGATGCTTTCAACCATTGCAAGCCAATAATACAAGTTGATGGTACTTTTTTGTATGGTAAGTATCGTGGCACACTGTTGATTGCCACAACACAAGATGGAAACAGTTAGTTGTTGCCGCTAGCATTTGCTGTATATTTTAATATTAATGGTAATTAGTATATTTTGGTAGTGCTACAATTTTGGTAATTATAATATTAATGGTAATTAGTATATTTTGGTAGTGCTACAATTTTGAAGACGATCAGTTCCGAAGTTTAACAAAACCAAATAGTGTCCATTAAGTAAAAGAAAAAAAAATAACAAACATTCATTACATACAAAGTATATAATAGCAAAGTTTTACAAAATTAAAATGAACCATAAGGTAACTAGTGAGCACAATCATCATGCTGATCGGGAGACAAGATGCACTGTCGTGGTTTGCCCCTCACTACTCGAGGTGGATTTCTTCTTACAACATTAGGATCAACTCCGTCAGGGCTTTCACTTGTGGAGCTAGATTCTATAACTCCGGCGAAGTCCACGTTCAAGTCAATACCCATACCTTGGTATTCAGGAGAGTACATTGGGGTATCCTGTATTTGATCAATGAAGGGGTTTGGTGCATCTGGTGTGTTATAAGTCTGCTGATATGCGGGTGGTGTAAAGTACAGATGGGTTGAAGTTGGAGGCATGGACGATGGCGGATGGCTAGGCATGGACGATGGCCCTTCCATGTAAGGGTGAGAAGATGGAATCTCCATTTGATAATAAGTTGGAGTGGGTTCCTGTGAGTAATCATGGTCCTGGGTGGGTGGATAGTAATATCCTTCTCCAGGTGCTGGTATAGGCAGTGTGTAGAAGGTCTGTTGTTCCAAACGTTGTCTCCCTCTCTAAGACACTGACCTTCCACCCTTACTGCTGGGACACGTTCAAACGTAGGAAACGGCTCCAACTCTTGTGTGAGCGGTGCAGCTGACATAGAAGGTACAGTGACGCGATCCGCCTCATCCGATGCTGCCAGAATGGCATCAGTCTGTTGCTTAAGTTCAGCAAACGTGAACTGATGTTGACCCTGAGGAGTACTTAAGTAATTCAACCGCTCGACCCCATCAACCTAAAACAAAACAATAGAATGATGTAACAATGGACAGTTGGAAAAATTCCTTATATAACCGGCAGTTAATATGTGGGGAAACAAAAACGTTACCACATAACCTCGGAGTGCACCTTGCCTGCCAACCCATCGACGTGTTCGGCGCAAGTACCACCGCATATACTCTGATTGCTTAGTTAAGAGACCAACCTATGGCTCACAATGACAGATTACCTGCATGTGTCTATTATTCCAAAAGGCAATGTCTGGCACCAAAAGTTGTTCCCAATTCTCAGAATCTTTGCCCCTGAGTGACAGATCGTGGCGATTCGGCGGTTGGATAGGCTCACTGGGTATGGATTGTATCATGCCGAATTGACGCATCACACGATCTGGTTGATGCCACTCCACGATGTTGAAGCAAATCAGGGGAAGAATAATCCTCCATAGGAACATCGCCTCTGTGCAGACCGCAGGTAATGTATCGCTTTCCAGGTGGTCGTACGGACACCATATGATCTACAAACATTGGATAAAATAATTCAATTCACTACCATGGATACAATAGAAATTTGTAACTAATTAAATTTAATATATTCCTGGCTTTAAACAAATTGGAATTTGATAATCACATCAGTTTGCTTCAATTTGTCAAATAAGTCACGATAAAACGTCAAGGAGTGCAGCTGTCTGGTATAAGTTACACCTGACCGCCAGCTGTCATTGTTTAAAAATTAAATATCAGTTTAAGTATAAGTACAAACAATCATGAATTCAAATATTACATGTTGCTTACCATGTACCATATGGGGTACCCTGAAGTCATTGGTCTTGAACGATCATAGGAGCAATGGATGGCAGCCTTTCCCATGCCCATATTTGAACCAATGGCAGGAACCCACAGATATCCTTTGCTTTAAAATTTGTTGCCTTACACAACTCTCGGTATAAGTAACTCAAGACAGCCGAACCCCAACTATACTGCCCTGCCACTTCAAAGTTCTCTAACAAGGGAAGATATCTCATTGACACATATCCATTGGAGTGATCCGGGGGCAACAGGTTACCTATCATCCTGAGTATATAAGCCCATGTATACGCAACCCTCCACCAATCATTTTCCTCTTATAGTGAGAAATGTCCAAAATTTTGTTCTAGCCACTTCAACTTTAATCTTGAACCTCTTATGTCAGAATCATCAGGAGCAATACCCAACTGGTTGGCGACATACTGCTTCCAATTTTTTTTTGTTGCACCGACAACCGCAGCACCGTGAATGCGCAAGCGACAAATAATAGCAACATCCTGTAGTGTGATGGTGCATTCCTCGAATGGCATGTGAAATGTATGTGTCTCTGGCCTCCATCGCTCCACAAGTGCACTAATCAGATTGTGATCGAGCTGAGATAAATTTACTTGGGCCACCCCTAACAACCCTGCTGTTCGAAGAAAATCTTTGACAGAATCTGGGAGATCCAATACAGAAGGGTTAAACTCCAGACCACGACGAGGTCTAATTACCCGATCAGGTGACCCATTCCACACATATTGGGAAACATGCTTTTCTTGGATATACAATAATGATGTATCCACTTGGCCGGGGTTTACCAATCGTGGCCCCGATTGTGAGCTAGATGATGCCATGTTTTTAACTTGACATTAAAGATTAATAGCATTAATTACAATATAAAATAAAATCTATTATTACTATTAAATATTTATTATAGTATATTAGTAGAATTACTGACCATGTCACATATTAAGATTGATATAAATAAGAATATCAAGTAGCAATTAAATAACAAGATAAAAAAATTTATTTAAAAGTTTCAAATTATTTAAGTTCTCACTACACTCATTATAGTACTCATAAAATATTTACCTTATAAAATTAAACTGAAGATCTTACCAACTTGAAGGAAACACCAACAAAAAATTACACTAAAAATTCAAAACAAATTTATCAGAGAAGTAAGACAAGGAGAGGGTAAACAAATGTTACGTGTACTATGCTCATATAGTGCAGTGGAAGGAGAAACAATGAAGTATAAATTTATACAAAACACAAGAGTGCAGAAAAAAATCAAATATCAACATTTTAAAATTACACCAACAAATAATCACATAACTAATACCACTAAATTATTAACAGTAACAATGACAATAAAATAAACATAATTATGTATGGATTTCAAATACCAAGCAAAAAAAATATATATACATATAAACAAGTAGCAAATAATAATATAGGAGATATTGACAAAATAAAATACTAACAGTATAAATTTATACCAAAAAATAATCATCATGGATTATAGTACTCATAAAATTTTTACCTTATAAAATTAAACTGAAGATCTTACCAACCTTAAAGAAACACCAACAAAAAATTACACTGAAAAATCAAAACAAATTTATCAGAAAAGTAAGACAGGGTGGGGGTAAACAAATGTTACGTGTACTATGCTCATATAGTGCAGTGGAAGGAGGGAGAAACAATGAAGTATAAATTTATACAAAACACAAGAGTGCAGAAAAAAATTAAATATCAACATTTTAAAATTACACCAACAAATAATCACATAACTAATACCACTAAATTATTAACAGTAACAATGACAATAAAATAAACATAATTATGTATGGATTTCAAATACCAAGCAAAAAAAAAATATATAGATATAAACAAGTAGCAAATAATAATATAGGAGATATTGACAAAATAAAATACAAACAGTATAAATTTATTCCAAAAACTAATCATCATGCATTATAGTACTCATAAAATATTTACCTTATAAAATTAAACTGAAGATCTTACCAACCTGAAGGAAACACCACAAAAAAATTACATTAAAAAATCAAAACAAATTTATCACAGAAGTAAAACAGGGAGGGGTTATACAAAGAAGAGCGTTGGGAGGGGAGGGGTATACCATTCCTTTATATATTGCAGGGAAGAAGGGTTTTGGGAGGGGGGGCGAGGGACCTGGCGTGGGTCATTTTGGGGGGAGGGGACACGGGTAGAAAACAAAGGGGGTGGGGTTGGGGGGCATTTTGATTTTTTTGGGGGGGGGGGGGGACCTGCTGTGCCACGTGGCGCAAGCAGGGAAGGCGCCACTGCGGATGGCGCCTGCTCGCGCCATGTGGCGCTGCAGGGTCAGGTTGTGTCTTTTTTTTTTTTAATGGTAGGCGCCAGTCTGAGTTGCGCCTTTAAAGGAGCCACTCTGACTGGTGCCTTTGACCAGTCCGAGAAAATAAAATAAAAAATGACACGTGGCCAAAAGGACCCCCCATTGGTAAATTGTTTCAGAACAACCCTAAACTGGTAAATAGTTTCTAAAACAACACTACTTTGGTCAATTTGCCCAGAGCAGCCACTGCCCCCCATCCCCTCCCACCATCATCTCTGCTCCGCAACTCGTCAGTCGTCCCTGCTCGTCGGCTCCACTGGAGTTCCTCTCTGCTCGTCGTCGTCGCGCGGCTCCACCGCCCCGAGTTCCTCTCCGGTAGTCGTCGTCGCGCGGCTCCTCTCGAGTCCCTCCGCGGCCTCCGCACTTCTCCCCCTTGCAGATCTAAAAGGTTGGTTTATGCTTTTCTCTGTTTTTCATAATCATTAGACTATAGTTACTTCTATTTGTGGCTTTTCTCTGTTTATGGGAAGGTGGGAAATGGGAAGATGGCATAGAAGGGCAAATTTGTTTGAGCAAAATTAAGATGGCATAAAAGCCCTTCTCTCGCGCTGCTTTTCTCTGTTTCTGCAGATCTTTATGTTGGCTGTGTGAATTTTTTTTTTCTTTGCTTGAACTGTAATTGGAATCAACTAACATTACTGGTGAATTAGTCACCTAATTTACTAATATAAAGGCTGAGTAGCTTGAGCGGCTACTATGTATATCTATCTATTTCTATATCTATACTAATATAAAAGCTGAGTTCCCTTTTTAGGAATTTTTTTAGGGACCTAATAACTCGACTGTTCTGGCCCCTTGCTGAAATTATTTTTGAACCCCTAAAACTTCCTTCCTTTCCTCCCATTTTCATACTCTCCAAATTGGGCTTTGGGATTTTCTTATATTCGATCATTAAACTTCCAAACAATGAAGTGAAGTCGTTAATAATAAAGTTGTTAGTAACAGAGTGGAGTGGGTACGCTAAAATTAACGATGTTATCAACAGAGGTGACGTGAAGGGTTTGGCTAAAATGAATCTTGTTATAAATAGAGGACCAAAATAAATCTAAAAATAAGATAAGAGCAAAAGTCCAACTTAACCAATTGTTTTTGTATGGACCCAATTTATTTGGGTCGAACCCACAGGTGCATTACCACTACTGATCAATTCCACCTTGTTCCTCTATCTCCCTCTTCTTGTGCCCTTAACTGGAACTTCCAGGTTTTCTCCGGTTGCAAAAATGGTGTCCGGGTTAATCAACGCAAACCCTATAATATACGAAAAGAAAGAGCGTCGTGCTCGCACTGTGCCATCTATTTCTGACGACAACGACGTCGCTGAACCGATCGACCAACAAGAGGTTTTTGATATCCTTTTTCACATTTCGAATTTCATTTCCCCGAATGTATCATCATTAATTATGAAATTTTTTCGTAATAATCGACGAAATGGATCATATAATCATAATATTGGTATGCATTAATGTTTCCTTAACATTAACAAATCATTTGAGAGATATTAGGGACCCTGAGCACCCTTACTCATTGGAAGAGCTCAAGGTGATAACGGAAGAAGCGGTTGAAGTTGATGACCAGAATAGTTATGTTAGGTACTTATGATTTCTTTTCAAGGCTTGTGTTTTTAGGAAACAAAAATTTACGTTGCTTATTTTTTTGGATGATAACTTTCATTTGGTTTAGGGTTACATTTACTCCAACGGTGGAACATTGCAGTATGGCCACAATTATAGGTCTGTGCTTACGAGTCAAGCTCATGAGAAGCTTGCCTTCGCGATACAAGGTAGTGGTTATGATTATTCGGTGTTTTGTTTCAAGAAGTAAACCTGTTTAATGATTGATAATTACAAACAAAACATATTGATAGATTGTTTTGTTATGAATATGTTAATATACGATTGGTAGAGGGCGAGCCTTGGTTAATGGTAAGGTGTTAGATGTGGGCCTTAATGAGCCTTTGTTGGTAATAGATAAGTTAGTAGCAGTTAACAATAACAGTTAGTAGCAGTTAATTAGAGTGCGTTAGTTAGTTTGCCTATAAATAAGAGGAGAGAATGGGAGAGAGGGTATCTTGTGAATTGAATAGGAATTGGGGCATTAGGAGAGGTGCAGACCCTCGAAGTTCTGCTATATTGTACTGTAATCAAAAGGATTATCCCTATTTTCTTAGTAATATCTTCTAATCAAATATCGATTTCTATCAACTGGTATCCAAGCTCTTCGATTCTGGAAGTGGATTTTTATGGCTTCCACGAGAGGAATGGAGACTCTGACAGAATTTTTGGAGCGATCCTATGAGAAACTAGTGGTGACACGAGTTAAGATTCGGGAAGTAAGACAGATCATTGAAGAAGGAAGGGTGAACGACTTGAAATTCGGAGGCAGATCGGAGAATTAGTCGACGCAATACGTCGATTAGCGAACCGCAGTGAGAATCAACATACAAGTGGAGGAAACCACGGCAGAGCCGGTAACGGCAGGGATAACACTGACGATCCTCCTAACCGCGAAGAGCGTTGGCGGAAAATTGAAATTCCAATCTTCCATGGCGAAGATGCCTCTTGTTGGGCGAAACGAGTAGAACAATATTTCGAGTTCAAAGGTAAGAGCGATGTGGAGAAAATTCAGGCGGTGAAGGTCGTGATGGAGGGAGAGGCTATGTGGTTGTTCAAATGGTGGGGAGATGTGTGCTTTGAATCCCACATGGGAGGATTTTTGATCCGCCATGATACATAGGTTTCAGCCTTCATAGCAGACATGACTATGTAGTGGATTGAAGGTTGTCTGTGTGGATCTCCCTTTTTTGTTGAACCCTAGATTTCTCTCATTTTTCTTCTCTTCCATTTCTTTCTCTTGGTTCTGCAAACTTGATCTAGGATCTCCAACCCTCATCTCCTTCTCATGGCTATATCCCTTGATCTCTCTTCTCCATTCTTCTTTCTTCTTCCTCCCCCTTCTCTTTCTTTCTCTTTTCCCTTCTTTCTCTACTATTCTGATTTCATCCATCCCCCATTTCTCACGTTCCCCTTTCTTTTATCCCCTTCTCTTCTTTCTTTCTTTTTTTTTGTAAAAGTTAAAACCCAGCTTACTATCTACACCTCTTCAACTACTAAATACACCCCTATCTTAATTCTAAACATTTCTTTCTTAACAAATCTAAAACATTTATTATTAACTATATATCCTTAAAACACTTCTCCCTTAAAGATAGACTCCTTCTATTTATTGGGTAATACTATTTTGCAAGCTAGGAAATTTGGGATGTTACAGGAGCAATCCTGGCTATTGAAATTGCTCATAAGAAAGGTTGGTCGTTATGGCTTGAATGTGACTCCAAGCTTGTCATCTCTGTAATCTCTTCTCCCTCAATGGTTCCTTGGAAACTTAGGAATAGGTGGAATAATTGCATGGCCATTACTAAGGAAATGCGTTTTGGTTACTCTCATATTTTTTGTGAGGGCAATAACTGTGCAGATAAAATTGCCAATCACGGATTATCTATTCATGGATTCTTTTGGTGGGATTTAATCCCTAGTTTTATTAGGGACGATTTTTATAATAATAGGGTAGGACTCCCTAATTTTTCGTTTTAGATGATTTCATGGGTAAGGTTTATTGCCCCCATGCTCTTGTATTGTTTTGATTTTTTCCTTTTTAATAAATTGAGGTGTGCTACATATGATAGATAATTGCTAAGGTGCCAACCTAGTTGGGATGTTAGTCTCTATTGTGATGCTTTTGCATGGCTCCTTGCTTAAAAAAAGATGATGATAATAATAATATATAATACTAGAAACAATGATAATGATATATATTAACAATGATAATGATGATGATAATGATGATGACAACATTAATAATAATAGTAGTAGTAATAACATCAGTATTAAAAATAACAATAATAATAACAACAACATGGCATAACTACTACTACTAATACTGAGCATACAAAATAATAACAAGATAACATTACATTTTAACAATAGCAGTTACAATATTAGCATAATATTAATAAATATATAAACTTAACAAAACTTTCAAATAATAGCATATTGTATCAGTATTAAAAATTAAAAACAATAACATGATATTTTAAATTATTACCTTAGAAACAATACCTATTGAAGAAAAAATTTTAGCTTGCGGTGTGAAAATTGAAGACATCGTTAGGTTATTTATACAGGTTGGGGGAGGGGAGCATACGGGAGAATGGGGTGTGGGGGGGGGGGGGGGGGGGGGGGGGGGGACCCTGCTGCGCCACGTGGCGCAAGCAGGGAAGGCGCCACTGCGTAGAAAGAAAACTAGGGTTGCAAGATATCCTTTACTTTGGTTTTCTGTTCTTATCTTGTTATAGGTTAATGGCTCGTTTGGTGACAAGAGAGACAGGATCGAAACTGTTGTTTGATGAGATAACGGAATATAATAAATCAATTATGTCACCTATTTTATTATATCCATCTAATTAAAATTTTATCCTAAAAAAAGGATTGGATTAGAACTCAACAAAATAGGATAGGATAGTATGATTTTAGATATAATAAAATTTAAAAATATTTTATATATAAATAATTAAATTATAATGAAATACGAAATATAACATGATTACCCAAAAAAAAGATATAATAAAATAGAAATATTTAAAATAAAAAAATTAATAATTTATTTTAAATTTATTTTTCTTGTTAGAAGGTTAATTTTGTTAATTTGCCAGCTGCTTGGTCAATTTGCCGACTGCTCTGCGTACAAAGAAAACTAGGGTTGCAAGATATCCTGTACTTTGGTTTTCTATTCTTATCTTGTTATAGGTTAATGGCTCGTTTGGTGACAAGAGAGACAGGATCGAAACTATTGTTTGATGAGATAACAGAATATAATAAATCAATTATGTCACCTATTTTATTATATCCATCTAATTAAAATTTTATCCTAAAAAAAGGATTGGATTAGAACTCAACAAAATAGGATAGGATAGTATGATTTTAGATATAATAAAATTTAAAAATATTTTATATATAAATAATTAAATTATAATGAAATACGAAATATAACATGATTACCCAAAAAAAAAGATATAATAAAATATAAATATTTAAAATAAAAAATTAATAATTTATTTTAAAATTTATTTTTCTTGTTAGAAGGTTAATTTTGTTATTTTATATTATTTGAAAAAAACTGAAAAATATAAAATATTATTCTAATAATATACCTATATGTAAAGTAAAAACTAAAAATGAATTTTTAAAATTATTTAAAAATTTAATTTAAGTTAAATAATATTTTAAAAAAATTAAAAGTTATATGTAAATTTATCACATGATAACTTTGTCTTCTTATATGATTTAAAAATGAAAATTTAAAAAAATTTAAATATAATAAAATATGAAAATCTTTAGAATAAAAAAGAAAATTTTAAAATTCATATTAAAATTATATTTCTATCCAGTTGGTTATCTGGTGGACACCAAACATCGGATAGGATAACAGCTTATCATGCTCATATCTTATCCTACTCATATTCTGCTTTCTTATCCTATCAATCCCTATCCTATCCTGACCACCAAACGAGTCCTAAAGTAATCTTTTGGTCCCTATACGTGACACTGATTTTCAATTTGATCCCTATACATAAAAAGTTATTAATTTAGTCCCTATACGTGACATTGATGGAGATGATAGCAAGCAAGGAGCTGCACCACTGGACCAATGCGTCTGATTGTTATTCATTCACAAAATATTATATATATATATATATATATATATATATATATATATATATATATATATATATATATATATATATATATATACCGAGTCAACCGGTGACCCCCGGTTGAACTTGCGACCCAGTAACCTAGTGCCCTGACCGAGTTGATCACCGGTTCTGTTTTAATAACATTGCTAAAAACAATAAATACAAGACAGTGGTAAAATGTAGACTTTCTTCAATCTATTGATTATTCTTTGGGCATTTTTTTCACTTCAATCTCTTCTTCATATTTTACATTTTAGTTTTGATAAATTATGAGTTGTTAGATTCATATTTGAAAATGCATCTTGATGTCATTTTCTTCTCCAATCTGTGTTGTTTTTTTTTTTATTTCAATTAATTTTATGTCTAACATTTATTTGTATGGCTGCATGATTAAACTTCACAGCCAGTTTTAGCACCAATAAAAAAAAAAAAAACACAGTCAGTCTAGCATAAAACATGGTTTGCTTATGAAAAGCTTGCAATGGAATTATTAATGCTAATCCAATGTTTCGAATTAGCAGCTATTGGTCCTAACAACTCTTGTGGAGTACTCTTGTGCCACTTACCCTTTTTGAAGGCTCATTCTCAGAATTTCTTTTTAAAGCATTGAGTTCCTTGGAGTATGACAAAAAGGAGACCCTTGCAATGACTATGTGGAGCCTTTGGAATGCTAGAAATGATAAGTTATGGGACAACAAATTAGTATCTGTGGATTCCATAATATATCGTGCTAATTCGTTTTTATCTGATTGGAAACTTGCTAACGTCTCAAGATTATCAGCAACTGTCCAAATTGGAAACACTGGCTCTTCTACTTGGTCTGCTCCTGGCTTAGGTGCCTATAAATGTAATGTGGATGCAAGTTTCAACTCTGCTTCAGGTAAAACAACAATTGGTATGTGTATTAGGGATGACAAAGATGAGTTTGTTATTGCTAGATCTGAAAGTATCCCCTTCTGTCTACCTGTACGAGAAGGAGAGGCTATGGGATTATATAAGGCCATTCAATGGGTGCAGAGCTTGGATATTAACTCAAAACAAATCGTTTTTGAGCTTGATTGCCAAGTGGTGGTGAATAAGGTTAAATCCCTTTTGGATGATGTCTCTGGGTTTGGTGTTATTATTTAGGCTTGTCAACAGATTCTTAAGTCTTTTCCAAACTTTGGTGTAAGTTTTGTTAGGAGGCAAGCGAATGGCATAGCCCATAGTTTAGCTAAGGCGATGTCTTCTTTAGCTAGCCACCAAGTTTTTTATCATATTCCACCATGTATTGCTCATTTGATTATTAATGAATTGCATTGAGTTTCTTGCTTCAAAAAAAAAAAGCTACCACTTAATAAGACCATGAAAGATACTTTGGCCAATTCTGAATACAGTCCATGGCTATTAAAATCTCCCAATGCTCGCAACCTGCAAGTCGGATATTTTTATTAGTGATTTTCGAAATTTTTTTACTGTTGAGAATGCAGAATTGTGTAGAGCAATGATACTTCCATTGCAAGCTCAAAAATTTCCGACTTTATTGTAAATATCAATATCAATTGCCTTGGTTGGAAATTTAAACAAAAGTAAATTAGAGACTCTTAGAATATTTAATTTAATCTAATACATGTAAGAGTTAAAAGAAATCTTAACAAAGTTAAATAATGAATTATCATATTTACAAACCTGACAACTTTAGAAGGAATAATATGAATAGTTTATTTGAGTAATTAAATAAGAAAAATGATATTGTGACAACCCATAGTGGAACAACATACAGTGACAACCATATGTTTGTCCACTGTAGCGCTACAGTAGCGCTACTTTTTTTTTAATTTAAATTTTGACTTTTTTTTAAAAATATTTTTTTTTAAAAAATAAATAATTTGTTCTTTTTTTAAATATTTAGTTTTCTTGAGAAATAAAATTTTTGGTTAAGTATGTGCAAATATCTGGTTAATCATGTACAAATATCTAGTGAATTCAGTTCATTATCTCACCGCCAGCTCGCACCTCCCTCTCGTCACCTCAGCTCACGTTCCCTCACTGATCGGTGCTCCCGCTCCCTCATTGCTCGTCGTCCTTTCCTGCTTCGCCACCGCCTCGTGCTTCTTCTCGCTGCTCGTCGGCCACCGCTGCTTCTGGTGATAGGTGAGTTCATGGCTGAGTTTTCAGTAACTATTCCCAATATCATACTCTTCACTTATGTATATTCTGGTTTTAAGTTTAAATGAGGGGTTTACTAGTGATGATGTATGACTTATGAATTAGCTGTGTAGATGAGTGGTGGTTGCCCATCTCTTGAAAGCTGTTATTGACATACATAATAATTGTTGGGTTGCCCTTTAAGTGATGGTATCAGGTTGTCATATGTTGTTTATAATTTATCATTTCCTATGATACTTTGATTTTGTTCAATTGAATGTGCAGATGATACTAATTTCAGTTTTCTTGTTGCAAAATCTTGTGTATAATCATTGATGAGTTCCTTATGGCTCTCATATTTACATGTACAAGACTGTCGTGTTTCTGTGAATTAATCTTACAGTTAGGGGTCAATTTGGTCAGTGGTTTCATTTGAATCCCCATTCAAGTGTTTTGTGGAGATTACACAAACAGAAACCATCCGTATGACCCATTTTTCCTTTGTCAAAAACTAATGTTATTTAACTAATGATGTGTGGCTAAAAACCGAACCAACCGCACCTCCCCAAATGCCCTAAGGCCCCAATTCCTATTCAATTCACAAGATACCCTCTCTCCCATTCTCTCCTCTTATTTATAGGAAAACTAAGTAACTAACTCTAATTAACTGTCTGTTATATTTAACTGCTACTAACTTCTCTATTACCAACAAAGGCTCATTAAGGCCCACATCTAACAATACTCCCCCCCTTAAACATTCACCTTGTCCTCAAGATGAATGGCAATTGGTCTCTAAAGAATAATTTTCCGAGGTCCCACTGCTTGAAGCACGATGATCCTGTTGTTATTGTCGTATGAAGCTATCCATCAAGGTCCCATTGTTTGACACATCTATCTTGAATTTCGGGCTCCACTTTGTTTCCCTAGCCTCTGCCTAACCTCACCCATTGGGCAAAAACACTTGATGCTTCATGTGGAAATGTCTTTGTATGGTTTCCATCATAAGATTAGTGGGTGAGTACATCTTGGAATAAAATTCAGCTTCGGAATTAGATGATGCTCTTTCATTTTGAACACTTTTCAATCAAATACTTGGAAGTCGTTAAATTGGCTTCCTTCTTCAGTCTGCTCTTGAAAGAAAGAAAATTCTCCAGCAATACTGTGAAATAAGCAAAACCTCAGCAATGAATTGCAACCTTTCATTAAAAGCCGTTGGCTCACATGCCCATTTTACTTTTCCCAATTTGATGGGTCAATGGACTACTACATCGAACCTGAGAATGACCTACACCATTTCCAACTGTGTTAGCAATACTTGTCCCTTCCATCCAGGTGAAAATAACCTTTTGAAGAAGCGTTTCCTCCGGCACTATCTTTCTTAAGCACTTCCGCAAGTCCTGAGATTCATCAGGTGATATAGATGCTGAAAAACCATGGAAGAAATTCTGCCATCATATTCATAAGGATATCTTTACTTTCAGCTACCCAAGCCTCCATGTCTTGTTGATTCAATTCTTCTAAACTAAGTCATTCGGAATCATTTAAATTTGCCAGGGTCCCATGGAGCTACTGCAAACAGAGGGGGTTCTCTTTTGGACGGCCATTACTTTTCTTCTATTGATGGTTCTTGTTTCTCGAAGGTGTTGGAAACATTCCAACCAACACTTTGCATTGGTTTCCCATAAGAAAAGGTCCTGATCTCTCAAGCTACCTTGCAAATGCCGCCACACTATAATATTTGTATACTCAGCACCCTTCCTCATTATTTTGGGTTGTGACCCAACATTGAAAGGCCCAGTATTCATAAAACTATGATAGATGGGTACAGTAATGAATGAATTCTGTTCTACTAATGCATACCCAATAGTTCTTATGCTACCCCACTGCTCCTTCCCAAAGAACTGGGCCTAGCCCATTACGTTAACCTATGGCCTTTTCTGGCAATTCTCCACTTTTGCCCTAGTCTTTCCCTCCTTCTCCTTCATGACGATCGCACACAGAAACGATGCGGTTCCTTCGACATTTTGTACATCTCCGTCGTTCGGCAAGGGTGGTTCCGGTGATGGCACTAGCCCTACTAAAAGAGTCCCACCATCAGTCATTTCGCAGCGGGATTGGGGTTGTCTTGACACCGCCATCTCTACCCTCAGCGTCGCCGCCTGGATCTCCTCATGACGAACCTGGTCCGGTGGTTCTGTCAGTTCCGTCGGTGGCTTGACAGGAAGTGTGCCATCCACGGTCTCCTTCTTACTCGACCTCCATCTTCTCTTCGTCATCAAATTTTCGGTGGGACGGCGGCGGTTTTCCTTTTCTTCTCACTGTATCGAATTCTTCCTGGAGAACAGAGAACCTCCTCCTTCCTAGTTATTGCAACCGAATCTGAATTCTAGAATTTCTGGCTCTTGGATGCATCACCATCGTCTTCCTTCTCTTCATTTTGTGACTCCACCGCTTGTGACTTATCTTCTTGGTTCTTCTTGTTGTTTGTAACATTGGGTGACCATAAATCCCAACTATTTGCTAAGTGCTTTATTACTTACATGCTTATTTTGGTGTTGGATGATGTGTGGAATTACTGATTTTGATTGCATGCAAGGTTGGGGGTTGATTTGGGTGACATTGATAAAGGGGGAGGAATTACTCTCCAAACCCGTATTGACACCCTGTCAGTATTTCATCAATAACTTCCTCCACAAATATTGTTTCGAAGTGATATTTGTACCATTGGAAAATAGACTCAGTTTCCTTCGAAATAGGCTTTGGAATCGTTCAATTTCATTAAGTATCGATGGATAAAAATGACATGCAAGTTGCTGTTTGTACTTGAAACTCTGAACTGATACTGTTTTAGTATTTAAATTTTAGTAAATTGTACAAATATTGGATTGAGTTGATTCTTGTGCCATTAGAAAATATAATTGGTTTTCTACAATTTAGGCTTTGGAATGGTCCAATTTCATTAAGTAATGAAGGATAAAAATGACGTGCAATTTTCTGTTCATGTTGGATACTCTGTGCTGATACTGTTGTGATGTTTAAATTGTAGCAAATTGTGCTAATGTTGGATTGAGTTGATTCTTGTGCCATTAGAAAATAGAATTGTTTGGATACAATTTAAGCTTTGGAAGATCTAATTTTTATAAAGTTTTAGTGGAAAAAACCCAGTTCCAAGTTGCTACAAATTCTGATTTGATAACTGTAAGTATAATGGCACTTGATTTGTGTAGAATGAATTCTTATGTGTTCCAATTTTGTCCAAACATGAATAATACTTACAATTGTAATTAATATGATGTTCTTTGTGACTGTATGTTCTGTTTTTATTGGTTGTTGAATGTTAAGTTTGGTTTGTACATGTTATAAAACAATGGTGTGACATTTGATTTGTGTTATATCTTTATTATTGGTACTTTTGTGGATGTTTAATGAAACTATCATTTTGGTATAGTTACTGAATGCTTGATAAATTACCTTCCATTAGAGAAGATGTATAAGAAAATGAATCGTAGCATGGCATTAAAAACTTAAAATGGTCTATGTTTAGTGAAACTTAAGGTTTCAAAACTATTCTAGCCATTATTTAAGGCCACAATATTCTTGTGGGTGAGATGTTTTTGTAAGTCCTTCATTTTTTTGGAGGCTAGGATATGGTACTAGCAATTAAGGGACGCCTAATTGTTGTCATAGAGCTCTGACTGCCATATCAACTAGTTTAAACTACGCGTGCCTTATTTCCGCTCACACTTGAGGTACCTAGTAAAGGTTTTTATACTTAAAATGCCTATGCTTAGATTCATTTTCATCAAATAACTCAATCCAAGTAAGGACCCGGTAAAAAGAGCTCTTGATGAAAGGGTGATCAGTTATAAGAGGGCTATGAAAGACTATACCACCATGTGAGGTTATTTATGATATGTGTGCATATAAGTAAATATATGTATTTTAATGAGGATGATCAAACAGAATATGTTGATTTCTCATGTGCTTTGCTTGTAGCAGGAACTCATTGAGATTTATTTCTCACTAGGCTCCTCTTTGTTTCAGATAACAGGTACATATTGGAAACTGATAAGCAAGCTCTAGAGATTGCTTGACAGTCACCCAATAGTGTCCCAGGTTAACACAGTGTTTCACAGCCGGGTCAAAGTTGGAGTCTTACTATGAGTCGATGTTTATTTGAGATATAATTGTAAATTCGGGGTGAAATGCTTATTTGTATTAAATTGACCCAATACTATGTTCAATTTCTACAAGAATCTCTTGTAAAAAAATGTTTCACTTAGTTTTCAAAATTTTCTATGTTCAACTATTATTCAGTATGGTATAGTCAGGTTTATATATATATATTTACTTAGTAGTATCATGTGGAAAGCATGGATATTACATTATGGTATCAGAGCAGTTTGATCCCATCGGACTGTGAGTTAAGTCTAGAGTGATCCGGCTTAGGGTGTCAGTCTAAGTGTTATGTTATGTTGTTAGTCTTCTAAATTCCTGTTACGAATTAATGGGGTAGGCCACCTCAGGTATTTGTTTGAGGAATGATGAAGGATGACAACTCACATAAGTATTTTCAAAAGAACGATTTTCAAACAAGATTTGCTCTAAGCCAAATGTTTTGGACAGATTTTGATTCTGCAAGAATAATTATGTTTGTAAAGGCAAATGATATACTATTACTTCCTTAGACAAATATTCCAAAGGGACTAGTAGAGGTAATTGAATTTGTTGAGATGTGTATGGTATGATTCTAATTTAATGTACTGCTAGTTTAATGCTTTTGATTACTATGTACCAACTGGTCAATGTGTTTGAAATTGCTTAGTACATTTGGTGCTCAAAATCAAGCATTGTCTTGATTATTTTGTGTGTGATAAATTTTATGCATGTGTTTGATTGTGTGATTATGTTCATATGGTGATTAATAAGAGGAAAGTTACCTTGCCTATTGGAATAATTAAGTTTGAGATGCTTGAAATGAGTGTAATAAGTATGCATGTTGATTATGTGAAGTATTGAATGTGTACTTGAGGAAACTTGTGGGGAAAAAAAATTGAACTCAGTTAATGATTTCTTTAATTTATTACTTGTTGGTTGTGATTTAAGTATGATCTGATGTGTTTTAGTGCTGGATAATTGTTTGGTTTATTAGACTTATGAATATAGTGTTGAAATAGAAGAAGATGAGGTGTTGTCCTCAAGACCTGTATAGACATAGGTCCAGTATTTTGCTCATGACTCTTTCCATAGAGCTCTTTTTTTTAAATGATTCTTGTTTTATTGAGATCTAGACTCATTGTCCTTCAGTTTTGTGCTCAAATTTCATGGAATTTGACTTGGTATTGATAATTTGAAAGGTGTCACAAGTTGGAAGATAGTTTGTTTCCTGTTTTGACCTTCGTGTCTTCTTTCAACCAAAAACTTTAGTACAAAATCGATTTCAAAAAAAAAAAAATCTGGGCATAGTTTCTCAAAAAGAAAATTTCGGGGCTTCAATTTGGACATCTGATTTGCATGATTTGGTTGGGTTATGAGTTATGACCCACTAAATTAATTTCCAAAGTTACACTTTTTTTTTTATATATAGTCAAAAACATGTTTTCAGCCTAATCTTTACCTTATTTTAGTTATAACCTTTTGTACAAGTTATATTCTAGAAAACTGGGCATATATTTGAAAACTAGACTCGATTTGCTTTAACTAGAACATAAATTTGATTGGACTTCACTGAGTATTGACATTTTAAAATGTGTTCTTTAGTTGAGGGACAATAACTGTCCTGTTTACGAACATCAGTGTCTTCATTTGTTGAACTATACTAATTGAAGGACTATTTCATAAAATGAAAATTTTATTCATAAACTAGACAACCTACTACTTCCAAATATTGGTCATTTACTCAAATCTAACTTTGTTTGGTATTTTATTAAGAGCACCAAAGTGAATGTATGTATGCTATAGATGTTATGGGTGTTGAAAGATTCTGCACATGTTGTATGTTTATGTATGGAGGATTTTTTTTTTTTTTTTTTTTCAAGTTGACTGTTATTGTTATTACACATATATGTATTTCTTAGTGAAGATGATATAAAAATATATTACTTATTATATTGTATCCTGTGAATTTATATTATTGGTATTGACGTTCTTGCATGTGCATATGTATGTGTAGTCATTTTTATCGCATATACCTATTATTAGTATTCTTTTATGTATGGATACTTTAAAAGTGCTATACCATGTACTTGTAATTTCATCCATAGACGTTATTTTCTAAAACCTTGAGTTTCTTTTAGGATGAGACTAGAATAAATTGTTTCCTAAAAGTTTGTAAAGTGTGTTATGGTCACTTGGAATCCTGGTGAACCCTCTTGATAGTACCAACATGATGTTGTTATGGAATATTTAAGTTTTGATATTATGTGCTTTTTGTCATCGTAACTTGTTATATTTTAGGAATGCTTGAGAAAATGTTTTGTTTTATAAACAAAAGAACTTTTGCAAACTCACAAATTCTTTTGTAGCCTATTTTGAAACATCATTGCTTTAACGAGTATAAATCTCAACTTTCCTTTCAAAACCGAATAACTTCTGGTAAAGATTTTCTTATAACAAAGTTTTAGAGAATAAAAATGTATTTGAAGAATTTAAAGCGATACTTTTGCTATATCTCGGGTATTATAGGATACTCGAGGTTAGACTTGTGCTTAGAACATGTCAATAATTTTATATGCTATCACAGCATTGTGTATGTCATTTCTTGATCGTGTTCAATATGGGTGATTGATAAGAATCATTGGCATGAATCAATTATTAGATTGAGCACATGAACATGTATTAATCAGTTACTTCCCTATGTGTTACATCTTTATGTACATGATCATATATGTGCTTGGTGTTTTTTTTTTTTTTTTTTAAAAAAAAATGATGATATCTAAGATGGTTGGTATAATAAGTACCACTACTATTTGAATAAGATTGTATGCTATAGTTTTACTATTATTGTTGTCATAAAGTTTCTGTCCGCTTGCTATATTGATTGGGATATATGTCAGGCATGATAATTGGACCCTAGAGAACCTAATATCAGTGATAACCAAATAGTTAAGGATCATGACTTGTCATCGAAACCTCTTAGACCTGTGTTGATCAGAGTTCGCAGCGAAAAGTAGGATGGTGATCTTGCATTATAAGCAGGATGATTAAGTGTTAAGGAGTAGAGCAATTTTGAGGGCAAAATTATTTAAAAGGAGGGGAGTAATGTAACATCCCAAATTTCCTAGCTTGCAAAATAGTATTACCCAATAAATAGAAGGAGCCTATCTTTAAGGGAGAAGTGTTTTAAGGATATATAGTTAATAATAAATGTTTTATATTTGTTAAGAAAGAAATGTTTAGAATTAAGATAGGGGTGTATTTAGTAGTTGAAGAGGTGTAGATAGTAAGCTGGGTTTTAACTTTTACAAAAAAAAAAAAAAGAAAGAAGAGAAGGGGATAAAAGAAGGGGGAACGTGAGAAATGGGGGATGGATGAAATCAGAATAGTAGAGAAAGAAAGGAAAAGAGAAAGAAAGAGAAGGGAGAGGAGAGAAGAAAGAAGAATGGAGAAGAGAGATCAAGGGATATAGCCATGAGAAGGAGATGAGGGTTGGAGATCCTAGATCAAGTTTGCAGAACCAAGAGAAAGAAATGGAAGATAAGAAAAATGAGAGAAATCTAGGGTTTCAACAAAAAAGGGAGATCCACACAGACAACCTTCAATCCACTACATAGTCATGTGAGTTCTTGTTGTTTGTAACATTGGGTGACCATAAATCCCAACTATTTGCTAAGTGCTTTATTACTTACATGCTTATTTTGGTGTTGGATGATGTGTGGAATCACTGATTTTGATTGCATGCAAGGTTGGGGGTTGATTTGGGTGACATTGATAAAGGGGGAGGAATTACTCTCCAAACCAGTATTGACACCCTGTCAGTATTTCATCAATAACTTCCTCCACAAATATTGTTTCGAAGTGATATTTGTACCATTGGAAAATAGACTCATTTTCCTTCGAAATAGGCTTTGGAATCGTTCAATTTCATTAAGTATCGATGGATAAAAATGACATGCAAGTTGCTGTTTGTACTTGAAACTCTGAACTGATACTGTTTTAGTATTTAAATTTTAGTAAATTGTACAAATATTGGATTGAGTTGATTCTTGTGCCATTAGAAAATAGAATTGGTTTTCTACAATTTAGGCTTTGGAATGGTCCAATTTCATTAAGTAATGAAGGAGAAAAAATGACGTGCAATTTTCTGTTCATGTTGGATACTCTGTGCTGATACTGTTGTGATGTTTAAATTGTAGCAAATTGTGCTAATGTTGGATTGAGTTGATTCTTGTGCCATTAGAAAATAGAATTGTTTGGATACAATTTAAGCTTTGGAAGATCTAATTTTTATAAAGTTTTAGTGGAAAAAACCCAGTTCCAAGTTGCTACAAATTCTGATTTGATAACTGTAAGTATAATGGCACTTGATTTGTGTAGAATGAATTCTTATGTGTTCCAATTTTGTCCAAACATGAATAATACTTACAATTGTAATTAATATGATGTTCTTTGTGACTGTATGTTCTGTTTTTATTGGTTGTTGAATGTTAAGTTTGGTTTGTACATGTTATAAAACAATGGTGTGACATTTGATTTGTGTTATATCTTTATTATTGGTACTTTTGTGGATGTTTAATGAAACTATCATTTTGGTATAGTTACTGAATGCTTGATAAATTACCTTCCATTAGAGAAGATGTATAAGAAAATGAATCGTAGCATGGCATTAAAAACTTAAAATGGTCTATGTTTAGTGAAACTTAAGGTTTCAAAACTATTCTAGCCATTATTTAAGGCCACAATATTCTTGTGGGTGAGATGTTTTTGTAAGTCCTTCATTTTTTTGGAGGCTAGGATATGGTACTAGCAATTAAGGGACGCCTAATTGTTGTCATAGAGCTCTGACTGCCATATCAACTAGTTTAAACTACGCGTGCCTTATTTCCGCTCACACTTGAGGTACCTAGTAAAGGTTTTTATACTTAAAATGCCTATGCTTAGATTCATTTTCATCAAATAACTCAATCCAAGTAAGGACCCGGTAAAAAGAGCTCTTGATGAAAGGGTGATCAGTTATAAGAGGGCTATGAAAGACTATACCACCATGTGAGGTTATTTATGATATGTGTGCATATAAGTAAATATATGTATTTTAATGAGGATGATCAAACAGAATATGTTGATTTCTCATGTGCTTTGCTTGTAGCAGGAACTCATTGAGATTTATTTCTCACTAGGCTCCTCTTTGTTTCAGATAACAGGTACATATTGGAAACTGATAAGCAAGCTCTAGAGATTGCTTGACAGTCACCCAATAGTGTCCCAGGTTAACACAGTGTTTCACAGCCGGGTCAAAGTTGGAGTCTTACTATGAGTCGATGTTTATTTGAGATATAATTGTAAATTCGGGGTGAAATGCTTATTTGTATTAAATTGACCCAATACTATGTTCAATTTCTACAAGAATCTCTTGTAAAAAAATGTTTCACTTAGTTTTCAAAATTTTCTATGTTCAACTATTATTCAGTATGGTATAGTCAGGTTTATATATATATATTTACTTAGTAGTATCGTGTAGAAAGCATGGATATTACAGCTCCCATAATCTCAGCATGAAAAGCAAAAGAGACTCCAAGATTGGCTGCAAAGCAACCAAGAGTGGCAGCACTATGATCACGAAAAATGCCACCCCAAGCAGAAGGACTCGGTGCACCTATAGCTGCCCCATCAGTGTTGCACTTGACCCAATAACAAGGAGGAGGATGCCAAATGACTTCTATAATTTTAGGTGCACGATTGAGATGACACCTGACCATAAAAGCCTTTAATAACACAGAATCCTGAATAGAGGATGAGGAGGTTCCTTTGCTCAGATTCCCTGCAAGACTAACATTAGCAAGGATAAGGTTTTTTGCCACTTGCAAAGGGATAGACCTGTTATCAAACCTAGATTTATTTCTGCAGTGCCAAATTACCCAGATTGTGTTAATTATGGCAGCAATCAACAGATCCTTTACTTGAGAGCTCCAATGCTGATCACAGATAGAGAAAACAGAAAGAAGAGAAGAAGTATCAATTGCCAAGTTAACTATGTTACTCAACCAAAACCATAAATCCTTAGCAAAGACGCATTGAAGGAAAAGGTGCTCGGTTGTTTCATAATTACAACCACATAAATTACACCAAGAGACCACTATGCAGCCATTGGACCAAAGATTCTCATCAGTAGGCATGCGATTATGCAGGATTCTCCAAACCAGGAAAGACTTGGAAGGAGGAACACATTTATTCCAGATGAATTTGGCCCAAGAAACAGCTTGTCCATTGCTGTTAAGA
Organism: Echinosophora koreensis; assembly: GCA_035048595.1. Lineage (NCBI taxonomy): Eukaryota > Viridiplantae > Streptophyta > Magnoliopsida > Fabales > Fabaceae > Echinosophora > Echinosophora koreensis. Next base: position 138,075 of record JAPCYP010000103.1, read on the forward strand.
AATTGAAAAGCATCCTTCATAGTTAGAGAGCCCGATTCAGTTCTGCACCATACACGATGGTCTTTGCTAGGAAAGGAGGGGATGCTGATATGCCTTAGCTCTTCAGCTATAGCAGGACAGTTTTGTAGAATAATACTTGGAATGAACCAAGAGTTACTATGCAGAAAATCTTTAACCTTTGCATTTAAGGAAGAGTGTAAAGGAGCTGGTAAAGACAGCAAAGAGTTCAAAGGCTTAGATAACCAAGCATCATTCCAAAAGTTTATGTCAGATCCGTCTCCAATCAACCATGAAGAATTATCGAAAACAGAATTCAAGTGAGGTTTAATTCCTGACCAAATTGAAGAAGAGATGGAATACTGCACAACTGAATTATTCCTCAAGACTCTAGCTCTTAAGAGACTAGCCCACTGATCAGAAGAAGAAATGAAATCCCAGCACAGTTTCAGCATAGAAGCATTGTTGATAGCTCTTAAAGATCTGACTCCTAGACCTCCTTCGGCTTCGGGTTTGTAAACTTTGTGCCAAGCAACTGTAACTGTTTTCTTGATATCTGTATTACCAGACCAGATGAAGTTCCTGAGCCAGCTATCAACTAATTTCAGCAAGCTTATAGGCCATGAGTAAACCTGGAAGCTATACATCACCATACCAATAACCACAGATTTAACAAGTTGAACTCTCCCCATGATTGACAACAAACAACCTTTCCATGTGGCTAATTTTGATTTGATCCTATCTGCAATAGGTTGCAAATGTGATTTCCTAGGCTTACCTTTAAACATAGGCAACCCAAGATAAGTGAAAGGAAATCTACCAGCAGAGAATCCTAATGTATTAGCAATGCTAGACATTCTAGTAGTCGAAATGTTACCTGCATAGAACTTGGACTTGTGAAGATTTACCATTTGACCAGAGGCTTCCCCATACTCCCTAAAGAGAGACATTAGATTAGATGAATTCTGATTTGAGGCTCTGCAGAAGATGAGAATATCATCAGCATATAAAATATGACTAGGAGATCTGAAGCCTCTAGGACCAGCCATTGTTTTAAGCTTTCCATCCTGAACTAACTTGCAAATAGCCCTGCTCAATACATCTTCTGCAATACAGAACAAAAGAGGGGACAAGGGATCACCTTGCCTAACACCCCTCTTACAAGAGAAAAACCCAACTGATTTGCCATTGACACCAATAGAGAGCTTAGCTGAATTGAGAATGGTCTCAATCCATTTACAGAATTTAGCATCAAATCCAAAAGAAAAAAGAACCTTCAATAGGAATTTCCAATCCATGGTGTCAAAAGCCTTTTTGACATCAATCTTCAAGGCTATATTGCCACCAAAAGCCCTTTTGTCTAGCAAATTCACACATTCTGAAGCAGTACAAAGACAGTCATTAATGTACCTTCCTTGAATAAAACCTTTTTGGTTATCAGAGACAATCTTTGGAGCTACCTTAGCCAGCCTATCTGCAATAACTTTAGTGATAATTTTGAACTGGAAGTTGGCCAAGGCAATAGGCCTAAAATCCTCAACTCTATCTGCACCTTGACGTTTTGGAATTAGAACCACCAAGTTGGAGTTGAGGTTGGGCAGCAACCAACCCTGCTCAAAAAACTGAATGACAGCTTTGCAAACATCATGCTGAACAATTTCCCAGTAATTTTGGAAGAAGAAGCCACCAAAACCATCAGGCCTTGGAGCACCACTACCATTCAAAGAAAACACTGCATTTTTCACTTCTTCAATAGAGAGCAAGTTGGTTAACATTAGGTTGTCCTCCCTAGAAACCATTGGAGTTAAAATTCTGTCAACTAAATCATTTTCCCAACACTGATTATCAGAACAAAACAGCTCAGTATAATAACTCAATATATGATCCTCTATATCCTGTGCAGCATGCAGAACTTGATCCTCCTTTTTAATCAAGGAGATTTGCTTTGAGACATTCCTTATCTTGGTAATCTTGTGGAAGAATTCAGTGTTTCTATCACCTTGAAGCTACCAATCAATTCTGGATTTTTCTTTCCAGAATTCTTCTTGACAATGTAAAGCATACTGCAACTCAGATTGAACCTGTTTTTCTTGCTCAAACAGCATGTCAGTCATACCTGTTGAACTGATAATTTGTTGAATATCATCAACCTTAGCCATAGCAGAATCAACTTTAGTGTTAACATCTCCAAAAGTATCTTTATTCCAGCTCTTAAGTCTTCCTTTCAACAGCTTTAATTTCTGAGAAAGAGTGAACATGGGACAGCCTGCTACCTCAGAATTCCAGACCTCTTCAATTATTCTAGAGCAGTCCGGATTGGAAGACCACATCTTCATGAACTTAAATGAAGAACTAAAATTTTTAACTTCCTTCTTCATTGATAAGAGCAAGGGAAAGTGATCAGATTTGCTTCTAGGGAGTGTGCAGCAAGCAACACTAGACCAGAAATTCAACCATTTGTCATTACAAACCACTCTATCGAGTCTTTTCTCTGTTAAAGCATTACCTCTTCTTCCATTGGACCAAGAGAATTGAGCACCACGGGTTAGAATATGGGAGAGTTGATAACTGTCAGTCCAAAGCTTAAACTCCTCAGAAGCAATCTTCAAAGGTAAGCAACCAACCCTTTGTTCATGAGCACCAAGAACAACATTATAATCTCCTATGAAACACCAAGGGCCATCATTTGCTTGTTGTAATGTTGTCAGCTCAGCCCACAACACTCTTCTGTTTTGATAGTTAGTACTAGCATATATGGCCGAAATGAAAATTTCCTGAGATTCCATCTTTAAAGAGAAAGAAACATGTTGATTAGAGCAAGCAATAACAGTAGGATGCAGGGATTCATGACAGATACACCAAAGATTAGGCAGAAGAGTATTCCTATCATTAACTGCAAAAACTCTAAGCTTGAATTTTGTCCAAAACCTGTCAGGGAATTGAGCAATACTAATCCAAGGCTCAGCAATGAAAATAAGATCAGGCTTATTAGAAACCAGAAATTTCTTCAAAACTAACCTAGTGTCTAGGTTGCCAATCCCTCTAACATTCCAGAAGAGGAGCTTCATCATGCAAAATTAACAGGACCAGCCCTGTTTCGGGCTTTTGGCTTACCAGCTTTTTCTAGGGCTAGTTGTTTCTGCCTCAATTTTTTCTTTTGAGACTTTGATAGAAAAACTTTGAAATTACCTTGCTCAGTGTGAACTTCATTGACATTAAGGCATTCCTGTTCCTCATCAATCTCTTCTTCATCATTACCATTACTCCAGAACTTAGACAAAATCCTGACATCCTGCTGAGCCTGATGAGGTAGAATATCTACCTGAGAAGGGACAATAACATTAATCCTCTAATGGATTGAGTTGTCCTGCATATTGTTGTCCATGCCTCCCATCGAATCAGAAACATGACTAATTGATTGTACTCCAATACCATTATCAGTTGAACCTGCTATAGGAGTCTGAAATCCAGGACAATTATAAGTTAGAACTCTATCTGCCTGAGGAGATTCAGGATGTAATGATTTTGCATATTCTGAGAATGAATCCTCAACACAATCCTCTTGGACTACATGATTATCCAAGTTATCCTCTGCATCACTATCTGCATTCTGTTGCACTACTGCATTTTTATTCTCTGGGGTAGGTCCATTATTATCTGCAGTAACATGATTATGATCATGTTTTCCACCATTATCTGGATCATTACCAGTATCTTCCTTCCCATCAATTCCTTGATCAGGATTATCCATTACTGCAACATCTGATTTCTGGACAGCAGGCTGTTTAGGAACATATGTAGTTCTTGATTTATGATTTAAAGGTTGCTCCTTGCGAGTTTCATTACCAATCTTTTTTCTCTTGCATTCCCCAATAGAATGACCAATCGAAAGACAACAAGAGCAAAAGGAGGGTAGTTTTTCATAATCAATTGCAACATAGAATGCATGATCATCTCTTTCCACCCTAATTCCATTCGGGATTAGTCCAGAAAGATCAATGTCAACTAGGATTCTAGCATAATGACCAAATACTTTATTTTTTGTTGATTCATCTAGAGCAATTGGAGTGCCTATGCCATTTGCAATTTCAAAAAGAATTTTCGGCCTCCAATACTCCATAGGAAGATCATAGATCCGAACCCAAGATTGAACATGAGTTTGCTTCTGAAGATTGGGATTAAAATATGGACTCCATTGATAAAGTCTAAGCATGCCCGTTTGTAAACTCCAGGAACCAACAGTCCAAACAGTACGTAGATCTTCTAAAGATGCAAAATTAAATTCATAATATCCTTTACCCAAAGGAATCATGCGCCATTGTCCAATTGGCTTCCATAGTTTCGATAACTTATCTCTTAAGTCATGAAACTTAATTGGTTGATTGCCTTTCGGAAGGATTATGCGGCCATGTAAACTGTTTTTGCTACTTTCTAAGCCAATCTTGTATTCATCTTCTGAGATCTTTATTGAAATTGAGTCTCCTATCAATCACGGCTTTGGTAATTGACTAATAGGTATGTTGAAAGAATTATTGAGTGCTTGAGCAAAAGATTTCCTTTGCGCAGGTAGAGAAGAAGTGGAGGGAGAAGGTGAAGGGAAAGAAGGGGCTAGAGGTTGAAGAAAAGGCCATGGGCAGGCAGGATCACGATTAGACATGGTGCACCATGCAAACCAAGAGTAACAAACAAACCCTAGCAGAGCAGAATTAGGGTTAACCACATCCATGATAAGATGAGGTGGTTAATCACTATTTTAAAAGTTCATATTATTATTATCATCATCATCGTTAATCATCATCATCGTTATCATAATCGGTATTATTATTATTAGTATTACTACTACTATTAAAACAATATTGTTATTATCATCATCGTCATCATTATTATTATTATTATTTATTATTAGTACTATTTGATAATTTATTATTATGTTAATTATTGTGGTGACTGTTATCAGCATAATATTTTCATTATTCTCCATATATATATAACAAAATATATAACTTATGAAACAATATGCATACTATATATATCAAAACCTCTGGTTGATAGGCTAAATGGCTAGTAGCAACTGAACAAAACTATATAATCACGTACATCACAACAACAAGAAGGGAATTACAACCCCCATCATTGCCTGGAAGTCAACCGTAGTGCAAAATTGAATCCTGTGTGGCATTAGCTCCTTACACTCAACCACCAAGTCCTTCATCAACTGTAAACAATATTTTGATTACAAGGACTTAGTGGCTGAGTGTAAGGAGCTAATGCCACACATGATTCAGTTTTGCACTGCGGTTGACTACTGGGCAGAGATGTGGGTTGCAATTCCCAAGTTGTAGCGATGTACGTGATTATATAGTTTTGTTCAGTTGCTACTAGCTGTTTAGACTATCAACCAGAGGTTTTGATATATATAGTATGCATATTGTTTCATAAATTATATATTTTGTTATGTGAGTGTTTTTATATATAGGGTTGTTCAAAAACTATTTAAAAATAAAAATTGTAAATTGATGGCTTTTCCTATAATTTGTGACGAATTTTGTAGGGCATACGTCATGAGCTGGCTTGCAGTAGTTGTGTATTTCAATGGGAGAGTGTTCGATGGACTAGAAGGAATTACATTTGAAGGTGATCAAGTAACAATGCAGATAAAATTAGGAATCGGGTACGGGCACTTGAAGACAAAGATTCACTCGAAGTTGAGGCTGTCCCCAAATCAATCAGTTTCAAAAATTGTGACTAGATATATGACATGTGAAAACCCGGTGAAATATATTCTGGTTGAAGTTGCTGATGATCGAGATGTGGAATGCATGTTGAATGGTTTTTGCCAAAATGCGCGCATGTCAACACTTGAGTTGTATGTTGATGTTAATGTTGCAGGCAGTTCCAGATTCGCCGATCTTGGATCATATACAGAGGACGAAGATGACGAAGATCAAGATTGGGCGAGCGAGATGGAGGTTGAGTCAGATGAAGATGATGACGAAGATGATATACCAACCAGTGGTTCGTCGGGCACCGAGGAGGAGGCTGAACAGGGTTCCAACATAGTTCTGTCCGCAGTGGCATCACCTGCAATTGCTGCATCGCCCGTTTCATCAAGAGTTCCAGGTGCAATCTTATTAATGTTATTATTATCGATTATTAATAGCATTGTGGATGATAATTAAAAATTGAATCATTTGTTACTCACTTATAGGTCAATCACATGGTGCATTCTTCAACTCATCCCCGCATTATAATTATATAAATTGGGACTATCCCGACCAGGAGGTAGAATTTGATGGCGTGGATGTTCCAGATTCATGGAAAGTGGGTCAGGAATTGTATGTTGGCTTACGCTTCGTTAGTAAAGAGGCTGTTCAAATGGCTGTTAAACATTATTCCATGAATGTTCATCAGGATTTCAAAGTTGTTGAATCTAAATCAACAATTTACTATGTCAAGTGTTCAAATCATGCAGCGGGATGCCCATGGAGGTTGAGAGCTATCTTGTCGAAAAAGTCGTCGAAATGGGAGGTTACAAAGTGGGGCGGGCAGCATAATTGTGTGAATCAGATGTTGTCACAAGACCACACAAAGTTGGATTCTAACTTCGTATGCTCTTGCATACTAGGTATGACTATTAACAATAACTTTTGTTTATTTTTAAGTCTTCCTCTAATGTAACTTTAAATTTAAATCGATTTATTAGGTATTGTCCGTGAACAACCGGCAGTCACAATCGGGATGATACGCGAAAGAATTCTAAGTACTTACGGGTACAAAATATCATACAGAAAGGCATGGAATGCTAAGCAAAAGGCCATAGTCAGGGTATTTGGAGACTGGGACGAATCCTATGCCATGCTACCTAGGTGGTTACAACATATGAAATTGTTTTCACCAGACTCTTTTTACAAGATCGAGACCAATCAATTTCTGGTAGGCAATCGTGTGAACAACTGATATCGTACGTTTCATCGTGTTTTCTGGACGTTCAGACAATGTTGTGACGCTTTCAACCATTGCAAGCCAATAATACAAGTTGATGGTACTTTTTTGTACGGTAAGTATCGTGGCACACTGTTGATTGCCACAACACAAGATGGAAACAGTTACTTGTTGCCGCTAGCATTTGCTGTATATTTTAATATTAATGGTAATTAGTATATTTTGGTAGTGCTACAATTTTGGTAATTATAATATTAATGGTAATTAGTATATTTTGGTAGTGCTACAATTTTGAAGACGATCAACTCCGAAGTTTAACAAAACCAAATAGTGTCCATTAAATAAAAGAAAAAAAATAACAAACGTTCATTACATACAAAGTATACAATAGCAAAGTTTTACAAAATTAAAATGAAACATAAGGTAACTAGTGAGCACCATCATCATGCTGATCGGGAGACAAGATGCACTGTCGTGGTTTGCCCCTCACTACTCGAGGTGGATTTCTTCTTACAACATTAGGATCAACTCCGTCAGGGCTTTCACTTGTGGAGCTAGATTCTATAACTCTGACGAAGTCCACGTTCAAGTCAATACCCATACCTTGGTATTCAGGAGAGTACATTGGGGTATTCTGTATTTGATCAATGAAGGGGTTTGGTGCATATGGTGTGTTATAAGTCTGCTGATATGCGGGTGGTGTAAAGTACAGATGGGTTGAAGTTGGAGGCATGGACGATGGCGGATGGCTAGGCATGGACGATGGCCCTTCCATGTAAGGGTCAGAAGATGGAATCTCCATTTGATAATAAGTTGGAGCGGGTTCCTGTGAGTAATCATGGTCCTGGGTGGGTGGATAGTAATATCCTTCTCCACGTGCTGGTATAGGCGGTGTGTAGAAGGCCTGTTGTTGCAAACGTTATCTCCCTCTACTAAGACACTGACCTTCCACCCTTACTGCTGGGACGCGTTCAAAAGTAGGAAACGGCTCCAACTCTTGCGTGACCGGTGCAGCTGACACAGAAGGTACAGTGACGCGATCCGCCTCATCCGATGCTGCCAGAATGGCATCGGTCTGTTGCTTAAGTTCAGCAAACCTGAACTGATGTTGACCCTAAGGAGTACTTAAGTAATTCAACCACTCCACCCCCATCAACCTAAAACAAAACAATAGAATGATGTAACAATGGACAGTTGGAAAAATTCCTTATATAACCGGCAGTTAATATGTGGGGAAACAAAAACGTTACACATAACCTCGGAGTGCACCTTGCCTGCTAACCCATCGATGTGTCCGGCGCAAGTACCACCGCATATACTCTGATTGCTTAGTTAAGAGACAAACCTGTGGCTCACAATGACAGATTACCTGCATGTGTCTATTATTCCAAAAGGCAATGTCTGGCGCCAAAAGTTGTTCCCAATTCTCAGAATCTTTGCCCCTGAGTGACAGATCGTGGTGATTCGGCGGTTGGACAGGCTCACTGGGTATGGATTGTATCATGCCGAATTGACGCATCACACGATCTGGTTGATGCCACTCCACGATGTTGAAGCAAATCAGGGGAAGAATAATCCTCCATAGGAACATCGCCTCTATGCAGACCGTAGGTAATGTATCGCTTTCCAGGTGGTCGTACGGACACCATTTGATCTACAAACATTGGATAAAATAATTCAATTCACTACCATGGATACAATAGAAATTTGTAACTAATTAAATTTAATAGATTCCTGGCTTTAAACAAATTGGAATTTGATAATCACATCAGTCTGCTTCAATTTGTCAAATAAGTCACGATAAAACGTCAAGGAGTGCAGCTGTCTGGTATAAGTTACACCTGACCGCCAGCTGTCATTGTTTAAAAATTAAATATCAGTTCAAGTATAAGTACAAACAATCATGAATTCAAATATTACATGTTGCTTACCGTGTACCATATGGGGTACCCTGAAGTCGTTGGTCTAGAACGATCATAGGAGCAATGGATGGCAGCCTTTCCCATGCCCATATTTGAACCAATGGCAGGAACGCACAGATCTCCTTTGCTTTATAATTTGTTGCCTTACACAACTCTCGGTATAAGTAACTCAAGACAGTCGAACCCCAGCTATACTGCCCTGCCACTTCAAAGTTCTCTAACAAGGGAAGATATCCCATTGACACATATCCATTGGAGTGATCCAGGAGCAACAGGTTACCTATCATCCTGAGTATATAAGCCCGTGTATACGCAACCCTCCACCAATAATTTTCCTCGTACAGTGAGAAATGTCCAAAATTTTGTTCTAGCCACTTCAACTTTAATCATGAACCTCTCATGTCATAATCATCAGGAGCAATACCCAACTGGTTGGCGACATACTGCTTCCAATTTTTTTTTTTTTGCACCGACAACCATAGCATCGTGAATGCGCAAGCCACAAATAATAGCAACATCCTGTAGTGTGATGGTGCATTCCTCGAACGGCATGTGAAATGTATGTGTCTCTGGCCTCCATTGCTCCACAAGTGCACTAATCAGATTGTGATCGAGCTGAGATAAATTTACTTAGGCCACCCCTAACAACCCTGCTGTTCGAAGAAAATCTTTGACAGAATCTGGGAGATCCAATACAGAAGGGTTAAACCCCAGACCACGACGAGGTCTAATTACCCGATCAGGTGACCCATTCCACACATATTGGGAAACATGCTTTTCTTGCATATACAATAATGATGTATCCACTGGGCCGGGGTTTACCAATCGTGGCCCCGATTGTGAGCTAGATGATGCCATGTTTTTAACCTGACATTAAAGATTAATAGCATTAATTACAATATAAAATAAAATCTATTATTACTATTAAATATTTATTATAGTATATTAGTAGAATTACTGACCATGTCACATATTAAGATTGATATAAATAAAAATATCAAGTAGCAATTAAATAACAAGATAAAAAAAATTATTTAAAATTTCAAATTATTTAAGTTCTCACTACGCTCATTATAGTACTCATAAAATATTTACCTTATAAAATTAAACTGAAGATCTTACCAACTTGAAGGAAACACGAACAAAAAATTACACTAAAAATTCAAAACAAATTTATCAGAGAAGTAAGACAAGGAGAGGGTAAACAAATGTTACGTGTACTATGCTCATATAGTGCAGTGGAAGGAGAAACAATGAAGTATAAATTTATACAAAACACAAGAGTGCAGAAAAAAATTAAATATCAACATTTTAAAATTACACCAACAAATAATCACATAACTAATACCACTAAATTATTAACAGTAACAATGACAATAAAATAAACATAATTATGTATGGATTTCAAATACCAAGCAAAAAAAAAAATATACATATAAACAAGTAGCAAATAATAATATAGGAGATATTGACAAAATAAAATACTAACAGTATAAATTTATACCAAAAAATAATCATCATGCATTATAGTACTCATAAAATTTTTACCTTATAAAATTAAACTGAAGATCTTACCAACCTTAAAGAAACACCAACAAAAAATTACACTGAAAAATCAAAACAAATTTATCAGAGAAGTAAGACAGGGAGAGGGGGTAAACAAATGTTACGTGTACTATGCTCATATAGTGCAATGGAAGGAGGGAGAAACAATGAAGTATAAATTTATACAAAACACAAGAGTGCAGAAAAAAATTAAATATCAACATTTTAAAATTACACCAACAAATAATCACATAACTAATACCACTAAATTATTAACAGTAACAATGACAATAAAAAAAAATAATTATGTAGGGATTTCAAATACCAAGCAAAAAAAAAAATATACATATAAACAAGTAGCAAATAATAATATAGGAGATATTGACAAAATAAAATACTAACAGTATAAATTTATACCAAAAAATAATCATCATGCATTATAGTACTCATAAAATATTTACCTTATAAAATTAAACTGAAGATCTTACCAACCTGAAAGAAACACCACAAAAACATTACACTAAAAAATCAAAACAAATTTATCACAGAAGTAAAACAAGGAGGGGTTATACAAAGAAGGGCGTTGGGAGGGGAGGGGTATACCATTCCTTTATATATTGCAGGAAAGAAGGGTCTTGGGAGGGGGGCAAGGGACCTGGCGTGGGTCATTTTGGGGGGAGGGGACACGGGTAGAAAACAAGGGGGGGGGGGCATTTTGATGGGGAGGGGGGAACCCTGCTGCGCCACGTGGAGCAAGCAGGGAAGGCGCCACTGTGGAGTGGCGCCTGCATGGTCAGGTTGTGTCTTTTTTTTTTTTTAATGGTAGGCACCAGTCTGAGTGGCGCCTTTAAAGGAGCCACTTTGACTGGCGCCTTTGACCAGTCAGAGAAAAAAAAAAATGACACGTGGCCAAAAGGACCCCCCATTGGTAAATTGTTTCAAAACAACCCTAAACTGGTAAATAGTTTCTAAAACAACACTACTTTGGTCAATTTGCCCAGAGCAGCCACTGCCCCCCATCCCCTCCCACCATCAGCTCTGCTCCGCAACTCGTCAGTCATCCCTGCTCGTCGGCTCCACTGGAGTTCCTCTCTGCTCGTCGTCGTCGCGCGGCTCCACTGCCCCGAGTTCCTCTCCGGTAGTCGTCGTCGCGCGGCTCCTCTCGAGTCCCTCCGCGAGCTCCGCACTTCTCACCAGCTGCAGATCTAAAAGGTTGGTTTCTGCTTTTCTCTCTGTTTTTCCTAATCATTAGACTATAGTTACTTCTATTTGTGGCTTTTCTCTGTTTATGGGAAGGTGGAACTGGGAAGATGGCATAGAAGGGCAAATTTTTTTTAGCAAAATTAAGATGGCATAAAGCCCTTCTCTCACGCTGCTTTTCTCTGTTTCTGCAGATCTTTATGTTGGCTGTGTGATTTTTTTTTTTTTTTTGCTTGAACTGTAATTGGAATCAACTAACATTACTGGTGAAATTAGTCACCTAATTTACTAATATAAAGGCTGAGTAGCTTGAGCGGCTACTATGTATATCTATCTATTTCTATATCTATACTAATATAAAAGCTGAGTTCCCTTTTTAGGAATTTTTTCAGGGACCTAATAACTCGACTGTTCTGGCCCCTTGCTGAAATTATTTTTGAACCCCTAAAACTTCCTTCCTTTCCTCCCATTTTCATACTCTCCAAATTGGGGGTTTGGGATTTTCTTATATTCGATCATTAAACTTCCAAATAATGAAGTGAAGTCGTTAATAATAAAGTTGTTAGTAACAGAGTGGAGTGGGTACGCTAAAATTAACGGTGTTATCAACAGAGGTGACGTGAAGGGTTTGGCTAAAATGAATCTTGTTATAAATAGAGGACCAAAATAAATCTAAAAATAAGATAAGAGCAAAAGTCCAACTTAACCAATTGTTTTTTGTATGGACCCAATTTATTTGGGTCGAACCCACAGGTGCATTACCACTACTGATCCAATTCCACCTTGTTCCTCTATCTCCCTCTTCTTGTGCCCTTAACTGGAACTTCCAGGTTTTCTCCGGTTGTAAAAATGGTGTCCGGGTTAATCAACGCAAACCCTATAATATACGAAAAGAAAGAGCGTCGTGCTCGCACTGTGCCATCTATTTCTGACGACAACGACGTCGCTGAACCAATCGACCAACAAGAGGTTTTTGATATCCTTTTTCACATTTCGAATTTCATTTCCCCGAATGTATCATCATTAATTCTGAAATTTTTTCGTAATAATCAACGAAATGGATCGTATAATCATATTATTGGTATGTGTTAATGTTTCCTTAACATTCACAAATCATTTGAGAGATATTAAGGACCCTGAGAACCCTTACTCATTGGAAGAGCTCAAGGTGATAACGGAAGAAGCGGTTGAAGTCGATGACCAGAATAGTTATGTTAGGTACTTATGATTTCTTTTCAAGGCATGTGTTTTTAGGAAACAAAAATTTACTTTGCTTATTTTTTTAGATGATAACTTTCATTTGGTTTAGGGTTACATTTACTCCAACGGTGGAACATTGCAGTATGGCCACAATTATAGGTCTATGCTTACGAGTCAAGCTCATGAGAAGCTTGCCTTCGCGATACAAGGTAGTGGTTATTTTTATTCGGTGTTTTGTTTCGAGAAGTAAACCTGTTTAATGATTGATAATTGCAAACAAAACATATTGATAGATTGTTTTGTTATGAATATGTTAATATATGATTGGTAGAGGGCGAGCCTTGGTTAATGGTAAGGTGTTAGATGTGGGCCTTAATGAGCCTTTGTTGGTAATAGATAAGTTAGTAGCAGTTAAACATAACAGTTAGTAGCAGTTAATTAGAGTGCATTAGTTAGTTTGCCTATAAATAAGAGGAGAGAATGGGAGAGAGGGTATCTTGTGAATTGAATAGGAATTGGGGCATTTGGAGAGGTGCAGACCCTCGAAGTTCTGCTATATTGTACTGTAATCAAAGGATTATCCCTATTTTCTTAGTAATATCTTCTAATCAAATATCGATTTCTATCAACTGGTATCCAAGCTCTTCGATTCTGGAAGTGGATTTTTATGGCTTCCACTAGAGGAATGGAGACTCTGACAGAATTTTTGGAGCGATCCTATGAGAACTAGTGGTGACACGAGTTAAGATTCGGGAAGTAAGACAGATCATTGAAGAAGGAAGGGTGAACGACTTGAAATTCGGAGGCAGATCGCAGGATTAGTCGACGCAATACGTCGATTAGCGAACCGCAGTGAGAATCAACATACAAGTGGAGGAAACCACGGCAGAGCCGGTAACGGCAGGGATAACACTGACGATCCTCCTAACCGCGAAGAGCGTTGGCGGAAAATTGAAATTCCAATCTTCCATGGCGAAGATGCCGCTTGTTGGGCGAAACGAGTAGAACAATATTTCGAGTTCAAAGGTAAGAGCGATGTGGAGAAAATTCATGCGGTGAAGGTCGTGATGGAGGGAGAGGCTACGTGGTTGTTCAAATGGTGGGAGATGTGTGCTTTGAATCCCACATGGGAGGATTTTCGATCCGCCGTGATACATAGGTTTCAGCCTTCATAGCAGAACCAAGAAGATAAGTCACAAGCGGTGGAGTCACAAAATGAAGAGAAGGAAGACGATGGTGATGCATCCAAGAGCCAGAAATTCCAGAATTCAGATTCGGTTGCAATAACTAGGAAGGAGGAGGTTCTCTGTTCTCCAGGAAGAATTCGATACAGTGAGAAGAAAAGGGAAACCGCCGCCGTCCCACCGAAAATTTGATGACGAAGAGAAGATGGAGGTCGAGTAAGAAGGAGACCGTGGATGGCACACTTCCTGTCAAGCCACCGATAGAACCGACAGAACCACCGGACCAGGTTCGTCATGAGGAGATCCAGGCGGCGACGCTGAGGGTAGAGATGGCGGTGTCACGACAACCCCAATCCCGCTGCAGAATGACTGATGGTGGGACACTTTTAGTAGGGCTAGTGCCATCACCGGAACCACCCTTGCCGAAAGACGGAGATGTGCAAAATGTCGAAGGGACCGCATCGTTTCTGTGTGCGATCGTCATGATGGAGAAGGAGGGAAAGACTAGGGCAAAAATGGAGAATTGCCAGAAAAGGCCATAGGTTAACTTAATGGGCCAGGCCCAGTTCTTTGGGAAGGAGCAGTGGGGTAGCATAAGAACTATTGGGTATGCATTAGTAGAGCAGAATTCATTCATTACTGTACCCATCTATCATAGTTTTCTGAATACTGGGCCTTTCAATGTTGGGTCACAACCCAAAATAATGAGGAAGGGTGCTGAGTATACAAATATGATAGTGTGGCGGCATTTGCAAGGTAGCTTAAGAGATCAGGACCTTTTCTTATGGGAAACCAATGCAAAGTGTTGGTTGGAATGTTTCCAACACCTTCGAGAAACAAGAACCATCAATAGAAGAAGAGCCGACGGCTTTTAATGAAAGGTTGCAATTCATTGCTGAGGTTTGCTTATTTCACAGTATTGCGGGAGAATTTTCTTTCTTTCAAGAGCAGACTGAAGAAGGAAGCCAATTTAACGACTTCCAAGTATTTGATTGAAAGTGTTCAAAATGAAAAAGCATCATCTAATTCCGAAGCTGAATTTTATTCCAAGATGTACTCACCCACTAATCTTATGATGGAAACCATACAAAGACATTTCCACATGAAGCATCAAGTGTTTTGCCCAATGGGTGAGGTTAGGCAGAGGCTAGGGAAACAAAGTGGAGCCGAAATTCAAGATAGATGTGTCAAACAATGGGACCTTGATGGATAGCTTCATACGACAATAACAACAAGATCATCGTGCTTCAAGTAGTGGGACCTCGGAAAATTATTCTTTAGAGACCAATTGCCATTCATCTTGAGGACAAGGTGAATGTTTAAGGGGGGGAGTATTGTTAGATGTGGGCCTTAATGAGCCTTTGTTGGTAATAGAGAAGTTAGTAGCAGTTAAATATAACAGACAGTTAATTAGAGTTAGTTACTTAGTTTTCTTATAAATAAGAGGAGAGAATGGGAGAGAGGGTATCTTGTGAATTGAATAGGAATTGGGGCCTTAGGGAATTTGGGGAGGTGCAGTTGGTTCGGTTTTTAGCCACACATCATTAGTTAAATAACATTAGTTTTTGACAAAGGAAAAATGGGTCTTACGGATGGTTTCTATTTGTGTAATCCCCACAAAACACTTGAATGGGGAGTCAAATGAAACCACTGACCAAATTGACCCCTAACTGTAAGATTAATTCACAGAAACACGACAGTCTTGTACATGTAAATATGAGAGCCATAAGGAACTCATCAATGATTATACACAAGATTTTGCAACAAGAAAACTGAAATTAGTAACATCTGCACATTCAATTGAACAAAATCAAAGTATCATAGGAAATGATAAATTATAAACAACATATGACAACCTGATACCATCACTTAAAGGGCAACCCAACATTATTATTATGTATGTCAATAACAGCTTTCAAGATGGGCAACCACCACTCATCTACACAGCTAATTCATAAGTCATACATCATCACTAGTAAACCCCTCATTTAAACTTAAAACCAGAATATACATAAGTGAAGAGTATGATATTGGGAATAGTTACTGAAAACTCAGCCATGAACTCACCTATCACCAGAAGCAACGGCGGCCGATGAGCAGCGAGAAGAAGCACGAGGCGGCGGCGAAGCAGGAAAGGACGACGAGCAATGAGGGAGCGAGAGCACCGATCAGTGAGGGAACGCGAGCTGAGGTGACGAGAGGGAGGTGCGAGCTGATGGTGAGATAATGAACTGAATTCACTAGATATTTGTACATGATTAACCAGATATTTGCACATACTTAACCAAAAATTTTATTTCTCAAGAAAACTAAATATTTAAAAAAAGAACAAATTATTTATTTTTTTTAAAAAATATTTTTTTTAAACTCAAAATTTAAATAAATAAAAAAGTACCATTACTGTAGCGCTACAGTGGACAAATATACGGTTGTCACCGTATGTTGTCCACTATGGGTTGCAACAATATCATTTTTATTATTTAATTACTCAAATAAACTATTCATATTATTCCTTCAAAAGTTGTCAGGTTTGTAAATATGATAATTCATTATTTAACTTTGTTAAGAGTTCTTTTAACTCTTACATGTATTAGATTAAATTAAATATTCTAAGAGTCTCTAATTTACTTTTGTTTAAATTTCCAACCAAGACAATTGATATTGATATTTACAATAAAGTCGGAAATTTTTGAGCTTGCAATGGAAGTATCATTGCTCTACACAATTCAGCATTCTCAACAGTAAAAAAATTTCGAAAATCACTAATAAAAATATCCGACTTGCAGGTTGCGAGCATTGTGAGATTTTAATAGCCATGGACTGTGTTCAGAATTGGCCAAAGTATCTTTCATGGTCTTATTAAGTGGTAGCTTTTTTTTTTGAAGCAAGAAACTCAATGCAATTCATTAATAATCAAATGAGCAATACATGGTGGAATATGATAAAAAACTTGGTGGCTAGCTAAAGAAGATGTCGCCTTAGCTAAACTATGGGCTATGCCATTCGCTTGCCTCCTAACAAAACGTACACCAAAGTTTGGAAAAGACTTAAGAATCTGTTGACAAGCCTAAATAATAACACCAAACTCAGAGACATCATCCAAAAGGGATTTAACCTTATTCACCGCCACTTGGCAATCAAGCTCAAAAACGATTTGTTTTGAGTTAATATCCAAGCTCTGCACCCATTGAATGGGGAGGGGTATACCATTCCTTTATATATTGCAGGAAAGAAGGGTCTTGGGAGGGGGGGCGAGGGACCTGGCGTAGGTCATTTTGGGGGGAGGGGACACGGGTAGAAAACAAAAGGGGGGGGGCATTTTGATGGGGAGGGGGGAACCCTGCTGCGCCACGTGGCGCAAGCAGGGAAGGTGCCACTATGCATGGCGCCTTTAAAGGCGCCATCCGCAGTGGCGCCTTCCCTGCTTGCGCCACGTGGGGCTGCAGGGTCAGGTTGGGTCT
This sequence comes from Echinosophora koreensis, assembly GCA_035048595.1. Lineage (NCBI taxonomy): Eukaryota > Viridiplantae > Streptophyta > Magnoliopsida > Fabales > Fabaceae > Echinosophora > Echinosophora koreensis. Next base: position 155,526 of record JAPCYP010000103.1, read on the forward strand.
TTTTTTTTTTTTTAATGGTAGGTGCCAGTCTGAGTGGCGCCTTTAAAGGAGCCACTCTGACTGGCGCCTTTGAATTGTTTCAGAACAACCCTAAACTTTTAAATAGTTTCTAAAACAACACTACTTTGGTCAATTTGCCCAGAGCAGCCACTGCCCCCCATCCCCTCCCACCATCATCTCTGCTCCGCAACTCGTCAGTCGTCCCTGCTCGTCGGCTCCACTGGAGTTCCTCTCCGCTCGTCGTCGTCGCGCGGCTCCACCGCCCCGAGTTCCTCTCCGGTAGTCGTCGTCGTGCGGCTCCTCTCGAGTCCCTCAGCGAGCTCCGCACTTCTCCCCCGCTGCAGATCTAAAAGGTTGGTTTCTGCTTTTCTCTGTTTTTCATAATCATTAGACTATAGTTACTTCTATTGGTGGCTTTTCTCTGTTTATGGGAAGGTGGGAACTGGGAAGATGGCATAGAAGGGCAAATTTTTTTTAGCAAAATTAAGATGGCATAAAAGCCCTTCTCTCGCGCTGCTTTTCTCTGTTTCTGCAGATCTTTATGTTGGCTGTGTGAATTTTTTTTTTTTTTTGCTTGAACTGTAATTGGAATCAACTAACATTACTGGTGAAATTAGTCACCTAATTTACTAATACAAAGGCTGAGGGGAGGGGTATACCATTCCTTTATATATTGCAGGAAAGAAGGGTCTTGGGAGGGGGGCGAGGGACCTGGCGTGGGTCATTTTGGGGGGAGGGGACATGGGTAGAAAACAAAAGGGGTGGGGTGGGGGGGGGGGCATTTTGATGGGGAGGGGGGGAACCCTGCTGCGCCACGTGGCGCAAGCAGGGAAGGCGCCACTGCGGATGGCGCCTTCCCTGCTTGCACCACGTGGCGCTGCAGGGTCAGGTTGTGTCTTTTTTTTTTTTTAATGGTAGGTGCCAGTCTGAGTGGCGCCTTTAAAGGAGCCACTCTGACTGGCGCCTTTGACCAGTCAGAGAAAATAAAAATAAAAAATGACACGTGACCAAAAGGACCCCCCATTGGTAAATTGTTTCAGAACAACCCTATACTGGTAAATAGTTTCTAAAACAACACTACTTTGGTCAATTTGCCCAGAGCAGCCACTGCCACCCATCCCCTCCCACCATCATCTCTGCTCCGCAACTCGTCAATCGTCCCTGCTCGTCGGCTCCACTGGAGTTCCTCTCCGCTCGTCGTCGTCGCGCGGCTCCACCGCCCCGAATTCCTCTCCGGTAGTCGTCGTCGCGTGGTTCCTCTCTAGTCCCTCCGCGAGCTCCGTACTTCTCCCCCGCTGCAGATCTAAAAGGTTGGTTTTATGCTTTTCTCTGTTTTTCATAATCATTAGACTATAGTTACCTCTATTTGTGGCTTTTCTCTGTTTATGGGAAGGTGGGAACTGGGAAGATGGCATAGAAGGGCAAATTTTTTTTAGCAAAATTAAGATGGCATAAAAGCCCTTCTCTCGCGCTGCTTTTCTCTGTTTCTGCAGATCTTTATGTTGGCTGTGTGATTTCATTTTATTTTTTGCTTGAACTGTAATTGGAATCAACTAACATTACTGGTGAAATTAGTCACCTAATTTACTAATATAAAGGCTCAGGGGAGGGGTATACCATTCCTTTATATATTGCAGGAAAGAAGGGTCTTGGGAGGGCGGACGAGGGACCTGGCGTGGGTCATTTTGTGGGGAGGGGACATGGGTAGGAAAAAAAGGGGGGGGCATTTTGATGGCGAGGGGGGAACCCTGCTGCGCCACTTGGCGCAAGAAGTGAAGGCGCCATCCGCAGTGGCGCCTTCCCTGCTTGCGCCACGTGGCACTGTAGGGTCAGGTTGTGTCTTTTTTTCTTTTTTTTTTAATGGTAGGTGCCAGTCTGAGTGCCGCCTTTAAAGGAGCCACTCTGACTGGCGCCTTTGACCAGTCAGAGAAAAAAAAATAAAAAACGACACGTGACCAAAAGGACCCCCCATTAGTAAATTGTTTCAGAACAACCCTAAACTGGTAAATAGTTTCTAAAACAACACTACTTTGGTCAATTTGCCCAGAGCAGCCACTGCCCCCCATCCCCTCCCACCATCATCTCTGCTCCACATCTCGTCAGTCGTCCCTGCTCGTCGGCTCCACTGGAGTTCCTCTCCGCTCGTCGTCGTCGTGCGGCTCCACCGCCCCGAGTTCCTCTCCGGTAGTCGTCATCGCGCGGCTCCTCTCGAGTCCCTCCGCGAGCTCCGCACTTCTCCCCCGCTGCAGATCTAAAAGGTTGGTTTCTGCTTTTCTCTGTTTTTCATAATCATTAGACTATAGTTACTTCTATTTGTGGCTTTTCTCTGTTTATGGGAAGGTGGGAACTGGGAAGATGGCATAGAAGGGCAAATTTTTTTTAGCAAAATTAAGATGGCATAAAAGCCCTTCTCTCGCGCTGCTTTTCTCTGTTTCTGCAGATCTTTATGTTGGCTGTGTGAATTTTTTTTTTTTTTTGCTTGAACTGTAATTGGAATCAACTAACATTGCTGGTGAAATTAGTCACCTAATTTACTAATATAAAGGCTGAGGGGAGGGGTATACCATTCCTTTATATATTGCAAGAAAGAAGGGTCTTGGGAGGGGGTGCGAGAGACCTGGCATGGGTCATTTTGGGGGGAGGGGACATGGGTAGAAAACAAAAAGGGTGGGGTGGGGGGGCTTTTTGATGGGGAGGGGGGAACCCTGCTGCGCCACGTGGCGCAAGCAGGGAAGGCGCCACTGCGGATGGCGCCTTCCCTGCTTGTGCCACGTGGCGCTGCAGGGTCAGGTTGTGTCTTTTTTTTTTTTAATGGTAGGTGCCAGTCTGAGTGGCGCCTTTAAAGGAGCCACTCTGACTGGCGCCTTTGACCAGTCAGAGAAAAAAAAAAAAAAAATGACACGTGACCAAAAGGACCCCCCATTGGTAAATTGTTTCAGAACAACCCTAAACTGGTAAATAGTTTCTAAAACAACACTACTTTGGTCAATTTGCCCAGAGCAGCCACTGCCACCCATCCCCTCCCACCATCATCTCTGCTCCGCAACTCGTCAGTCGTCCCTGCTCGTCGGCTCCACTGGAGTTCCTCTCCGCTCGTCGTCGTCGCGCGGCTCCACCGCCCCGAATTCCTCTCCGGTAGTCGTCGTCGCGTGGTTCCTCTCTAGTCCCTCCGCGAGCTCCGCACTTCTCCCCCGCTGCAGATCTAAAAGGTTGGTTTCTGCTTTTCTCTGTTTTTCATAATCATTAGACTATAGTTACCTCTATTTGTGGCTTTTCTTTGTTTATGGGAAGGTGGGAACTGGGAAGATGGCATAGAAGGGCAAATTTTTTTTAGCAAAATTAAGATGGCATAAAAGCCCTTCTCTCGCGCTGCTTTTCTCTGTTTCTGCAGATCTTTATGTTGGCTGTGTGATTTCATTTTATTTTTTGCTTGAACTGTAATTGGAATCAACTAAAATTACTGGTGAAATTAGTCACCTAATTTACTAATATAAAGGCTCAGGGGAGGGGTATACCATTCCTTTATATATTGCAGGAAAGAAGGGTCTTGGGAGGGGGGGCGAGGGACCTGGCGTGGGTCATTTTGGGGGGAGGGGACATGGGTAGAAAAAAAAGGGGGGGGGGGCTTTTGATGGCGAGGGGGGAACCCTGCTGCGCCACTTGGCGCAAGAAGTGAAGGCGCCATCCGCAGTGGCGCCTTCCCTGCTTGCGCCACGTGGAACTGTAGGGTCAGGTTGTGTCTTTTTTTCTTTTTTTTAATGGAAGGTGCCAGTCTGAGTGCCGCCTTTAAAGGAGCCACTCTGACTGGCGCCTTTGACCAGTCAGAGAAAAAAAAATAAAAAACGACACGTGACCAAAAGGACCCCCCATTAGTAAATTGTTTCAGAACAACCCTAAACTGGTAAATAGTTTCTAAAACAACACTACTTTGGTCAATTTGCCCAGAGCAGCCACTGCCCCCCATCCCCTCCCACCATCATCTCTGCTCCACAACTCGTCAGTCGTCCCTGCTCGTCGGCTCCACTGGAGTTCCTCTCCGCTCGTCGTCGTCGCGCGGCTCCACCGCCCCGAGTTCCTCTCTGGTAGTCGTCATCGCGCGGCTCCTCTCGAGTCCCTCCGCGAGCTCCGCACTTCTCCCCCGCTGCAGATCTAAAAGGTTGGTTTCTGCTTTTCTCTGTTTTTCATAATCATTAGACTATAGTTACTTCTATTTGTGGCTTTTCTCTGTTTATGGGAAGGTGGGAACTGGGAAGATGGCATAGAAGGGCAAATTTTTTTTAGCAAAATTAAGATGGCATAAAAGCCCTTCTCTCGCGCTGCTTTTCTCTGTTTCTGCAGATCTTTATGTTGGCTGTGTGAATTTTTTTTTTTTTTTTTGCTTGAACTGTAATTGGAATCAACTAACATTGCTGGTGAAATTAGTCACCTAATTTACTAATATAAAGGCTGAGGGGAGGGGTATACCATTCCTTTATATATTGCAGGAAAGAAGGGTCTTGGGAGGGGGGCGAGGGACCTGGCATGGGTCATTTTGGGGGGAGGGGACATGGGTAGAAAACAAAAAGGGTGGGGTGGGGGGGCCTTTTGATGGGGAGGGGGGAACCCTGCTGCGCCACGTGGCGCAAGCAGGGAAGGCGCCACTGCGCCTGGTGCCTTTGCGGATGGCGCCTTCCCTACTTGCGCCACGTGGCGCTGCAGGGTCAGGTTGTGTCTTTTTTTTTTTTTAATGGTAGGTGCCAGTCTGAGTGGCGCCTTTAAAGGAGCCACTCTGACTGGCGCCTTTGACCAGTCAGAGAAAAAAAAATAAAAAATGACACGTGACCAAAAGGACCCCCCATTGGTAAATTGTTTCAGAACAACCCTAAACTGGTAAATAGTTTCTAAAACAACACTACTTTGGTCAATTTGCCCAGAGCAGCCACTGCCACCCATCCCCTCCCACCATCATCTCTGCTCCGCAACTCGTCAGTCGTCCCTGCTCGTCGGCTCCACTGGAGTTCCTCTCCGCTCGTCGTCATCGCGCGGCTCCACCACCCTGAATTCCTCTCCGGTAGTCGTCGTCGCGTGGCTCCTCTCTAGTCCCTCCGCGAGCTCCGCACTTCTCCCCCGCTGCAGATCTAAAAGGTTGGTTTCTGCTTTTCTCTGTTTTTCATAATCATTAGACTATAGTTACCTCTATTTGTGGCTTTTCTCTGTTTATGGGAAGGTGGGAACTGGGAAGATGGCATAGAAGGGCAAATTTTTTTTAGCAAAATTAAGATGGCATAAAAGCCCTTCTCTCGCGCTGCTTTTCTCTGTTTCTGCAGATCTTTATGTTGGCTGTGTGATTTAATTTTATTTTTTGCTTGAACTGTAATTGGAATCAACTAACATTACTGGTGAAATTAGTCACCTAATTTACTAATATAAAGGCTCAGGGGAGGGGTATACCATTCCTTTATATATTGCAGGAAAGAAGGGTCTTGGGAGGGGGGGCGAGGGACCTGGCGTGGGTCATTTTGGGGGGAGGGGACATGGGTAGAAAACAAAAGGGGGGGCCATTTTGATGTCGAGGGGGGGAACCCTGCTGCGCCACTTGGCGCAAGAAGGGAAGGCGCCATCAGCTGTGGCGCCTTCCCTGCTTGCGCCACGTGGCACTGTAGGGTCAGGTTGTGTCTTTTTTTCTTTTTTTTAATGGTAGGTGCCAGTCTGAGTGGCGCCTTTAAAGGAGCCACTCTGACTGGCGCCTTTGATCAGTCAGAGAAAAAATAATAAAAAATGACACGTGACCAAAAGGACCCCCCATTAGTAAATTGTTTCAAAACAACCCTAAACTGGTAAATAGTTTCTAAAACAACACTACTTTGGTCAATTTGCCCAGAGCAGCCACTGCCCCCCATCCCCTCCCACCATCATCTCTGCTCCACAACTCGTCAGTCGTCCCTGCTCATCGGCTCCACTGGAGTTCCTCTCCGCTCGTCGTCGTCGCGCGGCTCCACCGCCCCGAGTTCCTCTCCGGTAGTCGTCATCACGCGGTTCCTCTCGAGTCCCTCTGCGAGCTCCGCACTTCTCCCCCGCTGCAGATCTAAAAGGTTGGTTTCTGCTTTTCTCTGTTTTTCATAATCATTAGACTATAGTTACTTCTATTTGTGGCTTTTCTCTGTTTATGGGAAGGTGGGAACTGGGAAGATGGCATAGAAGGGCAAATTTTTTTTAGCAAAATTAAGATGGCATAGAAGCCCTTCTCTCGCGCTGCTTTTCTCTGTTTCTGCAGATCTTTATGTTGGCTGTGTGAAATTTTTTTTTTTTTGCTTGAACTGTAATTGGAATCAACTAACATTACTGGTGAAATTAGTCACCTAATTTACTAATATAAAGGCTGAGGGGAGGGGTATACCATTCCTTTATATATTGCAGGAAAGAAGGGTCTTGGGAGGGGGGCGAGGGACCTGGCGTGGGTCATTTTGGGGGGAGGGGACATGGGTAGAAAACAAAAGGGGTGGGGGGGCATTTTGATGGGGAGGGGGGAACCCTGCTGCGCCACGTGGCGCAAGCAGGGAAGGCGCCACTGCGCCTTTAAAGGCGCCATCCGCAGTGGCGCTATAAGGTCAGGTTGTGTCTTTTTTTTTTTTTAATGGTAGGTGCCAGTCTGAGTGGCGCCTTTAAAGGAGCCACTCTGACTGGCGCCTTTGACCAGTCAGAGAAAAAAAAAAAAAAATGACACGTGACCAAAAGGACCCCCCATTGGTAAATTGTTTCAGAACAACCCTAAACTGGTAAATAGTTTCTAAAACAACACTACTTTGGTCAATTTTCCCATAGCAGCCACTGCCACCCATCCCCTCCCACCATCATCTCTGCTCCGCAACTCGTCAGTCGTCCCTGCTCGTCGGCTCCACTGGAGTTCCTCTCCGCTCGTCGTCGCGCGACTCCACCGCCCCGAGTTCCTCTCCGGTAGTCGTCGTCACGCGGCTCCTCTCGAGTCCCTCCGCGAGCTCCGTACTTCTCCCCCGCTGCAGATCTAAAAGGTTGGTTTCTGCTTTTCTCTGTTTTTCATAATCATTAGACTATAGTTACTTCTATTGGTGGCTTTTCTCTGTTTATGGGAAGGTGGGAACTGGGAAGATGGCATAGAAGGGCAAATTTTTTTTAGCAAAATTAAGATGGCATAGAAGCCCTTCTCTCGCGCTGCTTTTCTCTGTTTCTGCAGATCTTTATGTTGGCTGTGTGAATTTTTTTTTTTTTTTTGCTTGAACTGTAATTGGAATCAACTAACATTACTGGTGAAATTAGTCACCTAATTTACTAATATAAAGGCTGAGGGGAGGGGTATACCATTCCTTTATATATTGCAGGAAAGAAGGGTCTTGGGAGGGGGGGCGAGGGACCTGGCGTGGGTCATTTTGGGGGGAGGGGACATGGGTAGAAAACAAAAGGGTGGGGGGGGGGGCATTTTTGATGGGGAGGGGGGAACCCTGCTGCGCCACGTGGCGCAAGCAGGGAAGGCGCCACTGTGGCGCCTTTGCGGATGGCGCCTTCCCTGCTTGCGCCACGTGGCGCTGCAGGGTCAGGTTGTGTCTTTTTTTTTTTTTTAATGGTAGGTGCCAGTCTGAGTGGCGCCTTTAAAGGAGCCACTCTGACTGGCGCCTTTGATCAGTCAGAGAAAAAAAAATAAAAAATGACACGTGACCAAAAGGACCCCCCATTGGTAAATTGTTTCAGAACAACCCTAAACTGGTAAATAGTTTCTAAAACAACACTACTTTGGTCAATTTGTCCAGAGCAGCCACTGCCACCCATCCCCTCCCACCATCATCTCTGCTCTGCAACTCGTCAGTCGTCCCTGCTCGTCGGCTCCACTGGAGTTCCTCTCCGCTCGTCGTCGTCGCGCGGCTCCACCGCCCCGAATTCCTCTCCGGTAGTCGTCGTCGCGTGGTTCCTCTCTAGTCCCTCCGCGAGCTCCGCACTTCAACCCCGCTGCAGATCTAAAAGGTTGGTTTCTGCTTTTCTCTGTTTTTCATAATCATTAGACTATAGTTACCTCTATTTGTGGCTTTTCTCTGTTTATGGGAAGGTGGGAACTGGGAAGATGGCATAGAAGGGCAAATTTTTTTTAGCAAAATTAAGATGGCATAAAAGCCCTTCTCTCGCGCTGCTTTTCTCTGTTTCTGCAGATCTTTATGTTGGCTGTGTGAATTTTTTTTTTTTTTTGCTTGAACTGTAATTGGAATCAACTAACATTGCTGGTGAAATTAGTCACCTAATTTACTAATATAAAGGCTGAGGGGAGGGGTATACCATTCCTTTATATATTGCAGGAAAGAAGGGTCTTGGGAGGGGGGCGCGAGGGACCTGGCATGGGTCATTTTGGGGGGAGGGGACATGGGTAGAAAACAAAAGGGGGGGGGGGGGCATTTTGATGTCGAGGGGGGGAACCCTGCTGCGCCACTTGGCGCAAAAAGGGAAGGCGCCATCCGCAGTGGCGCCTTCCTTGCTTGCGCCAAGTGGCACTGCAGGGTCAGGTTGTGTCTTTTTTTCTTTTTTTTAATGGTAGGTGCCAGTCTGAGTGGCGCCTTTAAAGGAGCCACTCTGACTGGCGCCTTTTGACCAGTCAGAGAAAAAAAAATAAAAAATGACACGTGACCAAAAGGACCCCCCATTAGTAAATTGTTTCAGAACAACCCTAAACTGGTAAATATTTTCTAAAACAACACTACTTTGGTCAATTTGCCCAGAGCAGCCACTGCCCCCCATCCCCTCCCACCATCATCTCTGCTCCACAACTCGTCAGTCGTCCCTGCTCGTCGGCTCCACTGGAGTTCCTCTCCGCTCGTCGTCGTCGCGCGGCTCCACCTCCCCGAGTTCCTCTCCGGTAGTCGTCATCACGCGGTTCCTCTCGAGTCCCTCTGCGAGCTCCGCACTTCTCCCCCCGCAGCAAATCTAAAAGGTTGGTTTCTGCTTTTCTCTGTTTTTCATAATCATTAGACTATAGTTACTTCTATTTGTGGCTTTTCTCTGTTTATGGGAAGGTGGGAACTGGGAAGATGGCATAGAAGGGCAAATTTTTTTTAGCAAAATTAAGATGGCATAGAAGCCCTTCTCTCGCGCTGCTTTTCTCTGTTTCTGCAGATCTTTATGTTGGCTGTGTGAAATTTTTTTTTTTTTGCTTGAACTGTAATTGGAATCAACTAACATTACTGGTGAAATTAGTCACCTAATTTACTAATATAAAGGCTGTGGGGAGGGGTATACCATTCCTTTATATATTGCAGGAAAGAAGGGTCTTGGGAGGGGGGCGAGGGACCTGGCGTGGGTCATTTTGGGGGGGAGGGGACATGGGTAGAAAACAAAAGGGGTGGGGGGGGGGGGGGCATTTTGATGGGGAGGGGGGAACCCTGCTGCGCCACGTGGCGCAAGCAGGGAAGGCGCCACTGCGCCTTTAAAGGCGCCATCCACAGTGGCGCTATAAGGTCAGGTTGTGTCTTTTTTTTTTTTTTAATGGTAGGTGCCAGTCTGAGTGGCGCCTTTAAAGGAGCCACTCTGACTGGCGCCTTTGACCAGTCAGAGAAAAAAAAAAAAAATGACACGTGACCAAAAGGACCCCCCATTGGTAAATTGTTTCAGAACAACCCTAAACTGGTAAATAGTTTCTAAAACAACACTACTTTGGTCAATTTCCCAGAGCAGCCACTGCCACCCATCCCCTCCCACCATCATCTCTGCTCCCAACTCGTCAGTCGTCCCTGCTCGTCGGCTCCACTGGAGTTCCTCTCCGCTCGTCGTCGTCGCGCGGCTCCACCGCCCCGAGTTCCTCTCCGGTAGTCGTCGTCACGCGGGCTCCTCTCGAGTCCCTCCGCGAGCTCCGTACTTCTCCCCCGCTGCAGATCTAAAAGGTTGGTTTCTGCTTTTCTCTGTTTTTCATAATCATTAGACTATAGTTACTTCTATTTGTGGCTTTTCTCTGTTTATGGGAAGGTGGGAACTGGGAAGATGGCATAGAAGGGCAAATTTTTTTTAGCAAAATTAAGATGGCATAGAAGCCCTTCTCTCGCGCTGCTTTTCTCTGTTTCTGCAGATCTTTATGTTGGCTGTGTGAATTTTTTTTTTTTTTTTTTTGCTTGAACTGTAATTGGAATCAACTAACATTACTGGTGAAATTAGTCACCTAATTTACTAATATAAAGGCTGAGGGGAGGGGTATACCATTCCTTTATATATTGCAGGAAAGAAGGGTCTTGGGAGGGGGGCGAGGGACCTGGCGTGGGTCATTTTGGGGGGAGGGGACATGGGTAGAAAACAAAAAGGGTGGGGTGGGGGGGCATTTTGATGGGGAGGGGGGGAACCCTGCTGCGCCACTTGGCGCAAGCTGGTAAGGCGCCACTGCGCCTGGCGCCTTTGCGGATGGCGCCTTCCCTACTTGCGCCACGTGGCGCTGCAGGGTCAGGTTGTGTCTTTTTTTTTTTTTTAATGGTAGGTGCCAGTCTGAGTGGCGCCTTTAAAGGAGCCACTCTGACTGGCGCCTTTGACCAGTCAGAGAAAAAAAAATAAAAAATGACACGTGACCAAAAGGACCCCCCATTGGTAAATTGTTTCAGAACAACCCTAAACTGGTAAATAGTTTCTAAAACAACACTACTTTGGTCAATTTGCCCAGAGCAGCCACTGCCACCCATCCCCTCCCACCATCATCTCTGCTCCGCAACTCGTCAGTCGTCCCTGCTCGTCGGCTCCACTGGAGTTCCTCTCCGCTCGTCGTCGTCGCGCGGCTCCACCACCCCGAATTCCTCTCCGGTAGTCGTCGTCGCGCGGCTCCTCTCTAGTCCCTCCGCGAGCTCCGCACTTCTCCCCCGCTGCAGATCTAAAAGGTTGGTTTCTGCTTTTCTCTGTTTTTCATAATCATTAGACTATAGTTACCTCTATTTGTGGCTTTTCTCTGTTTATGGGAAGGTGGGAACTGGGAAGATGGCATAGAAGGGCAAATTTTTTTTAGCAAAATTAAGATGGCATAAAAGCCCTTCTCTCGCGCTGCTTTTCTCTGTTTCTGCAGATCTTTATGTTGGCTGTGTGATTTAATTTTTTTTTTGCTTGAACTGTAATTGGAATCAACTAACATTACTGGTGAAATTAGTCACCTAATTTACTAATATAAAGGCTCAGGGGAGGGGTATACCATTCCTTTATATATTGCAGGAAAGAAGGGTCTTGGGAGGGGGGGCGAGGGACCTGGCGTGGGTCATTTTGGGGGGAGGGGACATGGGTAGAAAACAAAAAGGGGGGGGGGGGGGCATTTTGATGTCGAGGGGGGGGAACCCTGCTGCGCCACTTGGCGCAAGGGAAGGCGCCATCCGCAGTGGCGCCTTCCCTGCTTGCGCCAAGTGGCACTGTAGGGTCAGGTTGTGTCTTTTTTTCTTTTTTTTTAATGGTAGGTGCCAGTCTGAGTGGCGCCTTTAAAGGAGCCACTCTGACTGGCGCCTTTGACCAGTCAGAGAAAAAAAATAAAAAATGACACGTGACCAAAAGGACCCCCATTAGTAAATTGTTTCAGAACAACCCTAAACTGGTAAATAGTTTCTAAAACAACACTACTTTGGTCAATTTGCCCAGAGCAGCCACTGCCCCCCATCCCCTCCCACCATCATCTCTGCTCCACAACTCGTCAGTCGTCCCTGCTCGTCGGCTCCACTGGAGTTCCTCTCCGCTCGTCGTCGTCGCGCGGCTCCACCGCCCCGAGTTCCTCTCCGGTAGTCGTCATCACGCGGCTCCTCTCGAGTCCCTCTGCGAGCTCCGCACTTCTCCCCCGCTGCAGATCTAAAAGGTTGGTTTCTGCTTTTCTCTGTTTTTCATAATCATTAGACTATAGTTACTTCTATTTGTGGCTTTTCTCTGTTTATGGGAAGGTGGGAACTGGGAAGATGGCATAGAAGGGCAAATTTTTTTAGCAAAATTAAGATGGCATAGAAGCCCTTCTCTCGCGCTGCTTTTCTCTGTTTCTGCAGATCTTTATGTTGGCTGTGTGAATTTTTTTTTTTTTGCTTGAACTGTAATTGGAATCAACTAACATTACTGGTGAAATTAGTCACCTAATTTACTAATATAAAGGCTGAGGGGTGGGGTATACCATTCCTTTATATATTGCAGGAAAGAAGGGTCTTGGGAGGGGGGGCGAGGGACCTGGCGTGGGTCATTTTGGGGGGAGGGGACATGGGTAGAAAACAAAAGGGGTGGGGGGGGCATTTTGATGGGGAGGGGGGAACCCTGCTGCGCCATGTGGCGCAAGTAGGGAAGGCGCCACTGCGCCTTTAAAGGCGCCATCCGCAGTGGCGCTATAAGGTCAGGTTGTGTCTTTTTTTTTTTTTAATGGTAGGTGCCAGTCTGAGTGGCGCCTTTAAAGGAGCCACTCTGACTGGCGCCTTTGATCAGTCAGAGAAAAAAAAAAAAAAATGACACGTGACCAAAAGGACCCCCCATTGGTAAATTGTTTCAGAACAACCCTAAACTGGTAAATAGTTTCTAAAACAACACTACTTTGGTCAATTTGTCCCAGAGCAGCCACTGCCACCCATCCCCTCCCCTCCCACCATCATCTCTGCTCTGCAACTCGTCAGTCGTCCCTGCTCGTCGGCTCCACTGGAGTTCCTCTCCGCTCGTCGTCGTCGCGCGGCTCCACCGCCCCGAGTTCCTCTCCGGTAGTCGTCGTCACGCGGCTCCTCTCGAGTCCCTCCGCGAGCTCCGCACTTCTCCCCCGCTGCAGATCTAAAAGGTTGGTTTCTGCTTTTCTCTGTTTTTTCATAATCATTAGACTATAGTTACTTCTATTTGTGGCTTTTTCTCTGTTTATGGGAAGGTGGGAACTGGGAAGATGGCATAGAAGGGCAAATTTTTTTTAGCAAAATTAAGATGGCATAGAAAAGCCCTTCTCTCGCGCTGCTTTTCTCTGTTTCTGCAGATCTTTATGTTGGCTGTGTGAATTTTTTTTTTTTTTTTGCTTGAACTGTAATTGGAATCAACTAACATTGCTGGTGAAATTAGTCACCTAATTTACTAATATAAAGGCTGAGGGGAGGGGTATACCATTCCTTTATATATTGCAGGAAAGAAGGGTCTTGGGAGGGGGGGCGAGGGACCTGGCGTGGGTCATTTTGGGGGGAGGGGACATGGGTAGAAAACAAAAAGGGTGGGGTGGGGGGGCATTTTGATGGGGAGGGGGGAACCCTGCTGCGCCACGTGGCGCAAGCTGGGAAGGCACCACTGCGCCTGGCGCCTTTGCGGATGGCGCCTTCCCTACTTGCGCCACGTGGCGCTGCAGGGTCAGGTTGTGTCTTTTTTTTTTTTTAATGGTAGGTGCCAGTCTGAGTGGCGCCTTTAAAGGAGCCACTCTGACTGGCGCCTTTGACCAGTCAGAGAAAAAAAAATAAAAAATGACACGTGACCAAAAGGACCCCCCATTGGTAAATTGTTTCAGAACAACCCTAAACTGGTAAATAGTTTCTAAAACAACACTACTTTGGTCAATTTGCCCAGAGCAGCCACTGCCACCCATCCCCTCCCACCATCATCTCTGCTCCACAACTCGTCAGTCGTCCCTGCTCGTCGGCTCCACTAGAGTTCCTCTCCGCTCGTCGTCATCGCGCGGCTCCACCACCCTGAGTTCCTCTCCGGTAGTCGTCGTCGCGTGGCTCCTCTCTAGTCCCTCCGCGAGCTCCGCACTTCTCCCCCGCTGCAGATCTAAAAGGTTGGTTTCTGCTTTTCTCTGTTTTTCATAATCATTAGACTATAGTTACCTCTATTTGTGGCTTTTCTCTGTTTATGGGAAGGTGGGAACTGGGAAGATGGCATAGAAGGGCAAATTTTTTTTAGCAAAATTAAGATGGCATAGAAGCCCTTCTCTCGCGCTGCTTTTCTCTGTTTCTGCAGATCTTTATGTTGGCTGTGTGATTTAATTTTATTTTTTGCTTGAACTGTAATTGGAATCAACTAACATTACTGGTGAAATTAGTCACCTAATTTACTAATATAAAGGCTGAGGGGAGGGGTATACCATTCCTTTATATATTGCAGGAAAGAAGGGTCTTGGGAGGGGGGGCGAGGGACCTGGCGTGGGTCATTTTGGGGGGAGGGGACATGGGTAGAAAACAAAAAGGGGGGGCATTTTGATGTCGAGGGGGGGAACCCTGCTGCGCCACTTGGCGCAAAAAGGGAAGGCGCCATCCGCAGTGGCGCCTTCCTGCTTGCGCCAAGTGGCACTGTAGGGTCAGGTTGTGTCTTTTTTTCTTTTTTTTTAATGGTAGGTGCCAGTCTGAGTGGCGCCTTTAAAGGAGCCACTCTGACTGGCGCCTTTGATCAGTCAGAGAAAAAAAAATAAAAAATGACACGTGACCAAAAGGACCCCCCATTAGTAAATTGTTTCAGAACAACCCTAAACTGGTAAATAGTTTCTAAAACAACACTACTTTGGTCAATTTGCCCAGAGCAGCCACTGCCCCCCATCCCCTCCCACCATCATCTCTGCTCCACAACTCGTCAGTCGTCCCTGCTCGTCGGCTCCACTGGAGTTCCTCTCCGCTCGTCGTCGTCGCGCGGCTCCACCTCCCCGAGTTCCTCTCCGGTAGTCGTCATCACGCGGCTCCTCTCGAGTCCCTCTGCGAGCTCCGTACTTCTCCCCCGCAGCAAATCTAAAAGGTTGGTTTCTGCTTTTCTCTGTTTTTCATAATCATTAGACTATAGTTACTTCTATTTGTGGCTTTTCTCTGTTTATGGGAAGGTGGGAACTGGGAAGATGGCATAGAAGGGAAAAATTTTTTTAGCAAAATTAAGATGGCATAGAAGCCCTTCTCTCGCGCTGCTATTTCTCTGTTTCTGCAGATCTTTATGTTGGCTGTGTGAATTTTTTTTTTTTTGCTTGAACTGTAATTGGAATCAACTAACATTACTGGTGAAATTAGTCACCTAATTTACTAATATAAAGGCTCAGGGGAGGGGTATACCATTCCTTTATATAATGCAGGAAAGAAGGGTCTTGGGAGGGGGGCGAGGGACCTGGCGTGGGTCATTTTGGGGGAGGGGACATGGGTAGAAAACAAAAGGGGTGGGGGGGGCATTTTGATGGGGAGGGGGGGAACCCTGCTGCGCCACGTGGCGCAAGCAGGGAAGGCGCCACTGCGCCTTTAAAGGCACCATCCACAGTGGCGCTGCAGGTCAGGTTGTGTCTTTTTTTTTTTTAATGGTAGGTGCCAGTCTCAGTGGCGCCTTTAAAGGAACCACTCTGACTGGCGCCTTTGACCAGTCAGAGAAAAAAATAAAAAATGACACGTGACCAAAAGGACCCCCCATTAGTAAATTGTTTCAGAACAACCCTAAACTGGTAAATAGTTTCTAAAACAACACTACTTTGGTCAATTTTCCAAGAGCAGCCACTGCCACCCATCCCCTCCCACCATCATCTCTGCTCCGCAACTCGTCAGTCGTCCCTGCTCGTCGGCTCCACTGGAGTTCCTCTCCGCTCGTCGTCGTCGCGCGGCTCCACCGCCCCGAGTTCCTCTCCGGTAGTCGTCGTCACGGGCTCCTCTCGAGTCCCTCCGCGAGCTCCGCACTTCTCCCCCGCTGCAGATCTAAAAGGTTGGTTTCTGCTTTTCTCTGTTTTTCATAATCGTTAGACTATAGTTACTTCTATTGGTGGCTTTTCTCTGTTTATGGGAAGGTGGGAACTGGGAAGATGGCATAGAAGGGCAAATTTTTTTTAGCAAAATTAAGATGGCATAGAAGCCCTTCTCTCGCGCTGCTTTTCTCTGTTTCTGCAGATCTTTATGTTGGCTGTGTGAAATTTTTTTTTTTTTTGCTTGAACTGTAATTGGAATCAACTAACATTGCTGGTGAAATTAGTCACCTAATTTACTAATATAAAGGCTGAGGGGAGGGGCATACCATTCCTTTATATATTGCAGGAAAGAAGGGTCTTGGGAGGGGGGGCGAGGGACCTGGCATGGGTCATTTTGGGGGGAGGGGACATGGGTAGAAAACAAAAAGGGTGGGGTGGGGGGGCATTTTGATGGGGAGGGGGGAACCCTGCTGCGCCATGTGGCGCAAGCAGGGAAGGCGCCACTGCGCCTGGCGCCTTTGCGGATGGCGCCTTCCCTGCTTGCGCCACGTGGCGCTGCAGGGTCAGGTTGTGTCTTTTTTTTTTTTTAATGGTAGGTGCCAGTCTGAGTGGCGCCTTTAAAGGAGCCACTCTGACTGGCGCCTTTGACCAGTCAGAGAAAAAAAAATAAAAAATGACACGTGACCAAAAGGACCCCCCATTGGTAAATTGTTTCAGAACAACCCTAAACTGGTAAATAGTTTCTAAAACAACACTACTTTGGTCAATTTGTCCAGAGCAGCCACTGCCACCCATCCCCTCCCACCATCATCTCTGCTCTGCAACTCGTCAGTCGTCCCTGCTCGTCGGCTCCACTGGAGTTCCTCTCCGCTCGTCGTCGTCGCGCGGCTCCACCGCCCCGAATTCCTCTCCGGTAGTCGTCATCGCGTTTCCTCTCTAGTCCCTCCGCGAGCTCCGCACTTCTCCCCCGCTGCAGATCTAAAAGGTTGGTTTCTGCTTTTCTCTGTTTTTCATAATCATTAGACTATAGTTACCTCTATTTGTGGCTTTTCTCTGTTTATGGGAAGGTGGGAACTGGGAAGATGGCATAGAAGGGCAAATTTTTTTTAGCAAAATTAAGATGGCATAAAAGCCCTTCTCTCGCGCTGCTTTTCTCTGTTTCTGCAGATCTTTATGTTGGCTGTGTGATTTAATTTTATTTTTTGGTTGAACTGTAATTGGAATCAACTAACATTACTGGTGAAATTAGTCACCTAATTTACTAATATAAAGGCTCAGGGGAGGGGTATACCATTCCTTTATATATTGCAGGAAAGAAGGGTCTTGGGAGGGGGGGCGAGGGACCTGGCGTGGGTCATTTTGGGGGGAGGGGACATGGGTAGAAAACAAAAGGGGGGGGGGGCATTTTGATGGCGAGGGGGGAACCCTGCTGCGCCACTTGGCGCAAGAAGGGAAGGCGCCATCCGCAGTGGCGCCTTCCCTGCTTGCGCCACGTGGCACTGTAGGGTCAGGTTGTGTCTTTTTTTATTTTTTTTTAATGGTAGGTGCCAGTCTGAGTGGCGCCTTTAAAGGAGCCACTCTGACTGGCGCCTTTGACCAGTCAGAGAAAAAAAAATAAAAAATGACACGTGACCAAAAGGACCCCCCATTAGTAAATTGTTTCAGAACAACCCTAAACTGGTAAATAGTTTCTAAAACAACACTACTTTGGTCAATTTGCCCAGAGCAGCCACTGCCCCCCATCCCCTCCCACCATCATCTCTGCTCCACAACTCGTCAGTCGTCCCTGCTCGTCGGCTCCACTGGAGTTCCTCTCCGCTCGTCGTCGTCGCGTGGCTCCACCGCCCCGAGTTCCTCTCTGGTAGTCGTCGTCGCGCGGCTCCTCTCGAGTCGCTCCGCGAGCTCCACACTTCTCCCCCGCTGCAGATCTAAAAGGTTGGTTTCTGCTTTTCTCTGTTTTTCATAATCATTAGACTATAGTTACTTCTATTTGTGGCTTTTCTCTGTATATGGGAAGGTGGGAACTGGGAAGATGGCATAGAAGGGCAAATTTTTTTTAGCAAAATTAAGATGGCATAGAAGCCCTTCTCTCGCGCTGCTTTTCTCTGTTTCTGCTGATCTTTATGTTGGCTGTGTGAAAAATTATTTTTTTTTTTTTTGCTTGAACTGTAATTGGAATCAGATAACATTACTGGTGAAATTAGTCACCTAATTTACTAATATAAAGGCTGAGGGAAGGGGTATACCATTCCATTATATATTGCAGGAAAGAAGGGTCTTGGGAAGGGGGCGAGGGACCTGGCGTGGGTCATTTTGGGGGAGGGGACATGGGTAGAAAACAAAAGGGGTGGGGGGGCATTTTGATGGGGAGGGGGGGAACCCTGCTGCGCCACGTGGCGCAAGCAGGGAAGGCGCCACTGCGCCTGGCGCCTTTAAAGGCGCCATCCACAGGGGCGCTGCAGGGTCAGGTTGTGTCTTTTTCTTTTTTTTAATGGTAGGTGCCAGTCTCAGTGGCGCCTTTAAAGGAACCACTCTGACTGGCGCCTTTGACCAGTCAGAGAAAAAAAATAAATAAATGACATGTGACCAAAAGGACCCCCCATTGGTAAATTGTTTCAGAACAACCCTAAACTGGTAAATAGTTTCTAAAACAACGCTACTTTGGTCAATTTTCCCAGAGCAGCCACTGCCACCCATCCCCTCCCACCATCATCTCTGCTCCGCAACTCGTCAGTCCTCCCTGTTCGTCGGCTCCAGTGGAGTTCCTCTCCGCTCGTCGTCGTCGCGTGGCTCCACCGCCACGAGTTCCTCTCTGGTAGTCGTCGTCGCGCGGCTCCTCTCGAGTCCCTCCGCGAGCTCCGCACTTCTCCCCCGCTGCAGATCTAAAAGGTTGGTTTCTGCTTTTCTCTGTTTTTCATAATCATTAGACTATAGTTACTTCTATTTGTGGCTTTTCTCTGTATATGGGAAGGTGGGAACTGGGAAGATGGCATAGAAGGGCAAATTTTTTTTAGCAAAATTAAGATGGCATAGAAGCCCTTCTCTCGCGCTGCTTTTCTCTGTTTCTGCAGATCTTTATGTTGGCTGTGTGAAAAATTATTTTTTTTGCTTGAACAGTAATTGGAATCAACTAACATTTCTGGTGAAATTAGTCACCTAATTTACTAATATAAAGGCTGAGGGGAGGGGTATACCATTCCTTTATATATTGCAGGAAAGAAGGGTCTTGGGAAGGGGGCGAGGGATCTGGCGTGGGTCATTTTGGGGGGAGGGGACATGGGTAGAAAACAAAAGGGGTGGGGGGGGCATTTTGATTGGGAGGGGGGAACCCTGCTGCGCCACGTGGCGCAAGCAGGGAAGGCGCCACTGCGCCTGGCGCCTTTAAAGGTGCCATCCGCAGGGGCGCTGCAGGGTCAGGTTGTGTCTTTTTTTTTTTTTTAATGGTAGGTGCCAGTCTCAGTGGCGCCTTTAAAGGAACCACTCTGACTGGCGCCTTTGACCAGTCAGAGAAAAAATAATAATAAATGACACGTGACCTAAAGGACCCCCCATTGGTAAATTGTTTCAGAACAACCCTAAACTGGTAAATAGTTTCTAAAACAACGCTACTTTGGTCAATTTTCCCAGTGCAGCCACTGCCACCCATCCCCTCCCACCATCATCTCTGCTCCGCAACTCGTCAGTCGTCCCTGCTCGTCGGCTCCACTGGAGTTCCTCTCCGCTCGTCGTCGTCGCGCGGCTCCACCGGCCCGACTTCCTCTCCGGTAGTCGTCGTCGCGCGGCTCCTCTCGAGTCCCTCCGCGAGCTCCGCACTTCTCCCCCGCTGTAGATCTAAAAGGTTGGTTTCTGCTTTTCTCTGTTTTTCATAATCATTAGACTATAGTTACTTCTATTTGTGGCTTTTCTCTGTTTATGGGAAGGTGGGAACTGGGAAGATGGCATAGAAGGGCAAATTTTTTTTATGAAAATTAAGATGGCATAAAAGCCCTTCTCTCACGCTGCTTTTCTCTGTTTCTGCAGATCTTTATGTTGGCTGTGTGATTTAATTTTATTTTTTGCTTGAACTGTAATTGGAATCAACTAACATTACTGGTGAAATTAGTCACCTAATTTACTAATATAAAGGCTCAGGGGAGGGGTATACCATTCCTTTATATATTGCAGGAAAGAAAGGTCTTGGGAGGGGGGGCGAGGGACCTGGCGTGGGTCATTTTGGGGGGAGGGGACATGGGTAGAAAACAAAAGGGGTGGGGTGGGAGGGGCATTTTGATGGGGAGGGGGGAACACTGCTGCGCCACGTGGCGTTAAGCAGGGAAGGCGCCACTGCGCCTGGCGCCTTTGCGGATGGCGCCTTCCCTGCTTGCGCCACGTGGCGCTGTAGGGTCAGGTTGTGTCTTTTTTTTTTTTTTAATGGTAGGTGCCAGTCTGAGTGGCGCCTTTAAAGGAGCCACTCTGACTGGTGCCTTTGACCAGTCAGAGAAAAAAAATAAAAAAAAATGACACGTGACCAAAAGGACACCCCATTGGTAAATTGTTTCAGAACAACCCTAAACTGGTAAATAGTTTCTAAAACAACACTACTTTGGTCAATTTTCCCAGAGCAGCCACTGCCCCCATCCCCTCCCACCATCATCTCTGCTCCGCAACTCGTCAGTCGTCCCTGCTCGTCGGCTCCACTGGTGTTCCTATCCGCTCGTCGTCGTCGCGCGGCTCCACCGCCCCGAGTTCCTCTCCGGTAGTCGTCGTCGCGCGGCTCCTCTCGAGTCTCTCCGCGAGCTCCACACTTCTCCCCCGCTGCAGATCTAAAAGGTTGGTTTCTGGTTTTCTCTGTTTTTCATAATCATTAGACTATAGTTACTTCTATTTGTGGCTTTTCTCTGTTTATGGGAAGGTGGGAATTGGGAAGATGGCATAGAAGGGCAAATTTTTTTTAGCAAAATTAAGATGGCATAAAAGCCCTTCTCTCGCGCTGCTTTTCTCTGTTTCTGCAGATCTTTATGTTGGCTGTGTGAATTTTTTTTTTTTTGCTTGAACTGTAATTGGAATCAACTAACATTACTGGTGAAATTATTCACCTAATTTACTAATATAAAGGCTGAGGGGAGGGGTATACCATTCCTTTATATATTGCAGGAAAGAAGGGTCTTGGAAGGGGGGGCGAGGGACCTGGCGTGGGTCATTTTGGGGGGAGGGGACATGGGTAGAAAACAAAAGGGGTGGGGGTGGGGGGGGGGCATTTTGATGGGGAGGGGGCGAACCCTGCTGTGCCACGTGGCGCAAGCAGGGAAGGCGCCTGGCGCCTTTAAAGGCGCCATCTGCAGTGGCGCCCTCCCTGCACGTGGCGCTAGCAGGGTCAGGTTGTGTCTTTTTTTTTTTTTAATGGTAGGTGCCAGTCTGAGTGGCGCCTTTAAAGGAGCCACTCTGACTGGCGCCTTTGACCAGTCAGCGAAAAAAAAAAAAATGACACGTGACCAAAAGGACCCCCCATTGGTAAATTGTTTCAGAACAACCCTAAACTGGTAACTAGTTTCTAAAACAACACTACTTTGGTCAATTTGCCCAGAGCAGCCACTGCCACCCATCCCCTCCCACCATCATCTCTGCTCCGCAACTCGTCAGTCATCCCTGCTCGTCGGCTCCACTGGAGTTTCTCTCCGCTAGTCGTCGTCGCGCGGCTCCACCGGCCCGAGTTCCTCTCCGGTAGTCGTCATCACGCGGCTCCTCTCGAGTCCCTCCGCGAGCTCCGCACTTCTCCCAGGCTGCAGATCTAAAAGGTTGGTTTCTGCTTTTCTCTATTTTTCATAATCATTAGACTATAGTTACTTCTATTTGTGGCTTTTCTCTGTTTATGGGAAGGTGGGAACTAGGGAAGATGGCATAGAAGGGCAAATTTTTTTTTAGCAAAACTAAGATGGCATAAAAGCCCTTCTCTCGTGCTGCTTTTCTCTATTTCTGCAGATCTTTATGTTGGCTGTGTGATTTATTTATTTTTTTTGCTGAACTGTAATTGGAATCAACTAACATTACTGGTGAAATTAGTCACCTAATTTACTAATATAAAGGCTGAGGGGATGGGTATACCATTCTTTTATATATTGCAGGAAAGAAGGGTCTTGGGAGGGGGGCGAGGGACCTAGCGTGGGTCATTTTGGGGGGAGGGGACACGGGTAGAAAACAAAAGGGGTGGGGGCGGGCATTTTGATGGCGAGGGGGGAACCCTGCTGCGCCACGTGGCGCAAGCAGGGAAGGCGCCACTGCGGATGGCGCCTGGGTCAGGTTTTGTATTTTTATTTTTTTTTTTTAATAGTAGGTGCCAGTATGAGTGGCGCCTTTAAAGGAGCCACTCTGACTGGTGCCTTTGACCACTCATAAAAAAAATAAAAAAATGACACGTGACAAAAAGGACCCCCCATTGGTAAATTGTTTCAGAACAACCCTAAACTGGTAAATAGTTTCTAAAACAACACTACTTTGGTCAATTTGCCTAGAGCAGCCACTGCCCCCCATCCCCTCCCACCATCATCTCTGCTCCGCAACTCGTCAGTCGTCCCTGCTCGTCGGCTCCACTGGAGTTCCTCTCCGCTCGTCGTCGTCGCGCGGCTCCACCGCCCCGAGTTCCTCTCCGGTAGTCGTCATCGCGCGGCTCCTCTCGAGTCCCTCTGCGAGCTCCGCACTTCTCCCCCGCTGCAGATCTAAAAGGTTGGTTTCTGCTTTTCTCTGTTTTTCATAATCATTAGACTATAGTTACTTCTATTTGTGGCTTTTCTCTGTTTATGGGAAGGTGGGAACTAGGAAGATGGCATAGAAGGGCAAATTTTTTTTAGCAAAATTAAGATGGCATAAAAGCCCTCCTCTCGCGCTGCTTTTCTCTGTTTCTGCAGATCTTTATGTTGGCTGTGTGATTTTTTTATTTTATTTTTTTGCTTGAACTGTAATTGGAATCAACTAACATTACTGGTGAAATTAGTCACCTAATTTACTAATATAAAGGCTGAGTAGCTTGAGCGGCTACTATGTATATCTATCTATTTCTATATCTATACTAATATAAAAGCTGAGTTCCCTTTTTAGGAATTTTTTTAGGGACCTAATAACTCGACTGTTCTGGCCCCTTGCTGAAATTATTTTTGAACCCCTAAAACTTCCTTCCTTTCCTCCCATTTTCATACTCTCCAAATTGGGGGTGTGGGATTTTCTTATATTCGATCATTAAACTTCCAAACAATGAAGTGAAGTCGTTAATAATAAAGTTGTTAGTAACAGAGTGGAGTGGGTACGCTAAAATTAACGGTGTTATCAACAGAGGTGACGTGAAGGGTTTGGCTAAAATGAATCTTGTTATAAATAGAGGACCAAAATAAATCTAAAAATAAGATAAGAGCAAAAGTCTAACTTAACCAACTGTTTTTGTATGGACCCAATTTATTTGGGTCGAACCCACAGGTGCATTACCACTACTGATCCAATATCACCTTGTTCCTCTATCTCCCTCTTCTTGGGCCCTTAACTGGAACTTCCAGGTTTTCTTCGGTTGCAACACTGGTGTCCAGGTTAATCAACGCAAACCCTATAATATACGAAAAGAAAGAGCGTCGTGCTCGCACTGTGCTATCTATTTCTGACGACAACGACGTCGCTGAACCAATCGACCAACAAGAGGTTTTTGATATCCTTTTTCACATTTCGAATTTCATTTCCCTGAATGTATCATCATTAATTCTGAAATTTTTTTCGTAATAATCAACGAAATGGATCATATAATCATAATATTGGTATGCGTTAATGTTTCCTTAACATTCACAAATCATTTGAGAGATATTAAGGACCCTGAGCACCCTTACTCATTGGAAGAGCTCAAGGTGATAACGGAAGAAGCGGTTGAAGTCGATGACCAGAATAGTTATGTTAGGTACTTATGATTTCTTTTTCAAGGCTTGTGTTTTTAGGAAACAAAAATTTACTTTGCTTATTTTTTGGATGATAACTTTCATTTGGTTTAGGGTTACATTTACTCCAACGGTGGAGCATTGCAGTATGGCCACAATTATAGGTCTGTGCTTACGAGTCAAGCTCATGAGAAGCTTGCCTTCGCGATACAAGGTAGTGGTTATGATTATTCGGTGTTTTGTTTCGAGAAGTAAACCTGTTTAATGATTGATAATTGCAAACAAAACATGTTGATAGATTGTTTTGTTATGAATATGTTAATATATGATTGGTAGAGGGCGAGCCTTGGTTAATGGTAAGGTGTTAGATGTGGGCCTTAATGAGCCTTTGTTGGTAATAGATAAGTTAGTAGCAGTTAAATATAACAGTTAGTAGCAGTTAATTAGAGTGAGTTAGTTAGTTTGCCTATAAATAAGAGGAGAGAATGGGAGAGGGTATCTTGTGAATTGAATAGGAATTGGGGCATTTGGAGAGGTGCAGACCCTCGAAGTTCTGCTATATTGTACTGTAATCAAAGGATTATCCCTATTTTCTTAGTAATATCTTCTAATCAAATATCGATTTCTATCAACTGGTATCCAAGCTCTTCGATTCTGGAAGTGGATTTTTATGGCTTCCACGAGAGGAATGGAGACTCTGACAGAATTTTTGGAGCGATCCTATGAGAACTAGTGGTGACACGAGTTAAGATTCGGGAAGTAAGACAGTTCATTGAAGAAGGAAGGGTGAACGACTTGAAATTCGGAGGCAGATCGGAGAATTAGTCGACGCAATACGTCGATTAGCGAACCGCAGTGAGAATCAACATACAAGTGGAGGAAACAACGGCAGAGCAGGTAACGGCTGGGATAACACTGACGATCCTCCTAACCGCAAAGAGCGATGGCGGAAAATCGAAATTCCAATCTTCCATGGCGAAGATGCCTCTTGTTGGGCGAAACGAGTAGAACAATATTTCGAGTTCAAAGGTAAAAGTGATGTGGAGAAAATTCAGGCGGTGAAGGTCGTGATGGAGTGAGAGGCTATGTGGTTGTTCAAATGGTGGGAGATGTGTGCTTTGAATCCCACATGGGAGGATTTTCGATCCGCCGTGATACATAGGTTTCGGTCTTCATAGCAGAACCAAGAAGAAAAGTCACAAGCGGTGGAGTCACAAAATGAAGAGAAGGAAGACGATGGTGATGCATCCAAGAGCCAGAAATTCCAGAATTCAGATTCGGTTGCAATAAATAGGAAGGAGGAGGTTATCTGTTCTCCAGGAAGAATTCGATACAGTGAGAAGAAAAGGGAAACCGCCGCCGTCCCACCGAAAATTTGGTGACGAAGAGAAGATGGAGGTCGAGTAAGAAGGAGACCGTGGATGGCACACTTCCTGTCAAGCCACCGACGGAACCGACAGAACCACCGGACCAGGTTCGTCATGAGGAGATCCAGGCGACGATGCTGAGGGTAGAGATGGCGGTGTCACGACAACCCCAATCCCGCTGCGGAATGACTGATGGTGGGACACTTTTAGTAGGGCTAGTGCCATCACCGGAACCACCCTTGCCGAACGATGGAGATGTGAAAAATGTCGAAGGAACCGCATCGTTTCTGTGTACGATCGTCATGAAGGAGAAGGAGGGAAAGACTAGGGCAAAAGTGGAGAATTGCCAGAAAAGGCCATAGGTTAACGTAATGGGCCAGGCCCAGTTCTTTGGGAAGGAGCAATGGGGTAGCATAAGAACTATTGGGTATGCATTAGTAGAGCAAAATTCATTCATTACTATACCCATCTATCATAGTTTTCTGAATACTGGGCCTTTCAATGTTGGGTCACAACCCAAAATAATGAGGAAGGGTGCTGAGTATACAAATATGATAGTGTGGCGGCATTTGCAAGGTAGCTTGAGAGATCAGGACCTTTTCTTATGGGAAACCAATGCAAAGTGTTGGTTGGAATGTTTCAAACACCTTCGAGAAACAAGAACCATCAATAGAAGAAAATGGCAATGGCCTTCCAAAAGAGAACCCCCTCTGTTTGCAGTAGCTCCATGGGACCCTGGCAAATTTAAATGATTCCGAATGACTTAGTTCAGAAGAATTGAATCAACAAGACATGGAGGCTTGGGTAGCCGAAAGTAAAGATATCCTTATGAATATGATGGCAGAATTTCTTCCATGGTTTTTAGCATCTATATCACCTGATGAATCTCAGGACTTGCGGAAGTGCTTAAGAAAGATAGTGCCGGAGGAAAAGCTTCTTCAAAAGGTTATTTTCACCTGGATGGAAGGGACAAGTATTGCTAACACAGTTGGAAATGGTGTAGATCATTCTCAGGTTCGATGTAGTAGTCCATTGACCCATCAAATTGGGAAAGTAAAATGGGCATGTGAGCCGACGGCTTTTAATGAAAGGTTGCAATTCATTGCTGAGGTTTGCTTATTTCACAGTATTGCGGGAGAATTTTCTTTCTTTCAAGAGCAGACTGAAGAAGGAAGCCAATTTAACGACTTCCAAGTATTTGATTGAAAGTGTTCAAAATGAAAGAGCATCATCTAATTCCGAAGCTGAATTTTATTCCAAGATGTACTCACCCACTAATCTTATGATGGAAACCATACAAAGACATTTCCACATGAAGCATCAAGTGTTTTGCCCAATGGGTGAGGTTAGGCAGAGGCTAGGGAAACAAAGTGGAGCCGAAATTCAAGATAGATGTGTCAAACAATGGGACCTTGATGGATAGCTTCATACGACAATAACAACACGATCATCGTGCTTCAATCAGTGGGACCTCGGAAAAATTATTCTTTAGAGACCAATTGCCATTCATCTTGAGGACAAGGTGAATGTTTAAGGGGGGGAGTATTGTTAGATGTGGGCCTTAATGAGCCTTTGTTGGTAATAGAGAAGTTAGTAGCAGTTAAATATAATAGACAGTTAATTAGACTAGTCTTGGCGTCCAGATCACGTGTAGTCTACGCATCCACTACTGTTGGTGTGCCGCGTCCACTACATATGTTTCTACGCGTCCACTCTCAATCTTGTGTGGACTCGCCTATGCATAAAAAAATTTTTATTATATTAATTTGTCTGTGGACATATTTATTTTAAAACGTTTTGTTTTAACTATTTCCTTGCTGAGTCAGCTACTTCCATCAATCCCATCATAACTTTTTACGGTCCCAATATACCAACGCCGTTTTTCACTAAAGACATGTCTTGTCAATTATTTCCTTTTGAATTTTCTTTGAAAATTGTTGGTATTCGGAACTCTTTAAAAGTAACCTCTTTCCCTCTGAAAAACCTTTCGCTACCCTTCATCCCTGTTAACCACTCTCTGAAATTTTCGAACTCTCTATTCTTCCAAACCGTAACTCATTTACTCAACAATGGCTTCAACCTCTACTCCCGTGCCTGCTTTTGCAACCGACATCATGACCATTGCTATGGAACATCATTTCGATTTTGAAATTCTAAGTGAATACAACTTGGATGTGAGTAAGTTTATCAACGCTGCTGGTTGGGATGGAATATTTCTGGAAAAGGTCTCAATATATCCCGATTTGATAAGGGAATTCTGGAGAAGACCGAAAGATTTCTGAAACAGAGGTAGTAGGGTTTGTATTGGGAAAGAAGATAACAGTATCCGAGAAAACCATCTCTGATGCTATTGTTTGTGCTCAAGAGGGTTTGGTCTTCACAGAGAACTGGGAAGAAGACCTAGGCGGTACAGAGACCATTACCGTTACACTGATGAGGCAAGATACCATGAGAAACTCACTCATGGAAATCATCTGAGATGAAGGATCACATCAGGATTCTTCACCAAATCTTGAACAAGGTGGTACTACATAAGATAGGGTCTAAGGACAACCTATCAGCTCTTCATAAATTCTGCCTTTGCAATCTGGTCTTTGAGACAAAGATAAACTTGCCATGGATCCTGTTTCATCGCTTCAAGGATGCCATTACCAACAAGGAAACAACCTCACACATCACCTTCACTCATCTTCTGTCAAAAATATTCAAACAGCAAGGCCTGTATGATGATCTAAATGCAAAGCCTTAGGGTGAATAGGAAAGAATTCTTCGTTCGAAAGGAATGCAAGCTGCTGTTTTTTGGGAGAAGTAATCTTAGTGGCATGCAACTTGATACATACAAGCAAGTTGAA
Organism: Echinosophora koreensis; assembly: GCA_035048595.1. Taxonomy (NCBI): domain Eukaryota; kingdom Viridiplantae; phylum Streptophyta; class Magnoliopsida; order Fabales; family Fabaceae; genus Echinosophora; species Echinosophora koreensis. The sequence goes on from JAPCYP010000103.1 coordinate 183,205, forward strand.
ATGGCCAAACATGAGGAGAAGATGAAGATTAAAGAAGAATCAGTTGAGGCCAACAATGCTGCAACCCTTAGTCTCAAGAGAGGAACCAAGAGGAAGACAATGGCCGTCAGGAAGCCTAATCCTGAAAGGCCTACCAAAGGCATTGTGATTAATGAACCCAGAGCTGAGGCACCTCAACCTGATCCTCAACCGGCTCCCAAGAGAGCAAGGAAATTGGTTTTGTCTCCAGATGAGGATGATGAAGATAATGTTCCTCTGAGAACAGTCATGAAGAGGAAAGCAAGTGAAACTGCTACTGTGCCTACCAAGAGGAGGCAACCTGCAAGAAAGCAAGGAGCTTTGCAGCCTCTGAGGTAAACATCTCTGCTGAAAATCCTGTAAATGTAGCAGAAGATGTTCCTAATGTAAATACTGAGAGTGACAGTGTCCCTACTCCTGAAGTAGGTTTCTTTGATGATGTATATAGACCTACTCTACCCACACCCCAACCTTCACCCCAAAAAGCCCAGACTGACCAAACCACAACCCCATCCTCACCACAAAGCACCCCAAATCAATTGACCATACCACAACCTTCACCAATCAAAACCATCTTTCCACCAATAATACCTGATTCTGACCCCTGGTTTCATCAAAAGGATGATGGAATTTGCTCAGGTGCCCCTTTCCCTAAACCCCTTAGAGAACTCTTTCCACCCCTTGTACCCTCATCCACTCTCTTTGCAAATAAATCTGACAATTGGGCTCAGATCACGAGAGATTGGAGAGTTCTGTTTCACACTCACCAACCAGACCCTGAGATTGACCTTAACACTCCTCTTACCAGGTGGTATCCATATGTTGAATATGACTTTGAACCTTATGAGGACTACCCTTGGACCACCAAATATCCAAACTCTCAGCCTCCCAAAGGACCCTTCCCATCTGAAATGAACAACCAACATGGACCTCTCCTTAACCACCTACCCCTTAAGCGTTTCCCACAAAGAAAAATTTACCCCAACCTCACAAAAACCCCACCTTTAATTCCACATACTGATGGAGTAGAAAGGCACATCATTCCAGTATGGGAGACTGACTCTAAAAGGAACAAGCTGCCTACCATTCCAGAGAAAAGAGCCAGATCTTCTGAGCACAATCCAATCATACTGGATGGCAACACAAAATGGAGGAAATTCGAACATCCCAGCATCTATGGAAGAGCATCTGACCCCTTCACAAATCAGCTTTTCTATAATATACTGAAATGGGAGTTCAGCTACTTCCAAGTAGATAGAGCTGCACATTGTGTTCCTCTCACCTGGCTTAGGCATGACAAGGAAACACGTGTAGGCATTGCTCCCTACCCTATCTGTCCTAGGCTTGGCATGATAGATCTCAACATAGGAAGTGCAGAAGAAATAAGGGAGTCATGCCTGAAGCTCACTCTGCTATGCTGGATGTATCTGAAGAAACTTTTGATTACTCCAAGCTTGAATACTATCTGTATATGGAGGATGTGAGGAATATAGGAGAGATGATAGCTGCTGACTACTGGAAGTCTCACATAATCCACTGCACCAGGGAAGCTTCATCTTCTGGCCTATCTCAGGAAGAGAAGCAAGAAATTCCCAAGATCAGAGGAAAGTGTGGACTCTCTAAGTTCAGACACATGATCTACAAAGATCTGTGGACACTCCCAATCACCAGCAGGGATGTGGAGGAAATTACTCCTATCCACTGGGCAAAGGATGTCCCTAAGAAATTTGTACAAGCTGCCACTGCCTCTCCAACAATCTCTTCTTCTGAACATATAGCAGAGGAGTTGATTGTAGAAGGCCCTGAACTGAATGCTGAAATGTCTTCTCAACCTGCTTCTGTTGAACCTCCATCTGTACAAGCTGAGCAGTCTGCTGAGGTCTGTGTTTTCTAAGCAAGGTGTTGAGTCTGCTAAGACTTCTTCCCAACCATTAGCTCTTGCTATGGTTAATCCACCAGCTCAAGCTCAAGACACTGTCTCTGACACTGCTGAGAGCTCAAGACAACTATCCTTGCCACCCAATCTTGAAGACATCATTGGAAAAATTGTTGATGATAAGGTTGGCAAGCTAGTTGAAGAGAAAACAGAACAGATGGCTCAACAATTTGAAGAACGGGTGCAGAGGCAAGTTCAAGATACTCTGGCCCCTACAAATGCTATGGTGACTCATATGCTAGCATTCCTGATGGACTTCCAAAAGAACCAAAACCCTAACCCAAACCAACCCCCTCCTCCTCCTCCTCCTACCTAAACCTTTTCCTTCTTTGTTCAGTATTTTTTTTTCGTCTTTCGTTTTCTGTTTGCTGACAATGATGGTCCACTCCCTTTACCTTTTTGTCTGATGACAAAAAAAGGGGGAGAAAGGAAAGATTAAATTTTATACAGAGAATGTCAAACAGAGACATGTTTTTTTATGAAAAAGTACATATTTGTCTGCATATGCATAAGTTTATATTCATCTTGATGATACTATGCCTTGACTTTATGCTTATGCCTATTTTTGTCTAAAAATTATGCTTTGATACTGCTTTGAACTGCTTAGTCTCAAATGTTTAACAAGCTGCTATCTTGGTCTAATAACTTATATTATCTTGCAAATAAGACTTAGCTTCATATGCCTTAACTGCTTTGATCTGATGAATGCTTTGTCTTAAGGGGAGCCTTGTAAGCTCTCTTAGACTTTGAAAAATAAATTTAATTAGTTTTTGTCATCATCAAAAAGGGGGAGATTGTTGGAACCAAAGTAATTTGGATTAAATAATCTCTAAGTTTTGATGTTAACAAAAAGGATTAAATTTGTACAGCAAAGTGTTAGTAGTAATCTAACAAGTGCCTTCACCCTTAAAGGATCTCTGATTATAAATATAAGTTAAAATGTTAAGTCTATTTACTTTGCAATCTGCGTCCATATATTATTTTATTCTTTAATTTGAAAGATTCCCTGAGTGGACGAGTCCACTCTTTCATTGGAAGGATTTCCTTTAACTCAAGTGCCACGTCAGTGGACGTGCTCTTGAATGCTTCTAGTAGACGGAAAAATCCCTTTTAAGTAGACGCGAGTTGCTCTCCAATAAAAACATTTATTTATAAGTGCCACGCCACTGGACGGAGATCTTAAACAACTCAAGTTCTGGCAAGACCAATGTTTTGAGTAGACGTAGAAATTTTGCCACGTCAGTGGACGCAGCCTTAAAAGATTTTTTTCCGGACCTTGCCTTTACAATTGTTTTGATGGATGAAGAATTTGAGAATTTATATCTTATTTAATGCAATCTGAACCAAAGTGAATTTGTTTCATATGATTGATATTTATTTCAAATATATAATGGTCCTTCTCATTTGCTATTAACGGTTTTATTGTCTTGTTTCTATGAGAGAGACATAGTACATATAAGGAATTGCAAAAAGCAATATAGCACAATGCAACACGACTTGTACCCTGTCACCTTTTATGCTGAAATAGCTGGAATTTGTACAAGGAAGGCAAGACAGTTTTTCAAGTTGCATTTGCTCAGAGGTGTGCCCATTTCATGCAAGAATATTGTCATATAGTACAAAGGCCACGAGCAAGCTGAGTCACAACGGATATTACATTGTTGATTCTATCCCTAAACGAAAAATTCAAATACAATCGTTGATGATTTTGAAGACTAGAGCAAGGTCTCTATAAATAGAAGACCAAGACTTTTGAAGAAAGGACTTTTGCGCATATACAGAAATCTCAAGAAATCTCTTGCGAGCAAACATTCTTTTATTCTTTCAGAAAGAAAAAGTCTGTAATATCTTAGTTTGAATATTGATATAATATTCATCTGATCTTAAACTTTCATATTCTCACACATAGTGAGTTAGAAGATCAAAGAAACCAAAAACTCTTTGTTAGAGGTAGAGCCTGAAGAGGCTTGGTGAGAAAGGAATATTTGTGAGCCTGGAGAGGTGTTGAATACTTGTTGTAATCTATTTGGAAAATAGTGGAGAAAACCTTCAAGTAGAAGGGACTGGACGTAGCTCTTGGTTGGAAGAGAGTGAACCAGGATAAAACAACTTGCGTGAATCTTCTAATCCCTTATCTCTTTAGTTTTACGTGTTTATACTAATTGTGGGTATTTGAACTTGAATTTGTTATTTTTTTCAATAGTTTGTTTTTGTGTGCTTGATTCTGCCTCTTTATCTCTGTGTGAGAAAACTGTTCTTGAAAAGGTTGTTTTCGAAAAATATTAACAAAACCCCCCCCCCCCCCCTTCTTGTGTTTGCCTGTGTCAACTTCAATTCTCTTCAAAAGTCAAGAAAAAAAAAATCATCTACTGTTATAGACTCCTAATCATGGCAGCGGCATAAAGATTGTGTAGCTTCTAGTTGTAGCAAGAGGTGGCAAATGTGGAATTGGATTGTAAAAGATTAAAATAGCAATTGTTCCAGTGAAACACAAGCTGTTGATGTTCTGGTAGTAATGGTTTCTCACATCCAGGAGGTACCATTCAAAAGTGAAGTTGGAATCATCCATCTTTATGAAATTTATGTTTAGTTTCCGGAAACAAACAAGAAAAAGGGGTGAGATATCTAATACTCAAGATAATATAACCTAGAAATAGATTTAAAATTTACACCACAATTATAAAGGGAAACAATAGTAAAATACAATAGAAATTATCAATCACATTAAATTAAACCAACTTCAATTGTTACAAAAATTGTTATGTAAATATATGGGCCCAAAACCATCTCCTTGGAGAATATCTATTCACACCCACAAGGTGTAACTTGCTCATTACATCACCAAGATGTATAATGACATCACCAAAATATATAAGTATTATGTCATACATGGTTGTGGTTGAGACACCCTGATATCCCATTAAAGAAAAACCTAATTAACTAAAACTTAATCGCGATATAACAATAAGAGTCGTGTGTGCAAAAACAACGAATATATAAAAACTTTAAATGTGAAGAACAAAGATATAAACATTACACCACACACACACACACACACACACATATATATATATAATACAAGCACAATGTACTGGTATACTGTAGAGGGTACCCCATCAGTAGGGTCCCGATCATACAAACCATAATATAAAGAAAATACATAAAAGATCCAAAAGAAAAGGACTCAAACTTCACTACTGTCTCCACATCCCCAGCCCTTCTCAAAAGTACAACAAAAATGGGCTCACACTCACAACCTATGTACATCGCACGCACTGGCCTCTACTAACCCTAGCATGGAAGACTAGAGCTACCTTGTCTCTCCCCGCGTACATGTCTATACATCTGCTATCGTGGTCTGGATGGTCCGGATGCTGCTGCCTTGCTGCTACCAGATATACTCTCGCGATAAGGACACTAGAATCGTCGCTGATAGTGAGCACTGTGGCAAATATGATCTCAGGAAATCATTGGTGCTGGAACCATCAATTCTGAATTAGGAGCTGCCCAAGGATATGGAGGTGGCTTGGGCGGAGGATACCAAAACTTTGGACATGAAAGTGTTTGTCCAAGACGGAATGTCCCGACGAACCCAAAATGAGGTCCCTCGCCGAATCTCACATAAGCTGAAACAGGACCCGTATATACAGCGAAACAGGTAGCTAGGTCCACTACCCACCCTCCGTCATCATGATACTCTAGCTCAAGAGTTCCCATCAGTGGGAACGCTGCCGGACCCATCATCCATGGATGGTCCAGGTGTGGCATCCTGATAAGCCAGATCTGTTTTCGAGAGTCGAGAAGAAACATACATATAAAGAGATAGGGAGATAAGAAACTAGCTATCATCATAAGCGGAAAATGATGCATAGTATATATACAATAATAGCACACAGGCATGCATCACCGAATAAACACATTTAAATAGCAATCATCCTCGAGACATATTATCATCCTCTACCCTTCGCACTCATGCAACTGATCCTGTATGCTGACGTGGCCACCACACAATCCCGTCACACATCCCTCATCTATTTAAGGATATGAGTCAATCGTCCCAGCTGCTCATCCATAAACGCCGGTGCACACCCCCATTCCCGTTAGGGCACTCATTCAAAGAATGACATTATTCCCCCATTCCCATTAGGGAACTGCTGTACAATATAAATGTATCCCCATTCACATTAGGATACGGGACGGCTCGGTAATGACTACAAGAGTATCACGGTAGTTTCCCTCATTCCCGTTAGGGAACTGACCCGTGACAACCGGTATCTGTAATCGAATACTCTGACCTTGTGTGCTCCACTTACATGGCTGTGAATAACACCATGCATCTTTATGAGATCTCACCGACTCGTTTCCGGTAATAACCTAGTGCCTCAACCTTCCATCCTCATCCCATATCATGTCTCACATCACATCACATAAACTAATCATGAATAAAATATTATTTAATTAGGTTTTGCACGACTAAGTCATACGTCATCCGCTCCCCAACATGCATCTCTCCAAAACATCCCATATCGTCACTTAGATGCCCACTAAGCATGTTATAGCAGATAAGGCATATTATCACATAAAGCATGCTATCAACAATAAAATAGTAATAAAATATTTAAATAGTCATATTTAGTCAAATAATGCATGTTAACACAAACAACACACAGCAAGCAGATCAACAGGTAAAATCACACAACCTCGATATTCACAAAATCAACCTAACGACGATAAACCTACAATCTTCATATCATCATTGGTACCACAAAGTAGTCGTCAATATGATATTGACATTGTCGATTACTCACTCACTAGTGGGGTTTAGGTCGCCCTACACCGTTATCGTAAAATATACTACTTAGACGTCATCTACGACGATAGGTGGCTTCTTTCTCCCACCGGAGGTAAGTGTAGCTACAACCGGGACCACGAAACCAAGCTCCCCTTATTCCCTAGCTTGCTGCCACGCTCAGTTCTAGGGCCTTCGGGTCTTCGAAAATTCACCTGAATACATCAATATGAAGCACACGTCACAGGTTACCCTAATCTGAAAACGGAACTTGAAACCGATAACCGAGTAAAGAGAAAACCTCAATACCGTCATCGATGGCATGTCGGAAAAAAAAGGACATAGGCTTACTTTAGCCTAAGTAAGAAAAGAGATATATGGTTAGGAAGTAGACGTCACCACGATCTCAACGGTGTAGTCTGTTTTCAGTTTCGCTAACCGGATTAGACAAACCGAGCTCCGATCATTCCGACAACCTCTCTGCCCCTCTAACTCGCGCTCTGTCTTCCAGTTAACGAAGCAGGTGAAAGTGTTTTCATTTTCACCTGCTTCCTTTTTTTTTCCATTCAGCTACCAGCGCTCGAGCGTGGCCCTTACTAGCGCTCGAGCGCCCATGTCCTAGCGTTTGAGTGTTGACCTCCCAGGTCAATTGCTTCAGGTTGAAGCAAGCTTGACGCGTGTGCTCTCCCTCGTTCCCTGTGTGACACCTATAATCATGTCCTGCTTGAGCTAGCATGCTCAAGCATTCCTCCTGCCACGCTCAAGCGTTCCTGGCACTCTCAAACTATTAATGGTACTTAGCCCTACATCTCTTTTAATTAATAAAATCTTAAAAACAAATAATGCTTCATCATCATTGCTCCTTTACAACCATGTTACAACCAGGATGAATAACTTCTTATTATTCCAGAGAGCTAAAAAAAGGATATATATATATATACATATATCACATGCAAGTAATTCATAATCAATAACTACTACTCAAAACATGAATACATCACAAAATCAACATGCAAGTACTAATCATATCATAAAATTAACATGCATCAATCTTATAGTCCTCAAAAAGCAAGCATCCATATTTTCCAAGATCTAAAACTCATATGCATGCCAAAACCAGCATCATATATCATGCATGCAACCCTTAACCAAGCAAATGAGGATGTCTCCTCCTCAAAAACACATCACGCACTTAATAGGGAAAAAGGGATTTAAATTACAGTCCAGAAGAAATAAAAGAGGAGAGGGAAAAATATTACAACCCACTTTCAAATGCAAACAACATCAAAGAGAAGAAACTAAGTAAAAAGAGTAGAACAAAAATTATTAATTTTTTTAAAAGATTTCCTTGAGGTTTTGGGTTGGGGAATTCCGAAACCCCAAGCTGTTCTTTATCATGGACATGCATGCAGACCATTTCCAAGCCTCTAAAGTAAATACCATCTTCCCCCTACCTTAAGTGTTGTTACAGAAGTTGTTGGTGAATAGAGGTAGGTTCAAGAGTTGCTTCGTTCTTTGGATTACTTGTTCATTTTTGAAACACAAGTGAAATGAAGAAATTATTAGATATTGCTACAAAGCAGCTGTGAAGGGTTAGAAAGAAAAATCGAGCAGAGTAGAGGCAAGTAGCCGAAAAGTTTAGAATAAGAAAATTTTAAGAAGTCAGAAAGGTGTTTTATGGCACCAAGGAATATGAAGAGTTGTAAAAAGAGAAAGAACAAGAGTAAAGAAAGAAAAGTAGAGACTTATGATGGGTCTTTTTCTTGGCAGTGTAAAAAGTTGATTGAGAAGGTACTTTAAATAGATAGCAGTTGAATGGACATATAAGGTGGAATTAATGAAGGAAGAGTGATAAATAATAAATATATTATTTATTATTTTTTTTTCCCTTCGAATGGCTCCCCTTCTCTCACGCTACCCCACCTGGTGTAACTCTCGCTTCACTCTCAATACTGAGTTTTTTTCGTAGCCCACTGTTATTTAAGGCACGTCACCTTCTACCAATATCATCACTTTACACGTACAATGACTTATTCAGGGATTTTTTTTAATATATATATATATATATATATTTTTTTTACCATATATTTAAATTTCATTAAATACATATATATAAAATATCCTTCTCATCATCACATTGCTGCACTTGGCACTTCTTATCACCACCACTCACACTACACCTTTTCCTTACTTGAACACGTTATGCACTAATCACACTACATTACCCATTTACAAGTTCTCCCCCTCGCTAAATAGAAATGTTTTTTCGACACCCACCAGCGACACCTCCACTGTCGCGACATTGTAGCAGTGGCATTTTTGGTTAATTACGGGCAAATATTTGGTTAATCATATGCAAATATTTGGTTAATTCAGTTCATTATATGGTTAATGGGTCATCCTAAAACTTACAATCATTTTCCACAACCATACAAATATTTGATTAATCCCGTGTAAATATTTGGTTAATTTATTTTATTATATGGTTAATGGGTCATCCTGAAGCATACAATCATTTTCCACAACCATGTAAATATTTGGTTAATCACATGCAAATATTTGGTTAATTCAATTCAATATATGGTTAATGAGTCATCCTGAAACTTACAATCATTTTCCATAAAAATGTAAATATATGGTTAATCACGTGTAAATATTTGGTTAATTCGGTTCATTATATGGTTAATAACGTAAAAATATTTACATGGCTGTGGAAAATGATTGTAAGCTATTAACCAAATATTTGAACGTGATTAACCAAATATTTACATGTTTGTGAAAAATGATTGTAAGCTTCAGGATGAGCCATTAACCATATAATGAACTGAATTAACCAAATATTTACACGTGTGATTAACCAAATATTTACATGGTTGTTGAAAATGATTGTAAGCTTCAGGATGACCCATTAACCATATAATCAACTGAATTAACAAATATTTGCACGTGATTAACCAAATATTTGAACGTAATTAACCAAAAATGTTATTACTCAAAAAAGCTAAATATTTAAAGAGAGAGAGAGAGAGAGAGAGAGAGAGCGAGGGAGGGAGGAGTACAGTGCCGCTACAGTGCTGCTATAGTGGAGGTGTCGCTGGTGGGTGTTCAAATAACACTATTGCTCCCTAAACGTACTCACTCCCTACACCACATTAGCACTTTTATTGTATTATTTATTTAATTTTTCATTGTTTATTATTCTTTTATAGAATTTTATTTATAAAATTTTGAGTAGTGTTGTTAACTCATTTAACTATAAAAATATTATATCTACACATGCATACAATTAAGCACACTTAAACCAAACAATAATTTTTACAAAAATTTATAATTATAATTTACTTATTTTTCTCCTAAAACTAGTATAAAAAAATGGGGATGTTACAGTCGTTGTTCTTGGTCTTTGCTTTCACCTCAACCAGTCCTCCTACAGCAACCTGCGACCGCCTTCCACAGCCGTGAGTTCCGCCGTGTCCAGCCCCTATCTTCACGCACCCCGTCCACCTGCTAGACGCGATCACAATCACGTCACAATACCACCGTGCAAAGCCCACCGTCCAACCACCTCGTCACAGCGTCCCCAACCTAGAGACCATAAGAGAAGTAGAAAAGATAAAGATAAAAGCCAAAAGCGCAGATTGGCTATTAACTCTGTCGATAGAGGTGGAGACCAGAAAGAAGAAGAGCAAATGGATGGACGGTTTCTTAGTCATATTTTCTAAATGATAATTACGAAAGTGTCATTAATGAAAACAGCGTTGTTCTCCGTGTTTTGATGATTTTAGGAACAAAAAGTTAAAAACAAGAATAAAACATCTTTGAGATTTTTTTTTCTTCCTGTTTTAAAAACTAAAAAACAATCCCTGTTTTCAGAACGTTTTGAACAAAATAATATTGTCAAACAATTTTTTTTGTTCTTTTGTTTTTTAAAACAAAAATACAACTTTTCATAATAGGAAACAAACGGACCCATAGGTTCTCTAGAAATAGAAGTGTATCGTGAATGAAAGGATTGAAAGGTATTTAAAACCATCTTCAATGGTGGTTCTTACATGAGTTCTAATTTGTAAGAACTGGTTCTTAAAAATTCACCGATTGGAGATGGGTGACCTTGATGTTCCTAAATGCCACCATGTAGAACGGTTCGTATACAAGAACCGTTCTTGCCAAAAAAAATAGTTTGCCAAAAAACTTTTATTGAAGTAAAAATAAATATGAATATAAGTATAAATAATAAGTGAGGTCAATTGTGAGACCCACTTAAGAACAAAATGAGTTCTTTCATTGGAGTAAGGTTGGGTTCTTATATCTCATGTGGCATCTATGGATCCACAAAATAATATATAAGAACCATAATGTGGTTCTACCACTATCAATAATTGACTGTGGATTGAGCCTTTCTTGTAGGTAGTTCGAAGCATCGACTTCGATCACACTTTATGTGATGAGGGAGGATATTTCTTCAAAGCTAAATTTTATAATTACTCTCCCAGACTCCAGGTGCAAAAAAAGGAAGTCATAGGTCTCCTTCAAGAGGACCAAGCTAATTACAGGCTGTTATTTCAAATTGTAGAAGTCTTCTGTCATCATATGTTAACAACTCTTTGGTAGAGTTTGATTGGAGTAAAGTCCATGCAGTTGCTTATTCTTTGTTAGGAATGACTACATATATTACTATTCTCTAAATTTGTGAAGATGTTACCGGATGTATTGCATTCTCCATTATTAATGAAATTACTTAATTTTTCTTTTGAAAAAAAAAAAAAAAGAGAGAGGAGAGGCATTCAATTTATTTCAAAATAGTATTTTCTACACTTAAATACGTTACCTCAAAATCCCTCTCCACTCGGCTTTTTGACCAAAATGGGGTCCTTTTAGAAACTATTTAAATAGTTTAGGGTTGTTCTGAAACTATTTACCAATGGGGGTCCTTTTGGACACGTGGCAATTTTATTTTATTTTTTGTCTCTGAGGGATCTAAGGCACCAATCAAAGTGGGCGCCTACCATTTAAAAAAAAAACAAATAACAAAAGTTGCTTCCTCTGCCCTGCAGCGCCACGTGGCGTAACGCAGGAGAGGCGCCACTGCGGATGGCTCCATCAAAGGCGCTAGGCGCAGTAGCGCCTCCTTGCGCTGCGCCACATGGCGCACGCAAGGTCCCCCTCCCTATCAGATATTAAACCCCACCCCAACGCTCCCCCATTTTAACACCCCCCCCCCCCCAACCAATCCTCTCTTATAAATACCATCTTCATTCTTAAAATTTAACCCACCCATCTCTTAATCTTCATATAATTTCTACTACACAATTTTTTTTATAATTTGCAATAATAATGTTCTTATATTATTTTTCTTCATTAAGTTTATTTTTTTATTAAAATATAATAGTAATATTATTATTATTAGTATTAGTAATAGTTAATTATTTTAATTTTTAATATTATTATAATTAGAAATTGTAAATTTATGGGGTTTAGGGTTATTATTTTAATTTTGCGGTAATAATATTGTTATATTATTATTTTTATTAAGTTTACATATTTAATATAAAATATCATGTTAATATTATTAATATCATTATTTGTATTTGTTGTTGTGAATTTTTTTTCTTTTGTAAGTATCATTATTATTATTAGTTTATGTTAATCATTTTTAATATTGTTATTATTAGAAATTGTAAATTCATGGGTTATTGTTATTTATTTGATACTATTGTAGGGCATACGTCATGAGCCAAGTTGCAATATTTGTGTACTCGAATGGGAGAGTCTTCGATGGACCAGAAGGAATTACATTTGAAGGGGACCAAGTAACTGTGCAAATAAAACATGGTATCTGGTACAAGCGTTTGAGGGCAAAGATTCGCTCGAAGTTGAGGCTGCATCCAAATCAACCAGTTTCAAAAATTGTGACAAGATATATGATATGTGGCAATCCGGCTAAATATATTCTTGTTGAAATTGCTGATGATCGAGATGTGAAATGCATGCTGAATTGTTTAATCCAAAATCCATGGATGTCAACACTTGAGTTATACGTTGATGTTAATGTTGCAGGCACTTCCACATTCCCTGTACCGTCATTAGGTAGTAATTTCGAGCAGTGAAATGTGCCGGTAAACCTTGGGTCAAATGCAGATGACGAAGATGATGAAGATGAAGATTGGACGAGCGAGATGGAGGACAAGTCATTTGAAGATGATGAGGAAGATGAAATACCAACTAGTGGTTCATCGGACACCGAGGAGGTTGAACAGGGTTCCAACATAGTTCTATCCGCATTGACGTCACCTGGAATTGTTGCAACTCCGATTTCATCGATGGCTCCTGGTGGTTTTGTTCCGCATCAAGCTGGTTAGTTTCCTCCAACAATTAATAATATTATTCTGACATTATTGTTATTAATTTTTATTTGCATAAATATTATTATTTTTACTATAATTGGCAATTTATTCATTTTTACTCACTTATAGGTCAATCACATGGTGCATTCTTTAACTCATCCCCCCATTATAAATATATAAACAGGGATCATCCTGATCAGGAGTTAGAATTTGAAGGCGTATATGTTCCAGGATCGTGGAAAGTGGATCAGGAATTGTATGTTGGCTTGCGATTCGATAGTAAACAGGTTGTTCAAATGGCTGTTAAACATTATTCCATGAATGTTCATTAGGATTTCAAAGTTGTTGAATCTAAATCAACCATTTATTATGTCCAGTGCTCAAATCATGTGACAGGATGCCCATGGAGGCTGAGGGCTATCTTGTCGAAAAAGTCACTAAAGTGGGAGGTTACAAAGTGGGGTGGTCAACATAATTGTGTGAATCGGATGTTGTCGCAATATCACACAAAGTTGGATTCTAACTTCGTATGCTCGTGCATACTAGGTAGGATCATTAGCCAATCATTTTTTTGTATTTTTAATTCAAATTGTAATCTAACTTTAAATTTAAATCAACTTCCTAAGTATGGTCCGAGAAGCGCCATCGGTCACAATCGCTTTGATATGCGAAAGAATTCTAAGTACTTACAAGTACAAGATATCTTACAGAAAAGCATGGAAAGCCAACCAAAAGGCCATAGTGAAGGTATTTGGAGATTGGGATGAATCCTATGCCATGCTACCTAGATGGTTACAACATATGCAGTTGTTTTCACCAGATTCATTTTACAAGATCGAGACCAATCTATATGTGTTGGGCAACCGTGTGAACAACCAATATCGCACGTTTCATCATTTTTTTGGACATTTAGACAATGTTGTGATGCATTTAATCACTGCAAACCAATAATACAGGTTGATGGTACATTTCTGTATGGTAAGTATCGTGGCACACTGTTGATTGCCACATCACAAGATGGAAACAGTCATTTGCTGCCGCTTGCTTTTGCTGTTTTGGAAGGAGAAACGTTAGATGCTTGGTCTTGGTTTTTGGGATTGATCCGGGAACATGTTACCAATAAGACGGGTATATGTCTGATCTTCGATCGACATCAAAGCACTAAATCGGCCGTTTCGAATCCTCACCTAGGTTGGCAGCCTCCAGGTGCTTATCATGTATACTTTCTTTGACATATTGCCAGCCTCTAGGTATGTCTTTTTCAAACTACATAATTTATTTATTTATGTTTTCTGTAATAATATGGTGACTTAAATAATTTAACGTTTTTGTATAGGGCACATAGCATGCAAGATAAACTTTGATCGAAAGCTTGAGAAATTCCGTGAAACCAATCCTGAAATACAAAGGTGGATTGATGGTATTAGGAAGGAGAAATGGTCACTGGCTTATGATGACGATGGTCGTCGATTTGGACACATGACAACCAATTTGTCTGAATGTGTGAATAAAATTTTAAAGGGTGCTAGGAATTTACCAATCATTGCTTTGGTTAAGTGTTCGTATGGTAGGATCGTCGAGTATTTTGTTCAGTGGGGTGCGGAAGCAAGAGGCAAGCTTAATTCTGGTCACCGATATTCTGACAAGGCAATGAAGAAGATCTTGAAACAGCAAGAAGATGCTTGTTCGCATCAGGTCCGCCGATATGACACCCAGAATCTACGATTCGAGGTAGAAGAGGCTTTCAATCCGATCACCCAGAGAGGGGGTCGCGGTTGGAGGGTCAACTTACAAACGAAATATTGTCAATGTGGAAGATTTTAGGCACTTCACTTGCCATGTTCACATGTGATTGCTGCATGTGCAGCCATGATGCTCGACTAGGATCATATGTTAACGATATATACAAATGGGCCAGCATCATTAACGCTTACGCTCCCCAGTGGTTTCCGATCGGAAATGAGGAAGAAATACCAGAGATACAACAGCCTTGGACCTTAACGCCAGATCTGTCGATGCTACCCGAAAGGGAGACCCAAGTCAACCCGCATTCATAATAAGATGGACTGGGTGGAGTCACAACCGACCCAACGATGTGGATTGTATAGGTCTCAGGGTCATAACCGGCACCACTGCCCTCAACGAGCTGGAGGATCAGGAAGTGGAGGAGTTGGTACGGAAGATAATATTTAGATTGCACCCTGTTATTTATGGTTTCCAATGCTTTGTTTTAATAAATCAAATGTTACGGCATATAATTAATATTAATATTTGTTATAATAATAAATGCTACAATTTCAAGACGAAACAAAAATATAACGAAACAAAATAGCAAGGAACTCCATTAAGTACAAAATATGAAATGTTCGTGAGGTACAAAATATCAATTAGATAATATTCTACATAATTACAATGCAACTGTAAGGTGACTACTGAGCGTGATCACCATCATTTTGAAAGGGAGACAAGTTGCACTGTTGTGGTTTACCCTGAGCCTCATGACGTGGATTTGTTCTGACATTAGGATCAACTTGGACTGGGCCTTCACTTGAGGAGCTAGAGTCTAAAACTACGGAGAAGTCAACGTTCAAGTCAATACCCATACCACAGTATCTAGGAGAGTACATTGGGGTGTTTTGTATTTGCTCAATCATGGGGTTGGGTGCATCTGGTGTGTTAGCAGTCGGGTGATATGCGAGTGGTGTGAGGAACAAATTGGGTGAAGTTGGATGCATAGGAGAATAAGTATGCATGGACGATGAGGAATGGAGAGGCATGGACGATGGTCCTGCCATGTTGGTATGAAAATAAGTTGGAGCGGGTTCCTGTGACAAGTCATAGTCTTGGGTGGGCGCATAATAATATCCTTCTCCGCATCCCGGTATAGGCGGTGTGTAGAAATTCTGTTGTTCCAGACGATGTCTTCTCCTACTAAGAGATTGACCTTCCACTCTTGCTGCTGGCACGCCTGCAAAGGGAGGAATCGGCTCCACGGCTTGTGTGAGAGGTACAGCTGAGACAATAGGTATAGTATTGCGATCCGCCACCTCCGATGCTACCAGCATGGCCTCGAGCTCTTGCTTAAGTTCACCAAACGTAAACTCTGGTTGACCCTCAGGAGTACTTAAGTAGTACAACTGCTCCATCCCATCAAGCTACAACAAGGTGAATAACTATTAACAATAATTTCTTTAAATATAATCCAATCAAAAAACAATATGCTGGGAAACATAAACGTTACCGAATATCCTCGGAATGCACCTTCCCTACCAACCAATCAACGTGTCGGACGCAAGTACCATTGCATATACTGTGATTGTTTATTTAGGAGACCAATCTGTGGTTCATTATGACAAATCACCTTCCAGAATCTAATGTCATCGTCCAAAATGACTTCCCAATTCTCAGATTGTTTGCCCCTTAGCAACAGATCATGGCGATGTTCTGGTTGGGAAGGCGCCTCGGGTATATGTTGCTACATGCCGAATTGACGCATCACACGATCTGGTTGATGCCACTCGACAATGTTGAAGCATATCAAAGAACAACCCTCCATAAGTACATGGCTTCTAGACAGATCATGGGTAGTGTTGCCATCATCATGTCGTCGTACGGACACCAAATAATTTATAAACATTGAACAAAATAATGTAATTACATTCCTAAGATGGAGACAATATAAATAATAAATAAGACAATACATTCCTAATTTTAACTAAATTGAAAAATTATACTTACATCGCCACACTTCATTTTGTCAAATCAGTCACGATAATACGTCAGGGGGTACATCTGCCTGTTATAAGTAACCCCTGAACGCCACCTGTCATTGTTTAATTTACATGCTACTTACCGTGTACCTTATGGGGTACCAAAATCTCGTTGGTCAAGCAGGATCTGCGGAGCAATGGAAGGCATCATTTCCCATGCTCATATTTGAACCAACAGCCTGAACCCGCAAATCTCCTTCTTTCCTAATTTGTAGACTTGCACAACTCTCAGTACAAGTAACCGAATACAGCCGAACCCCAGCTATACTGCCCTGTTACTTCAAAAATCTCTAACAGTGGAAGATATCTCAGTGACACATATACACCAGAGTAATCCGAGCGCAATAGGTTTCCTATCAACCTGACAATATACGCTCGTGTATATACAACCATCCACCAATGATTATCCTCCCATTAAGAGAAGTACCCAAAATGTTCTTCCAGCCACTTCAACTTTATTCTTGAACCTTTCATGTCAAAATCGTTAGGAACCCTGCCTGGCATTTCACCGACATATTCCTTCCAATTTTTATGAGTTGCACCAATAACAACGGGACCTTTAATGCGCAGGTCAGGGAGAATAGCAACATCCTGCAATGTGATGGTGCATTCTCCCTATGGCATGTGAAAGTATGTGTCTCGGGTCTCCATCGCTCAACAAGTGCAGTAATCAAATTGTGATCAAGCTGGGTGATATTTACCTGGGCGACCCCTAAGAAACCGGCTATTTAAAGATTAGCTTTGACAGACTCTGGGAGATCCATAACAGCAGTATTAAATCCCAGTCCACGTCGACGTCTAAGAACTCGATCAGGTGATCCATTCCATACAAACTGAGAAACGTGTTTCTTGCAGCTTCAATAGTGAATCATCCACCGGGCCGAAGATTACCAATCGTGGTCCTGATTGTGAGCTAGATGATGCCATATTTTTCACCTGACATTAAAAACTATTAGAATTAGAATTATATTGATTATTATATAATAAAATCTATTTAATCTAAATTAACAAACTATTATCATTATTGTTACTACTATTATTTTATAGTATATTATTAGATTTGCCGACAGCGTAACGACATATTAAAATTGGTATAAATAAAAATATCAAGTAGCAATTAAAATACAAGGAGCAATAAAAACATACCTATTAACAATTAGCAATTTAAATAACATGCATAAAAAATAACATAATAGCAAGATCTTGGCCGTCAGATCTGGACCGTCAAAATGGCGGCAAGATCTGGACCGTAGAAATGTGTCGGCATGATCTGAGCCATCTATCTTACCTAACCGCCCCTTTATAAATATGTTGGCTCTGTGATTTATTTTTATTTTTTTGCTGAACTGTAATTGGAATCAACTAACATTACTGGTGAAATTAGTCACCTAATTTACTAATATAAAGGCTGAGGGGATGGGTATACTATTCCTTTATATATTGCAGGAAAGAAGGGTCTTGGGAGGGTGGGCGAGGGACCTGGCGTAGGTCATTTTGGGGGGAGGGGACACGGGTAGAAAACAAAAGGGGTGGGGGCGGGCATTTTGATGGCGAGGGGGGGAACCCTGCTGCGCCACGTGGCGCAAACAGGGAAGGCGCCACTGCGGATGGCGCCTGGGTCAGGTTGTGTCTCTTTTTTTTTTAATGGTAGGTGCCAGTCTGAGTGGCGCCTTTAAAGGAGCCACTCTGACTGGCGCCTTTGACCAGTCAGAGAAAAAAAAATAAAAAATGACACGTGACCAAAAGGACCCCCCATTAGTAAATTGTTTCAGAACAACCCTAAACTGGTAAATAGTTTCTAAAACAACACTACTTTGGTCAATTTACCCAGAGCAGCCACTGCCCCCCATCCCCTCCCACCATCATCTCTACTCCGCAACTCGTCAGTCGTCCCTGCTCGTCGGCTCCACTGGAGTTCCTCTCCACTCGTCGTCGTCGCGCGGCTCCACCGCCCCGAGTTCCTCTCCGGTAGTCGTCATCGCGCGGCTCCTCTCGAGTCCCTCCGCGAGCTCCGCACTTCTCCCCCGCTGCAGATCTAAAAGGTTGGTTTCTGCTTTTCTCTGTTTTTCAAAATCATTAGACTATAGTTACTTCTATTTGTGGCTTTTCTCTGTTTATGGGAAGGTGGGAACTGGGAAGATGGCATAGAAGGGCAAATTATTTTTAGCAAAATTAAGATGGCATAAAAGCCCTTCTCTCGCCCTGCTTTTCTCTGTTTCTGCAGATCTTAATGTTGGCTGTGTGATTTTATTTTTTTTGCCTGAACTGTAATTGGAATCAACTAACATTACTGGTGAAATTAGTCACCTAATTTACTAATATAAAGGCTGAGTAGCTTGAGCGGCTACTATGTATATCTATCTATCTCTATATCTATACTAATATAAAAGCCGAGTTCCCTTTTTAGGAATTTTTTTAGGGACCTAACAACTCGACTGTTCTGGCCCCTTGCTGAAATTATTTTTGAACCCCTAAAACTTCCTTCCTTTCCTCCCATTTTCATACTCTCCAAATTGGGGGTGTGGGATTTTCTTATATTCGATCATTAAACTTCCAAACAATGAAGTGAAGTCGTTAATAATAAAGTTGTTAGTAACAGAGTGGAGTGGGTATGCTAAAATTAACGGTGTTATCAATAGAGGTGACGTGAAGGGTTTGGCTAAAATGAATCTTGTTATAAATAGAGGACCAAAATAAATCTAAAAATAAGATAAAAGCAAAAGTCCAACTTAACCAATTGTTTTTGTATGGACCCAATTTAATTGGGTCGAACCCACAGGTGCATTACCACTACTGATCCAATA
This sequence comes from Echinosophora koreensis, assembly GCA_035048595.1. Taxonomy (NCBI): domain Eukaryota; kingdom Viridiplantae; phylum Streptophyta; class Magnoliopsida; order Fabales; family Fabaceae; genus Echinosophora; species Echinosophora koreensis. Next base: position 202,866 of record JAPCYP010000103.1, read on the forward strand.
TCACCTTGTTCCTCTATCTCCCTCTTCTTGTGCCCTTAACTGGAACTTCCAGGTTTTCTTCGGTTGCAAAACTGGTGTCCGGGTTAATCAACGCAAACCCTATAATATACGTGCTCGCACTGTGCTATCTATTTCTGACGACAACGACGTCGCTGAACCAATCGACCAACAAGAGGTTTTTGATATCCTTTTTCACATTTCGAATTTCATTTCCCTGAATGTATCATCATTAATTCTGAAATTTTTTTCGTAATAATCAACGAAATGGATCATATAATCATAATATTGGTATGCGTTAATGTTTCCTTAACATTCACAAATCATTTGAGAGATATTAAGGACCCTGAGCACCCTTACTCATTGGAAGAGCTCAAGGTGATAACGGAAGAAGCGGTTGAAGTCGATGACCAGAATAGTTATGTTAGGTACTTATGATTTCTTTTCAAGGCTTGTGTTTTTAGGAAACAAAAATTTACTTTGCTTATTTTTTTGGATGATAACTTTCATTTGGTTTAGGGTTACATTTACTCCAACGGTGGAGCATTGCAGTATGGCCACAATTATAGATCTGTGCTTACAAGTCAAGTTAGTAGCAGTTAAATATAACAGTTAATTAGCAGTTAATTAGTTAGTTAGTTTGCCTATAAATAAGAGGAGAGAATGGGAAAGAGGGTATCTTGTGAATTGAATAGGAATTGGGGCATTTGGAGAGGTGCAGACCCTCGAAGTTCTGCTATATTGTACTGTAATCAAAGGATTATCCCTATTTTCTTAGTAACATCTTCTAATCAAATATCGATTTCTATCAACTGGTATCCAAGCTCATCAATTCTGGAAGTGGATTTTTATGGCTTCCACGAGAGGAATGGAGACTCTGACAGAATTTTTGGAGCGATCCTATGAGAACTAGTGGTGACACAAGTTAAGGTTCGGGAAGTAAGACAGATCATTGAAGAAGGAAGGGTGAACGACTTGAAATTCGGAGGCAGATCGGAGAATTAGTCGACGCAATACGTAGATTAGCGAACCGCAGTGAGAATCAACATACAAGTGGCGGAAAATCAAAATTCCAATCTTCCATGGCGAAGATGCCTCTTGTTGGGCGAAACGAGTCGAACAATATTTCGAGTTCAAAGGTAAGAGCGATGTGGAGAAAATTCAGGCGGTGAAGGTCGTGATGGAGGGAGAGGCTATGTGGTTGTTCAAATGGTGGGAGATGTGTGCTTTGAATCCCACATGGGAGGATTTTCGATCCGTCGTGATACATAGGTTTCTGCCTTCATAGCAGAACCAAGAAGATAAGTCACAAGCGGTGGAGTCACAAAATGAAGAGAAGGAAGACGATGGTGAAGCATCCAAGAGCCAGAAATTCCAGAATTCAGATTCGGTTGCAATAACTAGGAAGGAGGAGGTTCTCTGTTCTCTAGGAAGAATTCGATACAGTGAGAAGAAAAGGGAAACCGTCGCCGTCCCACCGAAAATTTGATGACGAAGAGAAGATGGAGGTCGAGTAAGAAGGAGACCGTGGATAGCACACTTCCTATCAAGCCACCGACGTAACCGACAGAACCACCAGACCAGGTTCGTCATGAGGAGATCCAGGCGGTGATGCTGAGGGTAGAGATGGCGGTGTCACGACAACCCCAATCCCTCTGCGGAATGACTGATGGTGGGACACTTTTAGTAGGGCTAGTGCCATCACCGGAACCACCCTTGCCGAACGACGGAGATGTGCAAAATGTCGAAGGAAACGCATCGTTTCTGTGTGCGATCGTCATGAAGGAGAAGGAGGGAAAGACTAGGGCAAAAGTGGAGAATTGCCAGAAAAGGCCATAGGTTAACGTAATGGGCCAGGCCCAGTTCTTTGGGAAGGAGCAGTGGGGTAGCATAAGAACTATTGGGTATGCATTAGTAGAGCAGAATTCATTCATTACTGTACCCATCTATCATAGTTTTCTGAATACTGGGCCTTTCAATGTTGGGTCACAACCCAAATTAATGAGGAAGGGTGCTAAGTATACAAATATGATAGTGTGACGGCATTTGCAAGGTAGCTTGAGAGATCAGGACCTTTTCTTATGGGAAACCAATGCAAAGTGTTGGTTGGATTGTTTCCAACACCTTCGAGAAACAAGAACCATCAATAGAAGAAAATGGCAATGGCCTTCCAATAGAGAACCCCCTCTGTTTGCAGTAGCTCCATGGGACCCTGGCAAATTTAAATGATTCCAAATGACTTAGTTCAGAAGAATTGAATCAAGAAGACATGGAGGCTTGGGTAGCTGAAAGTAAAGATATCCTTATGAATATGATGGCAGAATTTCTTCCATGGTATTCAGCATCTATATCACCTGATGAATCTCAGGACTTACGGAAGTGCTTAAGAAAGATAGTGCCAGAGGAAAAGCTTCTTCAAAAGGTTATTTTCACCTGGATGGAAGGGACAAGTATTGCTAACACAGTTGGAAATTGTGTAGATCATTCTCAGGTTCGATGTAGTAGTCCATTGACCCATCATATTGGGAAAGTAAAATGGGCATGTGAGCCGACGGCTTTTAATGAAAGGTTGCAATTCATTGCTGAGGTTTGCTTATTTCACAGTATTGCGGGAGAATTTTCTTTCTTTCAAGAGCAGACTGAAGAAGGAAGCCAATTTAACGACTTCCAAGTATTTGATTGAAAGTGTTCAAAATGAAAAAGCATCATCTAATTCCGAAGCTGAATTTTATTCCAAGATGTACTCACCCACTAATCTTATGATGGAAACCATACAAAGACATTTCCACATGAAGCATCAAATTTTTGCCCAATGGGTGAGGTTAGGCAGAGGCTAGGGAAACAAACTGGAGCCGAAATTCAAGATCGATGTGTCAAACAATGGGACCTTGATGGATAGCTTCATACGACAATAACAACAGGATCATCGTGCTTCAAGCAGTGGGACCTCGGAAAATTATTCTTTAGAGACCAATTGCCATTCATCTTGAGGACAAGGTGAATGTTTAAGGGGGGAGTATTGTTAGATGTGGGCCTTAATGAGCCTTTGTTGGTAATAGAGAAGTTAGTAGCAGTTAAATATAACAGACAGTTAATTAGAGTTAGTTACTTAGTTTTCCTATAAATAAGAGGAGAGAATGGGAGAGAGGGTATCTTGTGACTTGAATAGGAATTGGGGCCTTAGGGCATTTGGGGAGGTGCGGTTGGTTCGGTTTTTAGCCACACATCATTAGTTAAATAACATTAGTTTTTGACAAAGGAAAAATGGGTCTTACGGATGGTTTCTATTTGTGTAATCTCCACAAAACACTTGAATGGGGATTCAAATGAAACCACTGACCAAATTGACCCCTAACTGTAAGATTAATTCACAGAAACACGACAATCCTATACATGTAAATATGAGAGCCATAAGGAACTCATCAATGATTATACACAAGATTTTGCAACAAGAAAACTGAAATTAGTAACATCTGCACATTCAATTGAACAAAATCAAAGTATCATAGGAAATGATAAATTATAAACAACATATGACAACCTGATACCATCACTTAAAGGGCAACCCAACATTATTATTATGTATGTCAATAACAGCTTTCAAGAGATGGGCAACCACCACTCATCTACACAGCTAATTCATAAGTCATACATCATCACTAGTAAACCCCTCATTTAAACTTAAAACCAGAATATACATAAGTGAAGAGTATGATATTGGGAATAGTTACTGAAAACTCAGCCATGAACTCACCTATCACCAGAAGCAGTGGCAGCCGACGAGCAGCGAGAAGAAGCACGAGGCGGCGGCGAAGCAGGAAAGGACGACGAGCAATGAGGGAGCGAGAGCACCGATCAGTGAGGGAACGCGAGCTGAGGTGACGAGAGGGAGGTGCGAGCTGGGGTGAGATAATGAACTGAATTCACTAGATATTTGTACATGATTAACCAGATATTTGCACATACTTAACCAAAAATTTTATTTCTCAAGAAAACTAAATATTTAAAAAAAATTATTTATTTTTTAAAAAAAATATTTTTTAAAAAAAGTCAAAATTTAAATTAAAAAAAAAGTATCGTTACTGTAGCGCTACAGTGGACAAACATACGGTTGTCACCGTATGTTGTCCACTATGGGTTGTCACAATATCATTTTTCTTATTTAATTACTCAAATAAACTATTCATATTATTCCTTCGAAAGTTGCAGGTTTGTAAATATGATAATTCATTATTTAACTTTGTTAAGATTTCTTTTAACTCTTACATGTATTAGATTAAATTAAATATTCTAAGAGTCTCTAATTTAATTTTGTTTAAATTTCCAACCAAGGCAATTGATATTGATATTTACAATAAAGTCGGAAATTTTTGAGCTTGCAATGGAAGTATCATTGCTCTACACAATTCAGCACTCTCAACAGTAAAAAAATTTCGAAAATCACTAATAAAAATATCCGACTTGCAGGTTGCGAGCATTGTGAGATTTTAATAGCCATGGACTGTGTTCAGAATTGGCCAAAGTATCTTTCATGGTCTTATTAAGTGGTAGCTTTTTTTTTGAAGCAAGAAACTCAATGCAATTCATTAATAATCAAATGAGCAATACATGGTGGAATATGATAAAAAAAACTTGGTGGCTAGCTAAAGAAGACGTCGCCTTAGCTAAACTATGGGCTATGCCATTCGCTTGCCTCCTAACAAAACTTATACCAAAGTTTGGAAAAGACTTAAGAATCTGTTGACAAGCCTCAATAATAACACCAAACTCAGAGACATCATCCAAAAGGGATTTAACCTTATTCACCACCACTTGGCAATCAAGCTCAAAAACGATTTGTTTTGAGTTAATATCCAAACTCTGCACCCATTGAATGGCCTTATATAATCCCATAGCCTCTCCTTCTCGTACAGGTAGACAGAAGGGGATACTTTCAGATCTAGCAATAACAAACTCATCTTTGTCATCCCTAATACACATACCAATTGTTGTTTTACCTGAAGCAGAGTTGAAACTTGCATCCACATTACATTTATAGGCACCTAAGCTAGGAGCAGACCAAGTAGAAGAGCCAGTGTTTCCAACTTGGACAGTTGCTGATAATCTTGAGACGTTAGCAAGTTTCCAATCAGATAAAAACGAATTAGCACGATATATTATGGAATCCACAGATACTAATTTGTTGTCCCATAACTTATCATTTCTAGCATTCCAAAGGCTCCACATAGTCATTGCAAGGGTCTCCCTTTTGTCATACTCCAAGGAACTCAATGCTTTAAAAAGAAATTCTGAGAATGAGCCTTCAAAAAGGGTAAGTGGCGCAAGAGTACTCCACAAGAGTTGTTGGGACCAATAGCTGCTAATTCGAAACATTGGATTAGCATTAATAATTCCATTGCAAGCTTTTCATAAGCAAACCATGTTTTATGCTAGACTGGCTGTGTTTTTTTTTTTTTTAATTGGTGCTAAAACTGGCTGTGAAGTTTAATCATGCAGCCACACAAATAAATGTTAGACATAAAATTAATAGAAATAAAAAAAAAACCAACACAGATTGGAGAAGAAAATGACATCAAGATGCATTTTCAAATATGAATCTAATCAATAGATTGAAGAAAGTCTACATTTTACCGTTGTCTTGTATTTATTGTTTTTAGCAATGTTATTAAAACAGAACCGGTGATTAACTCGGTCAGGGCACTGGGTTACTGGGTCGCAGGTTCAACCCGGGGTCACCGGTTGACTCGGTTTGAACCGGTATATTATATATATATATATATATATATATATATTTTGTGAATGAATAACAATCAGACGCATTGGTCCAGTGGTGTAGCTCCTTGCTTGCTATCGTCTCCATCAGTGTCACGTATAGGGACTAAATTAATCACTTTTTATGTATAGGGATCAAATTGAAAATCAGTGTCACGTATAGGGACCAAAAGATTACTTTAGGGCTCGTTTGGTGGTCAGGATAGGATAGGGATTGATAGGATAAGAAAGCAGAATATGAGTAGGATAAGATATGAGCATGATAAGCTGTTATCCTATCCGATGTTTGGTGTCCACCAGATAACCAACTGGATAGAAATATAATTTTAATATGAATTTTAAAATTTTCTTTTTTATTCTAAAGATTTTCATATTTTATTATATTTAAATTTTTTTAAATTTTCATTTTTAAATCATATAAGAAGACAAAGTTATCATGTGATAAATTTAGATATAACTTTTAATTTTTTTTTAAATATTATTTAACTTAAATTAAATTTTTAAATAATTTTAAAAATTCATTTTTAGTTTTTACTTTACATATAGGTATATTATTAGAATAATATTTTATATTTTTCAGTTTTTTTAAAATAATATAAAATAACAAAATTAACCTTCTAACAAGAAAAATAAATTTTAAAATAAATTATTAATTTTTTTATTTTAAATATTTATATTTTATTATATCTTTTTTTGGGTAATCATGTTATATTTCGTATTTCATTATACTTTAATTATTTATATATAAAATATTTTTAAATTTTATTATATCTAAAATCATCCTATCCTATCATATTTTGTTGAGTTCTAATCCAATCCTTTTTTTAGGATAAAATTTTAATTAGATGGATATAATAAAATAGGTGACATAATTGATTTATTATATTCTGTTATCTCATCAAACAATAGTTTCGATCCTGTCTCTCTTGTCACCAAACGAGCCATTAACCTATAACAAGATAAGAACAGAAAACCAAAGTAAAGGATATCTTGCAACCCTAGTTTTCTTTGTACGTAGAGCAGCAGGCAAATTGACCAAAGTAGTGTTGTTTTAGAAACTATTTACCAGTTTAGGGTTGTTCTGAAACAATTTACCAATGGGGGGTCCTTTTGGTCACGTGTCATTTTTTATTATTTTTTTTCTCTGACTGGTCAAAGGCGCCACTCAGAGTGGCTCCTTTAAAGGCTCCACTCAGACTGGCACCTACCATTAAAAAAAAAAAAAGACACTACCTGACCCTCTAGCGCCACGTGGTGCAAGCAGGGAAGGCGCCACTGCGGATGGCGCCTTTAAAGGCGCCATCCGCAGTGGCGCCTTCCCTGCTTGCGCCATGTGGCGCAGCAGGGTTCCCCCCCCCTCCCCATCAAATGCCCCCCCCCCAACCCCATTCTCCCGTATGCTCCCCTCCCCCATCCTGTATAAATAACCAAGGCGCCATCCGCAGTGGCGCCACGTGGCGCAGCAGGGTTCCCCCCCTCCCCATCAAAATGCCCCCCCCCCCCAACCCCATTCTCCCGTATGCTCCCCTCCCCCAACCTGTATAAATAACCAAGGCACCATCCGCATTCGCGCCACGTGGCGCAGCAGGGTTCCCCCCCTCCCCATCAAAATGCCCCCCCCCCCCCAACCCCATTCTCCCGTATGCTCCCCTCCCCCAACCTGTATAAATAACCTAACGATGTCTTCAATTTTCACACTGCAAGCTAAAATTTTTTATTCAATAGGTATTGTTTCTAAGGTAATAATTTAAAATATCATGTTATTGTTTTTAATTTTTAATACTGATACAATATTCTATTATTTGAAAGTTTTGTTAAGTTTATATATTTATTAATATTATGCTAATATTGTAACTGTTATTGTTAAAATGTGTTATCTTGTTATTATTTTGTATGCTCAGTATTAGTAGTAGTAGTTATGCCATGTTGTTGTTATTATTATTGTTATTTTTAATACTGATGTTATTACTACTACTATTATTATTATTAATGTTGTCATCATCATTATCATCATCATTATCATTGTTAATATATATCATTATCATTGTTTCTAGTATTATTTATATTATTATCATCATCATCGTTATCATAATCGGTATTATTATTATTAGTATTACTACTACTATTAAAACAATATTGTTATTATCATCATCATCATCATCATTATTATTATTATTTATTATTAGTACTATTTGATAATTTATTATTATGTTAATTATTGTGGTGACTGTTATCATCATAATATTTTTCATTATTCTCCATATATATATATATATATATATATATATATAAAAGCACTCACATAACAAAATATATAATTTATAAAACAATGTGCATACTATATATATATCAAAACCTCTGGTTGATAGGCTAAATGGCTAGTAGCAACTGAACAAAACTATATAATCACGTACATCACAACAACAAGATGGGAATTGCAACCCCCATCATTGCCTGGAAGTCAACCGTAGTGCAAATTGAATCCTGTGTGGCATTAGCTCCTTACACTCAGCCACCAAGTCCTTCATCAACTGTAAACGATATTTTGATTACAAGGACTAAGTGGCTGAGTGTAAGGAGCTAATGCCACACAGGATTCAGTTTTTGCACTGCGGTTGACTTCTGGGCAGAGATGTGGGTTGCAATTCCCAAGTTGTAGCGATGTACGTGATTATATAGTTTTGTTCAGTTGCTACAAGCCGTTTAGACTATCAACCAGAGGTTTTGATATGTATAGTATGCATATTGTTTCATAAATTATATACTTGGTTATGTGAGTGATTTTATATATAGGGTTGTTCAAAAACTATTTAAAAATAAAAATTGTAAATTGATGGCTTTTCCCATAATTTTTGACGAATTTTGTAGGGCATACGTCATGAGCTGGCTTGCAGTAGTTGCGTATTTCAATGGGAGAGTGTTCGATGGACTAGAAAGAATTACATTCGATGGTGATCAAGTAACAATGCAGATAAAATTAGGAATCGGGTACGGGCACTTGAAGACAAAGATTCACTCGAAGTTGAGGCTGTCCCCAAATCAATCAGTTTCAAAAATTGTGACTAGATATATGACATGTGACAACCCGGTGAAATATATTCTGGTTGAAGTTGCTGATAATCGAGATGTGGAATGCATGTTGAATGGTTTTTGCCAAAATGCACGCATGTCAACACTTGAGTTGTATGTTGATGTTAATGTTGCAGGCAGTTCCAGATTCGCTGATCTTGGATCATATGCAGAGGACGAAGATGACGAAGATCAAGATTGGGCGAGCGAGATGGAGGTTGAGTTAGATGAAGATGATGACGAAGATGATTTACCAACCAGTGGTTCGTCAGACACCGAGGAGGAGGCTGAACAGGGTTCCAACATAGTTCTGTCCGCAGTGGCATCACCTGCAATTGCTGCATCGCCCGTTTCATCAAGAGTTCCAGGTGCAATCTTATTAATGTTATTATTATCGATTATTAATAGCATGGTGGATGATAATTAAAAATTGAATCATTTGTTACTCACTTATAGGTCAATCGCATGGTGCATTCTTCAACTCATCCCCGCATTATAATTATATAAATTGGGACTATCCCGACCAGGAGGTAGAATTTGATGGCGTGGATGTTCCAGATTCATGGAAAGTGGGTCAGGAATTGTATGTTGGCTTACGCTTCGTTAGTAAAGAGGCTGTTCAAATGGCTGTTAAACATTATTCCATGAATGTTCATCAGGATTTCAAAGTTGTTGAATCTAAATCAACAATTTACTATGTCAAGTGTTCAAATCATGCAGCGGGATGCCCATGGAGGTTGAGAGCTATCTTGTCGAAAAAGTCGTCGAAATGGGAGGTTACAAAGTGGGGCGGGTAGCATAATTGTGTGAATCAGATGTTGTCACAAGACCACACAAAGTTGGATTCTAACTTCGTATGCTCTTGCATACTAGGTACGACTATTAACAATAATTTCTGTTTATTTTTAAGTCTTCCTCTAATGTAACTTTAAATTTAAATCGATTTATTAGGTATGGTCCGTGAACAACCGGCAGTCACAATCGGGATGATACGCGAAAGAATTCTAAGTACTTATGGGTACAAAATATCATACAGAAAGGCATGGAAAGCTAAGCAAAAGGCGATAGTCAGGGTATTTCGAGATTGGGACGAATCCTATGCCATGCTACCTAGGTGGTTACAACATATGAAATTGTTTTCACCAGACTCTTTTTACAAGATCGAGACCAATCTATTTCTGGTAGGCAATCGTATGAACAACCGATATCGTACGTTTCATCGTGTTTTCTGGATGTTCAGACAATGTTGTGATGCTTTCAACCATTGCAAGCCAATAATACAAGTTATGGTACTTTTTTGTATGGTAAGTATTGTGGCATACTGTTGATTGCCACAACACAAGATGGAAATAGTTACTTGTTGCCGCTAGCATTTGCTATATATTTTAATATTAATGGTAATTCATATATTTTGGTAATGCTACAATTTTGGTAATTATAATATTAATGGTAATTAGTATATTTTGGTAGTGCTACAATTTTGAAGACGATCAACTCCGAAGTTTAACAAAACCAAATAGTGTCCATTAAGTAAAAGAAAAAAAATAACAAACGTTCATTACATACAAAGTATACAATAGCAAAGTTTTACAAAATTAAAATGAACCATAAGGTAACTAGTGAGCACCATCATCATGCTGATCGGGAGAGGTGGATTTCTTCTTACAACATTAGGATCAACTCCGTCAGGGCTTTCACTTGTGGAGCTAGATTCTCTAACTCCGACGAAGTCCATGTTCAAGTCAATACCCATACCTTGGTATTCAGGAGAGTACATTGGGGTATTCTGTATTTGATCAATGAAGGGGTTTGGTGCATCTGGTGTGTTATAAGTCTGCTGATATGCGGGTGGTGTAAAGTACAGATGGGTTGAAGTTGGAGGCATGGACGATGGCGGATGGCTAGGCATGGACGATGGTCCTTCCATGTAAGGGTCAGAAGATGGAATCTCCATTTGATAATAAGTTGGAGCGGGTTCCTATGAGTAATCATGGTCCTGGGTGGGTGGATAGTAATATCCTTCTCCACGTGCTGGTATAGGCGGTGTGTAGAAGGCCTGTTGTTGCAAACGTTGTCTCCCTCTACTAAGACACTGACCTTCCACCCTTACTGCTGGGACGCGTTCAAACGTAGGAAACGACTCCAACTCTTGTGTGAGCGGTGCAGCTGACACAGAAGGTAGAGTGACGCGATCCGCCTCATCCGATGCTGCCAGAATGGCATGGGTCTGTTGCTTAAGTTCAGCAAACGTGAACTGATGTTGACCCTGAGGAGTACTTAAGTAATTCAACCGCTAAAAATTACACTAACAAAAAATTACACTAAAAATTCAAAACAAATTTATCAGAGAAGTAAGACAAGGAGAGGGTAAACAAATGTTACGTGTACTATGCTCATATAGTGCAGTGGAAGGAGAAACAATGATGTATAAATTTATACAAAACACAAGAGTGCAGAAAAAAATTAAATATCAACATTTTAAAATTACACCAACAAATAATCACATAACTAATACCACTAAATTATTAACAGTAACAATGACAATAAAATAAACATAATTATGTATGGATTTCAAATACCAAGCAAAAAAAAATATATACATATAAACAAGTAGCAAATAATAATATAGGAGATATTGACAAAATAAAATACTAACAGTATAAATTTATACCAAAAAATAATCATCATGCATTATAGTACTCATAAAATATTTACCTTATAAAATTAAACTGAAGATCTTACCAACCTGAAAGAAACACCACAAAAAAATTACACTAAAAAATCAAAACAAATTTATCACAGAAGTAAAACAGGAGGAGTTATACAAAGAAGGGCGTTGGGAGGGGAGGGGTATACCATTCCTTTATATATTGCAGGAAAGAAGGCTCTTGGAAGGAGCCACTCTGACTGGCGCCTTTGACCAGTCAGAGAAAAAAAAATAAAAATGAGACGTGGCCAAAAGGACCCCCCATTGGTAAATTATTTTAGAACAACCCTAAACTGGTAAATAGTTTCTAAAACAACACTACTTTGGTCAATTTTCCCAGAGCAGCCGCTGCCCCCCATCCCCTCCCACCATCATCTCTGCTCCGCAACTCGTCTGTCGTCCCTGCTCGTCGGCTCCACTGGAGTTCCTCTCCGCTCGTCGTCGTCGCGCGGCTCCACCGCCCCGAGTTCCCCTCAGGTAGTCATCGTCGCGTGGCTCCTCTCGAGTCCCTCCGCGAGCTCCGCACTTCTCCCCCGCTACAGATCTAAAAGGTTGGTTTCTGCTTTTCTCTGTTTTTCATAATCATTAGACTATAGTTACTTCTATTTGTGGCTTTTCTCTGTTTATGGGAAGGTGGGAACTGGGAAGATGGCATAGAAGGGCAAATTTTTTTTAGCAAAATTAAGATGGCATAAAAGCCCTTCTCTCGCGCTGCTTTTCTCTGTTTCTGCAGATCTTTATGTTAGCTGTGTGATTTATTTTTTTTATTTTTTTTGCTTGAACTGTAATTGGAATCAACTAACATTACTGGTGAAATTAGTCACCTAATTTACTAATATAAAGGCTGAGTAGCTTGAGCGGCTACTATGTATATCTATCTATTTCTATATCTATACTAATATAAAAGCTGAGTTCCCTTTTTAGGAATTTTTTTAGGGACCAAATAACTCGACTGTTTTGGCCCCTTGCTGAAATTATTTTTGAACCCCTAAAAACTTCCTTCCTTTCCTCCCATTTTCATACTCTCCAAATTGGGAGTTTGGGATTTTCTTATATTCCATCATTAAATTTCCAAACAATGAAGTGAAGTCGTTAATAATAAAGTTGTTAGTAACAGAGTGGAGTGGGTACGCTAAAATTAACGGTGTTATCAACAGAGGTGACGTGAAGGGTTTGGCTAAAATGAATCTTGTTATAAATAGAGGACCAAAATAAATCTAAAAATAAGATAAGAGCAAAAGTCCAACTTAACCAATTGTTTTTGTATGGACCCAATTTATTTGGGTCGACCCCACAGGTGCATTACCACTACTGATCCAATTCCACCTTGTTCCTCTATCTCCTTCTTCTTGTGCCCTTAACTGGAACTTCCAGGTTTTCTCCGGTTGCAAAAATGGTGTCCGGGTTAATCAACACAAACCCTATAACATACGAAAAGAAAGAGCGTCGTGCTCGCACTGTGCCATCTATTTCTGACGACAACGACGTCGCTGAACCAATCGACCAACAAGAGGTTTTTGATATCCTTTTTCACATATCAAATTTCATTTCCCCGAATGTATCATCATTAATTCTGAAAATTTTTTCGTAATAATCAACGAAATGGATCATATAATCATAATATTGGTATGCGTTAATGTTTCCTTAACATTCACAAATCATTTGAGAGATATTAAGGACCCTAAGCACCCTTACTCATTGGAAGAGCTCAAGGTGATAACGGAAGAAGCGGTTGAAGTCGATGACCAGAATAGTTATGTTAGGTACTTATGATTTCTTTTCAAGGCTTGTGTTTTTAGGAAACAAAAATTTACTTTGCTTATTTTTTTGGATGATAACTTTCATCTGGTTTAGGGTTACATTTACTCCAACGGTGGAACATTGCAGTATGGCCACAATTATAGGTCTGTGCTTACGAGTCAAGCTCATGAGAAGCTTGCCTTCGCGATACAAGGTAGTGGTTATGATTATTCGGTGTTTTGTTTCGAGAAGTAAACCTGTTTAATGATTGATAATTGCAAACAAAACATATTGATAGATTGTTTTGTTATGAATATGTTAATATGTTAATATATGATTGGTAGAGGGCGAGCCTTGGTTAATGGTAAGGTGTTAGATGTGGGCCTTAATGAGCCTTTGTTGGTAATAGATAAGTTAGTAGCAGTTAAATATAACAGTTAGTAGCAGTTAATTAGAGTGAGTTAGTTAGTTTGCCTATAAATAAGAGGAGAGAATGGGAAAGAGGGTATCTTGTGAATTGAATAGGAATTGGGGCATTTGGAGAGGTGCAGACCCTCGAAGTTCTGCTATATTGTACTGTAATCAAAGGATTATCCCTATTTTCTTAGTAATATCTTCTAATCAAATATCGATTTCTATCAACTGGTGTCCAAGCTCTTCGATTCTGGAAGTGGATTTTTATGGCTTCCACGAGAGAAATGGAGACTCTGACAAAATTTTTTGGAGCGATCCTATGAGAACTAGTGGTGACACGAGTTAAGATTCGGGAAGTAAGACAGATCATTGAAGAAGGAAGGGTGAACGACTTGAAATTCGGAGGCAGATCGGAGAATTAGTTGACGCAATACGTCGATTAGCTAACCGCAGTGAGAATCAACATACAAGTGGAGGAAACAACGACAGAGCAGGTAACGGCAGGGATAACATTGACGATCCTCCTAACCGCGAAGAGCGATGGCGGAAAATCGAAATTCCAATCTTCCATGGCGAAGATGCCTCTTGTTGGGCGAAACGAGTAGAACAATATTTTGAGTTCAAAGGTAAGAGCGATGTGGAGAAAATTCAGGTGGTGAAGGTCGTGATGGAGTGAGAGGCTATGTGGTTGTTCAAATGGTGGGAGATGTGTGCTTTGAATCCCACATGGGAGGATTTTCGATCCGCCGTGATACATAGGTTTCAGCCTTTATAGCAGAACCAAGAAGAAAAGTCACAAGCGGTGGAGTCACAAAATGAAGAGAAGGAAGACGATGGTGATGCATCCAAGAGCCAGAAATTCCAGAATTCAGATTCGGTTGCAATAACTAGGAATGAGGAGGTTTCTCTGTTCTCCAGGAAGAATTCGATACAGTGAGAAGAAAAGGGAAACCGCCGCCGTCCCACAGAAAATTTGATGACGAAGAGAAGATGGAGGTCGAGTAAGAAGGAGACCGTGACCAAAAGGACCCCCCATTGGTAAATTGTTTCAGAACAACCCTAAACTGGTAAATAGTTTTCTAAAACAACACTACTTTGGTCAATTTTCCCAGAGCAGCCACTGCCCCCCATCCCCTACCACCATCATCTCTGCTCCGCAACTCGTCAGTCGTCCCTGCTCGTCGGCTCCACTGGAGTTCCTCTCCGCTCGTTGTCGTCTCGCGGCTCCACCGCCCCTAGTTTCCTCTCCGGTAGTCGTCGTCGCGTGGTTCCTCTCTAGTCCCTCCGCGAGCTCCGTATTTCTCCCCCGCTGCAGATCTAAAAGGTTGGTTTATGCTTTTCTCTGTTTTTCATAATCATTAGACTATAGTTACCTCTATTTGTGGCTTTTCTCTGTTTATGGGAAGGTGGGAACTGGGAAGATGGCATAGAAGGGCAAATTTTTTTTAGCAAAATTAAGATGGCATAAAAGCCCTTCTCTCGCACTGCTTTTCTCTGTTTCTGTAGATCTTTATGTTGGCTGTGTGATTTAATTTTATTTTTTGCTTGAACTGTAATTGGAATCAACTAACATTACTGGTGAAATTAGTCACCTAATTTACTAATATAAAGGCTCAGGGGAGGGGTATACCATTCCTTTATATATTGCAGGAAAGAAGGGTCTTGGGAGGGGGGCGAGGGACCTGGCGTGGGTCATTTTGGGGGGAGGGGACATGGGTAGAAAACAAAAGGGGGGGCATTTTGATGGCGAGGGGGAGAACCCTGCTGCACCACTTGGCGCAAGAAGGGAAGGCGCCATCCGCAGTGGCGCCTTCCCTGCTTGCGCCACGTGGCACTGTAGGGTCAGGTTGTGTCTTTTTTTTTTTTTTAATGGTAGGTGCCAGTCTGAGTGGCGCCTTTAAAGGAGCCACTCTGACTGGCGCCTTTGACCAGTCAGAGAAAAAAAAATAAAAAATGACACGTGACCAAAAGGACCCCCCATTAGTAAATTGTTTCAGAACAACCCTAAATTGGTAAATAGTTTCTAAAACAACACTACTTTGGTCAATTTTCCCAGAGCAGCCACTGCCACCCATCCCCTCCCACCATCATCTCTGCTCCGCAACTCGTCAGTCGTCCCTGTTCGTCGGCTCCACTGGAGTTCCTCCCCGGTAGTCATCGTCGCGCGGCTCCTCTCGAGTCCCTCCGCGAGCTCCGCACTTCTCCCCCGCTGCAGATCTACAAGGTTGGTTTCTGCTTTTCTCTATTTTTCATAATCATTAGACTATAGTTACTTCTATTTGTGGCTTTTCTCTGTTTATGGGAAGGTGGGAACTGGGAAGATGGCATAGAACGGCAAATTTTTTTTAGCAAAATTAAGATGGCATAAAAGCCCTTCTCTCGCGCTGCTTTTCTCTGTTTCTGCAGATCTTTATGTTGGCTGTGTGAATTTTTTTTTTTTTGCTTGAACTGTAATTGGAATCAACTAACATTGCTGGTGAAATTAGTCACCTAATTTACTAATATAAAGGCTGAGGGGAGGGGTATACCATTCCTTTATATAGTGTAGGAAAGAAGGGTCTTGGGAGGGGGGGCGAGGGACCTGGCATGGGGTCATTTTGGGGGGAGGGGACATGGGTAGAAAACAAAAAGGGTGGGGTGGGGGGCATTTTGATGGGGAGGGGGGATCCCTGCTGCGCCACGTGGCGCAAGCAGGGAAGGCGCCACTGCACCTGGTGCCTTTACGGATGGCGCCTTCCCTGCTTGCGCCACGTGGCGCTGCAGGGTCAGGTTGTGTCTTTTTTTCTTTTTAATGGCAGTTGCCAGTCTGAGTGGCGCCTTTGACCAGTCAGAGAAAAAAAATAAAAAATGACACGTGACCAAAAGGACCTCCCATTGGTAAATTGTTTCAGAACAACCCTAAACTGGTAACTAGTTTCTAAAACAACACTACTTTGGTCAATTTGCCCAGAGCAGCCACTGCCACCCATCCCCTCCCACCATCATCTCTGCTCCGCAACTCGTCAGTCGTCCCTACTCGTCGGCTCCACTGGAGTTCCTCTCCGCTAGTCGACCTCGCGCGGCTCCACCGCCCCGAATTCCTCTCCGGTAGTCGTCGTCGCGCGGCTCCTCTCGAGTCCCTCCGCGATCTCCGCACTTCTCCCCCGCTACAAATCTAAAAGGTTGGTTTCTGCTTTTCTCTGTTTTTCATAATCATTAGACTATGGTTACTTCTATTTGTGGCTTTTCTCTGTTTATGGGAAGGTGGGAACTGGGAAGATGGCATAGAAGGGCAAATTTTTTTTAGTAAAATTAAGATGGCATAAAAGCCCTTCTCTCACACTGCTTTTCTCTGTTTCTGCAGATCTTTATGTTGGCTGTGTGATTTATTTTTACTTTTTGCTTGAATTGTAATTGGAATCGACTAACATTACTAGTGAAATTAGTCACCTAATTTACTAATATAAAGGCTCAGGGGAGGGGTATACCATTCCTTTATATATTGCAGGAAAGAAGGGTCTTGGGAGGGGGGACGAGGGACCTGGCGTGGGTCATTTTGGGGGGAGGGGACACGGGTAGAAAACAAAAGTGGGGGGGGGGGGGGGGGGAGGGGGGGAACCCTGCTGCGCCACGTGGCACAAGCAGGGAAGGTGCCATCCGCAGTGGCGCCTTCCCTACTTGCGCCACGTGGCGCTGTAGGGTCAGGTTGTGTCTTTTTTTTTTTTTTTAATGGTAGGTGCCAGTCTGAGTGGCGCCTTTAAAGGAGCCACTCTGACTGGCACCTTTGACCAGTCAGAGAAAAAAAAATAAAAAAGGACACGTGACCAAAAGGACCCCCCCTTAGTAAATTGTTTCAGAACAACCCTAAACTGGTAAATAGTTTCTAAAACAACACTACTTTGGTCAATTTGCCTAGAGCAGCCACTGCCCCCCATCCCCTCCCACCATAATCTCTGCTCCACAACTCGTCAGTCGTCCCTGCTCGTCGGCTCCACTGGAGTTCCTCTCCGCTCGTCGTCGTCGCGCGGCTCCACCGCCGTGAGTTCCTCTCCAGTAGTCGTCATCACGCGGCTCCTCTCGAGTCCCTCCGCGAGCTCCGTACTTCTCCCCCGCTGCATATCTAAAAGGTTGGTTTCTGCTTTTCTCTGTTTTTCATAATCATTAGACTATAGTTACTTCTATTTGTGGCTTTTCTCTGTTTATGGGAAGGTGGGAACTGGGAAGATGGCATAGAAGGGCAAATTTTTTTTAACAAAACTAAGATGGCATAAAACCCCTTCTCTCGCGCTACTTTCCTCTGTTTCTGCAGATCATTATGTTGGCTCTGTGATTTATTTTTATTTTTTTGCTGAACTGTATTTGGAATCAACTAACATTACTGGTGAAATTAGTCACCTAATTTACTAATATAAAGGCTGAGGGGATGGGTATACTATACGTTTATATATTGCAGGAAAGAAGGGTCTTGGGAGGGTGGGCGAGGGACCTGGCGTAGGTCATTTTGGGGGGAGGGGACACGGGTAGAAAACAAAAGGGGTGGGGGCGGGCATTTTGATGGCGAGGGGGGGAACCCTGCTGCGCCACGTGGCGCAAGCAGGGAAGGCGCCACTGCGGAGGGCGCCTGGGTCAGGTTGTGTCTTTTTTTTTTTTTAATGGTAGGTGCCAGTCTGAGTGGCGCCTTTAAAGGAGCCACTCTGACTGGCGCCTTTGACCAGTCAGAGAAAAAAAAATAAAAAATGACACGTGACCAAAAGGACCCCCCATTTGTAAATTGTTTCAGAACAACCCTAAACTGGTAAATAGTTTCTAAAACAACACTACTTTGGTCAATTTACCCAGAGCAGCCACTGCCCCCCATCCCCTCCCACCATCATCTCTACTCCGCAACTCGTCAGTCGTCCCTGCTCGTCGGCTCCACTGGAGTTCCTCTCCACTCGTCGTCGTCGCGCGGCTCCACCGCCCCGAGTTCCTCTCCGGTAGTCGTCATCGCGCGGCTCCTCTCGAGTCCCTCCGCGAGCTCCGCACTTCTCCCCCGCTGCAGATCTAAAAGGTTGGTTTCTGGTTTTCTCTGTTTTTCAAAATCATTAGACTATAGTTACTTCTATTTGTGGCTTTTCTCTGTTTATGGGAAGGTGGGAACTGGGAAGATGGCATAGAAGGGCAAATTATTTTTAGCAAAATTAAGATGGCATAAAAGCCCTTCTCTCGCGCTGCTTTTCTCTGTTTCTGCAGATCTTAATGTTGGCTGTGTGATTTTATTTTTTTTTGCCTGAACTGTAATTGGAATCAACTAACATTACTGGTGAAATTAGTCACCTAATTTACTAATATAAAGGCTGAGTAGCTTGAGCGGCTACTTTGTATATCTATCTATCTCTATATCTATACTAATATAAAAGCCGAGTTCCCTTTTTAGGAATTTTTTTAGGGACTTAACAACTCGACTGTTCTGGCCCCTTGCTGAAATTATTTTTGAACCCCTAAAACTTCCTTCCTTTCCTCCCATTTTCATACTCTCCAAATTGGGGGTGTGGGATTTTCTTATATTCGATCATTAAACTTCCAAACAATGAAGTGAAGTCGTTAATAATAAAGTTGTTAGTAACAGAGTGGAGTGGGTATGCTAAAATTAACGGTGTTATCAATAGAGGTGACGTGAAGGGTTTGGCTAAAATGAATCTTGTTATAAATAGAGGACCAAAATAAATCTAAAAATAAGATAAGAGCAAAAGTCCAACTTAACCAATTGTTTTTGTATGGACCCAATTTAATTGGGTCGAACCCACAGGTGCATTACCACTACTGATCCAATATCACCTTGTTCCTCTATCTCCCTCTTCTTGTGCCCTTAACTGGAACTTCCAGGTTTTCTTCGGTTGCAAAACTGGTGTCCGGGTTAATCAACGCAAACCCTATAATATACGAAAAGAAAGAGCGTCGTGCTCGCACTGTGCTATCTATTTCTGACGACAACGACGTCGCTGAACCAATCGACCAACAAGAGGTTTTTGATATCCTTTTTCACATTTCGAATTTCATTTCCCTGAATGTATCATCATTAATTCTGAAATTTTTTTCGTAATAATCAACGAAATGGATCATATAATCATAATATTGGTATGCGTTAATGTTTCCTTAACATTCACAAATCATTTGAGAGAGACCCTGAGCACCCTTACTCATTGGAAGAGCTCAAGGTGATAACGGAAGAAGCGGTTGAAGTCGATGACCAGAATAGTTATGTTAGGTACTTATGATTTCTTTTCAAGGCTTGTGTTTTTAGGAAACAAAAATTTACTTTGCTTACTTTTTTGGATGATAACTTTCATTTGGTTTAGGGTTACATTTACTCCAACGGTGGAGCATTGCAGTATGGCCACAATTATAGGTCTGTGCTTACGAGTCAAGCTCATGAGAAGCTTGCCTTCGCGATACAAGGTGGTGGTTATGATTATTCGGTGTTTTGTTTCGAGAAGTAAACCTGTTTAATGATTGATAATTGCAAACAAAACATATTGATAGATTGTTTTGTTATGAATATGTTAATATATGATTGGTAGAGGGCGAGCCTTGGTTAATGGTAAGGTGTTAGATGTGGGCCTTAATGAGCCTTTGTTGGTTATAGATAAGTTAGTAGCAGTTAAATATAACAGTTAATTAGAGTTAGTTAGTTAGTTAGTTTGCCAATAAATAAGAGGAGAGAATGGGAGAGGGTATCTTGTGAATTGAATAGGAATTGGGGCATTTGGAGAGGTGCAGACCCTCGAAGTTCTGCTATATTGTACTGTAATCAAAGGATTATCCCTATTTTCTTAGTAATATCTTCTAATCAAATATCGATTTCTATCAACTGGTATCCAAGCTCATCGATTCTGGAAGTGGATTTTTATGGCTTCCACGAGAGGAATGGAGACTCTGACAGAATTTTTGGAGCGATCCTATGAGAACTAGTGGTGACACTAGTTAAGATTCGGGAAGTAAGACAGATCATTGAAGAAGGAAGGGTGAACGACTTGAAATTCGGAGGCAGATCGGAGAATTAGTCGACGCAATACGTAGATTAGCGAACCGCAGTGAGAATCAACATACAAGTGGCGGAAAATCAAAATTCCAATCTTCCATGGCGAAGATGCCTCTTGTTGGGCGAAACGAGTCGAACAATATTTCGAGTTCAAAGGTAAGAGCGATGTGGAGAAAATTCAGGCGGTGAAGGTCGTGATGGAGGGAGAGGCTATGTGGTTGTTCAAATGGTGGGAGATGTGTGCTTTGAATCCCAGATGGGAGGATTTTCGATCCGTCGTGATACATAGGTTTCTGCCTTCATAGCAGAACCAAGAAGATAAGTCACAAGCGGTGGAGTCACAAAATGAAGAGAAGGAAGACGATGGTGAAGCATCCAAGAGCCAGAAATTCCAGAATTCAGATTCGGTTGCAATAACTAGGAAGGAGGAGGTTCTCTGTTCTCTAGGAAGAATTCGATACAGTGAGAAGAAAAGGGAAACCGTCGCCGTCCCACCGAAAATTTGATGACGAAGAGAAGATGGAGGTCGAGTAAGAAGGAGACCGTGGATGGCACACTTCCTGTCAAGCCACCGACGGAACCGACAGAACCACCAGACCAGGTTCGTCATGAGGAGATCCAGGCGGTGACGCTGAGGGTAGAGATGGCGGTGTCACGACAACCCCAATCCCGCTGCGGAATGACTGATGGTGGGACACATTTAGTAGGGCTAGTGCCATCACCGGAACCACCCTTGCTGAACGACGGAGATGTGCAAAATGTCGAAGGAAACGTATCGTTTCTGTGTGCGATCGTCATGAAGGAGAAGGAGGGAAAGACTAGGGCAAAAGTGGAGAATTGCCAGAAAAGGCCATAGGTTAACGTAATGGGCCAGGCCCAGTTCTTTGGGAAGGAGCAGTGGGGTAGCATAAGAACTATTGGGTATGCATTAGTAGAGCAGAATTCATTCATTACTGTACCCATCTATCATAGTTTTCTGAATACTGGGCCTTTCAATGTTGGGTCACAACCCAAATTAATGAGGAAGGGTGCTGAGTATACAAATATGATAGTGTGGCGGCATTTGCAAGGTAGCTTGAGAGATCAGGACCTTTTCTTATGGGAAACCAATGCAAAGTGTTGGTTGGAATGTTTCCAACACCTTCGAGAAACAAGAACCATCAATAGAAGAAAATGGCAATGGCCTTCCAATAGAGAACCCCCTCTGTTTGCAGTAGCTCCATGGGACCCTGGCAAATTTAAATGATTCCAAATGACTTAGTTTCAGAAGAATTGAATCAACAAGACATGGAGGCTTGGGTAGCTGAAAGTAAAGATATCCTTATGAATATGATGGCAGAATTTCTTCCATGGTTTTCAGCATCTATATCACCTGATGAATCTCAGGACTTACGGAAGTGCTTAAGAAAGATAGTGCCAGAGGAAAAGCTTCTTCAAAAGGTTATTTTCACCTGGATGGAAGGGACAAGTATTGCTAACACAGTTGGAAATGGTGTAGATCATTCTCAGGTTCGATGTAGTAGTCCATTGACCCATCATATTGGGAAAGTAAAATGGGCATGTGAGCCGACGGCTTTTAATGAAAGGTTGCAATTCATTGCTGAGGTTTTGCTTATTTCACAGTATTGCGGGAGAATTTTCTTTCTTTCAAGAGCAGACTGAAGAAGGAAGCCAATTTAACGACTTCCAAGTATTTGATTGAAAGTGTTCAAAATGAAAAAGCATCATCTAATTCCGAAGCTGAATTTTATTCCAAGATGTACTCACCCACTAATCTTATGATGGAAACCATACAAAGACATTTCCACATGAAGCATCAAATTTTTGCCCAATGGGTGAGGTTAGGCAGAGGCTAGGGAAACAAACTGGAGCCGAAATTCAAGATCGATGTGTCAAACAATGGGACCTTGATGGATAGCTTCATACGACAATAACAACAGGATCATCGTGCTTCAAGCAGTGGGACCTCGGAAAATTATTCTTTAGAGACCAATTGCCATTCATCTTGAGGACAAGGTGAATGTTTAAGGGGGGAGTATTGTTAGATGTGGGCCTTAATGAGCCTTTGTTGGTAATAGAGAAGTTAGTAGCAGTTAAATATAACAGACAGTTAATTAGAGTTAGTTACTTAGTTTTCCTATAAATAAGAGGAGAGAATGGGAGAGAGGGTATCTTGTGACTTGAATAGGAATTGGGGCCTTAGGGCATTTGGGGAGGTGCGGTTGGTTCGGTTTTTAGCCACACATCATTAGTTAAATAACATTAGTTTTTGACAAAGGAAAAATGGGTCTTACGGATGGTTTCTATTTGTGTAATCTCCACAAAACACTTGAATGGGGATTCAAATGAAACCACTGACCAAATTGACCCCTAACTGTAAGATTAATTCACAGAAACACGACAATCCTATACATGTAAATATGAGAGCCATAAGGAACTCATCAATGATTATACACAAGATTTTGCAACAAGAAAACTGAAATTAGTAACATCTGCACATTCAATTGAACAAAATCAAAGTATCATAGGAAATGATAAATTATAAACAACATATGACAACCTGATACCATCACTTAAAGGGCAACCCAACATTATTATTATGTATGTCAATAACAGCTTTCAAGAGATGGGCAACCACCACTCATCTACACAGCTAATTCATAAGTCATACATCATCACTAGTAAACCCCTCATTTAAACTTAAAACCAGAATATACATAAGTGAAGAGTATGATATTGGGAATAGTTACTGAAAACTCAGCCATGAACTCACCTATCACCAGAAGCAGTGGCAGCCGACGAGCAGCGAGAAGAAGCACGAGGCGGCGGCGAAGCAGGAAAGGACGACGAGCAATGAGGGAGCGAGAGCACCGATCAGTGAGGGACACGCGAGCTGAGGTGACGAGAGGGAGGTGCGAGCTGGGGTGAGATAATGAACTGAATTCACTAGATATTTGTACATGATTAACCAGATATTTGCACATACTTAACCAAAAAATTTTATTTCTCAAGAAAACTAAATATTTAAAAAAAAATTATTTATTTTTTAAAAAAATATTTTTTAAAAAAAGTCAAAATTTAAATTAAAAAAAAAGTATCGTTACTGTAGCGCTACAGTGGACAAACATACGGTTGTCACCGTATGTTGTCCACTATGGGTTGTCACAATATCATTTTTCTTATTTAATTACTCAAATAAACTATTCATATTATTCCTTCGAAAGTTGCAGGTTTGTAAATATGATAATTCATTATTTAACTTTGTTAAGATTTCTTTTAACTCTTACATGTATTAGATTAAATTAAATATTCTAAGAGTCTCTAATTTACTTTTGTTTAAATTTCCAACCAAGGCAATTGATATTGATATTTACAATAAAGTCGGAAATTTTTGAGCTTGCAATGGAAGTATCATTGCTCTACACAATTCAGCACTCTCAACAGTAAAAAAATTTCGAAAATCACTAATAAAAATATCCGACTTGCAGGTTGCGAGCATTGTGAGATTTTAATAGCCATGGACTGTGTTCAGAATTGGCCAAAGTATCTTTCATGGTCTTATTAAGTGGTAGCTTTTTTTTTGAAGCAAGAAACTCAATGCAATTCATTAATAATCAAATGAGCAATACATGGTGGAATATGATAAAAAAAACTTGGTGGCTAGCTAAAGAAGACGTCGCCTTAGCTAAACTATGGGCTATGCCATTCGCTTGCCTCCTAACAAAACTTATACCAAAGTTTGGAAAAGACTTAAGAATCTGTTGACAAGCCTCAATAATAACACCAAACTCAGAGACATCATCCAAAAGGGATTTAACCTTATTCACCACCACTTGGCAATCAAGCTCAAAAACGATTTGTTTTGAGTTAATATCCAAACTCTGCACCCATTGAATGGCCTTATATAATCCCATAGCCTCTCCTTCTCGTACAGGTAGACAGAAGGGGATACTTTCAGATCTAGCAATAACAAACTCATCTTTGTCATCCCTAATACACATACCAATTGTTGTTTTACCTGAAGCAGAGTTGAAACTTGCATCCACATTACATTTATAGGCACCTAAGCTAGGAGCAGACCAAGTAGAAGAGCCAGTGTTTCCAACTTGGACAGTTGCTGATAATCTTGAGACGTTAGCAAGTTTCCAATCAGATAAAACGAATTAGCACGATATATTATGGAATCCACAGATACTAATTTGTTGTCCCATAACTTATCATTTCTAGCATTCCAAAGGCTCCACATAGTCATTGCAAGGGTCTCCCTTTTGTCATACTCCAAGGAACTCAATGCTTTAAAAAGAAATTCTGAGAATGAGCCTTCAAAAAGGGTAAGTGGCGCAAGAGTACTCCACAAGAGTTGTTGGGACCAATAGCTGCTAATTCGAAACATTGGATTAGCATTAATAATTCCATTGCAAGCTTTTCATAAGCAAACCATGTTTTATGCTAGACTGGCTGTGTTTTTTTTTTTTTTAATTGGTGCTAAAACTGGCTGTGAAGTTTAATCATGCAGCCACACAAATAAATGTTAGACATAAAATTAATAGAAATAAAAAAAAACCAACACAGATTGGAGAAGAAAATGACATCAAGATGCATTTTCAAATATGAATCTAATCAATAGATTGAAGAAAGTCTACATTTTACCGTTGTCTTGTATTTATTGTTTTTAGCAATGTTATTAAAACAGAACCGGTGATTAACTCGGTCAGGGCACTGGGTTACTGGGTCGCAGGTTCAACCCGGGGTCACCGGTTGACTCGGTTTGAACCGGTATATATATATATATATATATAATATTTTGTGAATGAATAACAATCAGACGCATTGGTCCAGTGGTGCAGCTCCTTGCTTGCTATCGTCTCCATCAGTGTCACGTATAGGGACTAAATTAATCACTTTTTATGTATAGGGATCAAATTGAAAATCAGTGTCACGTATAGGGACCAAAAGATTACTTTAGGGCTCGTTTGGTGGTCAGGATAGGATAGGGATTGATAGGATAAGAAAGCAGAATATGAGTAGGATAAGATATGAGCATGATAAGCTGTTATCCTACCCGATGTTTGGTGTCCACCAGATAACCAACTGGATAGAAATATAATTTTAATATGAATTTTAAAATTTTCTTTTTTATTCTAAAGATTTTCATATTTTATTATATTTAAATTTTTTTAAATTTTCATTTTTAAATCATATAAGAAGACAAAGTTATCATGTGATAAATTTACATATAACTTTTAATTTTTTTTAAAATATTATTTAACTTAAATTAAATTTTTAAATAATTTTAAAAATTCATTTTTAGTTTTTACTTTACATATAGGTATATTATTAGAATAATATTTTATATTTTTCAGTTTTTTTAAAATAATATAAAATAACAAAATTAACCTTCTAACAAGAAAAATAAATTTTAAAATAAATTATTAATTTTTTTATTTTAAATATTTATATTTTATTATATCTTTTTTTGGGTAATCATGTTATATTTCGTATTTCATTATACTTTAATTATTTATATATAAAATATTTTTAAATTTTATTATATCTAAAATCATCCTATCCTATCATATTTTGTTGAGTTCTAATCCAATCCTTTTTTTAGGATAAAATTTTAATTAGATGGATATAATAAAATAGGTGACATAATTGATTTATTATATTCTGTTATCTCATCAAACAATAGTTTCGATCCTGTCTCTCTTGTCACCAAACGAGCCATTAACCTATAACAAGATAAGAACAGAAAACCAAAGTAAAGGATATCTTGCAACCCTAGTTTTCTTTGTACGTAGAGCAGCAGGCAAATTGACCAAAGTAGTGTTGTTTTAGAAACTATTTACCAGTTTAGGGTTGTTCTGAAACAATTTACCAATGGGGGGTCCTTTTGGTCACGTGTCATTTTTTATTTTTTTTTCTCTGACTGGTCAAAGGCGCCACTCAGAGTGGCTCCTTTAAAGGCTCCACTCAGACTGGCACCTACCATTAAAAAAAAAAAAAAGACACTACCTGACCCTGTAGCGCCACGTGGTGCAAGCAGGGAAGGCGCCACTGCGGATGGCGCCTTTAAAGGCGCCATCCGCAGTGGCGCCTTCCCTGCTTGCGCCATGTGGCGCAGCAGGGTCCCCCCCCCCCCCCCCCCCCCCCCCCCCCAACCCCATTCTCCCGTATGCTCCCCTCCCCCAACCTGTATAAATAACCAAGGCGCCATCCGCATTGGCGCCACGTGGCGCAGCAGGGTTCCCCCCCTCCCCATCAAAATGCCCCCCCCCCCCCCCCCAACCCCATTCTCCCGTATGCTTCCCCTCCCCCAACCTGTATAAATAACCTAACGATGTCTTCAATTTTCACACTGCAAGCTAAAATTTTTTATTCAATAGGTATTGTTTCTAAGGTAATAATTTAAAATATCATGTTATTGTTTTTAAATTTTTAATACTGATACAATATTCTATTATTTGAAAGTTTTGTTAAGTTTATATATTTATTAATATTATGCTAATATTGTAACTGTTATTGTTAAAATGTGTTATCTTGTTATTATTTTGTATGCTCAGTATTAGTAGTAGTAGTTATGCCATGTTGTTGTTATTATTATTGTTATTTTTAATACTGATGTTATTACTACTACTATTATTATTATTAATGTTGTCATCATCATTATCATCATCATTATCATTGTTAATATATATCATTATCATTGTTTCTAGTATTATTTATATTATTATCATCATCATCGTTATCATAATCGGTATTATTATTATTAGTATTACTACTACTATTAAAACAATATTGTTATTATCATCATCATCATCATCATCATTATTATTATTATTATTATTATTTATTATTAGTACTATTTGATAATTTATTATTATGTTAATTATTGTGGTGACTGTTATCATCATAATATTTTCATTATTCTCCATATATATATATATATATATATATATATATATATATATATATATATATATATAAAAGCACTCACATAACAAAATATATAATTTATGAAACAATGTGCATACTATATATATATATCAAAACCTCTGGTTGATAGGCTAAAATGGCTAGTAGCAACTGAACAAAACTATATAATCACGTACATCACAACAACAAGATGGGAATTGCAACCCCCATCATTGCCTGGAAGTCAACCGTAGTGCAAATTGAATCCTGTGTGGCATTAGCTCCTTACACTCAGCCACCAAGTCCTTCATCAACTGTAAACGATATTTTGATTACAAGGACTAAGTGGCTGAGTGTAAGGAGCTAATGCCACACAGGATTCAGTTTTGCACTGCGGTTGACTACTGGGCAGAGATGTGGGTTGCAATTCCCAAGTTGTAGCGATGTACGTGATTATATAGTTTTGTTCAGTTGCTACTAGCCGTTTAGACTATCAACCAGAGGTTTTGATATATATAGTATGCATATTGTTTCATAAATTATATACTTGGTTATGTGAGTGATTTTATATATAGGGTTGTTCAAAAACTATTTAAAAATAAAAATTGTAAATTGATGGCTTTTCCCATAATTTGTTGACGAATTTTGTAGGGCATACGTCATGAGCTGGCTTGCCAGTAGTTGCGTATTTCAATGGGAGAGTGTTCGATGGACTAGAAAGAATTACATTCGAAGGTGATCAAGTAACAATGCAGATAAAATTAGGAATCGGGTACGAGCACTTGAAGACAAAGATTCACTCGAAGTTGAGGCTGTCCCCAAATCAATCAGTTTCAAAAATTGTGACTAGATATATGACATGTGACAACCCGGTGAAAATATATTCTGGTTGAAGTTGCTGATGATCGAGATGTGGAATGCATGTTGAATGGTTTTTTGCCAAAATGCACGCATGTCAACACTTGAGTTGTATGTTGATGTTAATGTTGCAGGCAGAGTTCCAGATTCGCTGATCTTGGATCATATGCAGAGGACGAAGATGACGAAGATCAAGATTGGGCGAGCGAGATGGAGGTTGAGTCAGATGAAGATGATGACGAAGATGATCTACCAACCAGTGGTTCGTCAGACACCGAGGAGGAGGCTGAACAGGGTTCCAACATAGTTCTGTCCGCAGTGGCATCACCTGCAATTGCTGCATCGCCCGTTTCATCAAGAGTTCCAGGTGCAATCTTATTAATGTTATTATTATCGATTATTAATAGCATGGTGGATGATAATTAAAAATTGAATCATTTGTTACTCACTTATAGGTCAATCACATGGTGCATTCTTCAACTCATCCCCGCATTATAATTATATAAATTGGGACTATCCCGACCAGGAGGTAGAATTTGATGGCGTGGATGTTCCAGATTCATGGAAAGTGGGTCAGGAATTGTATGTTGGCCTTACGCTTCGTTAGTAAAGAGGCTGTTCAAATGGCTGTTAAACATTATTCCATGAATGTTCATCAGGATTTCAAAGTTGTTGAATCTAAATCAACAATTTACTATGTCAAGTGTTTCAAATCATGCAGCGGGATGCCCATGGAGGTTTGAGAGCTATCTTGTCGAAAAAGTCATCGAAATGGGAGGTTACAAAGTGGGGCGGGCAGCATAATTGTGTGAATCAGATGTTGTCACAAGACCACACAAAGTTGGATTCTAACTTCGTATGCTCTTGCATACTAGGTACGACTATTAACAATAATTTCTGTTTATTTTTAAGTCTTCCTCTAATGTAACTTTAAATTTAAATCGATTTATTAGGTTATGGTCCGTGAACAACCGGCAGTCACAATCGGGATGATACGCGAAAGAATTCTAAGTACTTATGGGTACAAAATATCATACAGAAAGGCATGGAAAGCTAAGCAAAAGGCGATAGTCAGGGTATTTCGAGATTGGGACGAATCCTATGCCATGCTACCTAGGTGGTTACAACATATGAAATTGTTTTCACCAGACTCTTTTTACAAAGATCGAGACCAATCTATTTCTGGTAGGCAATCGTATGAACAACCGATATCGTACGTTTCATCGTGTTTTCTGGATGTTCAGACAATGTTGTGATGCTTTCAACCATTGCAAGCCAATAATACAAGTTGATGGTACTTTTTTGTATGGTAAGTATCGTGGCATACTGTTGATTGCCACAACACAAGATGGAAACAGTTACTTGTTGCCGCTAGCATTTGCTGTATATTTTAATATTAATGGTAATTCATATATTTTGGTAATGCTACAATTTTGGTAATTATAATATTAATGGTAATTAGTATATTTTGGTAGTGCTACAATTTTGAAGACGATCAACTCCGAAGTTTAACAAAACCAAATAGTGTCCATTAAGTAAAAGAAAAAAAATAACAAACGTTCATTACATACAAAGTATACAATTGCAAAGTTTTACAAAATTAAAATGAACCATAAGGTAACTAGTGAGCACCATCATCATGCTGATCGGGAGAGGTGGATTTCTTCTTACAACATTAGGATCAACTCCGTCAGGGCTTTCACTTGTGGAGCTAGATTCTATAACTCCGACGAAGTCCACATTCAAGTCAATACCCATACCTTGGTATTCAGGAGAGTACATTGGGGTATTCTGTATTTGATCAATGAAGGGTTTGGTGCATCTGGTGTGTTATAAGTCTGCTGATATGCGGGTGGTGTAAAGTACAGATGGGTTGAAGTTGGAGGCATGGACGATGGCGGATGGCTAGGCATGGACGATGGCCCTTCCATGTAAGGGTCAGAAGATGGAATCTCCATTTGATAATAAGTTGGAGCGGGTTCCTATGAGTAATCATGGTCCTGGGTGGGTGGATAGTAATATCCTTCTCCACGTGCTGGTATAGGCAGTGTGTAGAAGGCCTGTTGTTGCAAACGTTGTCTCCCTCTACTAAGACACTGACCTTCCACCCTTACTGCTGGGACGCGTTCAAACGTAGGAAACGGCTCCAACTCTTGTGTGAGCGGTGCAGCTGACACAGAAGGTAGAGTGACGCGATCCGCCTCATCCGATGCTGCCAGAATGGCATCGATCTGTTGGTTAAGTTCAGCAAACGTGAACTGATGTTGACCCTGAGGAGTACTTAAGTAATTCAACCGCTAAAATTACACTAACAAAAAATTACACTAAAAATTCAAAACAAATTTATCAGAGAAGTAAGACAAGGAGAGGGTAAACAAATGTTACGTGTACTATGCTCATATAGTGCAGTGGAAGGAGAAACAATGATGTATAAATTTATACAAAACACAAGAGTGCATAAAAAAATTAAATATCAATATTTTAAAATTACACCAACAAATAATCACATAACTAATACCACTAAATTATTAACAGTAACAATGATAATAAAATAAACATAATTATGTATGGATTTCAAATACCAAGCAAAAAATATATATACATATAAACAAGTAGCAAATAATAATATAGGAGATATTGACAAAATAAAATACTAACAGTATAAATTTATACCAAAAAATAATCATCATGCATTATAGTACTCATAAAATATTTACCTTATAAAATTAAACTGAAGATCTTACCAACCTGAAAGAAACACCACAAAAAAATTACACTAAAAAATCAAAACAAATTTATCACAGAAGTAAAACAGGGAGGAGTTATACAAAGAAGGGCGTTGGAAGGGGAGGGGTATACCATTCCTTTATATATTGCAGGAAAGAAGGCTCTTGGAAGGAGCCACTCTGACTGGCGCCTTTGACCAGTCAGAGAAAAAAAATAAAAAATGACACGTGGCCAAAAGGACCCCCTATTGGTAAATTATTTTAGAACAACCCTAAACTGGTAAATAGTTTCTAAAACAACACTACTTTGGTCAATTTTCCCAGAGCAGCCACTGCCCCCCATCCCCTCCCACCATCATCTCTGCTCCGCAACTCGTCAGTCGTCCCTGCTCGTCGGCTCCACTGGAGTTCCTCTCCGCTCGTCGTTGTCGCGCGGCTCCACCGCCCCGAGTTCCCCCCCGGTAGTCATCGTCGCGTGGCTCCTCTCGAGTCCCTCCGCGAGCTCCACACTTCTCCCCCGCTGCAGATCTAAAAGGTTGGTTTCTGCTTTTCTCTGTTTTTCATAATCATTAGACTATAGTTACTTCTATTTGTGGCTTTTCTCTGTTTATGGGAAGGTGGGAACTGGGAAGATGGCATAGAAGGGCAAATTTTTTTTAGCAAAATTAAGATGGCATAAAAGCCCTTCTCTCGCGCTGCTTTTCTCTGTTTCTGCAGATCTTTATGTTAGCTGTGTGATTTATTTTTTTTATTTTTTTTGCTTGAACTGTAATTGGAATCAACTAACATTACTGGTGAAATTAGTCACCTAATTTACTAATATAAAGGCTGAGTAGCTTGAGCGGCTACTATGTATATCTATCTATTTCTATATCTATACTAATATAAAAGCTGAGTTCCCTTTTTAGGAATTTTTTAGGGACCTAATAACTCCGACTGTTCTGGCCCCTTGCTGAAATTATTTTTGAACCCCTAAAACTTCCTTCCTTTCCTCCCATTTTCATACTCTCCAAATTGGGGGTTTGGGATTTTCTTATATTCGATCATTAAACTTCCAAACAATGAAGTGAAGTCGTTAATAATAAAGTTGTTAGTAACAGAGTGGAGTGGGTACGCTAAAATTAACGGTGTTATCAACAGAGGTGACGTGAAGGGTTTGGCTAAAATGAATCTTGTTATAAATAGAGGACCAAAATAAAATCTAAAAATAAGATAAGAGCAAAAGTCCAACTTAACCAATTGTTTTTGTATGGACCCAATTTATTTGGGTCGAACCCACAGGTGCATCACCACTACTGATCCAATTCCACCTTGTTCCTCTATCTCCTTCTTCTTGTGCCCTTAACTGGAACTTCCAGGTTTTCTCCGGTTGCAAAAATGGTGTCCGGGTTAATCAACACAAACCCTATAACATACGAAAAGAAAGAGCGTCGTGCTCGCACTGTGCCATCTATTTCTGACGACAACGACGTCGCTGAACCAATCGACCAACAAGAGGTTTTTGATATCCTTTTTCACATTTCGAATTTCATTTCCCTGAATGTATCATCATTAATTCTGAAATTTTTTTCGTAATAATCAACGAAATGGATCATATAATCATAATATTGGTATGCGTTAATGTTTCCTTAACATTCACAAATCATTTGAGAGATATTAAGGACCCTGAGCACCCTTACTCATTGGAAGAGCTCAAGGTGATAACGGAAGAAGCGGTTGAAGTCGATGACCAGAATAGTTATGTTAGGTACTTATGATTTCTTTTCAAGGCTTGTGTTTTTAGGAAACAAAAATTTACTTTGCTTACTTTTTTGGATGATAACTTTCATTTGGTTTAGGGTTACATTTACTCCAATGGTGGAGCATTGCAGTATGGCCACAATTATAGGTCTGTGCTTACGAGTCAAGCTCATGAGAAGCTTGCCTTCGCGATACAAGGTGGTGGTTATGATTATTCGGTGTTTTGTTTCGAGAAGTAAACCTGTTTAATGATTGATAATTGCAAACAAAACATATTGATAGATTGTTTTGTTATGAATATGTTAATATATGATTGGTAGAGGGCGAGCCTTGGTTAATGGTAAGGTGTTAGATGTGGGCCTTAATGAGCCTTTGTTGGTTATAGATAAGTTAGTAGCAGTTAAATATAACAGTTAGTAGCAGTTAATTAGAGTGAGTTAGTTAGTTTGCCTATAAATAAGAGGAGAGAATGGGAAAGAGGGTATCTTGTGAATTGAATAGGAATTGGGGCATTTGGAGAGGTGCAGACCCTCGAAGTTCTGCTATGTTGTACTGTAATCAAAGGATTATCCCTATTTTCTTAGTAATATCTTCTAATCAAATATCGATTTCTATCAACTGGTGTCCAAGCTCTTCGATTCTGGAAGTGGATTTTTATGGCTTCCACGAGAGAAATGGAGACTCTGACAGAATTTTTGGAGCGATCCTATGCGAACTAGTGGTGACACGAGTTAAGATTCGGGAAGTAAGACAGATCATTGAAGAAGGAAGGGTGAACGACTTGAAATTCGGAGGCAGATCGGAGAATTAGTCGACGCAATACGTCGATTAGCTAACCGCAGTGAGAATCAACATACAAGTGGAGGAAACAACGGCAGAGCAGGTAACGGCAGGGATAACACTGACGATCCTCCTAACCGCGAAGAGCGATGGCGGAAAATCGAAATTCCAATCTTCAATGGCGAAGATGCCTCTTGTTGGGCGAAACGAGTAGAACAATATTTCGAGTTCAAAGGTAAGAGCGATGTGGAGAAAATTCAGGCGGTGAAGGTCGTGATGGAGTGAGAGGCTATGTGGTTGTTCAAATGGTGGGAGATGTGTGCTTTGAATCCCACATGGGAGGATTTTGGATCCACCGTGATACATAGGTTTCAGCCTTCATAGCAGAACCAAGAAGAAAAGTCACAAGCGGTGGAGTCACAAAATGAAGAGAAGGAAGACGATGGTGATGCATCCAAGAGCCAGAAATTCCAGAATTCAGATTCGGTTGCAATAACTAGGAATGAGGAGGTTCTCTGTTCTCCAGGAAGAATTCGATACAGTGAGAAGAAAAGGGAAACCGCCGCCGTCCCACCGAAAATTTGATGACGAAGAGAAGATGGAGGTCGAGTAAGAAGGAGACCGTGACCAAAAGGACCCCCCATTGGTAAATTGTTTCAGAACAACCCTAAACTGGTAAATAGTTTCTAAAACAACACTACTTTGGTCAATTTTCCCAGAGCAGCCACTGCCCCCCATCCCCTCCCACCATCATCTCTGCTCCGCAACTCGTTAGTCGTCCCTGCTCGTCGGCTCCACTGGAGTTCCTCTCCGCTCGTCGTCGTCTCGCAGCTCCATCGCCCCTAGCTCCTCTCCGGTAGTCGTCATCGCGCAGCTCCTCTCGAGTCCATCCGCGAGCTCCGCACTTCTCCCCCGCTGCAGATCTAAAAGGTTGGTTTCTGCTTTTCTTTGTTTTTCATAATCATTAGACTATAGTTACTTCTATTTGTGGCTTTTCTCTGTTTATAGGAAGGTGGGAATTGGGAAGATGGCATAGAAGGGCAAATTTTTTTTAGCAAAATTAAGATGGCATAAAAGCCCTTCTCTCGCGCTGCTTTTCTCTGTTTTCTGCAGATCTTTATGTTGGCTGTGTGAATTTTTTTTTTTTTTTTTGCTTGAACTGTAATTGGAATCAACTTACATTACTGGTGAAATGAGTCAACTAATTTACTAATATAAAGGCTGAGGGGAGGGGTATACCATTCCTTTATATATTGCAGGAAAAGAAGGGTCTTGGGAGGGGGGCCAGGGACCTGGCGTGGGTCATTTTGGGGGGAGGGGACATGGGTAGAAAACAAAAGGGGTGGAGTGGGGGGGGGGGGGGCATTTTGATGGGGAGGGGGGGAACCCTGCTACGCCACATGGTGCAAGTAAGGGAAGGCGCCACTTGCGCCTGGCGCCTTTAAAGGCGCCATCCGCAGTGGCGCCTTCCCGGCTTGCGCCACGTGGCACTGCAGGTTCAGGTTGTATCTTTTTTTTTTTTAATGGTAGGTGCCAGTCTGAGTGGCGCCTTTAAAGGAGCCACTCTGACTGCCGCCTTTGAACAGTCAGAGAAAAAAAAATAAAAAATGACACGTGACCAAAAGGACCCCCCATTGGTAAATTGTTTCAAAACAACCCTAAACTGGTAAATAGCTTCTAAAACAACACTACTTTGGTAAATTTGCCCAGAGCAGCCACTGGCACCCATCCCCTCCCACCATCATCTCTGCTCCGCAACTCGTCAGTCGTCCCTGCTCGTCGGCTCCACTGGAGTTCCTCTCCGCTCGTCGTCGTCGCGCGGCTCCACCGCCCCGAGTTCCTCTCCGGTAGTCGTCATCGCGTGGCTCCTCTCTAGTCCCTCCGCGAGCTCCGCACTTCTCCCCCGCTGCAGATCTAAAAGGTTGGTTTCTGCTTTTCTCTGTTTTTCATAATCATTAGACTATAGTTACTTCTATTTGTGGCTTTTCTCTGTTTATAGGAAGGTGGGAACTGGGAAGATGGCATAGAAGGGCAAATTTTTTTTTAGCAAAACTAAGATGGCATAAAAGCCCTTCTCTCGCGCTGCTTTTCTCTGTTTCTGCAGATCTTTATGTTGGCTGTGTGATTTATTTTTTTTTTTTTGCTTGAACTGTAATTGGAATCAACTTACATTACTGGTGAAATTAGTCACCTAATTTACTAATATAAAGGCTGAGGGGATGGGTATACCATTCCTTTATATATTGCTGGAAAGAAGGGTCTTGGGAGGGGGGCGAGGGACCTGGCGTGGGTCATTTTGGGGGGAGGGGACATGGGTAGAAAACAAAAGGGGTGGGGGGGGGCATTTTGATGGGGAGGGGGGAACCCTGCTGCGCCACATGGCGCAAGTAGGGAAGGCGCCACTGTGGATGGCGCCTGGGTCAGGTTGTGTATTTTTTTTTTTTTTTTTAATGGTAGGTGCCAGTATGAGTGGCGCCTTTAAAGGAGCCACTCTGACTGGCGCCTTTGACCTGTCAGAGAAAAAAAATAAAAAATGACACGTGACAAAAAGGACCCCCCATTGGTAAATTGTTTCAGATCAACCCTAAACTGGTAAATAGTTTCTAAAACAACACTACTTTGGTAAATTTGCCCAGAGCAGCCACTGCCCCCCATCCCCTCCCACCATCATCTCTGCTCCGCAACTCGTCAGTCGTCCCTGCTCGTCGGCTCCACTGGAGTTCCTCTGCGCTCGTCGTCGTCGCGCGGCTCCACCGCCCCGAGTTCCTCTCCGGTAGTCGTCATCGCGCGGCTCCTCTCGAGTCCCTCCGCGAGCTCCGCACTTCTCCCCCGCTGCAGATCTAAAAGGTTGGTTTCTGCTTTTCTCTGTTTTTCATAATCATTAGACTATAGTTACTTCTATTTGTGGCTTTTCTCTGTTTATGGGAAGGTGGGAACTAGGAAGATGGCATAGAAGGGCAAATTTTTTTTAGCAAAATTAAGATGCCATAAAAGCCCTCCTCTCGCGCTGCTTTTCTCTGTTTTCTACAGATCTTTATGTTGGTTGTGTATTTTTTTTTATTTTTTTTGCTTGAACTGTAATTGGTATCAACATTACTGGTGAAATTAGTCACCTAATTTACTAATATAAAGGTTGAGTAGCTTGAGCGGCTACTATGTATATCTATCTATTTCAATATCTATACTAATATAAAAGCTGAGTTCCCTTTTTAGGAATTTTTTTAGGGACCTAATAACTCGACTGTTCTGGCCCCTTGCTGAAATTATTTTTGAACCCCTAAAACTTCCTTCCTTTCCTCCCATTTTTCATACTCTCCAAATTGGGGGTGTGGGATTTTCGTATATTCGATCATTAAACTTCCAAACAATGAAGTGAAGTCGTTAATAATAAAGTTGTTAGTAACAGAGTGGAGTGGGTACGCTAAAATTAACGGTGTTATCAACAGAGGTGACGTGAAGGGTTTGGCTAAAATGAATCTTGTTATAAATAGAGGACCAAAATAAATCTAAAAATAAGATAAGAGCAAAAGTCTAACTTAACCAACTGTTTTTGTATGGACCCAATTTATTTGGGTCGAACCCACAGGTGCATTACCACTACTGATC
Organism: Echinosophora koreensis; assembly: GCA_035048595.1. NCBI lineage: Eukaryota > Viridiplantae > Streptophyta > Magnoliopsida > Fabales > Fabaceae > Echinosophora > Echinosophora koreensis. Next base: position 240,190 of record JAPCYP010000103.1, read on the forward strand.
CAATATCACCTTGTTCCTCTATCTCCCTCTTCTTGGGCCCTTAACTGGAACTTCCAGGTTTTCTTCGGTTGCAACACTGGTGTCCAGGTTAATCAACGCAAACCCTATAATATACGAAAAGAAAGAGCGTCGTGCTCGCACTATGCTATCTATTTCTGACGACAACGACGTCGCTGAACCAATCGACCAACAAGAGGTTTTTGATATCCTTTTTCACATTTCGAATTTCATTTCCCTGAATGTATCATCATTAATTCTGAAATTTTTTTCGTAATAATCAACGAAATGGATCATATAATCATAATATTGGTATGCGTTAATGTTTCCTTAACATTCACAAATCATTTGAGAGATATTAAGGACCCTGAGCACCCTTACTCATTGGAAGAGCTCAAGGTGATAACGGAAGAAGCGGTTGAAGTCGATGACCAGAATAGTTATGTTAGGTACTTATGATTTCTTTTCAAGGCTTGTGTTTTTAGGAAACAAAAATTTACTTTGCTTATTTTTTTGGATGATAACTTTCATTTGGTTTAGGGTTACATTTACTCCAACGGTGGAGCATTGCAGTATGGCCACAATTATAGGTCTGTGCTTACGAGTCAAGCTCATGAGAAGCTTGCCTTCGCGATACAAGGTAGTGGTTATGATTATTCGGTGTTTTGTTTCGAGAAGTAAACCTGTTTAATGATTGATAATTGCAAACAAAACATGTTGATAGATTGTTTTGTTATGAATATGTTAATATATGATTGGTAGAGGGCGAGCCTTGGTTAATGGTAAGGTGTTAGATGTGGGCCTTAATGAGCCTTTGTTGGTAATAGATAAGTTAGTAGCAGTTAAATATAACAGTTAGTAGCAGTTAATTAGAGTGAGTTAGTTTAGTTTGCCTATAAATAAGAGGAGAGAATGGGAGAGGGTATCTTGTGAATTGAATAGGAATTGGGGCATTTGGAGAGGTGCAGACCCTCGAAGTTCTGCTATATTGTACTGTAATCAAAGGATTATCCCTATTTTCTTAGTAATATCTTCTAATCAAATATCGATTTCTATCAACTGGTATCCAAGCTCTTCGATTCTGGAAGTGGATTTTTCTGGCTTCCACGAGAGGAATGGAGACTCTGACAGAATTTTTGGAGCGATCCTATGAGAACTAGTGGTGACACGAGTTAAGATTTGGGAAGTAAGACAGATCATTGAAGAAGGAAGGGTGAACGACTTGAAATTCGAAGGCAGATCGGAGAATTAGTCGACGCAATACGTCGATTAGCGAACCGCAGTGAGAATCAACATACAAGTGGAGGAAACAACGGCAGAGCAGGTAACGGCTGGGATAACACTGACGATCCTCCTAACCGCGAAGAGCGATGGTGGAAAATCGAAATTCCAATCTTCCATGGCGAAGATGCCTCTTGTTGGGCGAAACGAGTAGAACAATATTTCGAGTTCAAAGGTAAGAGCGATGTGGAGAAAATTCAGGCGGTGAAGGTTGTGATGGAGTGAGAGGCTATGTGGTTGTTCAAATGGTGGGAGATGTGTGCTTTGAATCCCACATGGGAGGATTTTCGATCCGCCGTGATACATAGGTTTCGGTCTTCATAGCAGAACCAAGAAGAAAAGTCACAAGCGGTGGAGTCACAAAATGAAGAGAAGGAAGACGATGGTGATGCATCCAAGAGCCAGAAATTCCAGAATTCAGATTCGGTTGCAATAACTAGGAAGGAGGAGGTTATCTGTTCTCCAGGAAGAATTCGATACAGTGAGAAGAAAAGGGAAACCGCCGCCGTCCCACCGGAAATTTGGTGACGAAGAGAAGATGGAGGACGAGTAAGAAGGAGACCGTGGATGGCACACTTCCTGTCAAGCCACCGACGGAACCGACAGAACCACCGGACCAGGTTCGTCATGAGGAGATCCAGGCGGCGATGCTGAGGGTAGAGATGGCGGTGTCACGACAACCCCAATCCCGCTGCGAAATGACTGATGGTGGGACACTTTTAGTAGGGCTAGTGCCATCACCGGAACCACCCTTGCCGAACGACGGAGATGTGAAAAATGTCGAAGGAACCGCATCGTTTCTGTGTGCGATCGTCATGAAGGAGAAGGAGGGAAAGACTAGGGCAAAAGTGGAGAATTGCCAGAAAAGGCCATAGGTTAACGTAATGGGCCAGGCCCAGTTCTTTGGGAAGGAGCAGTGGGGTAGCATAAGAACTATTGGGTATGCATTAGTAGAGCAAAATTCATTCATTACTATACCCATCTATCATAGTTTTCTGAATACTGGGCCTTTCAATGTTGGGTCACAACCCAAAATAATGAGGAAGGGTGCTGAGTATACAAATATGATAGTGTGGCGGCATTTGCAAGGTAGCTTGAGAGATCAGGACCTTTTCTTATGGGAAACCAATGCAAAGTGTTGGTTGGAATGTTTCAAACACCTTCGAGAAACAAGAACCATCAATAGAAGAAAATGGCAATGGCCTTCCAAAAGAGAACCCCCTCTGTTTGCAGTAGCTCCATGGGACCCTGGCAAATTTAAATGATTCCGAATGACTTAGTTCAAAAGAATTGAATCAACAAGACATGGAGGCTTGGGTAGCTGAAAGTAAAGATATCCTTATGAATATGATGGCAGAATTTCTTCCATGGTTTTTAGCATCTATATCACCTGATGAATCTCAGGACTTGCGGAAGTGCTTAAGAAAGATAGTGCCGGAGGAAAAGCTTCTTCAAAAGGTTATTTTCACCTGGATGGAAGGGACAAGTATTGCTAACACAGTTGGAAATGGTGTAGATCATTCTCAGGTTCGATGTAGTAGTCCATTGACCCATCAAATTGGGAAAGTAAAATGGGCATGTGAGCCGACGGCTTTTAATGAAAGGTTGCAATTCATTGCTGAGGTTTCCTTATTTCACAGTATTGCTGGAGAATTTTCTTTCTTTCAAGAGCAGACTGAAGAAGGAAGCCAATTTAACGACTTCCAAGTATTTGATTGAAAGTGTTCAAAATGAAAGAGCATCATCTAATTCCGAAGCTGAATTTTATTCCAAGATGTACTCACCCACTAATCTTATGATGGAAACCATACAAAGACATTTCCACATGAAGCATCAAGTGTTTTGCCCAATGGGTGAGGTTAGGCAGAGGCTAGGGAAACAAAGTGGAGCCGAAATTCAAGATAGATGTGTCAAACAATGGGACCTTGATGGATAGCTTCATACGACAATAACAACACGATCATCGTGCTTCAATCAGTGGGACCTCGGAAAATTATTCTTTAGAGACCAATTGCCATTCATCTTGAGGACAAGGTGAATGTTTAAGGGGGGGAGTATTGTTAGATGTGGGCCTTAATGAGCCTTTGTTTGGTAATAGAGAAGTTAGTAGCAGTTAAATATAACAGACAGTTAATTAGACTAGTCTTGGCGTCCAGATCACGTGTAGTCTACGCGTCCACTACTGTTGGTGTGCCGCGTCCACTACATATGTTTCTACGCGTCCACTCTCAATCTTGTGTGGACTCGCCTATGTATAAAAAAATTTTTTATTACATTAATTTGTCTGTGGACATATTTATTTTAAAACGTTTTGTTTTAATTATTTCCTTGCTGAGTCAGCTACTTCCATCAATCCCATCATAACTTTTTACGGTCCCAATATACCAACGCCGTTTTTCACTAAAGACATGTCTTGTCAATTATTTCCTTTTGAATTTTCTTTGAAAATTGTTGGTATTCGGAACTCTTTAAAAGTAACCTCTTTCCCTCTGAAAAACCTTTCGCTACCCTTCATCCCTGTTAACCACTCTCTGAAATTTTCGAACTCTCTATTCTTCCAAACCGTAACTCATTTACTCAACAATGGCTTCAACCTCTACTCCCGTGCCTGCTTTTGCAACCGACATCATGACCATTGCTATGGAACATCATTTCGATTTTGAAATTCTAAGTGAATACAACTTGGATGTGAGTAAGTTTATCAACGCTGCTGGTTGGGATGGAATATTTCTGGAAAAGGTCTCAATATATCCCGATTTGATAAGGGAATTCTGGAGAAGACCGAAAGATTTCTGAAACAGAGGTTGTAGGGTTTGTATTGGGAAAGAAGATAACAGTATCCGAGAAAACCATCTCTGATGCTATTGTTTGTGCTCAAGAGGGTTTGGTCTTCACAGAGAACTGGGAAGAAGACCTAGGCGGTACAGAGACCATTACCGTTACACTGATGAGGCAAGATACCATGAGAACTCACTCATGGAAATCATCTGAGATGAAGGATCACATCAGGATTCTTCACCAAATCTTGAACAAGGTGGTACTACATAAGATAGGGTCTAAGGACAACCTATCAGCTCTTCATAAATTCTGCCTTTGCAATCTGGTCTTTGAGACAAAGATAAACTTGCCATGGATCCTGTTTCATCGCTTCAAGGATGCCATTACCAACAAGGAAACAACCTCACACATCACCTTCACTCATCTTCTGTCAAAAATATTCAAACAGCAAGGCCTGTATGATGATCTAAATGCAAAGCCTTAGGGTGAATAGGAAAGAATTCTTCGTTCGAAAGGAATGCAAGCTGCTGTTTTTGGGAGAAGTAATCTTAGTGGCATGCAACTTGATACATACAAGCAAGTTGAAATGGCCAAACATGAGGAGAAGATGAAGATTAAAGAAGAATCAGTTGAGGCCAACAATGCTGCAACCCTTGGTCTCAAGAGAGGAACCAAGAGGAAGACAATGGCTGTCAGGAAGCCTAATCCTGAAAGGCCTACCAAAGGCATTGTGATTAATGAACCCAGAGCTGAGGCACCTCAACCTGATCCTCAATCGGCTCCCAAGAGAGCAAGGAAATTGGTTTTGTCTCCAGATGAGGATGATGAAGATAATGTTCCTCTGAGAACAGTCATGAAGAGGAAAGCAAGTGAAACTGCTACTGTGCCTACCAAGAGGAGGCAACCTGCAAGAAAGCAAGGAGCTTTGCAGCCTCTGAGGTAAACATCTCTGCTGAAAATCCTGTAAATGTAGCAGAAGATGTTCCTAATGTAAATATTGAGAGTGACAGTGTCCCTACTCCTGAAGTAGGTTTCTTTGATGATGTATATAGACCTACTCTACCCACACCCCAACCTTCACCCCAAAAAGCCCAGACTGACCAAACCACAACCCCATCCTCACCACAAAGCACCCCAAATCAATTGACCATACCACAACCTTCACCAATCAAAACCATCTTTCCACCAATAATACCTGATTCTGACCCCTGGTTTCATCAAAAGGATGATGGAATTTGCTCAGGTGCCCCTTTCCCTAAACCCCTTAGAGAACTCTTTCCACCCCTTGTACCCTCATCCACTCTCTTTGCAAATAAATCTGACAATTGGGCTCAGATCACGAGAGATTGGAGAGTTCTGTTTCACACTCACCAACCAGACCCTGAGATTGACCTTAACACTCCTCTTACCAGGTGGTATCCATATGTTGAATATGACTTTGAACCTTATGAGGACTACCCTCGGACCACCAAATATCCAAACTCTCAGCCTCCCAAAGGACCCTTCCCATCTGAAATGAACAACCAACATGGACCTCTCCTTAACCACCTACCCCTTAAGCGTTTCCCACAAAGAAAAATTTACCCCAACCTCACAAAAACCCCACCTTTAATTCCACATACTGATGGAGTAGAAAGGCACATCATTCCAGTATGGGAGACTGACTCTAAAAGGAACAAGCTGCCTACCATTCCAGAGAAAAGAGCCAGATCTTCTGAGCACAATCCAATCATACTGGATGGCAACACAAAATGGAGGAAATTCGAACATCCCAGCATCTATGGAAGAGCATCTGACCCCTTCACAGATCAGCTTTTCTATAATATACTGAAATGGGAGTTCAGCTACTTCCAAGTAGATAGAGCTGCACATTGTGTTCCTCTCACCTGGCTTAGGCATGACAAGGAAACACGTGTAGGCATTGCTCCCTACCCTATCTGTCCTAGGCTTGGCATGATAGATCTCAACATAGGAAGTGCAGAAGAAATAAGGGAGTCATGCCTGAAGCTCACTCTGCTATGCTGGATGTATCTGAAGAAACTTTTGATTACTCCAAGCTTGAATACTATCTGTATATGGAGGATGTGAGGAATATAGGAGAGATGATAGCTGCTGACTACTGGAAGTCTCACATAATCCACTGCACCAGGGAAGCTTCATCTTCTGGCCTATCTCAGGAAGAGAAGCAAGAAATTCCCAAGATCAGAGGAAAGTGTGGACTCTCTAAGTTCAGACACATGATCTACAAAGATCTGTGGACACTCCCAATCACCAGCAGGGATGTGGAGGAAATTACTCCTATCCACTGGGCAAAGGATGTCCCTAAGAAATTTGTACAACCTGCCACTGCCTCTCCAGCAATCTCTTCTTCTGAACATATAGCAGAGGAGTTGATTGTAGAAGGCCCTGAACTGAATGCTGAAATGTCTTCTCAACCTGATTCTGTTGAACCTCCATCTGTACAAGCTGAGCAGTCTGCTGAGGTCTGTGTTTCTAAGCAAGGTGTTGAGTCTGCTAAGACTTCTTCCCAACCATTAGCTCTTGCTATGGTTAATCCACCAGCTCAAGCTCAAGACACTGTCTCTGACACTGCTGAGAGCTCAAGACAACTATCCTTGCCACCCAATCTTGAAGACATCAGTGGAAAAATTGTTGATGATAAGGTTGGCAAGCTAGTTGAAGAGAAAACAGAACAGATGGCTCAACAATTTGAAGAACGGGTGCAGAGGCAAGTTCAAGATACTCTGGCCCCTACAAATGCTATGGTGACTCATATGCTAGCATTCCTGATGGACTTCCAAAAGAACCAAAACCCTGACCCAAACCAACCCCCTCCTCCTCCTCCTCCTACCTAAACCTTTTCCTTCTTTGTTCAGTATTTTTTTTCGTCTTTCGTTTTCTGTTTGCTGACAATGATGGTCCACTCCCTTTACCTTTTTGTCTGATGACAAAAAAAGGGGGAGAAAGGAAAGATTAAATTTTATACAGAGAATGTCAAACAGAGACATGTTTTTTTATGAAAAAGTACATATTTGTCTGCATATGCATAAGTTTATATTCATCTTGATGATACTATGCCTTGACTTTATGCTTATGCCTATTTTTGTCTAAAAATTATGCTTTGATACTGCTTTGAACTGCTTAGTCTCAAATGTTTAACAAGCTGCTATCTTGGTCTAATAACTTATATTATCTTGCAAATAAGACTTAGCTTCATATGCCTTAACTGCTTTGATCTGATGAATGCTTTGTCTTAAGGGGAGCCTTGTAAGCTCTCTTAGACTTTGCAAAATAAATTTAATTAGTTTTTGTCATCATCAAAAAGGGGGAGATTGTTGGAACCAAAGTAATTTGGATTAAATAATCTCTAAGTTTTGATGTTAACAAAAAGGATTAAATTTGTACAGCAAAGTGTTAGTAGTAATCTAACAAGTGCCTTCACCCTTAAAGGATCTCTGATTATAAATATAAGTTAAAATGTTAAGTCTATTTACTTTGCAATCTGCGTCCATATATTATTTTATTCTTTAATTTGAAAGATTCCCTGAGTGGACGAGTCCACTCTTTCATTGGAAGGATTTCCTTTAACTCAAGTGCCACGTCAGTGGACGTGCTCTTGAATGCTTCTAGTAGACGGAAAAATCCCTTTTAAGTAGACGCGAGTTGCTCTCCAATAAAAACATTTATTTATAAGTGCCACGCCACTGGACGGAGATCTTAAACAACTCAAGTTCTGGCAAGACCAATGTTTTGAGTAGACGTAGAAATTTTGCCACGTCAGTGGACGCAGCCTTAAAAGATTTTTTTCCGACCTTGCCTTTACAATTGTTTTGATGGATGAAGAATTTGAGAATTTATATCTTATTTAATGCAATCTGAACCAAAGTGAATTTGTTTCATATGATTGATATTTATTTCAAATATATAATGGTCCTTCTCATTTGCTATTAACGGTTTTATTGTCTTGTTTCTATGAGAGAGACATAGTACATATAAGGAATTGCAAAAAGCAATATAGCACAATGCAACACGACTTGTACCCTGTCACCTTTTATGCTGAAATAGCTGGAATTTGTACAAGGAAGGCAAGACAGTTTTTCAAGTTGCATTTGCTCAGAGGTGTGCCCATTTCATGCAAGAATATTGTCATATAGTACAAAGGCCACGAGCAAGCTGAGTCACAACGGATATTACATTGTTGATTCTATCCCTAAACGAAAAATTCAAATACAATCGTTGATGATTTTGAAGACTAGAGCAAGGTCTCTATAAATAGAAGACCAAGACTTTTGAAGAAAGGACTTTTGCGCATATACAGAAATCTCAAGAAATCTCTTGCGAGCAAACATTCTTTTATTCTTTCAGAAAGAAAAGTCTGTAATATCTTAGTTTGAATATTGATATAATATTCATCTGATCTTAAACTTTCATATTCATAGTGAGTTAGAAGATCAAAGAAACCAAAAACTCTTTGTTAGAGGTAGAGCCTGAAGAGGCTTGGTGAGAAAGGAATATTTGTGAGCCTGGAGAGGTGTTGAATACTTGTTGTAATCTATTTGGAAAATAGTGGAGAAAACCTTCAAGTAGAAGGGACTGGACGTAGCTCTTGGTTGGAAGAGAGTGAACCAGGATAAAACAACTTGCGTGAATCTTCTAATCCCTTATCTCTTTAGTTTTACGTGTTTATACTAATTGTGGGTATTTGAACTTGAATTTGTTATTTTTTTCAATAGTTTGTTTTTCTGTGTGCTTGATTCTGCCTCTTTATCTCTGTGTGAGAAAACTGTTCTTGAAAAGGTTGTTTTCGAAAAATATTAACAAACACAATTCAACCCCCCCCCCCCCCCCCCTTCTTGTGTTTGCCTGTGTCAACTTCAATTCTCTTCAAAAGTCAAGAAAAAAAAAATCATCTACTGTTATAGACTCCTAATCATGGCAGCGGCATAAAGATTGTGTAGCTTCTAGTTGTAGCAAGAGGTGGCAAATGTGGAATTGGATTGTAAAAGATTAAAATAGCAATTGTTCCAGTGAAACACAAGCTGTTGATGTTCTGGTAGTAATGGTTTCTCACATCCAGGAGGTACCATTCAAAAGTGAAGTTGGAATCATCCATCTTTATGAAATTTATGTTTAGTTTCCGGAAACAAACAAGAAAAAGGGGTGAGATATCTAATACTCAAGATAATATAACCTAGAAATAGATTTAAAATTTACACCACAATTATAAAGGGAAACAATAGTAAAATACAATAGAAATTATCAATCACATTAAATTAAACCAACTTCAATTGTTACAAAAATTGTTATGTAAATATATGGGCCCAAAACCATCTCCTTGGAGAATATCTATTCACACCCACAAGGTGTAACTTGCTCATTACATCACCAAGATGTATAATGACATCACCAAAATATATAAGTATTATGTCATACATGGTTGTGGTTGAGACACCCTGATATCCCATTAAAGAAAAACCTAATTAACTAAAACTTAATCGCGATATAACAATAAGAGTCGTGTGTGCAAAAACAACGAATATATAAAAACTTTAAATGTGAAGAACAAAGATATAAACATTACACCACACACACACACACACACACACACATATATATATAATACAAGCACAATGTACTGGTATACTGTAGAGGGTACCCCATCAGTAGGGTCCCGATCATACAAACCATAATATAAAGAAAATACATAAAAGATCCAAAAGAAAAGGACTCAAACTTCACTACTGTCTCCACATCCCCAGCCCTTCTCAAAAGTACAACAAAAATGGGCTCACACTCACAACCTATGTACATCGCACGCACTGGCCTCTACTAACCCTAGCATGGAAGACTAGAGCTACCTTGTCTCTCCCCGCGTACATGTCTATACATCTGCTATCGTGGTCTGGATGGTCCGGATGCTGCTGCCTTGCTGCTACCAGATATACTCTCGCGATAAGGACACTAGAATCGTCGCTGATAGTGAGCACTGTGGCAAATATGATCTCAGGAAATCATTGGTGCTGGAACCATCAATTCTGAATTAGGAGCTGCCCAAGGATATGGAGGTGGCTTGGGCGGAGGATACCAAAACTTTGGACATGAAAGTGTTTGTCCAAGACGGAATGTCCCGACGAACCCAAAATGAGGTTCCCTCGCCGAATCTCACATAAGCTGAAACAGGACCCGTATATACAGCGAAACAGGTAGCTAGGTCCACTACCCACCCTCCGTCATCATGATACTCTAGCTCAAGAGTTCCCATCAGTGGGAACGCTGCCGGACCCATCATCCATGGATGGTCCAGGTGTGGCATCCTGATAAGCCAGATCTGTTTTCGAGAGTTGAGAAGAAACATACATATAAAGAGATAGGGAGATAAGAAACTAGCTATCATCATAAGCGGAAAATGATGCATAGTATATATACAATAATAGCACACAGGCATGCATCACCGAATAAACACATTTAAATAGCAATCATCCTCGAGACATATTATCATCCTCTACCCTTCGCACTCATGCAACTGATCCTGTATGCTGACGTGGCCACCACACAATCCCGTCACACATCCCTCATCTATTTAAGGATATGAGTCAATCGTCCCAGCTGCTCATCCATAAACGCCGGTGCACACCCCCATTCCCGTTAGGGCACTCATTCAAAGAATGACATTATTCCCCCATTCCCATTAGGGAACTGCTGTACAATATAAATGTATCCCCATTCACATTAGGATACGGGACGGCTCGGTAATGACTACAAGAGTATCACGGTAGTTTCCCTCATTCCCGTTAGGGAACTGACCCGTGACAACCGGTATCTGTAATCGAATACTCTGACCTTGTGTGCTCCACTTACATGGCTGTGAATAACACCATGCATCTTTATGAGATCTCACCGACTCGTTTCCGGTAATAACCTAGTGCCTCAACCTTCCATCCTCATCCCATATCATGTCTCACATCACATCACATAAACTAATCATGAACAAAATATTATTTAATTAGGTTTTGCACGACTAAGTCATACGTCATCCGCTCCCCAACATGCATCTCTCCAAAACATCCCATATCGTCACTTAGATGCCCACTAAGCATGTTATAGCAGATAAGGCATATTATCACATAAAGCATGCTATCAACAATAAAATAGTAATAAAATATTTAAATAGTCATATTTAGTCAAATAATGCATGTTAACACAAACAACACACAGCAAGCAGATCAACAGGTAAAATCACACAACCTCGATATTCACAAAATCAACCTAACGACGATAAACCTACAATCTTCATATCATCATTGGTACCACAAAGTAGTCGTCAATATGATATTGACATTGTCGATTACTCACTCACTAGTGGGGTTTAGGTCGCCCTACACCGTTATCGTAAAATATACTACTTAGACGTCATCTACGACGATAGGTGGCTTCTTTCTCCCACCGGAGGTAAGTGTAGCTACAACCGGGACCACGAAACCAAGCTCCCCCTATTCCCTAGCTTGCTGCCACGCTCAGTTCTAGGGCCTTCGGGTCTTCGAAAATTCACCTGAATACATCAATATGAAGCACACGTCACAGGTTACCCTAATCTGAAAACGGAACTTGAAACCGATAACCGAGTAAAGAGAAAACCTCAATACCGTCATCGATGGCATGTCGGAAAAAAAAGGACATAGGCTTACTTTAGCCTAAGTAAGAAAAGAGATATATGGTTAGGAAGTAGACGTCACCACGATCTCAACGGTGTAGTCTGTTTTCAGTTTCGCTAACCGGATTAGACAAACCGAGCTCCGATCATTCCGACAACCTCTCTGCCCCTCTAACTCGCGCTCTGTCTTCCAGTTAACGAAGCAGGTGAAAGTGTTTTCATTTTCACCTGCTTCCTTTTTTTTTCCATTCAGCTACCAGCGCTCGAGCGTGGCCCTTACTAGCGCTCGAGCGCCCATGTCCTAGCGTTTGAGTGTTGACCTCCCAGGTCAATTGCTTCAGGTTGAAGCAAGCTTGACGCGTGTGCTCTCCCTCGTTCCCTGTGTGACACCTATAATCATGTCCTGCTTGAGCTAGCATGCTCAAGCATTCCTCCTGCCACGCTCAAGCGTTCCTGGCACTCTCAAACTATTAATGGTACTTAGCCCTACATCTCTTTTAATTAATAAAATCTTAAAAACAAATAATGCTTCATCATCATTGCTCCTTTACAACCATGTTACAACCAGGATGAATAACTTCTTATTATTCCAGAGAGCTAAAAAAAGGATATATATATATATATACATATATCACATGCAAGTAATTCATAATCAATAACTACTACTCAAAACATGAATACATCACAAAATCAACATGCAAGTACTAATCATATCATAAAATTAACATGCATCAATCTTATAGTCCTCAAAAAGCAAGCATCCATATTTTCCAAGATCTAAAACTCATATGCATGCCAAAACCAGCATCATATATCATGCATGCAACCCTTAACCAAGCAAATGAGGATGTCTCCTCCTCAAAAACACATCACGCACTTAATAGGGAAAAAGGGATTTAAATTACAGTCCAGAAGAAATAAAAGAGGAGAGGGAAAAATATTACAACCCACTTTCAAATGCAAACAACATCAAAGAGAAGAAACTAAGTAAAAAGAGTAGAACAAAAATTATTAATTTTTTTAAAAGATTTCCTTGAGGTTTTGGGTTGGGGAATTCCGAAACCCCAAGCTGTTCTTTATCATGGACATGCATGCAGACCATTTCCAAGCCTCTAAAGTAAATACCATCTTCCCCCTACCTTAAGTGTTGTTACAGAAGTTGTTGGTGAATAGAGGTAGGTTCAAGAGTTGCTTCGTTCTCTGGATTACTTGTTCATTTTTGAAACACAAGTGAAATGAAGAAATTATTAGATATTGCTACAAAGCAGCTGTGAAGGGTTAGAAAGAAAAATCGAGCAGAGTAGAGGCAAGTAGCCGAAAAGTTTAGAATAAGAAAATTTTAAGAAGTCAGAAAGGTGTTTTATGGCACCAAGGAATATGAAGAGTTGTAAAAAGAGAAAGAACAAGAGTAAAGAAAGAAAAGTAGAGACTTATGATGGGTCTTTTTCTTGGCAGTGTAAAAAGTTGATTGAGAAGGTACTTTAAATAGATAGCAGTTGAATGGACATATAAGGTGGAATTAATGAAGGAAGAGTGATAAATAATAAATATATTATTTTATTATTTTTTTCCCTTCGAATGGCTCCCCTTCTCTCACGCTACCCCACCTGGTGTAACTCTCGCTTCACTCTCAATACTGAGTTTTTTTCGTAGCCCACTGTTATTTAAGGCACCTCACCTTCTACCAATATCATCACTTTACACGTACAATGACTTATTCAGGGATTTTTTTTAATATATATATATATATATTTTACCATATATTTAAATTTCATTAAATACATATATATAAAATATCCTTCTCATCATCACATTGCTGCACTTGGCACTTCTTATCACCACCACTCACACTACACCTTTTCCTTACTTGAACACGTTATGCACTAATCACACTACATTACCCATTTACAAGTTCTCCCCCTCGCTAAATAGAAATGTTTTTTCGACACCCACCAGCGACACCTCCACTGTAGCGACATTGTAGCAGTGGCATTTTTGGTTAATTACGGGCAAATATTTGGTTAATCATATGCAAATATTTGGTTAATTCAGTTCATTATATGGTTAATGGGTCATCCTAAAACTTACAATCATTTTCCACAACCATACAAATATTTGATTAATCCCGTGTAAATATTTGGTTAATTTATTTTATTATATGGTTAATGGGTCATCCTGAAGCATACAATCATTTTCCACAACCATGTAAATATTTGGTTAATCACATGCAAATATTTGGTTAATTCAATTCAATATATGGTTAATGAGTCATCCTGAAACTTACAATCATTTTCCATAAAAATGTAAATATATGGTTAATCACGTGTAAATATTTGGTTAATTCGGTTCATTATATGGTTAATAACGTAAAAATATTTACATGGCTGTGGAAAAATGATTGTAAGCTATTAACCAAATATTTGAACGTGATTAACCAAATATTTACATGTTTGTGGAAAAATGATTGTAAGCTTCAGGATGAGCCATTAACCATATAATGAACTGAATTAACCAAATATTTACACGTGTGATTAACCAAATATTTACATGGTTGTTGAAAATGATTGTAAGCTTCAGGATGACCCATTAACCATATAATCAACTGAATTAACAAATATTTGCACGTGATTAACCAAATATTTGAACGTAATTAACCAAAAATGTTATTACTCAAAAAAGCTAAATATTTAAAGAGAGAGAGAGAGAGAGAGAGAGAGAGCGAGGGAGGGAGGAGTACAGTGCCGCTACAGTGCTGCTATAGTGGAGGTGTCGCTGGTGGGTGTTCAAATAACACTATTGCTCCCTAAACGTACTCACTCCCTACACCACATTAGCACTTTTATTGTATTATTTATTTAATTTTTCATTGTTTATTATTCTTTTATAGAATTTTATTTATAAAATTTTGAGTAGTGTTGTTAACTCATTTAACTATAAAAATATTATATCTACACATGCATACAATTAAGCACACTTAAACCAAACAATAATTTTTACAAAAATTTATAATTATAATTTACTTATTTTTCTCCTAAAACTAGTATAAAAAAATGGGGATGTTACAGTCGTTGTTCCTGGTCTTTGCTTTCACCTCAACCAGTCCTCCTACAGCAACCTGCGACCGCCTTCCACAGCCGTGAGTTCCGCCGTGTCCAGCCCCTATCTTCACGCACCCCGTCCACCTGCTAGACGCGATCACAATCACGTCACAATACCACCGTGCAAAGCCCACCGTCCAACCACCTCGTCACAGCGTCCCCAACCTAGAGACCATAAGAGAAGTAGAAAAGATAAAGATAAAAGCCAAAAGCGCAGATTGGCTATTAACTCTGTCGATAGAGGTGGAGACCAGAAAGAAGAAGAGCAAATGGATGGACGGTTTCTTAGTCATATATTCTAAATGATAATTACGAAAGTGTCATTAATGAAAACAGCGTTGTTCTCCGTGTTTTGATGATTTTAGGAACAAAAAGTTAAAAACAAGAATAAAACATCTTTGAGATTTTTTTTTCTTCCTGTTTTAAAAACTAAAAAACAATCCCTGTTTTCAGAACGTTTTGAACAAAATAATATTGTCAAACAATTTTTTTTGTTCTTTTGTTTTTTAAAACAAAAATACAACTTTTCATAATAGGAAACAAACGGACCCATAGGTTCTCTAGAAATAGAAGTGTATCGTGAATGAAAGGATTGAAAGGTATTTAAAACCATCTTCAATGGTGGTTCTTACATGAGTTCTAATTTGTAAGAACTGGTTCTTAAAAATTCACCGATTGGAGATGGGTGACCTTGATGTTCCTAAATGCCACCATGTAGAACGGTTCGTATACAAGAACCGTTCTTGCCAAAAAAAATAGTTTGCCAAAAAACTTTTATTGAAGTAAAAATAAATATGAATATAAGTATAAATAATAAGTGAGGTCAATTGTGAGACCCACTTAAGAACAAAATGAGTTCTTTCATTGGAGTAAGGTTGGGTTCTTATATCTCATGTGGCATCTATGGATCCACAAAATAATATATAAGAACCATAATGTGGTTCTACCACTATCAATAATTGACTGTGGATTGAGCCTTTCTTGTAGGTAGTTCGAAGCATCGACTTCGATCACACTTTATGTGATGAGGGGGGATATTTCTTCAAAGCTAAATTTTATAATTACTCTCCCAGACTCCAGGTGCAAAAAAAGGAAGTCATAGGTCTCCTTCAAGAGGACCAAGCTAATTACAGGCTGTTATTTCAAATTGTAGAAGTCTTCTGTCATCATATGTTAACAACTCTTTGGTAGAGTTTGATTGGAGTAAAGTCCATGCAGTTGCTTATTCTTTGTTAGGAATGACTACATATATTACTATTCTCTAAATTTGTGAAGATGTTACCGGATGTATTGCATTCTCCATTATTAATGAAATTACTTAATTTTTCTTTTGAAAAAAAAAAAAAAGAGAGGAGAGGCATTCAATTTATTTCAAAATAGTATTTTCTACACTTTAAATACGTTACCTCAAAATCCCTCTCCACTCGGCTTTTTGACCAAAATGGGGTCCTTTTAGAAACTATTTAAATAGTTTAGGGTTGTTCTGAAACTATTTACCAATGGGGGTCCTTTTGGACACGTGGCAATTTTATTTTATTTTGTCTCTGAGGGATCGAAGGCACCAATCAAAGTGGCGCCTACCATTTTAAAAAAAATAAACAAATAACAAAAGTTGCTTCCTCTGCCCTGCAGCGCCACGTGGCGTAACGCAGGAGAGGCGCCACTGCGGATGGCTCCATCAAAGGCGCTAGGCGCAGTAGCGCCTCCTTGCGCTGCGCCACATGGCACACACAAGGTCCCCCTCCCTATCAGATATTAAACCCCACCCCAACGCTCCCCCATTTTAACACCCCCCCCCCCCCACCAATCCTCTCTTATAAATACCATCTTCATTCTTAAAATTTAACCCACCCATCTCTTAATCTTCATATAATTTCTACTACACAATTTTTTTTATAATTTGCAATAATAATGTTCTTATATTATTTTTCTTCATTAAGTTTATTTTTTTATTAAAATATAATAGTAATATTATTATTATTAGTATTAGTAATAGTTAATTATTTTAATTTTTAATATTATTATAATTAGAAATTGTAAATTTATGGGGTTTAGGGTTATTATTTTAATTTTGCGGTAATAATATTGTTATATTATTATTTTTATTAAGTTTACATATTTAATATAAAATATCATGTTAATATTATTAATATCATTATTTGTATTTGTTGTTGTGAATTTTTTTTCTTTTGTAAGTATCATTATTATTATTAGTTTGTGTTAATCATTTTTAATATTGTTATTATTAGAAATTGTAAATTCATGGGTTATTGTTATTTATTTGATACTATTGTAGGGCATACGTCATGAGCCAAGTTGCAATATTTGTGTACTCGAATGGGAGAGTCTTCGATGGACCAGAAGGAATTACATTTGAAGGGGACCAAGTAACTGTGCAAATAAAACATGGTATCTGGTACAAGCGTTTGAGGGCAAAGATTCGCTCGAAGTTGAGGCTGCATCCAAATCAACCAGTTTCAAAAATTGTGACAAGATATATGATATGTGGCAATCCGGCTAAATATATTCTTGTTGAAATTGCTGATGATCGAGATGTGAAATGCATGCTGAATTGTTTAATCCAAAATCCATGGATGTCAACACTTGAGTTATACGTTGATGTTAATGTTGCAGGCACTTCCACATTCCCTGTACCGTCATTAGGTAGTAATTTCGAGCAGTGAAATGTGCCGGTAAACCTTGGGTCAAATGCAGATGACGAAGATGATGAAGATGAAGATTGGACGAGCGAGATGGAGGACAAGTCATTTGAAGATGATGAGGAAGATGAAATACCAACTAGTGGTTCATCGGACACCGAGGAGGTTGAACAGGGTTCCAACATAGTTCTATCCGCATTGACGTCACCTGGAATTGTTGCAACTCCGATTTCATCGATGGCTCCTGGTGGTTTTGTTCCGCATCAAGCTGGTTAGTTTCCTCCAACAATTAATAATATTATTCTGACATTATTGTTATTAATTTTTATTTGCATAAATATTATTATTTTTACTATAATTGGCAATTTATTCATTTTTACTCACTTATAGGTCAATCACATGGTGCATTCTTTAACTCATCCCCCCATTATAAATATATAAACAGGGATCATCCTGATCAGGAGTTAGAATTTGAAGGCGTATATGTTCCAGGATCGTGGAAAGTGGATCAGGAATTGTATGTTGGCTTGCGATTCGATAGTAAACAGGTTGTTCAAATGGCTGTTAAGCATTATTCCATGAATGTTCATTAGGATTTCAAAGTTGTTGAATCTAAATCAACCATTTATTATGTCCAGTGCTCAAATCATGTGACAGGATGCCCATGGAGGCTGAGGGCTATCTTGTCGAAAAAGTCACTAAAGTGGGAGGTTACAAAGTGGGGTGGTCAACATAATTGTGTGAATCGGATGTTGTCGCAATATCACACAAAGTTGGATTCTAACTTCGTATGCTCGTGCATACTAGGTAGGATCATTAGCCAATCATTTTTTTGTATTTTTAATTCAAATTGTAATCTAACTTTAAATTTAAATCAACTTCCTAAGTATGGTCCGAGAAGCGCCATCGGTCACAATCGCTTTGATATGCGAAAGAATTCTAAGTACTTACAAGTACAAGATATCTTACAGAAAAGCATGGAAAGCCAACCAAAAGGCCATAGTGAAGGTATTTGGAGATTGGGATGAATCCTATGCCATGCTACCTAGATGGTTACAACATATGCAGTTGTTTTCACCAGATTCATTTTACAAGATCGAGACCAATCTATATGTGTTGGGCAACCGTGTGAACAACCAATATCGCACGTTTCATCATTTTTTTGGACATTTAGACAATGTTGTGATGCATTTAATCACTGCAAACCAATAATACAGGTTGATGGTACATTTCTGTATGGTAAGTATCGTGGCACACTGTTGATTGCCACATCACAAGATGGAAACAGTCATTTGCTGCTGCCGCTTGCTTTTGCTGTTTTGGAAGGAGAAACGTTAGATGCTTGGTCTTGGTTTTTGGGATTGATCCGGGAACATGTTACCAATAAGACGGGTATATGTCTGATCTTCGATCGACATCAAAGCACTAAATCGGCCGTTTCGAATCCTCACCTAGGTTGGCAGCCTCCAAGTGCTTATCATGTATACTTTCTTTGACATATTGCCAGCCTCTAGGTATGTCTTTTTCAAACTACATAATTTATTTATTTATGTTTTCTGTAATAATATGGTGACTTAAATAATTTAACGTTTTTGTATAGGGCACATAGCATGCAAGATAAACTTTGATCGAAAGCTTGAGAAATTCCGTGAAACCAATCCTGAAATACAAAGGTGGATTGATGGTATTAGGAAGGAGAAATGGTCACTGGCTTATGATGACGATGGTCGTCGATTTGGACACATGACAACCAATTTGTCTGAATGTGTGAATAAAATTTTAAAGGGTGCTAGGAATTTACCAATCATTGCTTTGGTTAAGTGTTCGTATGGTAGGATCGTCGAGTATTTTGTTCAGTGGGGTGCGGAAGCAAGAGGCAAGCTTAATTCTGGTCACCGATATTCTGACAAGGCAATGAAGAAGATCTTGAAACAGCAAGAAGATGCTTGTTCGCATCAGGTCCGCCGATATGACACCCAGAATCTACGATTCGAGGTAGAAGAGGCTTTCAATCCGATCACCCAGAGAGGGGGTCGCGGTTGGAGGGTCAACTTACAAACGAAATATTGTCAATGTGGAAGATTTTAGGCACTTCACTTGCCATGTTCACATGTGATTGCTGCATGTGCAGCCATGATGCTCGACTAGGATCATATGTTAACGATATATACAAATGGGCCAGCATCATTAACGCTTACGCTCTCCCCAGTGGTTTCAGATCGGAAATGAGGAAGAAATACCAGAGATACAACAGCCTTGGACCTTAACGCCAGATCTGTCGATGCTACCCGAAAGGGAGACCCAAGTCAACCCGCATTCATAATAAGATGGACTGGGTGGAGTCACAACCGACCCAACGATGTGGATTGTATAGGTCTCAAGGTCATAACCGGCACCACAGCCCTCAACGAGCTGGAGGATCAGGAAGTGGAGGAGTTGGTACGGAAGATAATATTTAGATTGCACCCTGTTATTTATGGTTTCCAATGCTTTGTTTTAATAAATCAAATGTTACGGCATATAATTAATATTAATATTTGTTATAATAATAAATGCTACAATTTCAAGACGAAACAAAAATATAACGAAACAAAATAGCAAGGAACTCCATTAAGTACAAAATATGAAATGTTCGTGAGGTACAAAATATCAATTAGATAATATTCTACATAATTACAATGCAACTGTAAGGTGACTACTGAGCGTGATCACCATCATTTTGAAAGGGAGACAAGTTGCACTGTTGTGGTTTACCCTGAGCCTCATGACGTGGATTTGTTCTGACATTAGGATCAACTTGGACTGGGCCTTCACTTGAGGAGCTAGAGTCTAAAACTACGGAGAAGTCAACGTTCAAGTCAATACCCATACCACAGTATCTAGGAGAGTACATTGGGGTGTTTTGTATTTGCTCAATCATGGGGTTGGGTGCATCTGGTGTGTTAGCAGTCGGGTGATATGCGAGTGGTGTGAGGAACAAATTGGGTGAAGTTGGATGCATAGGAGAATAAGTATGCATGGACGATGAGGAATGGAGAGGCATGGACGATGGTCCTGCCATGTTAGTATGAAAATAAGTTGGAGCGGGTTCCTGTGACAAGTCATAGTCTTGGGTGGGGGCATAATAATATCCTTCTCCGCATCCCGGTATAGGCGGTGTGTAGAAATTCTGTTGTTCCAGACGATGTCTTCTCCTACTAAGAGATTGACCTTCCACTCTTGCTGCTGGCACGCCTGCAAAGGGAGGAATCGGCTCCACGGCTTGTGTGAGAGGTACAGCTGAGACAATAGGTATAGTATTGCGATCCGCCACCTCCGATGCTACCAGCATGGCCTCGAGCTCTTGCTTAAGTTCACCAAACGTAAACTCTGGTTGACCCTCAGGAGTACTTAAGTAGTACAACCGCTCCATCCCATCAAGCTACAACAAGGTGAATAACTATTAACAATAATTTCTTTAAATATAATCCAATCAAAAAACAATATGCTGGGAAACATAAACGTTACCGAATATCCTCGGAATGCACCTTCCCTACCAACCAATCAACGTGTCGGACGCAAGTACCATTGCATATACTGTGATTGTTTATTTAGGAGACCAATCTGTGGTTCATTATGACAAATCACCTTCCAGAATCTAATGTCATCGTCCAAAATGACTTCCCAATTCTCAGATTGTTTGCCCCTTAGCAACAGATCATGGCGATGTTCTGGTTGGGAAGGCGCCTCGGGTATATGTTGCTACATGCCGAATTGATGCATCACACGATCTGGTTGATGCCACTCGACAATGTTGAAGCATATCAAAGAACAACCCTCCATAAGTACATGGCTTCTAGACAGATCATGGGTAGTGTTGCCATCATCATGTCGTCGTACGGACACCAAATAATTTATAAACATTGAACAAAATAATGCAATTACATTCCTAAGATGGAGACAATATAAATAATAAATAATACAATACATTCCTAATTTTAACTAAATTGAAAAATTATACTTACATCGCCACACTTCATTTTGTCAAATCGGTCACGATAATACGTCAGGGGGTACATCTGCCTGTTATAAGTAACCCCTGAACGCCACCTGTCATTGTTTAATTTACATGCTACTTACCGTGTACCTTATGGGGTACCAAAATCCGTTGGTCAAGCATGATCTGCGGAGCTATGGAAGGCATCATTTCCCATGCTCATATTTGAACCAACAGCCTGAACCCGCAAATCTCCTTCTTTTCATAATTTGTAGACTTGCACAACTCTCAATACAAGTAACCGAATACAGCCGAACCCCAGCTATACTGCCCTGTTACTTCAAAAATCTCTAACAGTGGAAGATATCTCAGTGACACATATACACCAGAGTAATCCGAGCGCAATAGGTTTCCTATCAACCTGACAATATACGCTCGTGTATATACAACCATCCACCAATGATTATCCTCCCATTAAGAGAAGTACCCAAAATGTTCTTCCAGCCACTTCAACTTTATTCTTGAACCTTTCATGTCAAAATCGTTAGGAACCCTGCCTGGCATTTCACCGACATATTCCTTCCAATTTTTATGAGTTGCACCAATAACAACGGGACCTTTAATGCGCAGGTCAGGGAGAATAGCAACATCCTGCAATGTGATGGTGCATTCTCCCTATGGCATGTGAAAGTATGTGTCTCGGGTCTCCATCGCTCAACAAGTGCAGTAATCAAATTGTGATCAAGCTGGGTGATATTTACCTGGGCGACCCCTAAGAAACCGGCTATTTAAAGATTAGCTTTGACAGACTCTGGGAGATCCATAACAGCAGTATTAAATCCCAGTCCACGTCGAGGTCTAAGAACTCGATCAGGTGATCCATTCCATACAAACTGAGAAACATGTGTTTCTTGCAGCTTCAATAGTGAATTATCCACCGGGCCGAAGATTACCAATCGTGGTCCTGATTGTGAGCTAGATGATGCCATATTTTTCACCTGACATTAAAAACTATTAGAATTAGAATTATATTGATTATTATATAATAAAATCTATTTAATCTAAATTAACAAACTATTATCATTATTGTTACTATTATTTTATAGTATATTATTAGATTTGCCGACAGCGTAACGACATATTAAAATTGGTATAAATAAAAATATCAAGTAGCAATTAAAATACAAGGAGCAATAAAAACATACCTATTAACAATTAGCAATTTAAATAACATGCATAAAAAATAACATAATAGCAAGATCTTGGCCGTCAGATCTGGACCGTCAAAATGGCGGCAAGATCTGGACCGTAGAAATGTGTCGGCATGATCTGAGCCATCTATCTTACCTAACCGCCCCTTTATAAATATGAATACGCTCCTCTTCATTTCTACACATCTTGAAGTCATGATGAAAGGCTCAATTGTATGACCTAACTTGCAAAGGTCTACCAATGTAAACCCTCATTCGTCGGTTTGCACACCACCTTTATTATCGACTCACTTACATTTAAAAACCGGCACCGTGAGCTTAGTGTAATCGAGCACCCAAATCTCCCCAATGACTCCAAAGTAAGATATCGGTGCAATAATGGGATTTGTGTCTTTTGAACTAGAGAAGTGCATTGATTAGGCCACGATCATAACCCCACTATTTTGCATAGTACTCTTGTTATCTTGTTATTTTGTATAAAAGGAAAAGTTATTGATGCCGTATCCGCTCTAACAAATGACATTAAAGCCAGGGTCACGTGCTAGCCATTTTAATTCGTCAGAAGCAGTACTACCAACCTTCAGCATTTCTTCCTTGAACCATTGTAAGAAAGTCTTTTTATGCTTGTTCAACAACCACCTTTCGTTTATTCGAGGGTTTTCCTGCTTGACTTTTCTTTTATGTTCAAAAAAGTAAGGTTGAACAAAATCGATGTTATTCAATATATACAAATGTGCTTGAAGCACTTCCTCCTGACTCTTGCTATCAATCATTACACCATATGTACCCTTGCCTTGACATCTTCTCTCATCATGACGAGGCTTAGGCACCCCCATAGGATCAGTGTTAGGAAGGTAGTCTGAACAAAACTCAATAGCTTCTTCTGCAACAAACCTTTGAACAATAGATGCTTTGGGACGGTGTGGATTCTTCACATACCCTTTCAAGATCTTTATGTATCACTCAATTGGGTACATCTACCTCAAAAAAACAAGGTCACATAATCTTATCTCCCTCACTAGATGAACAATTAAGTGAACTATGATGTCAAAAAACGAAGGAAAATACATCTCCAATTGGCACAAGATTGTAGCAGCCTCAACTTCCAACTCATCCAACTTATAGGGGTCAATGACTTTGCTACATATAGCATTGAAGAATGAGCACAACCTAGTAATGACATGTCTCACATTTTTAGGAGCAATACCACGAATAGCCACTAGTGTGACACACTTCTACCCCGCATGTTAAAAGCCAATTAATTTAAAAACAATTAAAGGAAAACATGCAATTATTGAATAAAATAAACAATTGTCCATGGGTAGAAAAGTCCCACATGAACCGTTTACAACGCGGAAATGAAATAAGTTTTAAATAACGAAAACATAACAAACCAATAAAAATAACCCAACCCCGATGTCACATACAGAGCTGGTATAACCGTTCCGGAAATAAATCCACGGAATTACAACTGAACTACTAACTAAGAAAACATAAACTAGCCCTACGATGAGTGGCGGCTCCTCAGAGTCACTCCTCTCCGGGCTGCTCGTCATCCTCTGCAAAGTGCCAATCAGGCCAAACACAAACAACAAACATATATAGGGAGTAAGAATCGTATAAACATATTAGCATGGAGATAGGCAGTAAAGTAAACAGCAAGCATAGCAGCATCACATCAAACATCAACATCATCATTATGCTATGCAATGCAATGCAGTCCTACTCCGCTAAACCATCAATGCATGTGGATCCACTAAACTCGGGATGAACGACTTCGGAGTTACATATCCACATTGAGAATCTACTCAACGCCGGAGAATCTACTCCTTGGATAGCCAAGGCATCAAACCAACGAATGCCTCATCACGGGGGCGCTAGGAGAATCTACTCCAACCGTGGATGGCCGGATCGCCGTACTCTAGGACGATCTCCCCTATGTGGAACATCCCTAAACAACAACTACAATGCAATGCGTATGCAGCACAACAACAATAGCAACACCACCTCCATAACTCCAACGGAAACGACCGAAGGTAACAGCGGGATCAACCGCACCAACTTGCCTCGCGGAATCTACCTGAGGACTTAAGTGGAATCAACCGCAGTACCTGGGGCAAACTCTCAGCTACCAAGGTACGTAACCACAACACCTTAGACCCAAACCGCGGGGTCAAGGCTTCCTTGGCCAAAAGCACCAAGGCACAACTCATCAGCTTGCGGCGCCCAAAAGGGTATCGACTTAACATCTCACCATCTCATCATCTTTAGTTATCTTTAGTAACATTTACCAAGTTGTCTAATCAGTTATCATCATAGGGAAATGGGGTTTAAAACCCCTTAAGTCCTTTAATCTTATTCTGTCACAGTGGGTTGAGCACGGTCGTGCTTAAGCACGTGAAGGGCGTGCTTCACTTACCTGTAAGTGAAGCACGGTCGTGCTTCTTAATGAGCACGGTCGTGCTCAGCAGCACAATCGTGCCCTTTGTCCTGTACGGCCGTGCTCAACAGCGCGGCCATCTTCCCAGAATTCAACTGGGAGCACGGTCGTGCTCCCTGTTCAGCACGGTCGTGCTCAACGCGCGACAGTGCTGTTCTGGGCAGGGACAGAGGCTGAAACTTACCCCATTTTATCATATTTTTACTCAATTATTCCTAACATCAATTATCAACATGTTTCCAGATTTAAACTCACCATCATGAACCAACCAACTCAAACATGGCATCAATCCAACAATAACATCATGTTAATAACAGTGATTACCAACAACAACCATAACCACATGCAACATAACACTATTAACATAATGATCAGAAACATGCATTAAACACATCCATAAATCATATAATCATCAAACATATAATCATGCAAATCAACCGGGGTTATGGGAACCCCTTTACTCTACTCCTATCCCGAGCCTATGATTATACTACCCTTCTCCCCATACCTGGATTGAAGGTAGCTCTTTCGATATCCTAAACAACGAACCGGTTCCTCCCTTTACTGCGACTCACACCGAAAAGAACCTTGGATCAACAGAAGACTAAAGGTTAGTTCCCTATTCACAATAATGGAAAGAGGAACTTACACAAGGAAGAAACGTTACCTATGCACTACCACAGTTGAGTTAGCGGTCTCCCACGGCCTCCAACTCTCACCAAAACTGATCAAAAGGAAGAAAGACGGAAGAAAGTTTGTTCTGGCCGCACACTCAAAGGCTGCTGCTACCAAAAATTAGGGTTAAACGTAAACCCTCGAGTTCTGCTTCGTTAATATAAATCTTAGACTTGAGCACGGTCGTGCTCAACTTAACGTTACTAGACGCGGTCAACACATTGAGCACGGGCGTGCTACCTGTTGAGCACGGTCGTGCTCAACTTAAAATCAGAAACACGCTTCTGACTTTAAGCATGGCTTGCTGGCTAATGAGCACGGGTGTGCTCATGTACCAGAAAGGGACTTTTAGCCAAAAATCCCACTAAGCCCTTAAACAATAAATCCAACTTAATACAACCAGCTTAAATAAAATATTCTGAAAAACAGGGTGTTACAATTCCACCCCTCTTATAAAAATTTCATCCTCGAAATTTACACGTACCTCAAGGGAAAAGATGCGGGTATGCTTCCATCATCTTGCTCTCCAGCTCCCAGGTAGCACTTTCCTCAGTCGCCCCACTCCAAACCACTTTAACCAAAGGAATTTCCTTGCCTCTTAGCTGCTTCACCCTCCTATCTTCGACTCGAAGAGGTAACACCTCAAACGTCAGGTTCTCTTTCAACTGTATAGCGTCGGGTACTATCACGTGACTAGGGTCATGAATATACTTCCTGAGTTGTGACACATGAAAAACGTTGTGGAGATTTGACAAGAACGTGGGTAAGGCTATTTGGTAGGCGACTTCGCCGACTCTTTTGAGGATTTGGTAAGGACCAATGAACCTCGGAGTAAGTTTCCTCGCCTTCATCACTCTACCAACCCCAGTCGTCGGGGTAACTCTCAAGAATACATGATCGCCTTCCTGGAATTCGAGCGCCTTCCTCCTTTTATCATGGTAGCTCTTCTGCCTACTCTGTGCAACTCTCATCTTTTCCTGAACTAACTTAATCTTTTCTGACGTTTCCTGGACTATCTCTGGCCCTAGCACCACACTATCACTAGGTTCACTCCAACACAAGGGTGTCCTACATCTCCTCCCATACAGAGCTTCATAAGGTGCCATCCCAATGCTGGAATGGAAACTGTTGTTGTAGGTAAACTCTATCAGGGGCAAAAACTTGTCCCAACTCCCTGACTGTTCTAACACACAAGCCCTTAACAAGTCCTCTAAGGACTGGATGGTCCGCTCAGACTGCCCATCAGTCTGTGGGTGGTAAGCTGAACTAAGCCTAAGCTTTGTTCCTAAAGCCTCTTGCAAACTATTCCAAAACCTAGAGGTAAACCTCGGGTCTCTATCTGAAACTATGCTAGAGGGTACACCATGAAGCCTAACTATCTCCTTGATGTACAACTTAGCCAACTTCTCTAAAGGATACTCCATGTTCATCGGAATGAAATGGGCAGACTTAGTCAGTCTATCCACAACAACCCAAATTGCCTCAAAACCAGCTGGAGTCCTAGGGAGTCCAGACACAAAATCCATGGAGATACTATTCCATTTCCATTCTGGAATACTCAAAGGTTGCAACTTACCCGAAGGCCTCTGATGCTCGATCTTAGCCTTCTGGCAAACTAGGCACGCATATACAAACTCGGCTACATCCTTTTTCATCCTAGCCTTCTGGCAAACTAGGCACGCATATACAAACTCGGCTACATCCTTTCTCATCGAAGCTCGTACTTGACTGGCAGAGAGAAGGTCTGGATTCTTAGACTCCTTTGGAGTTCCAAAAA
The DNA here is from genome assembly GCA_035048595.1 of Echinosophora koreensis. Taxonomy (NCBI): domain Eukaryota; kingdom Viridiplantae; phylum Streptophyta; class Magnoliopsida; order Fabales; family Fabaceae; genus Echinosophora; species Echinosophora koreensis. The sequence continues at coordinate 267,734 of JAPCYP010000103.1, forward strand.
CTAGGGTTTTATCAAAACAGTTCAGAAGGACATGGTTGGAAGATAACCAGTCCATACCCAGAATAATATCCAGGTCTTTCAAGGGTAAGCATACAAGATCAGCAAGGAAAGTTTTATCATTTATAACAATATGGCAGTTTTTGCATGCATAAGAAGTAGAAACAGGTTTATTTGTAGGTGTAGAAACCAACAAATCAAACTCAAGGAAGGTAACAGGCAATTTTAGACTCTTGACCCTATCATGCGATATAAACGAGTGAGTAGCACCCGAATCATATAATACAGTTATTCGAGTTCCATCAATTAGACACGTACCCATGTACAATATGCAATCATTGGGACATGCACGTATCTTCTTATACTCCATACCCATCGGACACAATACCTTCTTGGCCTCATAATTACGGTCAGGCAATGTGTTGCCCTCTGGAAGCAAGTCTTTCAACAATTCAAGAAATTCGGTGAAGCTTTTATCGCTCCAACCATTTCTCGCCTTCACACAAACCAATTTTAACATCGCCGACAACCGTGTATCTGCAGTACACCCGGGATACAAAGGCTTATCCACATCATTGGACAACCTTTCATACACATGTGCTCGCTGAAAAGATTCTTGTTCAATATCACGGATCATGTCCTCCACTCGATCATCCTCCATATCTACGTCAACATCCTCACTTTGAGAAACACTTGACTTAGTACTTAACAACACATCAACATGCCATATCCATCTTATATAATTCAAGCAAATCCCACTACAAATAAGATGAGTACGTATGTCCTTGACCGTACATTTCCTCGTATTCAAACATTCACAAGGACAACAGAACATTCATTTACTATTAGGAACATTCCTTTGAGCAAATTCTATAAACTCATCCACTCCCTTCAAATACTCATCACTTGTGCATTTACAAGCCATCCAACTACGATCCATAGCTAGATAGGTTCTGTAGATATAAACACATATATCCAATATAAGCACAATAAGGGAGATTGGAAAAGCGTACTAGTATTTGAAAACCTAACAACCATATGTATACACCACTACACTCTATCCCTCTTTGAAAACCTATTTGAAAACCTAACAACCATATATACCTAACAAGCATTAAACCACACAATATACAATGTTTTAAAATATTCAAATACCTAAAATAAAAAACCTATGATACGAGAATAAGGGAGAAAGTGCATTAACTCTCCACTTCTATCACATGCACCCTCTCATATAAGCATTTATTGTTGCATATATGGCATTAACACATGTTTATCTTTTGAGCACCAAGAAATTTTATTTTTGCAGGTAAAAGACAAAAGTCTTTTTTAATATAGTACACCTTCACAAAAATATAAGTTGGGGCTTTATCCATTGCTCCAACTTACCCAAAGCAAAAGTTCAGCAAACAAAACACATAATCTTATATTAGGTATAGAAGATAGCAAAATACATAAGCAGCTGACTGTTAAAACAAAATTACGATAAGCACCTAAACCATAATACAAATCCTGTCCACAAAGTACAAACTAAAACAACACAGACAACATAAATATAAGCAGCAACTCAAACATAAAGCAAGCAAAACAAAGCTGCCCAAAATCAGCCCAAAATCATTCAAAAAAAAGCTTAGAGTTAGGGCAGAAACTTGTGATCAGAGGCAGAGTAGTGAAGAAGGAAAGGTGGGTATATGTGTTAACGTACACTTGCTTAAAAATTTGGGAAATCAACTTTTACGTCAGTTATTTAACGTTAAAAGTCATCTTTTACGTCAGTTGTTAAAATAACTGACGTAAAAGTTACACTTTTAACGTCAGTTGTTTAAACAACTGACATAAAAAGTCATTTAAATGAACCTGATAATTACAGAACTGTCACCGCCTCCTTTTTAACGTCTAAGCTTTACTTAGCAGACGTTAACCTTACTTGTTTATTACCTATTTTGCACTAGTGACATTTAAAAATAAAATTTATAGTATTAGTTCCCGTGTGAACCTCACGGGTTATTACACTAGTTTAAATAACAATTGAGTAGAGAAAAAAAATTACACTCAAGAAAACACAGGAAAAACCAGTAAATTTAAAATTGACAGTGGTCATTTGTCCTTTATTCTATTCTACCGTCTAATTTGGTAATCTACCAGCCAAATGCATATAAAATCAACAATTCACCATATGTAATTGGCCATCCGTATGAAAGATTCAACAAGGTACTAAACAAAATAAATACTTGATAATAGTTTGTGAGTATCAATGCATGATATGTCATCATAGTCTAATTTAGGTACTAGCGAAGATCGAAGAAAATGCATGCAACACCATAAATAAAGATATATTTATGAGCATGTTTCATCCTAAATTACGTGTTGTGATTCTCAAAACTATTTTGAAAGACTACTAGAAAGCTGGATGACCAAATGATTATTCATATGCTTAAGCACCACATATGTTTGACTATCTCCAGGGTGAACTGTACTACCTACCAGCCTAGCTAGCTACCATTTTAGAAGTTGTTACCTTTCCCATCAATTTGTACCCATTGTTTTTAATGAAAAACTCCTCTTGTTGTCTCTGTTTCCTTCCCAATTCCCCACCCCATAGGGTTAAAATTGACAAAATTATTCATCTAGTATAATTTTTAGTATTCAGGGGTAATAATAGGGACTATTTACAAAATTTTCAAAAATATAGAGATAAAATCCTAAGAATATTTTTTACAATGACTAAAACCAATATTGATGAACTTTTCAAGGACTAAAAACTTATTTAAGCCTAATTTATACAACCAAGCAAAATTAAAAAATGTTGACATCTAATAAATGAGCTCACCTAAACTTTTAATCAAGGAAATCATAGTTGTTGTTGAGTGATTGATGCCTGCCATTGTCACAAGAACGAAACATAACAGAGCCGGTGAAGAAATATAAGTTATCATCAGCGATTTCCATCTGACAATAGCTGCAACGATGATCCGTGAACCAGGTTCAGTTGTCTTGCTCTTGGATCTAATGAAGACAAGTCAGCACAACAAATTAAAACAGGAGATAAGCAGATGCAAACAAGATTAGTGATAAGGAATTAGCAGTAGTACCGTTCTGAGTAGAATGTAGTTGCAACATATGCACTGCTCCCTAGCATCATGTCATACGAGTATTCAAAACATCTCTTATATATAGGGAAAGGCGTTTTTCCACCCTTTCCGCAATCCCACGTTGGCGGCGGCGAAGGCTTCTTTTTGGTGAACTCAAACCCTACTGAAGTGTCAAAGTGGTGAAGGACACGGGAGGGTTTGTTCTGTGTAGATAGGTCCGGCACTCCTCAATACTCGCTTGTTTTTATCTTTTGGGCTGGGTCTTTACTCAATACCCAGATTGATGCAAATGCATTCTATGGCATGCCCCAAATAGTGGAACAGGGGAAAAATTCAAATGGTTTTGAGGTATGGGCCCAAATATCATCTTAAACTTCAATCTCATAGATATCTTTTTTTTTTTTTGACTAAAATCTCATAGATATCTTAAAAATGGTATTAATTTTTTTTTTTCAGATTAACAGATTGGCTCGGAATCATTTTTGTACTCTCCTCAAGACTCAAGGTGGGCTTTTATTTAATTATTTTAGAATGCTCCACATGTTTAATGAAACTTTGTTGTTGAAGTTGAGGTCCAATATGCTTGTGGCTTGGTAGGGAATAAGAATAAAGTAAATAGGGGATGAAAGAATAATTCTTTTCTGGCAAGACTCGCGACTAAACTCATGGGTCATCCTTAATGTTGTGGTTAGTCCAATCCCTACACAATGTGTGATGTATCAATAAAAAAATGTTTGGGGATGTTGCCATTTATCTTTTAGGTCACTGAATGTTAGATGTTGATACTTTGCTTAAATTTATAAAAAAAACCTTTTTTTAGGAAAAAAATTGTTTTATGTCATCTAATTTGTTTTAACTTAATATTGTGGTAATTTGATTATTTTTCATTCTCAAAACTCACTTCCCTATTTACCCCTTCAAAACTAACTTCTAAAACAAATATTATTGAATTATACAAATAGTTTCATACCCTTTTTTGTAATTTACTATATAAAAACGGTTTTTTTTGTACCACCCAAACGAAATCGATTATCTTAAAATTGATTTTCATCAAACATACTCAAACATAAATAGATTATGATTATATAATTGATTATACATATAGTCGATTATACATATAATCGACTATCAACATAATCTATTTTTTTCCAGCTTTCCCAAACATACTGTTATTGGTTATGTACACAACACAATTCATCTATCAAGATATCATTGGATGTAAGTGTAAAACTCTTTTATAGCATCAGTATATGGAAATTAAACTCTTAAAATAATATATACTTTACATTTGATATGTAAATAAGATTATTAATATTTGGATTTATATTATTTATTAATTACATATAGAAAAATTAACATTATAATTATCTAATAAAAAATGTATATAGAGAGTAATAAGAATATTAGTACAAAAAAAATTATCTTTCAATGACAAACAAAATCTATAACTATAATTTTAAAATGGTTAGTTCGATCCCTACATAGTATCAACGATGGAATGTAGAAATTAGTTTTTTATTGAAACTTATTTATATTTTTTTTTATTTAGCCATGTGTAAGCATTAACCAACATGTAGGAATTAGTTTTTAGAAATTTACGTTTTTGAAGTCTAAGGTTTTAACTAAAAAACTAACAAATAATTTAAAATTAAATATTATAATTTGTGTGTATTTGTGTGTCCATTACTTAATTTTTAGATTAATGTCCACTATGAGATTTATTTTTTATATATAACTTATAAAAAGTGTGTTAAAAATGAAAATGAAGACTAACATATACTTGAGGTGTATAATAAGGATATTTATGTCATTTTATATAACTATATTTTATTTTCTCTATTTTTTTTATTCAATAAAGCAAGGGAAATATCATGACTAGTGGGAAGATAAGGGCGAAACTTTCTCTTTCTCATCTTATCACACTTACTTAATTCGTCTTATCCAAAGGATAAGAGAATATCATTCAATAATAACTCATAATATTGAATAATATTATCAAAGACTTACAAACATAACATTTACAAGTCCTCCTAAACATAACAAATGAAAAGGATTTGTTTCCCTTAACAAAACTATATGCAAATACTCAAAATATAAACCTCTCTCACATGGCAATCAAAGCTCCAAAAGCAACTCCTAAATGTGAGAAAGTTTGGATGTATCATCACTTTTGCCTACAAGCTAAAATAAGCATATGTTTTCAAATTACAAAAAGAAAAAATAAAACTACTTCTCATTTTTCATTTCAATGCAGCAACCAAACCCCTTTTTTCAGTTTTTCTCATTAAGTGGGTTTGGCTAAGTTTCCTTCGGTAAGCAATAAGGTTAATATGTAAAATCATGCGGTCACAGACGATTTGGTACTTGTTCAAAATAGCATATTTTGTAACTAGTACTCCTAAAACAGATTTGCGATGCCAAAACAGGACAATAATAACCAACAACCCTTTGGTAAACAATTTGATAGCATGCCATTTTTTTTATATAGCGACGGGAAGACATGTTCTGTATCCATTGATCAAAACAATAAGTACAATCTTTTAATAACTTTTTTATGCAATACCCGACCTAGAAACGCTCCACCATCGATCATGAATAGATTTAGTGACTAGTCGAAATATCATGTTGGGTTTCGGGCCCATTATCTGTAGACTACACACACGTGCACACACTAACATACACATGCATATATATTCTTATTAATACTTATTTAGTCAATATCTAAACTACTTTTCAAGCTAACCAGTAACCAATTGTATTCTAACCTGGGTCTTTTTCGTCCTTGCACATTAGTTTTTGTCTTATCCTACTTAAATTAATATTTTTTCTTTAGGATAAGAATAAATCGGGGAAAATCATGAGTTTACATTTACAATCAATGATATTTAGGGCGAGTTCTACCGTGAGAGACTGAGATAGGTCTCTCACGGTGAGAGACCATAATATATCGTAGATTAGAAAGTGTCACATAAGATTATCATACTCCTACCCACACCATATCATTTTCTTTTCATTCTCTCCCTTCTCTCACTCTCTGTGCCCCTCTCACGGGGAGGTCGTCCGCATCTGACAGAGGTGGCCGGCAGCGAGCTTGAGCAGACGACAACGCTGCGGAGGGGGATGAGGCGCACCTGGAACTGTTTTGGACATCGGACGAGGCGGCGGCTTGGTGGCTGCGTGGATCTGTGATGGGTCTAGTTCTGAGCGCGACGGAGCTGAACAACAAACGCGGTGACAGAACGAGCACGGCGGAGATAGGCTGCGGTGATGAACGGAGCTCGGTGGAGGAATGGAGGCGTGCGGAGAGGGTTCGGATGCGGCGGTTTTCCGGCGATAGGGAGATGGTGAAGAAAGGGATCTGAGAGGGATATGGGGAAATTTGAGAAAGTTATTTTCCAATCAATCTCCTCTGCTGTCTCAAAGGTGAAGCTCGTCAGACCTAGAGGGAATGGCGACAGAGAAGATGCAAAGACAAAGTGAAGCCCGCCGCCTTCCTCTGTCGTGACGCATGCGGCTTCCCAACCCCTATTCTGCCACGAACGGAGCAACCCAGACCACGGCCCAAAGATCCACAAAGTGCCACCTCCACGCCAGCCTCCATCGACCTAGATCCCCAACGCATGGTGGTCCTGCAAAACAGCCGACGGCGAAGAATGTTGAAGATGGTGGTTGCCACTGCCGAGATAAACAAAGCAACAGTGATAGAAAAAAAAAATGAAGAAAAAATCCAATGTGGATGGTGTATGGTAAAATCATGTGGAGCATTTTAATCTACGGTATATTCTAGTCTCTCACCGTGAGAGACCTATCTAAGTCTCTCACGGTAGAACTCGCCTGATATTTAGTCCTTTACAAAAATCCTGCACGTTACTATTGACTCTTGAGAATCTTCAAGAATTTTTTTTTCTTTTAAAAAAATCCAATTCCAACACAAGGCTGTATAAGAACAATCCGCAGCAAGTCTTTTTTTATAAGCAACAATCCACAGCAAGTATAACAACATTCATGAGTTTGTGGCAATTTAGTAAGATTAAACTTTAAAGTAATAGCAAATAAAATGGCAGCAAAAATTAATTGTAAGCTCAAAAATACCAGCATGAGTCTTAAAAACCACTAATATCAAGACTTGAAGAGTGCTTTTTGCTCTTCTTCTTAATATATGACAGGAGCATCACTAGAGCTGAGTATGCAGATCGATCTAGTCCGTTTAAGTCCGATCCACATTGGTCCGCACTGAAACGGACCGGACCGAAAAGCCCGCATGATAAATGAACTTTGGAAAACAGAGTCTGCGTCTAGTCCGCATAGTTCGCGGGCTAAACGAACTATCCGCGGACTCATCACCATTTTTTTTTGTGGCAAATATCAAAAACAAATAATGATTTGTGTAAAAAAGTAAACCAAATAAAATTGAGTAAAGATAGAGAGAGAAAAACAAACAAAGGAAGGTGCATTAGGAGACCGTCTGCAACCTCTGAAATCATCCTTTCTCTTTCTCTAATTTTCCTTCCACTTTTCAATTATCATAGAAAAATCTCATTTGCATAGAAGTTAGTGGGACCAACACTAAAATTGATTTGTTTAAGGAATGTCTTATTGAATTCAAAGCAATATAGCCTTACAAAGAAAGGAGATCAAAGCAGTAACAATAATCACGTTTTACCTGGCCCGTATAACGTGGTGACTAGATTAAAGGAAAAATTCTATACTCTATCTACATATACAGGACTTTATCTAACAAACTTATTTGAACCAAAACTGAAAAACAGAGAGGGGTGATCAAAAATATTTGACCCGCTCGAAACCGACCAATCCGTTAACATTTTTTGTGAAACGGGCGGGTTGAATTGGTTGGGCGGTTGAGAAAATTGGTCTTAAACGGTTAGTTGCGGTCGGGTTCGTTTCTGAAAATTTCCATCCATCGGTACCCGACCCGACCAGCTACTAACCAAAAAAATATATATATTTGTTGATTTATACATTAGTGGGGTAAGACCCAATTCTTACAGCACTATATACTACACGGTGACCCAACAATCCTAACCCTCCACTTTGACTTTCTAAGTACTATCTCCATCAGATAGAAACATCAGTTCAGTTAACATGCCCAATTACCCACACATAACACGACATCTTGTTCTTGTTAGTAGAGTGAACTTTGAAAGTTGAAACCCTAATATCCTTGCCCAAAACGCAGCGCCGCCATGCCTTTCCCTTTCCCTCTTCGAGTCTTCGCCACGCCTTCAGATCTTCGCCACGTCGCGCGTCTTCCCCCTGCCACCACGCCTCGCCTTCGTTGGTTCTGGTCTGCCGCCGCACATTCTTCCTGCAGCTTGGTTCGTCCTCTGCGTCAGATGTGCTCCGCCGCTTGGTCCTGGTCCTGGTCCAAGTCCGCCCAAGGTGCTTTGCTTGGTCCATCCCTCAGCCGCCGCCGGAGATCTGCTTCTCCTTCCCCCAGAACTGTCATGTCGCATTGAGGGCACTACTTTCAGATCTGCACGATGCGGTGGTGTGCGCCACGGCGGTCCGACGACTGGTTCACAGCGGTCTCCGATGGATGGTTCGGCTAGGTCTTCCTCAGACTTTCTTCCTCAGATCTAATCTTTTTCTTACTCAGTCCTACAATTCTTCTTCAGCCCTACGAGTTGGACATCTCAGAGACTCAGATCTGATCTTTTCTTGCCTTTTTTTCCCTTTAATAATAAATAAAATATTTAAAAAAATCTGGACCCGCATGAATCTGTTTGTGCTCTCTATTTCTCTTTTAATCATTTTTTTTTCATTTTTTTATCATTTTTTTCTAAAATAATAAATAATAAATAAAATAATAAAAAATTTATGGATCCGCATGAATCCGACCGACAACCCGCCAATCCGCCTAACTCGCCACCCGACCAACCCGATGTATAGATGGGCGGAAATAGATCTCATTTTTCTTGCATCAAACCCATCCAAACCCGACAACCCCGGCCTTAATCCACCCGAACCAGCCCGATGCTCACCCTTAAAAACAGACACTTTAAAAAAATTTGTTAACTGAACTCTTAACAGGCAACACAATCTTCATGGGCTGTCTGATCCCATCCCCTCCCCCCCCAATATAGCTAAATAATTTTTTTATTAAAAATGCACCAGTCCGCGGGCGGGTCTGCAAATCCGCGGACCGAGTTAGTTAAACCCACGGGTTAATCGGACCGAATCCAAAAAGCTCGCACTTAAATGGACTCGTATTTTACCTAGTCCAAGTCCGTATGGACTGCGAGTTAAAGGGACTGTCCGTGGACCCAGGTCCATATACCCAGCTCTAAGCATCACTATGATATATTCTTGCGTTTTACATGATAATAATCTAAAAATGACAGCAAACAAACCTTTTTCTTTCTAAGACCAACCAGAATCAAAACCATAATAACACCATCGAACCAAGTTTTCTCTTCTTGTGTTTTATGTTTTTTTTTTTTTACAGTGTATGGTACTCAGAATTTGATTAACAGCTAACCAGAATTTATACATAAACTACAAACTAGAATTTAACAAAGCAAAAAACAGAAATTAGCTTAATAAGCCAGAAACTAAAACAAACAAAATGACGTTTACCAAAACAAACAAACAAACAAACAAAATGACAAAAACAGAAATCACATAGCAGACTACCATCCAAAAGCAGAAAACAAAATTTATATAAAGGTATTAAGAGTAGTTACTCAGTTACCAGATTAGTTAAGTTAGTTCACTTTCAGGTAAAGTTAGTTATGTTGGTTAAACACTGATAGTTGATCATTTCTTGATACATGTAATGTTATAAATACCTAAGCATTGTGTACAGTCTCAATTCAATTTTCAATGAGAATATTTCTCCATTCATTCTCTCAATCCTTCGATCCTTTACTTTGATATGGTATCAGAAGGAGTTCATTGATTTCCGCTTCATAACTCTGAACTTGTATCAGTCGTTCTTTTCCCTTTCTCTTAGAAGTTGTTGTTTTCTTCTCTTTCAAAGCTATGGAAGATGAAAACATTCTGTTTCCGCTTCATCATTATGATGGTCCTGGCCTAGTGCTTGGTTCTTAAACCCTCACTGAAGATAACTATGCTTCTTGGAAGCGTGCCATAAATAAGATGGGATTCGTTGATGGCTCCATCATCCCCCCACCTATAGATGATCCTCAGTATCGTCTCTGGCTTCACAACAACAATATTGTTGCATCATGGTTACTCAATTCAGTCTCTAAAGAAATCACTGCTAGTGTGATTTGCTCATGCATTGCATCATAAATCTGGAAGGAGCTTCAATACCTGTTTCAGCAAGACAATAGACCAAGAATCTTTCAGCTAAAACTAAATCTTGTTGCTTGTACTCGAGGTTCCATGTCTGTTACTCAATACTGCATAAAGTCAAATCAACCTGGGAGGAGCTAGGAGAGTATAAACCACATCATGCTTGTAACTGTGGGGGTGTTCATCCACTTCTTGAATATTTGCAATCTGAATATGTCACAGACTTTCTTATGGGGCTTCATGAGTCTTATAGTCAAATTTGGGGTCAAATTCTGATGATGAATCCAATTTCCCCAATAGCATAAGCGTTTTCTCTTGTGTTGCAAGAAGAGAAGCAGAGAGAAGTTAGGAATATGCATCTTGACACTGAAAGTCAGTTGGCTTGTGCTGTTCAATCCAGTCAAGGTCCTAGAGGCAAGAAAGATAGACCTCTTTGTGCTCACTGTGGAATGCTTGAACACACCAAAGATAAGTGTTTCAAGCTGCATGGATACCCACCAGCACTCAAAAAGGGTAAAACTTCAGTGAATCTGGTCAGTGAATCCAGCAGTGACAACAGCTCAATGAGCGCATCTTAGCTCTAGCAAATGATCACTTTCTTGCAAGACCAAATGGCCAAGCAGCATACCTCTGCCATAACACATTTGAACACATCAACAATTGGTATGAGTTTCTTTATATAGCCTCTTAATTCAATTGTTGATAATAGTTCATGGATTTTAGATTCAGGTGCTACTTCCTATATCTGCCATTCTCTGTCTATGTTCACACAATACACTTCTTTATCAAACAAGTATGTCACACTTCCTAATAATGATAAAATAAAAGTAGCAGCAATAGGAAATGTTCTTTAAATGACACTTTGACACTCAAAGAAGTCCTTTACATCCCTGACTTCCATGTAAATTCAATTTCAGTTGGTGCTTTGTTGAAGCATGCTAATCTGTCTGCCTTGTTTCATGATGGTTCCTTCTTGATTCAGGACAACCAATTGCAGAAGGTGATTGGCAAAGGTAGTCTCTGCCAAGGCCTCTTCATATACAAGACACCTCATTAGTCTTTACATTCTTTCATTCCATGTAATAAAATTAATGTATCACAATGTAATTCAGTTAGAGAACAAGATGCTACCCTATGGCATGCTAGACTAGGTCACTTGTCTGATCATGTACTCAAAACAATGAGCGATAAAATTCATTTCTCTTGTCCAACTGATTTAACTTCGAGTTGCTGTCATGTATGTCCTATATCTAAGTTTAAAAGGCAGCCTTTTGAATCTCATAACCACTTTGCTGATAAACCCTTTGATTTGGTTCACTGTAATACTTGAGGTCCTTTTCAACACCCCACTCATGATGGCAAGCATTACTTCTTGACTATCGCAGTAGAGATGGATCCGGAATTTGAAATTCGAAACAGATCCGGAATTTCAAATCCAGAATGAATGAATCTGGAATATAAAATCCTGGATATAATACGGAAAATAAGTTCCGGTGATCCTCCGGAAAAGGAAATCCGGTTATTTTCCGGAACCGAAATTCCGGATTCATACTCAGAAGTCCGGATTCTAACGGAATGGTTCCGGAATCCAAAATGATTTTCAGAAAAACAAACAACTGTCCCGGATGAGAAGATGAAGAGGACGAAGACTTACCCGGAAGGAGGCGGAGCTTGCTATCCTTTGTGGCGGCGGTTGGCGGCGTGACGTGAGGCATCCGGAGTCGCGGTGTGGGAGGCAAGGTGTGGGTGGCGTGGAGGCGCAAGGAGGGTTATGGTCTAGGTTTTCCGGAATGGTGTTCCACTGGTGTGGGATAAGTGTATTTGAGTGAAAAGGGTATTTTTGGGAGAAAAAAAATTGGCAAAATCAAGTTGCAAGGTGCAACTAGTAAATTGCAAGGTGTGAATAGCAGAGGCCTACAAATGCATTCTATAGTAATCAAGTGGAACGGGGAAACGAGATCCAAATGTTTTCGACGTAGAATGGGCGTCCCGACTAGGCATTTTAAATTTCAATCTCATAGATATCTTAAAAATGATTTAAAAAAATCAGATTAACAAATATACGGTTGCTTTGCTTGGAATCATTTTTGTGTACTCATGGTTTTAAAATGCTCCACATGTTTGATAAAGCTTTGTGTGTGTTTGGTTCCACCTCTGAGACACCTGAAGTGCTTTTGCATTTCATTTGATTATAGTACAAAAATGGTGTTTTGTTATACGTTTGGGAAGCAATTTTGTATCCAAAATCAATTCTATTAGAAGCAGTTTGGAGTAGCTTCTACTTTTGGATTGAGAAAATTACACTAAGATTTACATCAAACTTGCTTTCAGAATAAAAATATCCAAACATAAATCATTTTACTTCAAACTCGATTATATTAAAATTAATTAAATCCAAAATCACGTATTTGTCAACACACTTTATTGTTGAAGCTGGGATATGGTACCATTGCCTAACCAACAACTTTGGGGTTGAGGTAGTGAAGTCCAAGTCCATGTGGTAGGGAATAAGAAAAACATGGCGACGTGTTCAAGCGGGTATAAAATAGTTGAACAATTCTTTTCTGGGAGGACTCGTGGTTAAACTCAGGAGTTATCCTGGCTAATGTTGTGGGTGAATTCTAGCATGAAGTAGGTGTTTTAGTGGTACACCAGTGTAGTTCAATTTTCATCCAAGATTCACTATTCTAAGCCGTCAGATTTAAGAATTAATAAAGCAGCGGCTGAGATGCTCTTGGATTATAGAAAAACTGCAACCGGCTAAAGGAACAACTATTTTATTTTGAAAAAATTATTTAGCATTTGCTTTATTGCAGAAATGCCCTTTCGTGTTTTGTCCTGGGCCATTGTCGTCTCTGGTAGGGTGAGTTCCTCGATGTGATTTGGGGGGGCTTAGTAAACGAAGACGAAAAAGTCAGATCTGGGTTCCTATCAAGCAACTCATAGTGCCGGCTTTATGTATGAGATTGAAGTGTTATTCTTCTCATGAATTATGCTTGGATGTTTTGTATTTGTTTCATCTTTTTCCCAAGAACTACAAAGGTTGCAGCACTTCGTTAATCGGCTGGGTGAAGGTTCCGAGATTTGTTCCCACAAAAAATGGATGTTTGTGATGGAGGTCTAAGCAAGTAAAGCATGAGAGAGAACCTATTTTCTAAAGTTTTGATTTTTATAACCATTGGCAAAAATGGAGGACGATGGCTCCAACTGATTTTTCTAATTTAAATATTTTTTTTTTTTATCAAAAGTCTTCAATATTCATTTCGTAACCTGAACTCTCCCCCTTCCCCCACCTTCCCCCTCCACCGCCTCCAACTTCCACTTCTGATGCCTATTTCAGATTTTACCAGTGTACAGTTAAGGTCAGAGGGGAGTGTTGTTGTTATGCTTATGCTTCCCCTTCCCAAATTTATTACAGGGTGGAAAATAGAATAATGAAGAAGAAAATGGCAGCAAACATGTTAATGCTATTGAAGAATGAACAAATCAAATGTTTCTAATTAATGATCTTAATTAAAAGAAGAGAACCCAGATGATGAGGAGGTTGCTAGTGTCGTTATCTCACTTGGACCAACTTTTGTGGGTTCTATGGGTTAGGGTGTTCTCTGGTTCAACACCCACGGCGATGGAAAAGGGATGAAGAAACCAAGTTTTTTTGTTTTCAACTAAACACTTATTCATTTTTCATTAAATTTGAACAGACCCATAAATGCAAAATTGCCAAAAATTAGTTTACCGGAAAATCCCTTAAAAACCGGTTACTACAGGTAAAAATTGGACTACACTGGTATACCACTAAAACACATACTTCATGCTAGAATCCACCAATGTTGTGGTTGGTCCAATCCCTACACATTATAAATGTGTGTGATGTGTATCAATAAAATGTTTGTGATATGGTGATATTTATCTTTGGTGGATTCTAGTGTGAAGTACCAGTTTTACTGGTACACCGGTATACCTCTAATTTTTTTATTATGGACAATTTTAAACCGTTGGATATAATAATTAAATAAATGGACAGTCCAGATTTATTGAAGCAAAAAAAAAAATTAAAAACAAATTGTTTTGAAAAATACCACATTACCCTTGACCCCACCCCACCCACCGTCCAAACCCTCAGCCACTTCTCCCTCACGCGCCCCCACCTCTCCGCCTCTGGTCCACGCTCCTCTGGAACCACAACCTCCAATTGCCGTCGCGTGCTCCGCTTCGCGAGCTACCACCGTCGCCGTCGCCGTCGCGCCCGCGCCTCCGCTCGTCTTCCCTCTTCGCGTCTTCCCTTTGCTCGTCTTCCCTCTTCGCGTCGTGCCACCACAGGCCGCCATCATCTGGGAAGAATCTAAGTGGTGCTAGACGGCTGAGTTCGGAGCTTGACGGGTGCGGCGGATCTGGACAGCGGCGGGTCTGCCATGGATGGGGTGGTGCGGATCTAGACGGAGGTTCGTGGGGACGCTACGACAGTGACGGTGCTTCTGCCATGGATGGGGTGGTGCGGATCTGGACGGAGGTTCGTGGGGGACGCTACGGATCTGGACGGAGGTTCGTGGGGGACGCTACGACAGTGACGGTGCTTCTGCCATGGATGGGGTGGTGCGGATCTGGACGAAGGTTCGTGGGGGACGCTACGGATCTGGACGGAGGTTCGTGGGGGACGCTACGACAGTGACGATGCTTCTGCCATGGATGGGGTGGTGCGGATCTGGACGGAGTGGGGCGTGGTGGCGGCGGCGGCGGAGAAGAGAGGGTGGAGAAGGTTCTGGAAGGGAACAATGGGGAGGGGAAGGGAACAAGGAAGGGGGCAAAATGGTCTTTTGATAGGTAATATTAGTGGTATATGGGTATACCACTAAAACACCTACTTCATGCTAGAATTCACCTTTATCTTTGGGCTGGTGAAGTTTAGGTGTTTCCGTGTTTGCACTTGAATCAAAGAAATATATTTATTGGTTATGTGCACAATACAATTCCTTTGACTTTTGGCGTGCTTGTAAGAAATGTCTCGAGCCTGTTCTTCCATACTTATCGACTTATCGTAAATGTTTGTATATAATCGAAGGCAACAACAAAATCTACATGCTAATCATCAGTTCCTTTGTTTGTTTTTCTTTTTCTGTACTTTAAAATATAATTTATAATTTATACTTTACATTTGATATGTAAATTAAAATTTCGATTTAAGTTATTTATTAATGACATGTAGTTTTCTAGAAAGAAAATCAACATTATAATTAACTAATAAAAATATCAATAATCTCATCTTTGATAGCTGAAATTCATTGTTTCAAAATGCACACCCTGAATTACCAAAAATAATAATAATAATGCACACTGTGAAGACATTTTATTAAACCTTCAGGTAAAAGACAATATATTAGACAACAAAAGCTAAACCTTTCTTCTTTCTTTTTTGGGGAGGAAAAATACTAAAACAATGACTCAATGATAACCAACAGGAGCTGGAGCCTCTTTTAATTCCTTTCCCTGATGGTGAATATCCTGCACAAAGTAAAATAATCAATCATGATATATTTCTATACCTATTTTATAATTATCAAATCAAATCATTTTTACTTTAGAAATGACAATAAATATATGGTAGATAATCAATATTATTTAAGTGTGAAAAAAAGATATGATATTAAAAGAAGTGATAAAATGACATTTCCGAAAACAAATGAAGTGGACACAAATTAGAGAGTTTGATAAACATGTCCATTATGAGACAAAATTGACACTCACCGATGCAAAGTGATTGACATCCCTATGGTGAGCCTCATCAGCACGAATCACAGTGACAACATCCTTGAGAGTTGCATCTTTTGGAAGCCTCCAGTAGTCAATTGCAATGGCAGGAGCAGGGACATTTTCAACTTTACCACTCTCAATTGCATTCAAATGTTGTGTATATGAAATAACAGCCTCTTCCTCCAAATACCCAACAAACCTATGTGCCGCTTTTGGTGAGATGAGGTAAAAGACAAAGAAGGCATTGAAGAAAACACCTTGTGCTGTAATAACCAAAAGCCTCTCATGCCAACTAGGCTTCACAAGCTCCACCATAGTCATCAGGTGCATCCTCTCATTCTCTGCTTCCTCAAGCAATGCTTTGATCCAACCCCCACTGTGTTGAAACTTCCTCAGAGACTTTAGGTGTAGCAGCATCCCTCCCACCATTCCTGGGACACCTGCAATTGTTTCCAGCATCATGGCATGGCATCCATACCGCTCCTGAAAAAACATAATTCATATCAAACCCCATGAATCATATTTATTCTACTCAAGGTGTACACATTAAATTGCGACTATTGAATTAGTGAATCAGTTTTGTTAATTCTTTTTTTTTTTTCAACAGATTCGTTTGCAATCCAATAATATATAAATGTTGGGATACTAAATTACACATTGAAATTGGCTCAAGTGAAACTACATGAAAACAGCAAGAGTAACTAAACTAGTCAAACACTAATCATAAAAATTCAAATAATTTTATGTGGAGCACTATATGTTCTTAATTTCTTATCATAATAACCGGTTAAAAATTTTACTGTATGTGTAGCACACACCTTGAAGTACAGATCTGAAAGAACCCGAAGAAACTTGACCGCCTTGAAAGCAACCTTGTCCGTGAACGTCTTTGGCACGTGATGCTTAGTCACGTCTATCGACACATCTGCGCGATACGTGTCCCATGGCTGCGGCAGACATCATAGAAATATGCTCAAACATCGTACAGATAAAATTATACACAGAGAAGATGCATCAATTAACATGGATAATTTTATACGACTTAAATTTTACTTTAAATCACACATGGATTATGAGCAAGGATCTGATGCTTTGGTCTTTAGAGTTTGGTGTCTTCGTGACTTTATACAAAAATGAGATGAGAGAGATAGGAAAAAATAGAGGGAAGAGATGACAAAGAAAATAAGGGATGAGAGAAATAGAGAGAAAAACACCAAAAAAAAACACCAAATCCAAAGACACCAAATCTATTTTCATGAATTATCAACGCTAGAATATCAAAGAATGACCTCCAGAATATTTTGATATGTATGTTTTTATTTTAAACGTTAAGAAAGAAAAATAATAATAATATCGATTTTCAAAGAGCATTAAATATATGTGTAAAACTCATTTATAACTACATCAGATAGAAATTAAACTAAAAAAGGTATTACTTGTTACTAACTTTAATTTTGACTAGATGCACCTCTTTCTGCATATGTATTCTTCAAAGATGCTTACCATGAAACAGTTCCATGCCCACTCAGTTCCATCCTCTCTCTGAATCTTGGGCCTTCTGATCCCCCAGTAACTCGAAACGACGGTGTTGTTGCTGTTGTTGACCTCCTTTTTCTTCTCATCTGAATCCTGATCCTTTATTTCAGGAAGGGACGACATTTTCCTCCAATAATAGAAGCTCCGCCCACACGTGTCGCCACCATGCCTCGGCTCCACTTGCCTGATGATCGCTGCCGTGGAGAAGTGGCGATGGTAGTTCCGGCCACCACTCCCAAACAGAGCTCGTGCAGCTGACCTTGCTATAACGATATTCTTCATGTTGAAATTAATCTAAATCTATGGGTGATGAGAAGTGGTTTAGAATTGGAGATCTATATATAATAAGATAGATTATTATTATTTTGGTGTTCGATTTTGAATTTGCCACAAGATGACGTGAAAGAAGAAGGATCGCGAGTGGTGGGGAAACGAGAAGGGAAGATCACAGGGATAGTATGTTTATGGAGCTGTTTGATTCATTAATTTGAAGGCAATGATTAGTCACTAGTGGAATTAAATACATAGAATAGGGGCATTTATGTACATCCATTTGCCATGATGTTGGGAAAATGGGTCAGCGTTGACTCAGTCCCTGTCTTGGGGACTGTTACTGTGGTTGACCTGGCAGTAACTCAAACAATGTGGACTTTTCTTCACTGATGATTATTCTTTGTTCAATGTTGACGACTTTCTTTAACGTGATCAACTTTGCAGCTCACTATCAGGAGGCGGGACTCCGGATAAAAAAGAAAAGAAAAGGCATCAGAACTCAAATCAGACCAGAAGATTAATAAGCAGCATGGATCATGCTGAGCATATAGGTGGTTCACGTCTTCACGACACAATCATATCATATCATATATATATATACACTAGTGTAATATGTACCGTGCAATACACGGGTAAGTTTTCGATTAAAACTAAATTTAATTAATTAATGGTTAATAAAAAGAAGATCACTGTTCGACACAATAAAGATTCCTTTGATATGAAATAAAAAAAATTGATTTTGAAATTTAATAATTTATAGATCTTTTTTAGAGATTTGCCACGGTATATCTAACAAATCCAATTTTCTGTTTTAACCTAAATTAAGTTTATTGTACCAAATTCTTATTTTTATTGTTTCATACCTTGCCTTTGAACTTTTGCTACCACGTACTTGTAACTTATCTCCATCCTTCTTTGACTACATTGAAATTTTCCATTTTTGTGCTTTTAGTTGTTTTCAATGTTACGAATTAAACATTCTCTTAAGAGCATTATAATTTAATAATATAAATAATATTTGTTTATTAGTGATCTAATTATATCAGAAGCTTGTAATTTGTATATCTATATGGATTTCTGTGATCTTAATTCATCTTTTTGTATATACTTTTTTTATGGCCTTGATGGACGGGTAAATCTTTTTTTTTTTAAATAATAATTGTAATTTTTAATTTAACGACAAAAAATAATTGCAATAGCAAATGGGTCATATGTCAGGGAACGAATTATATTCATAGGATATTGAAAAAAAATTAAAATATTTTCAATAAATTGAACTTAACAAACATACCAATTTCATTTGATTTTTAGTCATCTAATTTTATTTTTTTTGACACCAACAAAATCAAGCACTTTCATTTAAAATAATGTTCCGAATACAATTTGAAATATGATCAAAATAGGTGCGAGAAACATAAGTGATAGAAACTTTAGCTAAAGCATGCGCACTACCATTTGCTTGCTGTCTAGCAAAAACAACCCAAAAATTGTTACAACTTGCTAAAATGACTCTACACTCATCTATAATAGAGCCATACTTTGCAACACCAGATTTATCATTGTGCACTTCTTCCACCACTTGCTTGCAATCCATTTCAATAATGACATGTGAGATACCAACGTTGCTCAGTCATTTCAATGCTTGAAGGAAGCATCATGCTTCTGCTTCAGCTGCTGTTAAACTCGCTGGACACCAATAAGTCAGAGCAGCATTTTTAGTCATATAATTGAATCTTAATTAATTAGGTAAAGAAATTTAAGCTAAGAGTGTAAGGTGTTAAGGAGCAGGAGGTTCAGGGTTCAAACCCCGACAAAGGAGAAAAACTAACATGATATTTAACTTACTAACAACATTGGCCTATAAAAAAAATTATTAAAATTTATTATGACAATGAACAATTTTTTTGTGTTCAATGAACTTAGATTGCAATCAAACAAAATTAATCATAATGTTTATAAGTAGATAAAAAAGAGAGTAAAATCTACCCTGACCATCACCGCTTACTTCATCATATGATAATCAAAATCGTCATCTCTTTGTGGAAGTTAAAACTTCAATCAAATAAATTATCATTTCATTAACCAAAAAAAAATAAAATTATCATTTCATTAACTATTTTTTAAAAACAATTTATGACTATGAACAAAAGAAAAAAATAATTGTAACCAAGATAAATTTATATATATATATATATATATATATATATATATATATATATATTTTAACTAAAGTGTAAGTTCTATCATGATAAATTGTTCAACCCTCGAGTGGTATTTATGTAAAATGATCATCCATTTCTTGTATATTTTGACTCTTAGGTTATCAATTTTTAATTGTCAAAATGGTTATCATGTTTTTATCTAGGCTTAATTGCAGTTTTGGTCCCATACTATTGGTTATGTGCGATTTTTGTCTTTTGGAGATAAATTTTTTTTTTATCGAAAGCCCAAATTAGTCTTATGAAAATGAGAATCTTAAAAGAAAGCATATTAGCATCGAAGTGATGTAAGTAAATATAGGCAAAAGGCTTAATTGCAGTTTGGTCCCCCTACTATTGGTTATGTGCGATTTTGGTTCCTAAAGTTTTTTCTTGCATGTTTGGTCCCTCTGTTTTTTCGATGTTGCAAATATGGTCCTTCTGTCACTGTCTGTCAAATTTTCAATGATCAACATTGAGGAATCACTCCTCTAAGCACTCAGAATCACTGCTCTAAGAGCATAAAACCTCTTTTTGAGCTTTTGTGGTAAATGTTTATGTGGAGGAACAAAAAATGTCCCGAAAAGGAGGGACAAAACCAATAAATAACATAGAGGAATCACAGATTCATGTTGAATCGAAGACGCACAAGAGGGAGAACCTCAACCAGCGGTTGTGTGTGCTTAGAGAAGTGGTTCATCTGTGTAGATCATTGAAAAAATTGACAGACATTGGACAGAAGGACTAAATTTGCAACATTAAAAAAATGGGGGACCAAATGTGCACGAAAAAACTTCAGGGACCAAAATCGTACATGGCCAATAGTAGGGTGACCAAAACTGCAATTAATCCTTATATTTATTTGCATGGACATCCTATCAATTCCTGGATATAATAGGCGAGTGTTATTTATATCCCGAGTGTTTAAATAATATATGTTTTGGTACAAATGTTTTTTAAAATGGCTTCTTATTATTATCTAATTGGGTATTAACATATCACTAAGATTAATTTTTAGAGATATCACTAATCATTAATATTATTTAGTACAATGATAAAAAAAAATATAAAAAAGGTTTTTGGTAAAAAAAAATTGATATGTCATCTCAACTCTCACATGCTAATTAACTTGTGCCACACGGTGGCCAAAAAGAAAATTAAAGAAACGTTCTAAAACTACCCGTTTAAACTTTTTAACCTTAACAAAGAGTATGTTGCAATGTCCATATTTTTTTAATTAGATAATTATACATACAAAAATCAGAGTATTTTGTGACCAAGGCCAAGCCAATGTTAGTCTTACACTCAACAAATGTTAAGAGTTGAGACCCATTGGTATTCCGCAAAAAAATTCCACAAACAAACAATCAACATAAAATAAGCAGTTCGGTGCAAAACAAACATAAACTGCCAAGAATATAAAATATAAATTTTACATTCTCGTGTCGTGTAAATATTAGTATTGATGAATTACTGAATTACCTAGTTTAATCAAACATGGACCAGACAATTTCTATGTTAGACAGTTAAAACTGATTTAGTTTTTCGATCCATAAGTGAGGGTGCATGACCATCTCTAGCTTGATAATCTATTTATTTATCAGCCATAAATCAATTTTGGCTTCAAAACAATTCCTTTTTCGGACGGAGGCTTCAAATAGGTTGAAAGTTCAAAGCTACAAATTCTTGGCAAATAGACGAAATGTAGACAGAAGGATTGAATTAACTATTAGCTACACTACATTGACACCTACAGTAAGGCAAAATTGGAACGTTAAATAACCGATTCTATTAAAGATTTGTGGTCACTATGGGATAAATCAACTCCAGTTCCAGGCCATGTATCCAATGATCTAAAAAAAAAGCACTCTTGGCCCTGTACGATAGGAACTGTTTAATACAGTCTAAATTTCCTAGCAGCTCTCAACTGCTGCAGCCGTTTTTTGTCATCCTCAAATTTGCTTTGCAGCATTATATCTCTGGAAGCGAAGTATAAATGGCTTAACTCAGTTTGCTAAGAAGAGCGTAAAAGTTCAAACAAAATCCTTTATAAAGTTATAATGATAGCCTTTATAATAACATTTAATGTATGAAAAAAAATAGGGGATAAAAAAAGATAAACCATAAGTTACAGAACCCACAACCACTCCACTTTCAGAGTCAGTAGTTTTCCTCATACCCTTATGGTGTACAACAACAGTCCAACCCACTCTGCAACACAGGCTTCTCTCTTTCTTCTTTCCTGCATTGACGTACAACATCATTAGATTAAAGCCAAAAAAGTTAGAGCTGAATAAATGCTGGATTTTTCAAATCTTAAACTTGACTAAGGGGTATTTAATATTTAAAATCCTAAAAGGAGACAAATTTAATACAATTCGACAACATATAAACTGTATTAGGCTTCAGCCAGATTGACCAGAAGGGGAATTCAAATCATGTTTCTTATTCAGAAAGGATTGTATTATTTCCTAAATAAATGCAACTGAATAATGTCACCCTCTACATTGTAACACTTTGGTTTTATGTCAAAATGTAGTTTAAGTACTTAGGCCCTGGGTATTCTATGTATGGTGGCCCTTCCTATTAATCTGCACTGAGATAGTAGAAATTTGATTGGCAATTCTGTTTTTTAAACTTTTTCAATCCTCAAAGTATGGTTAACATTAAAATATAATAAAAAGGAATATTGAATATAAGTGGGAGAGAAACTCCTGCTGTACCATTTTATTATGCTTTTGTCTGTTATCTGAGGGTTCAAACCCTCAAGAAGCCTTCAACTCACCTAGCCTCCTTCCCTTACACATTAAACAACGGAGAAAATCATATTAGATAACTTTGTCACAATTTCAAAAGCAACTCATAAAAGAACCAAAGTCTCAAAATTAGAAAATATACACCATACACACACAACTTCTTCATTAGCAATGTTTATGGTTGTCGATTTCATCAATCTTTTGAGATATTAAAACCTGTCAATAAATGACTTAGCTATACAAAGAAGTCTAACAATGTTGAGACACAACAATTTAGAAGTTCCAAACATCTTTGCAAAGCAGCCACATTTTGTACACTCTGTACATTCGGTATAACATCAATCTCTAACCAAAACACAGAAGAAACAAATAGCCAAAATGAAAACATGACACTGAGTTCATAACTAATTAAGAGGCAACACTGTCACATGAAGAAAAGAAAAAAAGCAAAGCCAGGTTATGCAGCATGCTGCATTGCTGCCTACTTGTTTGTAACCTGATAGCTATAATTGGTCTTAGTTTTGCCACATTAGTGGTTGTGATGTCATCATATGCAGCTGCAACTGCATGGTAGATCAAAGGATTGGGATGGTTACCTAGGTTCACAGTATCCCCAAAGTTTCCATTTGTGTACTACACTTTATCCTCATAATGTAAAATTGACCCCTTCAGTCATATCATCTCATTCAATTTAACAATTAGTGGAGATAAGTTGCACAAATTAAAAATTTTAGTGAAGTAAACTTTTAATGTAGCCACTAATTTGAACGTTATTAAAATAGAGGTATCGATTTACATGTTCAGCTAAACAGTTATAAGCGCGAAACAAATAATAGGTCTTTTATACACTTACATTCTGATTAGGCTACATTACAAATGTGAGACAATAATAGGAAAACCCCCCAAAATTTCAATTACATTATGCATACCTGAGGTGGGAAGGAAAACTGCAGTTCAAGTACTTAGGCTCTAGGTATTCTATGTCGAGTTTCTTTGCCTTTGCCTTACCCTTAACAACAGCAACCATGTGACTGCTGCCCTTTTGGAACTCATTCAGTATATCACAGAAGACGGGGGTCTCTGTTTCTGGTAATACAAAGAGAAGACTTTTGACCTAATTTACAAAGAATTAATGTGTAGAAGAAAGAACCCAAAAAGTAATAAAATGGAGAGAAAAATAAAGTCAAATTGTGAAAAATTTAACACACCGGTAGAAGCCCAATAAAAATACAAAATGCTCCAGCACATGTTCTAATCCATGTTGTGAAACACTTGAACACAGATAATATCCAAATTGCAAAAGATAGTGGTGCCAAAGACATAACTGATAATACAAAAAGAAGGCAAGTTGAGCATTAATTGACAACAGCAAGATCCAAACCACCATCTTCTTCTTCGCAACATTAACCTCCTCCTCCTCATCTACCAGGAAAACAAAATGAAAAAAAAAAAAACTCAGATTCACAAATAACAATTAAGATAAGAAATAAACAAACTTTTCTACCATTTTGGCTCTTAAATTCTTTGCCCCATCCCATATATCAGTAAATAAGATAAGAAATAATCGAGAGATGAAGAGAAAGGAACCATCAAAAGGGATGACGTTTAAGGCTAAACATGACTGTAGTTAAAGAAGGGCTTGGATTCCTTGGTGAATTCCACCTGCACGGGAAAGCACAGTGCATATGTGGTACCTTCATACTGATTTCATATAGAAGAAGAGCGTTTAATTGTGTTTGTGGAAAAAAAAAATGGAAGAAAGTACGTTTATCTATCGAGTAAACACCCAATTTTATCCATGAAATTGTGAAGTAGTATCAATCTGGTCCCTAAAATTATCAAAATTTTAAATTAGTCCCTGAAATTGTAACACGGTAATCAACTTAGTCCCTCCATTAAAAATCGTATGGACTAAGTTAATTTTAAGTTAGCAGTATTAGAAACTTAATTGATATTAAATGAGTAAATTGAGGGACCAAATTGATACAAACTTTATCATTCATGGAGTTTTTTTATTTCAATAATTTCAAAGACCAAATTGATACTACTTTATATTTTTGGGATCAAAATGAGTATTTACTCTTTATCTATAAAAGCAGAACCTACCTCCAAATGTCCCCTCAACATAACCTTCCGTGTTTGAAAAAGAAAGTCATGTAATGATGCTCAGCGTTTTTTATGGTAATCGTCCTATCCTCCGTTAATGCATCTCCAAACTAAAGCAACATATAAATAATATAATCAAATTATTATTTAAAAATAAGAATAAATTACACAAATGAACTTCCCTTTATCACGCAAACCTTGCCACATGGAATGTACAATAAATTTTCCTCTTCCACTTTTATATTTGTATTGATATATATTAATTAGATGTTGTATCCGTGTGATGCACGAACATATTACTCATGCTAAAACTGCTATGTTTGAATAGTTATTTCTAAATGTAGAAAATTTAGATTTAGATTAAAATTTGTGTATTTTTGAAATGAAAAATCATTAGATAGATGTTTTGTGTATTAGACTTATAAATATGTTTTTATATTGGTAAATGATAATATATGATCTAATTAATTAAAATGATAATATAAATGTCTATTCATACCTCCAAAGGATAACACTTTATCCTTGTACCATAAGACACCGAAGACAACAACAAAATGCAAATAATAAATTAGAGTGCATCAATCACAGAGGATGTTTACATTTGTTGCATATACTCTAAATCTATTAACATATTTTCACCATAAGAAAAAAAATATAATAAATTATGTATACTCTAAATAATTAATAGAAGTGTAGGAAACAAACACAATATCATACTGTATATGAAAATCAGTTTACTATTGGAAACCAATATTACAATTTCTGGATAAAGTTAAATGGATATTTTAAAAGTTAACGAAAGATAAAACCTGTAAATCAATAAAATATATAAAGAACTTTAGCATAAAAGAAAAACCAATTCATTACAATCTTGATTATTTTATAAACTAATCATGTATTTTTTTCCTGCAAAGTATTCTCAATATTATTTTCTTTTATTTCTTTTGCGGCTTCTCAATTCTCATACCTTTAATCCCTCTGTCCAGAACTGACAAAATAAAAAAAAATCCCTTTGTCCAGCTGTTCCTGTCGAGAGCAGAGCCCGACCCATTATTCTCGGATATAGGGCCTGTTAATCACCCGAGCCCAGTTGGACCAAGCAGACACCCACAACCGAGAAGAGATTGGTTCACTACTCGGACATGAGTACCACTACTCGGTCTATAAGCGCCGAGAACAGTCACGACCACATAAGCTTATCACTACTCGGATGGAATTCCCGAGAACAACCACTCGCCCTTGGGCCGAGTATAGGTACATGGAACAAGGCAGAATACAGTACCTGCTCGGATGCCTCGGGTTTGGGAACACTACAGGGGACTCCTATTCGGTCGGTCCCCGCCTTAGAAGTGAATGGAAATGGATAACCCAAGCAGTAATAGGAGTAGTCAGGATCGAAGGAACCAAAGGCGATTACTCTTCACGAGCAACCAGAACTAAATGCCACCCGTGAAGGACCAACTCTGAGTGCTCGGCTTTTCCCATACAACTCTGACTAAAGCCGACGACCATCTAACACATCTCGGCACCACATACCCGAGAGTAGGTTGTGTCCTCGGCAATTTACCGAGGGTCTTCATAGCACACCGAGCAGTTCAAACGTCGCATAGATATTGCTTATAATATACTAGAATGTTCTCTACGATACGTGTCTCGAATGATAGCTGGCATTTGTACGACTGTCCTTTAAAGGGACACGCGTCGCAGGGATATTGGAGGCCCTACGGGCGACGTCCGTGTCCGCATTACCCGCTAACGGCAAGGAAGGTAGGACCACGTATCGTACGGAAGGGAGCTCCTTTTTCTCATATATAAGGGAGAGGGATCCCATGCACTAGGCAGACAAATCTTGAGTGACAAAACCCTAGTGAAATCACCATACTCTCCACAAAAACCCTAATAATTCTAACAACCCCTAAATCTTGTTCCGCCGCCGGAACATTGGCACCCACCGTGGGGCACGGTAAAACTATTCCCTTGCCACACGAACAACCTAAGAACGATGGTGCAAACTAGGAGCGGAGGAGGTGATGGACCGTCCATGTAGCAGCAACCCTCAACTGAGGCTCCACATGTCGACCCTGTGGTCATTCAACGTCTTATGAGGGCAATGGAAAACCTTTAATGTGAAAACGAGGAAATGAAGGACGAAATAGAAGCTCTACGGTGACTGAATAGAGAGGAAACAACCCAAACCCAAAATACCCGTGATACTAGTTACACTAACTATTCTGAAACCCAACCTCCACCTACCCATCCGCCACCACCACCTCCACCAGTTCCCACCTTCCCAGCCGAACACCCATTCACCACAGCCATCATGCAAGCCCCATTCCCAGAAAATTTCAGAAACCAGTAGATTGACAAATACGACGGAACGACCGACCCAGCTGAGCACCTAATGGCGTTCAAAACCCAGATGCTCACAACTTCTGCTTCGGATGCCATCAGATGCAGGGTTTTTCCTATCGCCCCGAGGGGTCCAGCCCTAGTGTGGTACTTGGCGTTGCCCGAGTCTTCTATTTCGTGTTTTAAGGAGCTCCAGACCAGGTTCAATGCTCACTTTGCAATCAGCCGGCCCTACAAGAAGACCTCGACCAGTCTAGTTAACTTCAGGCAAAAGCCGAGCGAATCTTTGAAAGATTTCATTGCTCGTTTCAATACCGTTACTGGGCAGATCTGAGATTTGATGCCTCAGGTAGCTCTTCATGCCATGCTGACCGGGCTTAAACCGGGACCATTCTCGAGCTAACTCGCAAGGAAACCCCCAAAGGACATTGAGGAGTTAAGACACGAGGCTGCTGTTTCATTGACGCTGAGGAGCTAGAGGAGTCGGCTAAAGCTTACACCCGACAAGCAAAAGAGAGCATTGACACAAGAGCTGGTAAAAAGTTAGAGCGGTCACGCCAGGGTCGAGGATTTGTCAAACATGTGCCGATTCCCAAGTACGAGCATTACATCCCTCTAAACACTGGTCAGGAAAAAATCTTCCAAGACATTTGTAACACCAACTTGCTTCGTTTCCCCACACACACTAAGACCCCTGTTAGAGCCGATATGAGCAAGTACTGTCGTTTCCATAAGAACAACGGCCACACCACTGCAGAATGCAAGGCACTAAGAAACGCCATCGAGAACCTCATATAGCGAGGTCATCTGGCGATTTATGTACGCAGAAACAACACCGAGAAAGAACGAGTCACCGTCAGAGATGACAGAAAGAGGAGGGGTCTAGGAAGAAGTGCCGAAAAGAGCCCGAGAGGGCACCGAGATAATAGGCGTAGACGTTCACTTTCCCCGACAAGTCTACCTCGGCAAAACCCACCACAAGGGGTCATTAACACCATTACCGGGGGATTCGCGGGTGGAAGGAGCCACCAACTCAGCAAGGCGGAGACACTTACGTGAGTTGAGAGGAGTTTTCTCAATAAGTCAGAAGCCGCAAAGAAACTTTCCCCCAATCACCTTTACAGAAGATGACTTTTACAGAATAGCTTCGAATCAAGACGATCCCATGGTAATCACCATCGACGTGGCCAACTTCACAGTAAAAAGGACGCTGATTGATCAGGGAAGCTCAGCCGACATCCTATACTGGTCCACATTCTGTAAGCTCGGTTTAACTCCGGATGCATTGAAGCCTCATCATGGCACGTTGGTGGGATTTTCGGGAGAACATATAGATGTAAGCGGGTTCATCAAACTATTGACTACTTTCGGCGAGCCACCCTTGTTGTGTACCATCACTGTCAATTCTTGATCATCGATGCTGAGGCTTCGTACAACATCTTGATCGGGAGACCGAGTTTGAATCTCCTGGGGGCAATTGTATCAACTCTTCATTTGACTCTGAAGTTTCCAGCACTGTCCGAGGATATTGTCTCAATCAGGGCCGATCAACAAGTGGCGAGACAATGCTACTTGGATAGTCTCAAAGTGAGTCAGCGTTCGCGTATCCCGACCACACCGACTCCTCCAAGTCGTTCAGTAGACTTAGTAGAGCTTGACCCCCGAGAGGAAATGAGGGATACTCGTCCGCAGCCAGCCGAGGAGACGGACCTGGTACAACTAGGCCTCCGGAAGGAACAATGTACCAAGTTAGGAAGAGGCTTACAAGAGGAGGTCATGGAAAGCATACTTAAGGTATTAAGGGGAAATGCTGACTTGTTTGCTTGGACAGCTGCAGATATGCCAAGAATCGACCCAACAGTCATATGTCATAAGTTGTCAATATGCCCTGAGGCTAAACCAGTTGCTCAGAAGAAAAGAAAGTTTGGGGGAGAAAAAAGAGAAGCTGTAATTTCATAGACCAAGAAGTTAGCAGAAGCCGGGTTCATCCGGGAAGTAGAATACACGACTTGGCTGGCGAATGTCGTCCTGGTAAAAAAGTCTAGTGGTAAATGGCGCATGTGCACCGATTACACAAACCTCAACAAAGCTTGTCCCAAGGACGCGTATCCGTTGCCAAGCATTGACCGCCTAGTAGATGGGGCCTCCGGACATGCCATGCTCAGCTTGCTCGATGCCTACTCGGGATACAACCAGATCCCCATGTACGGGCCTGACCAAGAACACACGGCATTTATTACCGAAGGCTCTAATTATTGTTACCGAGTTATGCCTTTCGGCCTCAAGAATGCCGGAGCTACTTACCAGAAAATGATGGACAAGATCTTCGGTGAACTGATAGGAAGAAACTTAGAGGTATATATCGATGATATGGTTGTGAAGTCTATACGAGCAAAAGACCATGCTAAGGACCTGGAAGAAATCTTTCAACAAGTAAGAAAGTACAACATGAGACTCAACCCTGAGAAGTGCAGTTTCGGGGTATTGGGGGGGAAATTCCTAGGTTTCATGCTAACAATTCGGGGAATTGAAGCCAACCCAGACAAATGTCGGGCCATACTGGAAATGCACAGTCCAGCCAATGTCAAAGAGGTGCAGCGTTTGGCCGGGAGGGTCACAGCTTTGCAAAGATTCCTCCCTCGGTCTGCCGACAAGGCTTACCCATTTTTCAAGGTATTGAAAAGGCCCAGCGAGTTCAAATGGACAGATGAGTGCGAGAAAGCTTTTCTCGACTTGAAAGAATTCTTGACCACCCCTCCAGATTGATAAAGCCACAACCCGGTCGTGAACTTTTCCTCTACCTCTCTGTGAATGAGCAAGCTTTGAGTGCGGTGCTCGTGCAAGAACTTGAAAAAAAGCAACAACCCATTTATTACATCAGCCGGGTGTTGCAAGGGGCCGAAACTAGATACCAGATGATCGAGAAGTTAGCCCTGACGCTTATCACAGCCGCTAGAAGACTACAACCATATTTCCAGAGTCACCAGATAACGGTAAGGACCGATTACCCGATTAGACAAGTCCTCCAGAAGCCGGAGTTAGCAGGACGAATGATTGCATGGTCTGTGGAATTGTCGGAGTTCGGATTACAGTACGAACACCGGGGGCCAATCAAAGCTCAGTGTCTCTCGGATTTCGTGGTCGAGTTGTCACAGTCAAAGGATATCGTTGCCGAGGAAGGAGTCTGGAAATTATTTGTAGATGGCTCATCAAATGTCAAGGGAAGCGACGCGGGCATAATCTTGGAAGGACCAGATGATATCTCGCTAGAGCAATCGGTGCGATTAGACTTTTTGGCAAGCAATAATCAGGCGGAATATGAAGCAATTTTGGCCGAGATGAATTTGGCCCTAGAGCTAGGAGTGAAGAAGCTGAAGGCATTTAGCGACTCTCAACTTGTCACTTTCCAGGTGTCAGGAGAATACCAGGCCAAAGATCCCCAACTTACTCGGTATCTAGCAAAGGTCAATAAAGTAAGTTCGGAGTTTGAACTTTTTCCCCTTGAGCATATAAGACGAGAAGCCAACTCTCGTGCCGATGTCTTATCAAAGCTAGCAAGTACCGAGAGACCCGGGCAACTGCGCACAGTGATTCAAGAGACTTTATACAAACCGAGTATTGAAGCAGACGAGGTGCTAAGCTTCGAAGAAAAACAACCAAGCTGGAAAGACCCCATCTATATTTTCCTCTCGGAAAATAAGTTACCAGGAGATCAAGAAGAAGCTAGGAGAATTGCCAAGCAAGCTCCGTTGTACACAGTACACAACAAGCAATTATATAGAAAGGGGCTCTCTAACCCCCTATTGAAATGCCTGGATAAGCAAGAAGCAAAGTATGTTCTATCCGAAATTCATGAAGGAGTATGTGGAATTCATGATGGATCTTGACCTTTAGCCGCTAAAGTACTCAGGGCCGGTTTTTATTGGCCAACCTTAAGAGCAGACTGCCTGAAATGGGTCAAGAAGTGTGAAAAGTGCCAAAAGTTTGCCCAAATCCCACACGCCCCACCTGAGAAACTACACAGCATCCTTTCCCCATGGCCTTTCACGACATGGGGGGTGGACATCCTCGGCCCTTTCCCACAAGCCAAAGGACAAGTCAAGTTTTTTATCGTGGCCATCGACTATTTCTCGAAATGGATTGAAGCAGAACCACTTGCCCGGATAACTATCGCGCAAGTGAAGAAGTTCATGTGGAAGAATATTATATGTCGGCACAGCATCCCCCACTCGATCACAACCAACAATGGTACTCAGTTAGCTGATCAGTCGAAACAAATTTTTTTGCAAAGGATTGGGAATTACACAAAAGTTCAGTTCTGTCGAGCACCACCAGACCAATGGACAAGCAGAAGCCATAAACAAAGTCATCCTCAATGGGCTAAGAAAGAGACTAGGAAAAGCTAAGGGTCTGTGGGCCGAAAAGTTGCTAAGTGTGTTGTAGGCCTACCATGTCACACCCCAGTCCTCTACCCAAGAAACTCCATTTAGGTTGACATATGGCACGGATGCTATGATTCCGGTCGAAGTGGGGGAACCTTCCCTTCGAAGGGAGACATTCGACAGGGAACACAATGAGGCCGAGTTAGTCGTGGAGCTTGACACGGCCGAAGAAATCAGGGAGATGGCAAGGATAAGAAATGTCGCTGCAAAACAATCGGCCGAGAGGAAACACAACACCAGAGTCAAGCCCCGGGATTTTCGACAAGGCGACTTAGTTCTTCGATTGGCAACTGGGCCAAGGAAAGATCGATCTGAAGGAAAGCTGGCACCAACATGGGAGGGGCCTTTCAGAGTGGCCGAGACAGTCGAAAGGGGAGCATATAGAATCGAGACAATGGAGGGAAAAACACTTCCAAGAACATAGAATGCAACCCACTCGGGTCGAAAGCGCCGCGCTTCCCCCCTCTCGGTTGAGCTCCGGCTCCCGCACTCGGGTTGAAAGCTCCGTGCTTCCCCCCTCTCGGTTGAGCTTCGGCTCCCGCACTGGGGTCGAAAGCTCCGCGCTTCCCCTTATCGGGTCGAAAGCTCCGTGCTTCCCCCCTCTCGGTTGAGCTCCGGCTCCCGCACTCGGGTCGAAAGCTCCACGCTTCCCCCTTCTCGGGTCGAAAGCTTCACGCTTCCCCCCTCTAGGCTGAGCTTCGTCTCCTGCACTCGGGTCGAAAGCTCCGTGCTTCCCCCCTTCTCGGTCGAGCTCCAGCTCCCGTGCTCGGGTCGAAAGCCCCGCGCCTCCCCCTTCTCGGGTCGAAAGCTCCGTGCTTCCCCCTTCTCGGTCGAAAGCCTTATCGCTTACCAACTTATCGCCATAATGGTTCTTAATAATGTTCCACTTGAGTTGGAAACACTTCTATTCGAATGGAACAACGTTTTACGCAAGGTCCAAAAAAAAAAAAAGGAGAAAGGCCTGCCCGGGAAATACCGAGAAGCAAATGGCCCCTATTGGGAGCGAAGGTTTTCTTTGGAAAACAATGAGGTATGAAATCTAACCGAATGAAACCTAGTCGATGAATTTTCTACTCAGGTTAATAGCCGAGAAATAAATAGTAAACAAAAGTACTAAGTAAAAATACTGAGCTACAATCAACCATCTCAAAAAAGAGATTTATAAACCCAAACGTCATCCAAAAGCCCACAGTTACAAAATTCAAAATATAATAAGAAAATATGGCATGAGCCAAAAATAACTAAAACACAACAATTAGTTAACAGAGGCATCCCTCTGCTCTTCGTCTTTATTCTCGACCACTTCCTCATCATCCGGAATCTCCACCAGCTGGCCATCACTCACTTCCTTATTCAGATCAAACGGAGAGAGGTCAAACTCGGGATTCACAAAGGACATCTGCTCCGCAAGGACATTAAAGCCCTCCTGCAACTGTTGGGCCGAGTGAAGCTTCCAGTAGTTCACATCCGCGGTAAGCTTGCTCACCTGCTTGTCCAGAGAAACTTTCTCAACAAGCAGCTCGTTCTTCTCCGCATCCAACTTAGCAACAGCAACTCGAGTAGTCTTTAAATCCTCAATTTTCGACAAAAGACTTAATTTGAGAACTTCGTTCTCCTGAGCTAGCTTTGAAAACTCGGTCATCAGCTGCTCATCTTCAGCTATTTTCTGCTTCAAGCGTTGATTCTCCATCTCCAAACTGCTCACCTTCAATTCCGAGAACGAAGCATCTAGCACTGAGAAACTGGCTAAGCTAGCAAGCCGAAGGCTAAGGGCCTCCGCCACCTTGGCCACTTGGGAATGAGCCAACTTCTTATACATCTCGGCGTCAGAGCTACACTAAAATGATTCCCCGGGAGCCTGGCGGAGTAGGAAGGAGGAGCTCCATACTGATTGGGAGTCAGAATGTTGCTGTATTCGGCTCCCGAGAAGCTGATGAAATAAGTCCTCCGAAGAACCGTTATAATCCGAGGAGGCCTCCATCGTCACTTCAACACGCCTTTCTGAGTCAACAACTCCCTCGTCATCATTCTCGGTCAGTCCCCTTTTCTTCAATATCAGACCACTTTCTGTCTTGCCCGATCCATCTCCCAAGTTAATCACGGCTTGGCTTTTCCCTTTCCGAGTATCGGCCGAAGTAGTCCCGGTTCCTTTAGCCTTCTTGTCCGCATTCTCTAAAAGTTTGAGCATAGCTTTTCTCGACATCCTTGGTGCCATCTCACCTACAAATGTGTTGAAGTGAGTCAAGTATACATATATATATAAGAAGAAACATTGCGAAACATAAAGCAAACAACTATTCTTAACCATATAAGTATCTAATCTAGTAGGATCGTTAGCATATTGGATAAGCTTACGACAGCTCACTTCGGCTATCTCCTCGAGATAAGTGACCTCTGCTTTTTCCCGAGAAGTCAGGTTGTGGTAGTGATAACCATGTACTACTCGGGGAGAGGAAGTCCAGTATAGTGGGAACTTTGGTTTTCCCGATTCTGGTAGGAAGAAGGGCCGAGAAGCATCTTTATGGGTAACCTTGAAATATTCGGGTTTGAAACCCTTCCAAGAAGAGGAATACGACAAAAATATTTTCCTGCGTTGGATGGAACTAATCGAAGTCCACCCGACTGGTTCGCTATGCCGAACGCAAAAGAAGGAGAAGAACTTGGAGATAGTGGGCATGATCCCGAAAAACTCACACAGGACTTCAAATGACTTGATGAATGACCAACTATTGGGGTGCAATTGCGAAGGTGCTACGTTGAGACATCTGAGTACCGAACACTCGAAGTCAGAAAAAGGAAACCGAATCGAAGCATCGGACAACACCTTTTTATGGAAGAAAAAGAAGGGCTCGGCCCCCTCGGGGGCCGAATGACATAAAACGTCCTCGGCCGAATAGGGAAGACATATCACCCGGTCCAAACCCTCATTATCCGTCGCCCACTCCTTTACCTCACGAAGGGAACCGACAGATTGAAATATTGATCTAATGTTCATAACATCCTCATCCACCCAACCATACGGATCGCCCACCACAACAGGGGTTGTGCGGGCTACCACTTCAGAATCACTGGGCGGAGCGCCGCCGCCTCTCGGGCTAGAACCAACCGCGTGGGCTGCAGCCTCACCTGCAGCGGCGTGAATCGCGTGGATTTCTCCCACAGATTCGCGAGGCAGAACCCTGCCGTCAACAAAACTAGAGCCGCCTGCATGGGTTGCGGCGGCAGATGAAGGAAGGGAGGAGGACATGAGGAGAAGACTGAGAAAGGGAGGAGAAACTTGAGAATTCCATAACATAAATGCCAGGAAAACTGAGACAATCAAGAAATAATACACAAAAAACTCAAGAACAAATGAAGAAGAGGCAAGGAAAGCATACCTTAGAAGGAAAAAACTCAGAAAAAAGGAAGGAGGCAGCGGTTTGGGAAGAAGGAGGCAGCGATTTGGGAAGAAGGAGGTAGAATAAGAGCAAAAAAGGAGTTTAGGGAAGTTTAAAAGGAAAAAAGGGGGGGTTGAATAGTAGTCGTTGATCTGGAGGATAACTCATCCAACGGTTATTAAAAACATGGGAGAGAGAGAAGGTCTTAATAAATGCTTAGTGGGAAGAGGTGACCTCGGGAAATGGCACGTGAAAAAACGCGACCAATGGGCGATGAGACGCAGTGATTGGTGTCCCATCACTCCGTCTAGGAGGAAATGTGCACGAAAGACGAAGAGACCAACGCTGGGACAGTCGGAGAACCGCTCGGTCGGGACACGAACAGGAACGGCGCAATTTTTCCGAGAACCTTCACTCGGCTTTCTGGAGGAACAATAACGGCTCGGCTACAAAGTATGATCAGAAGCTGACAATAACCTTTTCGCTGTACACAGCTCAAGGCTAGGGAGGCTTATGTTCCTGTCGAGAGCAGAGCCCAACCCGTTATTCTTGGATATAGGGCTTGTTAATCACCCACGCCCAGTTGGACCAAGCAGGCACCCACAACCGAGAAGAGATTGGTTCACTACTCGGACATGAGTACCACTACCCGGTCTATAAGCGCCGAGAACAGTTACGACCACATAAGCTTATCACTACTCGGATGGAATTCCCGAGAACAACCACTCGCCCTAGGGCCGAGTATAGGTACATGGAACAAGGCAGAATACAGTACCTGCTCGGATGGCTCGGGTTTGGGAACACTACAGGGGACTCCTATTCGGTCGGTCCCCGCCTTAGAAGTTAACGGAAATGGATAACCCGAGCAGTAATAGGAGTAGTCAGGATCGGAGGAACCAAAGGCGATTACTCTTCACGGGCAACCAGAAATAAATGCCATCCGTGAAGGACTAACTATGAGTGCTCGGCTTTTCCCATACAACTCTGACTAAAGCCGACGACCATCTAACACATCTCGGCACCACACACCCGAGAGTAGGTTATGTCCTCGGCAATTTACCGAGGGTCTTCATAGCACACCGAGCAGTTCAAAACATCGCATAGATATTGCTTATAATACACTAGAATGTTCTCTACGATAGGTGTCTCGAATGATAGCTGGCATTTGTACGACTGTCCTTTAAAGGGACACGCGTCGCAGGGATATTGGAGGCCCTATGGACGATGTCTGCGTCCGCATAACCTGCTAACGGCAAGGAAGGCAGGACCACGTATCGTACGGAAGGGAGCTCCTCTTTCACATATATAAGGGAGAGGGATCCCATGCACTAGGCAGACAAATCTTGAGTGACAAAACCCTAGTGAAATCACCATACTCTCCACAAAAACCCTAATAATTCTAACAATCCCTAAATCTCGTTCCTGGTGTTTATTTTTTATGGCAAAATAAAATTGATGTGGGCTGGACTGACTAAATTGTGTCCACATGTTTTTATTTCCAAATTTGCTCTTCATATTTCTTATAACTCTCACACAGCCTCTGGCACCATAAAAAAAACACAAAACCCCTTATACCCATTTTGAGACTCGACAAAGTTTTGAAAAAGAAAGAGCATTGTGGGTGGTCATACCACAATATTGTGCTGTGGTATGACATTATGTTCATGTTCAGAAGCTTCGAGCTTATTGATGTTGCTTTGAGAGTGTGCAGTGGGTTTTTTTTTCCATCTACCTGGCACAGCGTTAGCTACTACACTTACGCAAATCGTTAACAAAATAAATGACACAGAACTCAAAATTGAGGTGTAGAACAAACATTTAGCATAACTTCCTTTCAAAATTGGTAGCAACAAAATTTGATGTTCTAACATTGACATAAATATAGCAGTAACATAACACACATGCAACTAAAATATTCTAGTGATAAGATTTCAATGGACATTAACAGTAACCAGTAAAAGCTATAAGTGTACTGCATTCTATCTGGAATAATTAAACCGAACCATGAAAACCACGGTACTACTGAAGATAGATTTGACACAATAAGTTAACACCAAAGTATATAGTGCTGAAAATCTAAGGTAAATATCCTAATAACTCAGCTCCAGGTCATTTGCCTAGCAAACACAAAGACCATTGACTTCTCAGCATTGGAATATCCTAAAGATGCCATCCCAAGATGTTTGCTAGCTCAAAATACTAACACAATCCCCATATCTACCCCACAAAGTGAGCCATCAAGCATAACTAAATTATATTAATCATATTGAGAAAGTGGCAGTTAGTTAGTCAAGCATCTCAAGTGTTAATCAATGTCACATATACCTTTTATCAAACAATATGCACTCATAAGTAAAAGAATGAATTTGACTAAATTAAAATGGTGTGATGAAATTGATACACCTTCAGAGTCATTGTCGTACATCAAAATAAAATGGATGACTCAGTAATCAAGGACCACAACAACTCATTATAATAGCTTATGGTTCATTCATAGAACCAGAGAATGATTTTGTTACCCCTATTGAAACCGAAATGGTTGCTGGATGTTGAGTGTGATCCTGGACTGTATGGCTCCTTCTCAGTGTCTTTCCTTTATTCAGCTATCTGCTATGTTTTCTATCTTGCTTGGGTGTTTGAAAAGAACCATTGCCACCATCCTTGGCCTTCCACAGCGGCGTCGCGCTGCGGGTGCCAAAAGGCCACCTCCTCTCTTTCTCTCTATCCGTCTCTCAAATACAGAAACCAGAAAACCACGAAGACAGATGTTGTGAAAGGGATGAAGAAAAAAGCTTCTCCAATATCCATACAATGTGATTTAAAATGCTCAGATCATCTAGTCTCTGTTCCTAACCGAAGAAAACGAAGAAACAGAAGAAAAGGAATAGACTTTCGTGCTTTATCCGTGGAAAAGACAAAATTTTCAATAAAGAAACTCATTAATCCAAGTGATTTTACTAAATTACCCTAACCACCACCTTTCTATTAATAATAAAGATAAAGATAAATATATTTTCGATGGAGGAGATTAAACCAATTGGCCGGACACAATATAACTCTTCAAATTTGCAATCTGGTCATTTTGTGTGCGTTCGCGGTAAAATTAAGCGTCGTGACATGGAAAGTTGGGGGATCTGTTAGGTGCAAAATAAAGCTTGTCACAACGACAACAATGGATGTGGGATATCATGGAATTGAGGTCCGAAGTGCCAAAATAATAAGTGCGACAACATTAATATTGAGATGCCGGAACACGTATATTAACTTAACAAAATGTTCCATTTTTTGACTACATACAAACACACAACAGCACAACATGAAATGAAAATGTATGAAATGAAAATACATTAAATTCAAATGAGGCTTTCAAACAAGAAGAATCCATATCACTAGCTTCATCATCTTCATATTCTTCCTCATAATATGCTTCAATGGATGCAAGTCTGGTATCTATCTGATCAAAGCGAATATCCATTGTTTCGAAACGATTATTAAAATGTGTGAATTGATTAGACATGTTTGGTCTCATATCTCTGAGTTGTTCCATTGTTGCATTCTGAAAATGACTAGTGAAGACAGTACCACTAGAACTCGTACCACTAACCGTAGAGGGGGCAACATTTGTTGGACCCGTTGGACCATGAAAAGGTTGACTTCCACCACCGGTACGAGCAATAAACCAACGATGATTTTGTTTTTTATTCCCATGTGAGCAAAGGCGACACTTGCAAATACACTTGTTGGCTTAAGAGGATCACATGCAACTGCACTTGTATCTAAACCAAATTGTCAACAAACTTGCTGATTAAAAGTGTATATGAAATACATAAGGAATCATTTCTTTTAATTCTCTTCATCCGCTTAGAAAAGAAGAAAGGCTTGTTCAAAATTATTTTACACATATGGCAGAATGTAGTAGTTTGCTTTCCATTGTTAAGACATCCGATGTGATTATTTTACCAAGTAGGTTATACATACTTGGGTTAGTTAGCATTTGTTTGAGGCTCACTGTAATTAGAGCCTTTGACTCTGTAGTGACATCCCGGCATATCCTCACAAGCTTAGGCACTTTTGACCGAGTATGAGACTAATTCTAAATCGGCTACTTATAATAGGTTATTAACCCTTGGTTTTCGCAACCTCACAACTAGATTGTTTGTCACCAAGATTTGAACTTTTGTTTCCCCCTGAATCGAGATGCTTACCACTTGACTAACCCTTGATTGACATCTTATAGGATTTTTTAGATATCATATTCTTATAAATTGTCTTATCTGCCTATCATAAGCCACGAGCAAAAGATTAGGTGTGTGTTTGTTTTTCTGTTGCAAACTCAAGTTTGCCTAACACCACAAGTTCTTCCTTTCACGTTGGATTCACTTTTTATTACAAATTTGCCACATAGGCAATTTTGTTTGGTTAAATGCAAATAAAGAGCCTATTAAAAAAATGCAAATAAAGAAATTTAGTTGGTAATAGATTTGTTTCTTATTTTTTTTTTTTTGTCAAAGTTGGTACTAGATTTGTAATTAAATTTTTTGTTGTTTATTTATATTCGTTTCTTTACCAAAAAAATCATTTTAAATGTCATTTAAGAAAGTAATGCGATATTAATTACTTTGTTCTATTTTTGTAAGTTAATAATTTTACTAAATAGAAAGAGAATAAAAATATGTTAAATATTTAAGCAAAATAATATTAGCCATGTCTAATTACTAGCGTACGAACCCATGCCATGCACGGGGAATATGTTAATTTTTTAGGATTTCATTTTTAAGGTTAAAGTAATGTTTTGGTCCCTATACGTGACACTGATTTTCAATTTGGTCCCTATACGTAAAAAGTTATCAATTTGGTCCCTATACGTGACACTGGTTTTCAATTTGGTCCTTATACGTAAAAAGTTATCAATTTGGTCCCTATACGTGACACTGGTTTTCAATTTGGTCCTCACCGCTAATTGGTCCCGATATAAGAGGACCAAATTACAAATTATTGTCACATGTAGGGACCAATTCAACAAAAAAAAATTGAAATCGGTCCCTACATGTGACAATTATTTTCATTTTGATCCCTACATGTGATAATAATTTGCAATTTGGTCACTCTTATATAGGGACCAATTAGCGGTGAGGACCAAATTGAAAACCAGTGTCACGTATAGGGACCAAATTGAAAATCAGTGTCACGTATAGGGACTAAATTGATAACTTTTTACGTATAGGGACCAAATTAATAATCAATGTCACGTATAGGGACCAAATTGATAACTTTTTACGTATAGGGACCAAATTGAAAATCAGTGTCACGTATAGGGACCGAAACATTACTTTAACCCATTTTTAAATATGCATTATTGATTTCACGTTTTGTGGTTTAAATTTTTTTTATGTGAAATTATATACCAAAATGGTTAAAAGATTATTTTGTGTTAATCGTCGATCACAAAGTGTAACAAATATTAACTTAATATTAATATTACAATACAGATAATGACTCTTAAGTGTAAATAGTAAGTACATACTGTCTACTACGTAATTTTAGTATAAAAAAATGTAATTTAAAAAATAAAACATGTATAAAGAATATATAAAAAAAGCATAATATTTGAAAATAGACATTAAAGTTTTATTATGAATTTGTTTTTTTTAAAGTAAAATTATAAATTAGCAGTAGCACTGATAATTTCTTCACTTACTACCTTAATATCGCATTTCTCTGAACATTTAATAGTAAATATATTTTTTCAAAGCAACAACTGTATTTTAAGCTGATTAATCACTTCTTAGTGTAATTTATTTAAACACTAATACTAAATACATCCCAATGATATTCGTAATGATATGAATTTTTAGAAATAATTTTTTTTTTATCTTAAAATACTATTTGATTTAGTTGTCCTCTTTTCCCGTGCAAGTCAATCATTTTTCTAAAATATACTTATCCATTATATTAATTTTTTATTCTTTCTTGAAAATCTATTAGATTTATTTCTCATCTTTTTCCCGTACGAATTGATCATTTCTAGAAGGTATAGATAATTATCTATCATATTAGTCTTCTTCTTCTCTCTTGAAAATTTACTTGATTCATTACTTCTCTTTGCATGGTGCAAGTTGACAATTTTTAGAAAATATATTTATCGTTCATATTGTGATTTTCTTATCTCTTAAAAATCTATTTGATTTATTTCTCCTCATTTTCCCATGCAAATTAACCATTTCTTAAAGAAAAAAATATTTATCTACCATATTATTATTCTTCTTCTCAATTAAAAATTTATTTGATTTATTTCTTCTATTTGCTCGGTGCAAGTTAACTATTTTTAGAAAACATATTTATCTCTCATATTTTTTTTCTCTGTGAAAATCTTTTTGATTTATTTTCTCTCTTTTTCCGTGAAAGCTAAGGGAAGGAATTCTGTCGTGTTGGATTTTCACTTAGATTCTCTCATGTTGAATTCTCCATCCTTAATACATATATCTCTCCCTTTTATAATTTTTTATTCTTTCTTAAAAATCTATTAGATTTATTTCTCATCTTTTTCCCGTGCAAATTAATCATTTCTAAAAAGTATAGAAAATTATCTATCATATTAGCCTTCTTCTTTTCTCTTGAAAATTTACTTGATTCATTACTTCTATTTGCATGGTGCAAGTTGACAATTTTTAGAAAATATATTTATCTATCATATTGTTATTTTCTTATCTCTTAAAAATCTATTTGAATTATTTCTCCTCATTTTCCCATGGAAATTAACCATTTCTCAAAGAAAAAATATTTATCTACCATATTATTTTTCTTCTTCTCTCTTGAAAATTTATTTGATTTGGTTCTTCCATTTGCTTGGTGCAAGTTAATTATTTTTAGAAAACAAATTTATCTATCATATTTTTTCTATCTGAAAAATATTTTTGATTTATTTCCTCTCCTTTTCCGTGCAAGCTAAAGAAATGAGTTTGTCATGTTGGATTTTCACGTTGAATTCTCTATCATTAATACATATATCTCTCCCTTTTTATATTTTGAAGTTCACATCTCTTCGTTACAATTGATGACTCAAATTTAACTGAACTCTTATGTGAATTGATGTCATTTCAATTAGTACATTAATTTATTTTTAAAAACATAATCTGCATTGTGATTTTAAATATTAATATTCATTGAATTGTTTAAATTATTTTTTTACAATCTTGATCATATATTTAAGTATACCTATTTTTTTTACATAATAATAATAATAATAATAATAATATATTATTATTATTATTATTATTATCATCATCATCATCATCATCATGTAGCACTACTATTTTTCAATTCAAATTTGATCTAAATTAATGTTAGAATTAATTAATATAAAATTACGTGTCAAGTAATTAATTTTTATTTTTTTTTCAATTTCAACTATTTAATTTATGTTTTATAATAAAAGATGATTGAATTGAAGTAAATATATGACATTTACTTATATTTATCTAATAAGAAATTAATTTGAATCAAATTCTAATAAAAATGGAAGAAATATTTTGTTTACCAAATCTTTAATAAAAACAATTGAAAACCAAATCGCAAAATTGTTTCCCCCCTTTTTTATTGTACTTGATGGTGCTCTAAATGAAATCCAAACTAAAAGTAAAGAATGATCAAACATTGTGAGAAAAAAAAGTATCAAATTGTAGAACCAAAATAAAAATTAACGCATACCAATTGCCATTCTTCTAAGAGAATAACATCATTGGAACGAATAACATTTCCTTTTAATGGCCAACCTCCCTTAATCTCCTGTTAATCCCATGATGCAGATGGGCGTAAAACATGGATGGTATAAAGACATACTTTCCCTTTATGGGCATCATGTGCATCTTCCATTGCCATATGTCTTAACAGTTTTTGAGCTATTCCATGTTTTGAATTAGAGAGGACACGGTTTTCCTGAGTCGTGATAGATAATGAAAAAAGCTAAGAACTTTGAAATAATTATAAACTATTTTTGCAATGCTATAGATGCACTTGCAGAAAAGCATTATGGAATATGAAAGCGAGACAAAAAAAATCATGAGCAATTAGAACACACCATAGTTCATGTTCAAGATTTACTCTACCCTAGCTTTGGCAGAGCCACTGTGCTGGAAGTGGAATAGGATTTTCATTGCCTTTAACATCTGCACAAAAGGGAAAGAAAATTCCATTATCATAAAAAACAAAAAAAGAATGAAGCAATTTGACCAGAATCATTCATTATCGAAGCAACAAAAAATCATTAGTCCTAACATGCAAAAAAATTGATTAAAAAGAGAGAGAGGGAGCATGAGAACGAAAGTAGATAGAGAAAACAAAGCACGTGTGTGAAGATGGAAGAAAGGAAAAACATTGTTGTATTAAAAAGATTTAAAGTGATTATTTTGTTATTATTTTAATTGATAATATTATTGTAATCCAATTTGACCATAGTTATTCGTTATTGCAATACTTTCAGGTTCAAATTTGATTGATCAGATTTGTGTGATTGATGCAGTTCATTATAACTAAAATTTGTCATAATTAAATTATAAATACAGATTGCTATTCATATGATTCAATAACAAAGGAATTAATGGAATATCAAATCTCATCAATTAATGACTTTAGCCAACACAATGAGGAATTACAGTGGTATTAGGAGGATATTCCCAACTTATATGCATTATTATAGATTCAAATAAATAGAATTATGATTGATTGATTTCGCAATTTATGACCATTATTATAATTACTATAATTAGTTTTAAAATCAACCACAGCTCGACACATAAGAAAAAAAGGGAGGGAAGACTTCTGGTGTTGCCGCGTGTGATGAGTGAAGGCTTCAGAAATTGACATGTGGAGGTTTCCAACGCGACACATAAGAAAAAAGGGAGGGAAGACTTCTGGTGTTGCCGCGTGTGTGATGAG
The DNA here is from genome assembly GCA_035048595.1 of Echinosophora koreensis. Classification (NCBI taxonomy): domain Eukaryota; kingdom Viridiplantae; phylum Streptophyta; class Magnoliopsida; order Fabales; family Fabaceae; genus Echinosophora; species Echinosophora koreensis. Next base: position 311,820 of record JAPCYP010000103.1, read on the forward strand.
TGAAGGCTTCAGAAATTGACATGTGGAGGTTTCCAACGCGACACATAAGAAAAAAGGGAGGGAAGACTTCTGGTGTTGCCGCGTGTGATGAGTGAAGGCTTCAGAAATTGACATGTGGAGGTTTCCACTTTGAGTTTGATCACAAATGTATTATATATAGATATAGATATAGATATAGATATTCTTATAATTATGATTATTAAATATGATTTAATTGATATATACTATCAATGTAATGATATCCTACCAACGATTGCTGGTCCAAGTGGCAAAGAGCTTGATTCTCTTTAAGTAAGGTTTTGGATTTGAGTCTTATAAATGGGAGAAAAAAATATAGACGTCGAAAGTGCTTTATACCCTTACATGGGTCTTCTTGACTTGACTCATGTTGGTAGGAATCCAATGTGACTTTTCGGATATCGAAGGTCTCAGACCAAAAAGTGTAATGATCTTTTACACTGTCAATTAATCATATATTGTCACATAATTCAAAATATTTGACTCATATTATATTAACTTAAATGTCATGTAGTGATTGATTGATAGCGTAAAAAAATTACATTGTATATCAAGGAAAAAAACTTTACATTAATAATATATAAAAATCAAACTTTATTCAATAACTAAGATTTTTCAACATTTTTTATTTTATTTTTTTGGTGTAAAAAAGTTTAATCAAGGATCAACATATTATTTTTATTACACTATACAAGGAGGGGGGAAGCGGAAGAAGAGTAAGAAAGGAAAAAGTTATTCACTTTTAATTAAACAATTATCAAATTAATTATATAAAACAATAATATAATGAAAATAGTTTTATAACTCATAATATTGTATTTCCTCAATATCTTTGTTTTTAATTAAAGTCGCCTTTCCTTTTATTCATTCTCTCTCACTTGCATTTGCTTCTATTTTCACTATATTTCTTATTTTTCATTTTTTATATATTCATAATAACTCTTATTATTTTTGGTATTTCTTTGATAGTGTATCCCAAAACATACTTATGAGATTAAATATTGGATAGTGTGTTAAATAAAGTTCTTTCAAAATAACAATTTTAAGATTCAAATCTTTGATCATGCTTATAAAAAATAAAAAAATAAAAAAATCTTTGATCTTGCTTCTAAAATTTTAGAAGCGCAATTCGCTTCCACAACCATTGATCGCTATTGAATTACCTACTTTTATTTATGAATAAATAAATAAGTAAATAAACTTGCTTCACCCAAAAAAAAAATAAAGAAAGGTTGATATAAGATTTTCGTAAAAAAATAAACTTGATGCATAGAAGAAGCTTGAAAACAGTGCAGGGTCTTAAATTATTTTAATCTTGTCACGTGGATTCGAAGAAAGGGATAGTTGCCTGGTTGGTGGATCCGGGTATCCACAACCCGCCACGTGTCTTAAACCGGTTGGTGGGAAAAGCATTCTGGAATTGTAATAAGCATAACCCAAACCCGATTCCCCATTCCCCCAAAGAAACTCGATATATAAGTCGGAGAAAAACGTTTTTTTTGGGTGTGTTTCAGTTTGTCACGTCACTGGAGAGAAGAAAAGATTGAAGAAGAAGCTGACTCGAAAGAGCGAAAAGCGAAGAAGGAAGGAAAGAGAGTCTCTGTGTGTGAAAGCGAAAGAGATAGATAGATAGATAAACACACTCACTTGTTTCGTTCCCCTCTCCGCGTGGATCGATATCTCTTTTGAAATTTTCTTCAGTCCTCGCTATGGCGGAACCTGCTTCTCTTGGATTGGCTCCTCGATTAGGTCAGATTTCTTATTCTTATTGTTTTTATTTCTTCAATAATTAAATAATATTTAATTTTAGGGCTTGTGCAATGGTTTGATCCATTCCACTTTACGGAACTCGATTTCTGGTTCTAGAATTTTGATTTCTTAAGGTTCAAAATGAGTATCCGTCGCTGAAAACGGTGGTGTCGGTCATGGTTCGAAATCAATTTTGGTTTGTTTCAAGAATAAGATTTTGATGACCTTGTTAGCTCAATTGGGTTTAGTGGGTAAAAAAGAAGAAGCCTGTTTGATCGCATTAACGAGAATGAACAAGAATGACTCTGCCTACGGCATTAACATGCATCTGATTTTCTAGAAACCATTGCATGCATGCATACCAACTGCTGAAGCATCAGGAACTTGAGACTTAAATTAATGCTCTCTTTCTATCTGTTATAATTGTGCCTTAGATAGCCCGATGTGAATTGCCAATGTTGCCAGCTTGTGAAATCCTCGAAATACTAGCTACTCTATTCTGAACAGTTCATTCCAAGAATTTTCTTTGCAGCTCCTAAATGCTTCATTGCAAATTCTTTTCGTAATTGTTGTTTTAGCTTATTGATGTTGTGGATGCTAGATCCTGCAATAAGTATGACATCTATATGTAAAATTATAGGATAACCTAACAATCATCAAAATTTTAAATTAACCACACTATTCAATATCACATCTCCTAAAGCCACAGTTTGACTCTTAAAGTTTGCTTCAATCATTGCGTTTGTGTATGTGATGATGCAGTATTCAAATATTTAACTGGATGACATTTTATTATTTGTCAATTTGCAGATATTCAGCAATTACAGCTTGAAGCACAGCATCGATGGTTGCGCCCTGTAGAAATATGTGAACTTCTTCGTAATTATCGGATGTTTCAAATCACATCAGAACCGCCTAACAGGCCACCAAGTATGGTTACTGCATATGTTACAGTTTTTTTTTACCACATCATCAAATGTATTTAAGTCCTGTGCATTTATGCATAAATTGAATTCTCCAAGAAACTTAAAATCACAAACCCTTATCTTTGTGAGTTGTTTGTTTTAACTGGGTGTTTGTGAAGTTGTTTGACAACCTTCTAGGTAGATATTGTTGTGGTTGGACATGGCTGTCTTGCCCTTCATATGAATTCATATAATAGTTTATTCCTCATAATTGTGCATAGAGTTTTGTAATTGTTAATTGTCTGAGCTTAACATCTTCCGTAGGGTCCATGACTGCTCAAAAAAATGGATTGGTTCTTAATTCGTTTAGCCATCCCACCCGTTGAATCATTAAGATTTGTTTCTAATAAAATCTCAGGTATTGACAGGTTTTGTTGTTCCCATCGCTTCTTGATTAACGGTTAAGTCTGAATTCTACATTGGAGCCTCCCTATTATTAAGATTATAATAAGATTCTCTTTTTTGTTGAATCAACCATTCAGCCTTCTCAGTTTTTATAGACTCGTGGCTCTTGTACTCCAACAGATCCTGCACATTTCAGTTCAAAGAATATGAACACTTTTGGGCAATACAGTAAATGTTTTTTTTACATGAAACTTTGGAAGCAAAAAGTCAAAGCAAAAAGTCACCTTATATATACTTGTTGCATAACCTTGTCAGTAATCTGTAGGGGTAATATTACTGTTGTTATTGTTGTTAATGCTAAAATCTACTTTGTAGGTAACTTCAATTCATCTTTTCGCTTCCATTAGTCATTCATGTTCATAAAGACATTGCTTCTTGCCATGTATTTGATGATTGCAGGTGGTTCACTTTTTCTTTTTGATCGGAAGGTTTTGAGATACTTTAGAAAGGATGGACATAATTGGAGAAAGAAAAAAGATGGAAAGACTGTGAAGGAAGCTCATGAAAAATTGAAGGTAAGCTTGTAATTTAATTTTGTTTTGAATTTGTGCTTAAAATAGTCTTTGTAAGACAAGCATGTATTTATAAGATAACTTGAGTCATTTCAGTTAGTTTTTTTTTTCTTCCCTAATTGGAAAACAAGTCTTGTACCATAAAATAATTATTTGCTGAGGTTGTAACGCCCTTCAAGCGAATTTAGGTGGGAAGTGTCGATATGTTACACTGCTACTATGCTCATGGAGAAGAAAATGAAAACTTCCAGAGGCGAAGCTATTGGATGCTTGAACCGTGAGTATGAATTAATATTGATTTTCAATATTTTGTACAATAATTTTCAATATTTTGTATAATAATCAATCCTTTAAAATTAAAACAGATCTATATTTCACGACATTCATGTGGCTGTTGCTTTCTGAGCTTCTTACTAAGTGCTGCATTTTAGTGCATTTATAATCATATTTGGTGTCAAGTTGTAGTTAATATAGCATTATACATTGTTGGAGTTTTAACCGTTTTTGCTGTCTGGTTTGTTGAGTTTTTCATTTTCAGTAGATATGTTTTCATTAATATTAATATTTACATAAAATTCCAATTTTCAAATTTTTATGAATGAAATGGTGAAAACAAGAAACAAAATGAAAACTAGATGACATTTTTGTAATTAATAGTGAAAACATGTCAACTGAAAATGAAAACTGAAACAAAACCAAATACCGCGAAAGTTTTCAATATAGTTCTGCTCAAACAATCTTTATTGTTATTAAAATTAATCTGAATATGATTTTCTTTTTAATTTTTTAAACTGCAGGGATATGATGCATATAGTATTCGTCCACTATTTGGATGTTAAGGTATTTTGCTTGTTTCTTTATTTCACGCTGCTGTTATTGCCGGTGATATTGTTTGTTATACATAGTTTTTTTATTTTTCATGCATCAGTTTACAAAACATTGTTATGCTTAATACCGTGTTAATTTATCTTTACCAACTGAAATTAAATTCTTATTTAGGCTTACCTGATATGAGTGAGAGTGAGTTCTAGGAAGGTTAAAGATAAGAGGAATCTGAGTTGTTGCACCTCACTAGAGCGATAATAATATCTTGGCTTGGGTTTGTTGCTGGTATACTTTCAACCTGAGAATGTATGGCATCTAGTAGCACAAGCCAAATGTGTTCTGAGCTTTCAATCCATAAGCTTCCCTCTAAACTGGAAAGAGGGAATATAGTACTAGTACTATATTTCTTGATTTCTTCCCCCTAAACCGCCAACTACAATGCCAAAGAGAATTTATCCTCCATCTGATTTTCTTTTCAATTTTTTGCCATGAGGATTGAGGAATATGCTTTCTTTCTTAATAGTAAGCCTGGATTTCCATACTTAAGCATTACAGTATCCACCAAATGCTGAAATGCAATATTCGCTTTTCTGCTGCTAAATTATGTTATTCTCTTCCTACTATGGGGATGCCATTGATTTATAACCATTAAAAACCTTCAAATGATGATATTGAATAAGTTGTGTAATCCTTTTCGAAAGAGCCCAAGGTCCATTTCTATATATTATTCTTGCAATCAGGCAGAAAGCTTGTGAAGCTGGTATTGACTCACTTGTTTGATGACTTATTACTGGATCATCTGTCAGGTTAACAAGGCCAATATTGGTAAAAATGTTTATACTGACGAGGTTACATCAGACTCCAAAAAGAGCAGTTCTGCGTCATCTGGCATTTCCGGCAAATTATAGCAGTGTACCTTCGCGAAGTAGAGATGCCATGAGCCCAACTAGCACTTTGACATCTTTATGTGAAGATGCTGATTCTGGTAATTCTGATATAATCATTTCAGGGATGTTACGTTTTACTTGATTCATGGGTTCCTAACACCTTATGAACTCAATTAATATTCTAAGGCTTTAAATATCTTCTTGATGTACTGTTACAACACGTATGTACATAAGAGTTTGGCCCATTGGTCACCTCTAAATGGTTTGATGAAATTTCTTTCCAGAGGATATTCATCAAGCAAGTTTTGGATTGCACTCTTCTCGTGAGTCACAAAATATGGGGAATGGTCCTCCAATGGATAAGATTGATGCTTTTTCAAACAGTTCATATCTTTTGCAACCCTTTTCAGGTTACATTGTCTTCTTTTTCTTCATTTTTACTTAGATGATTATTTTTTAACTTCTATTTAATGTCTTAAATTAAGTATTGTATAAGTCTTTTCTGGGATTGAAATTTGAATTTTATTGTATATTTTGAAATCATTTTCAGGTGATTGTGGACAGTCATTAATTTCCGGAACAGATTATATGCCACCTGTTCAGGAGGATAAATCTAGAGCAAGTGATACTACTAATATTGAGGGACAGAAAGCACATGGCATGGGATCATGGGACAATGTTATGGAGCAATCTGCAAAATTGCATTTTGATCCTTCGATTTCATCCAGTTCAATGGGAAATGACCATGAACATACTGCTCTCACTGCTCTGGGCAACGTTTTAGGATGTAAAAGTTCCCTCACGATGGAGGCAGGGGACTCTCAGCCTCTCCAATCAAATTGGCAGGTACACTGTTACTGCATGCTATATCGTCCAGCTGCATCAGGTTGTTTGCTTGCTTACATCCCTGCTCTCAGGACATAGATTAGTAGCATTTGCGAGGTTCTATTAAAGCAATTTGCTAACTTGTAAGATGGGACAAAATCCGGAAACTGCTGCCCTGGAACATTATTACATAGCTGGTTAAAGTTCGAAGCGCATGCTGTGTGATTTTTATGTAATGTTCTATTCGTGAAGATAAACACATTATTGTTAATGGACTTGATGCTTGATGAGGTGTATGGTTCACCTATTCTTTTATCTTGGAAAAAAGAAGAGTTGCTGGTGGATGGGGAGGGTGGGAATTTATGGGAGTTATTACTTGGTTGAAGGAATACTGAGAGATTCAAGATGTCGGATTATTTAAGTGCAACAAGGTATGATCTCTGGAATGTAATATGCAATTTTGGGGTTTCTGAAGACCTTTGTGATTTATTGGGTTGTTGAAGTGACCTGGGAGCAGAGTTACTTCCTTTCCATGGAAGGTAGTCATTGGACAATGTGTATTAAGATGCATCATTTAGGGTTTCTGAAGATCCTTGTGATTTACTGGGTCGTTGAAGTGATCTGGGAGCACAGTTCCTTTCCATGGAAGTTAGTCATTGATCCATGTGTATTAATAATTTTTAATTCAATAGAATGATGATTAGCGGAAAAATTCATTAGAATGATGAATAGCGGTGGACCATGTTCATTACTTCTCGTTACTGATCTGCATGTGTAGCACTAAATGGTTTTAGATTGTTTCTGAAATTGTAGAAATGTTGGTACACAGTAGAATTTATCTTCTTTTATTACACTTTATATTTTTCCTTGATCCTTCTTCAGATGTGTCCTTATCTGATCTGCTGAAATGAGTATTTAGCAGCTTGAAGAACTATTGCTAAAAATTAAAATGTCTTGGTGGAAGACAGTCACTATGTATTAGCTTGGTGCCAATACTGTATTTGATTTGCAACCTTGATGTTTTCACCTGTAGTTTGTTTGGTTTCTTGATGTGAAAGCATCATCCTGCACTGTTTTGTGAGATTTTACCAATAATATATAACTATTCTCCTTTGTTATTTGAATTGTTAATCCAGGTTCCTTTTGAAGACAATACAGGAAACTTGTCCAAATGGATCTTAACCAAATCATTGAACTTGGAATTTGGATCTGATGATTATAGCACTGGTTTACTGGGGGATGAAACTCATAATGAAAGTCTAAATAGTGCTCCTGACCTGTTCACTTTTAATGGTGAGCGAAAAGAGCAGCCTATGCAGGCAAATTTCTCAAAGCAGCTTACAGATGCACAATCTCAACATGCACTGAAATCCAATTATCAGTATGAGGTTCCTAGTGAAGAATGTATCAACTATGCCTTGAGCGTGAAGCGTGTGTTATTGGATGGAGAGGAGAGTCTGAAGAAGGTTGATAGCTTCTCTAGGTGGATTAGTAAAGAACTTGCAGAGGTGGATGATCTGCATATGCAGTCTTCGTCTGGTATTTCATGGAGCACAGATGAATGTGGGCATGTGATAGATGATACATCACTGAACCTGCCTCTATCTCAAGACCAGCTGTTTAGCATAAATGACTTCTCACCTAAATGGACTTATGCAGAATCAGAAATTGAGGTACTATCATGTGGATAATAACATGATTAAGAAAGATGCAAAAAAAAAATATCAACTTATACTTTAATGTGGGATTCTATCACAATTATACTATATTTTTTCAGCCAACCATCTGGGGCTCTATGGTTTCTTTTTCTTCTCTTATGTGCTGGGAATAAGTGATCAATTTTATGGTACATGGAGTTTCATTAAGATTAATATTTTTTATCTTTTGCTTTGGATATCAACTGCTCTTGTTCGGGTTAGATGCATAAAGTCTTTGTTCTTTTCCTTTATTGTTTTTATGATTATTATGATGATGATGAATATTTTTTCTCCTTTATTTGTTAAGTCCCACAGCGGCTGAGTATGAGTAAAGAACTATTTATAATGACTTAGCTAGTTTTTGGGATGGAGTTAAACCTAGTTATCTGATATAATATCAGATCCTATCCCGATATTGTCTATCCACAAATGTCCAACCCTGCAAATTTTACACTCCAAATTTCCAATCCAATTCTAGGCTTGAGGGGTGTTTGAGTGCTTAAGTCCCATATTGGTTGAGTATATGAGTAAAGAATCATTTATAATGGCTTTGGCAATCCTCTATCAAGGTTGAGTTAGCCTTAGTTGTTCTAATATATCTATTTTTGTTACTAGTTTCTTGTATTTGATGATGCATCCTGATAATTTTCTCTGACTGCTTTCTTATTTTATACATGGTTAATGGGTCTGCTACAACATAAAATGAAGAGAAAACCAGCTGTTGACTGATGTTTTTTTTTTTTTAATCCAAAACCGTACAGGTGATGATTATTGGAACATTTTTAAAGAGTCAAGCAGAGGTGGCAACATGTAACTGGTCATGTATGTTTGGGGAAGTGGAGGTTCCTGCCGATGTTTTAGCTAACGGAATTCTGTGCTGTCAAGTTCCACCTCATAAGATTGGACGGGTCCCTTTCTATATAACATGTTCCAATAGGTTTGCTTGTAGTGAAGTGCGGGAATTTGAGTACAGAGAGGGCTTTGCTAGAAATGTAGATTTTGCAGATTTTTTCAACAGTTCAACTGAAATGTTGCTCCGTTTGAGACTGGAGGAGTTACTTTCTTTAAAATCAGTGCGCCCTTCAAATCAAGTTTTCGATGATGACATGGAGAAAAGAAACCTAATTTTTAAGCTTATTTCACTGAAAGAGGAAGAAGAATATACAAGTACGGAAAAGCCAGCTGGGGAGATGGATATATCTGAACAGAAGTTGAAGGAGCATATGTTTCACAGGCATGCTAAAGAGAAGCTGTACTCTTGGCTTCTTCACAAAGTTACGGAAAGTGGTAAAGGACCAAATGTATTTGATGAGGCTGGGCAGGGTGTCTTACATTTAGTTGCTGCTCTTGGTTATGATTGGGCCATAACACCAATTATGACTGCTGGAGTTAATATTAACTTCCGTGATGTGAATGGATGGACAGCTCTGCATTGGGCTGCATCCTGTGGCAGGTAAAGGCTCAATAATCATCATATGATTATGCATATGTTGCAACTGCTAATCTGTTCGAACCTTTCTTTTACTGCCCTGCTCTTTGGAAATTTGAATTTGATTACATGTGAAGCCATTAGGTTTTGATATGAAAATTCCAGCCCCTTGCCTGATTGGAAATTATTTTCTTTCTTCATATCTAAACCGTTTTGATGCAAAACTTTACAATGGTTTACTATGCATGTAGGTTAGTTTCAAAATTATTTTTAATGCAATTGATTTGTCCAGTTAAAGGCAGATCAATAAATCTCTTTACATTCTGTATTTCTATTATGCTTTCAGCATTAATCTAGAGTATTCATTTTCGTAACTGTTGTCAGATATAGTATTTTCATTCAGCACATAACACAAATTGATTTGTTATGTTATTCTTTGTCTGCTCAGAGAGCGAACAGTTGCTGCCTTGGTCTCCATGGGTGCTGCTGCAGGAGCATTGACAGATCCTTCTCCAGCATTTCCTTCTGGTAGAACACCTGCAGATCTTGCTTCTAGCAACGGCGACAAAGGAATCTCAGGTTTTCTTGCAGAGTCATTATTAACTAGCCATCTTGAATCACTCACAATGGATGATGATCTAAATGAAGATGGTCGGAAAGAAAAGTCAGGAAAGAAAGCGGTGGAGACAATTTCAGAGCGAATTGCGACACCTGTGCTTTGGGGTGATATACCTGATGCTCTCTGCCTTAAGGATTCTCTTACCGCTGTGCGTAATGCTACACAAGCTGCTGATCGTATACATCTAGTATACAGAATGCAGTCATTTCAAAGGAAACAGTTAGCTCAGTATGAAGATGATGAGTTTGGATTGTTAGATCAGCAGGCTCTTTCCCTTCTGGCTTCTAAGGCATGCAAATCAGAGGGTTTGGCCAATGCTGCTGCATTACAAATACAGAAAAAATTTCGTGGTTGGAAGAAGAGAAAAGAATTCCTGATGATTCGTCAAAGAATTGTCAAAATCCAGGTTCATTGTTCTGCTCTCTTGACAACTTGTCTTTTCTTTATTAGTATCATGGGAGTTGTTTGAAGTAAACTGGATAATTTATTAGATGTTGATTTCTCATTGAATCAATGACTCATCCTATCAACTATTCTGCTATTTAGGATATTAGATATTGCACTTTGGATGGTTCAGTTAATGAAAACTGAGGGTGGAATGCTAAGATGCTTTTTCGTTAAAATAATACTTCCATTTCCTTTTCTCCTTTACGTAACTTGCATGTACATGGGAATAACGTTGGGTGTATCAACATTTGTAATGCTTTCTACTCTCCAGTTATACATTTGATACATCCTTCCGCTGATTTGAATTCCTTGGTGTTAAGGCCCATGTAAGAGGTCACCAGGTACGGAAGCAGTATAAATCAATCATTTGGTCCGTGGGAATCCTTGAGAAGGTCATATTACGATGGAGACGTAAGGGCAGTGGTTTACGTGGATTTCGACCAGATGCCCTTAATAAGGTCCCCAGCCTACCAGGGGATCCTTTGAAAGAGGATGACTATGATTTTTTCAAGGAAGGAAGGAAACAAAGTGAAGAAAGGTTCCAAAAGGCCCTTTCAAGGGTGAAGTCCATGGTTCAGTATCCAGAGGCACGTGCACAATATCGGCGGGTGCTAAATGTTGTAGAGGACTTCCGTCAAACCAAGGTATTTTCTATGTATATGGCTGATGTAGTGATGTCTAAGCTCATGGATATTTTTGGCTTAAATCTTGATGATATGTTCTTTTGATATCTAACAGGAGGCATGTGATTTGGATTTGATCAGTTCGGAAGAGACAGTTGATGGTGTGGAGGATTTGATTGATATTGACATGCTTTTAGATGATAATTTCTTACCTATGGCATTTGACTGATTGATTCTCCGCGGTGGCTACTCCTATCATCCCCATAGTAAATAGATGGCCCGCTGGTTTTGTTCGACATAGGAACAGTTCTAACATCGGTATGTATTGGTGTATATATACTCCTATCCTAGGCCCTCCTGCTTTGTACCAAAAACTACTTGGATCCAAGGCTGGATATATAAAATTATAGATCGATTAGCATTCAGGTTTGACAGTTCAAATACTGTAACTTAGACATGGAATGATTTATATAGCGATTTTAAATGACAGAATGACTATTTTTAATCGGTTTGGTGCGATTGTAACATAATGGTGTAGCTTTCGAATGTATACAAGTACTTAAAAAAGTATTTCAGTTAAATATTTTTTTTAGAAAAATAAAGAAATCCTATTGAACCTAAGGGGAGATCGGAATGGGGATCAGGGGATGTAGATAGTGACTTGTCTCGAAATAACCAGTTCATTAGTAAATATAAAAGTATTCTAATCGAGTTACGCCGGTGAGTGAATCATGCCAAAGTTGAATAATATAATTCTAGCTAATTTAAACCATATAATTTTATTATAAATGATAATGAGAACCATGTACATGATTTCTATTTGTGCCATATTGCTCATTTTAGTTTATCATTTGGAAATGTGTTTTGTTATCATTTGATGCATATAAATTTTAAGAATTTAGTAGTTGTTTCCTCACTTTTCTTGATTTTTTAATTTTGCACTTCCTTGGTTCTTGTATTAAGTTCTTCATTGAGTAGGATATAGGAGCGTGTGAACTTTTTATGTGCACTCTTCCAATGAGGACTGCTGATAAAGTAAAATCTTAAGACAAAAGTTAGGTTATTATTTGTTTTCAATTTTCAGTGGTAATTGTAAAATGAAAACCAGAGGACTTTAACCATGAACGTTAAGAATTAGCCCGGATGCGCTGAGAATTTTACCTCCAACAAATACTTGTGTTTGCTTTTTAATCCTTTTGTTAGGTTCAAACAAAGAACACCCGGTCTCTGCAAGTACCTTGAGCAAAAGCTGACCAACAGCACGGATGACAGATCTGAGCTAAAATTCCTTTTTTATTTTTTGGATTTACTTCGAGGAGTATCCCACCATCAACCTAAGACGGGGACTAATATCCCGTGGGAGTTTATTCGGCTCCTCGATGAGTGACATCCCTCCCAGCTGAGGTTTTTTCCATACCCAAGGCTTGAACCCGAGACCTTGATTAAAGGGCGAGAGGCCTTTAAACACTCATGCCAACCTCAGCTGGGAGCTAAAATTCCATTGATATCAATCAATATATTCTAACTTTTATACTCATCGTTGAATATAGACTCCGCACTGATGCTCAATAAATGAGCTTGCGCAACCCTTGAATGAAACCAACTCACCAATTTGGCCGGTTTAAACAATTTGCAAATCAAAATTTCTACATCGGTTTGGGTAAAGGAAGATAACAAAAGAGTATTTGAAATGTGTATTCTTTTCTATTTTATTATTTAAAAAGAAAAATACAATTCTTATTATTTCATATCACTGAAATTTGACAAAGTTGTATGTTCGGGAACAGTTATGCATAGACTCGCAACAAAACACAACATAAACACACTTAAAAATAACATAAAATTCCTGTTGTGCAAATATATATTGTAAATAAATTCAACATACATAAAAGAAGCTGTTTAAACTGGCCAGAAAATTTGAAGCTTGTTTGAAAAAGTACACATTTTACTCGTATATTAGGGCAACTTGTGGAAGACAAAAAATAAAAATAAATATACAGAGTATATTTTGTTCAAACTGGAGAATCATCGGTATTAATAATTCAATAAAAAATTATGAATATACAGAACAGTAATTGAACGTTTATGGACCAGGTCAAACAGATGAAAAAGAAAAAGAAAAAAAAAAAAACACATTGTTGGGAGCTGAAAGAATTTAAAAATAGTACATCTCATCTGATGGGGTGATACTGATCAGAAACTCTTCTGGGTGGAAGCTTTCGCAGAATGAAGAGCACCAATGCGGATGGAACAATCTCTACCAACTGCAGTGCAGAATAATCAAGATAGAACCATTAAAAAGACTCAAGTAAAATGATTCTCAAGCAATAGCTCTATGACAAATGTTGATCTTTCTATAAGCTTATGGTCTCAATCTATGACAAATGTTGATCTTTCTCAAGCTAACTTTTATGGTGACAAAATGCATCCTTCCTAAAGCTTCACCTGGCACTTAACCGGCTTTAATATGACCAAGTAGTTAAACAGTTAAGGCTCGAGTTTGATCACGGTTCCTCCTATTATCATATTAAATGGGTGTTAAGAGGATGCACATGTATGCCCTACTAGCCTGTGTTTCATAAATCATAACATGGCAATTGGCAAATGACGGACACTGATATGTTCAAGTGTTGCTACTTCAAACCATAACTGCTTCCCATCTAAAATTTAAGATTGCACAAACTCCTATTTGCCTAAATTGCACAAACTTCAAACTTCTTTTAAACCTTTTGATAATGCAATTTCCTATGCTTTTTGCCAAATGTCAGAAAAGGCAACGTAATTTACTCCCTCCATTCCTTTTCTATGGTAATTTAAGGTTTTTACACACAGATTAAGAAATCATTAATTTGTTTACATTTGTATCAAATTACCCTTATTTATAATATCATTGATATTTGTAGTGTATTTATGACTGAATTGAAGTAGGGAAGGTTTATTGTGTTTTCAATGTATTTCAATTTAATTTTATGATAAGGGTATATATGGAAAAAAATTGTCAAATATACCTTGGGTTTATAAAAGATCCATTGTTTTGGAACAAAAACAAAAAACTAAAATTACCATAGAAAAGGAATGGAGGGAGTATCCAAAAAGAACAATCTCACCACAATATTGGAGAAAGAAGAGTCAATTTAGGGAATAAGGTAAGAGTAATGATATTATGACACCAAAAGTTGACACCAACTTTTGACACCTTGGTTAATCGGTACAAATATTTGGTTAATTCAGTTCATTATATGGTTAATCACGTGTAAATATTTGGTTAATTCATGATGACCCATTAATCATTCAAAGAACTGAATTAACCAGATATTTGTATGTGATTAATCAAATATTTACATGATTATGAAAAATAAGCTTCAGATGACCCATTAACCATACAATGAACTGAATTAACCAAACATTTATACGTGATTAACCAAGGTGTCAATTTGGGTGTCAAAAACTGGTGTCATAATATCATTACTCTAAGGTAATGGACACTTCACATCTCCCCAGGTGCAGGTATTGGTTGCATGACCAAGAATGTCAAAAATAGTTCATAAAGATAGCTGCAAATTTTAATTTCCCCCTAATCTATAAAGCTGTTAAGTGTTCTGTCTAGTAAATCAAATCATATATTCATATACCAAATAAGGTAGTCCTATTGGCTATTTGTCTTAGGAGAGCATTTTTAATGTGCTGTCACATGAAAAAATAAAAATGATCCCTTATTCACACAAGGCTGACTAAGAAAAGTTTGTAATATGTTGAAACTTACCAAATAATAGACTAGGTTCAGAATGGGATGGTCTAAGACATCAAGATCCACGTCGTCATCAAATGCAGAAAGTGCAAGCTACATTAAAGGTGATAATAAAGATATTGTCAGAAAACAACAGCTTCAAATATATACCATAGTTTTAAACAGGCAGGAACTCACCATAGCACATCTTATCATGAAACAAGTGCAACAAATACTTGTCACTGAGCCAACCTGCCAAGGTGAAAAGTTAGGCACCACTAATTTTTAGCAGATTTTTTTTATCAACAAAGTCCTAGTACATTTTTTTCTTGACATATACAGCATGGTCTGAATTTGATATTATTTAAAAAACATAAAGCAACTCATACTTAGATACGAACCTCATAAAGCTTCTTTTGACGGCCTCTGGATTCAATGGGAAAGCGCCTCAACAGGAAAAACAACCTATATCATCATGTGAAGGTTAGTGTTCAGTGACATAACAAGATGGTGCCATCAGAATCAGATAGAGAACGGCTTACCTTCCGCCATATAACAAGAATCCGAGAGCAGCACAGAATGAAATAACTGTAAAAGAACATTAGAACCAAAGTTCACAATGCTAAACATCTATACATTAGAAGTTTGAGTAGTAAGTACTTAATTATACATATTCACTCCAGCTTTTACTTTTAAGAGCAATATATATGTTTTAATCTTCTAAACAGTATGAAGTCCACATAAATATGTGGGGCAAGATGAAAAATATTTTTGAATGTAAAAAAAGCTATCAACTCATTAAATGATGTGACAGAAATAACCTGCAAGGAAGAGTTTAGCAGCTTCCATGCCAGCAGCAGTTCTGCTGATGCTCATGTAAATCCAGATGCAGACCTATTAATATCAGGGTGAGAAGATAAAAAGAAGACATTTTTACATTAAATTAACTTACACGAACACTTCTTATTTTAAAGACTAGAATGGTTGACAAGGAGATCAAATTTTTATGCTTGCCTGTATTAAGTAAATAAATCCATTGATAGTAAAATAAGCAGGCCTAAGTTTATTTGCTGGTTCACTTCTTGCCTGAAATAGATTTGAGACGCATGAACAAATACAATTTACATCAAATTAATAAATAAAAAATGACTGTTATTGTAGTTCTTCCATCAGAAAGTAAACATACCTGGTGATATATCTCAGCCCAGAACAAGACAAGCAATGTATAAGTAGAGAAAAACAGAAGACCAGGAACCTCCATAAGCACCTGCTCCAGTGCCTATACCATGATACATGATAATAGGTCGGAACATAAGGAAATGAGAGAGAAATAAGCTGAATTGCCTAATGGTGGTTAAAACAGAAGGGCGCTAAATTTGTAATATTCAGATGATTCAGTTTACATATTTCCTTGTTAAAGCGATTGGAAATTGTAACAAGTTCATGATCATGGAGCATACTCTGCTTCCAAAACCCTAATTATTTACAGCATTCTTTTTCCTATAATTATGTTACAATGAAATACTATGGAAATATAAATTGCTTCTGACTTTTAAGAGAAAGGCTGGCTTTGAGGTTTTCCAAGTTGCCATCTGTCCCTTTCAAGGTGGGGAGGTGCAATAGTTAAAAGCAAGGGATTGAAGCTCTTGGCCACAATGTAGGAAAAAAAATCCTCTTTGTAGTGAGACCAAGACACCTTAACCTCAATGGAAGTAACTTTGTTCCTTCTTGACTTCTTGTTTAACTCCCCTTAGTTTTCATTATTAGGATTTTAAGAGGTTTTTGGTGTTTTTGGTCTTTTTCTAAGATGCACCAAAGGCACAATTGAGCCATCTTCTGTTGAGAGGTGGTCTACGTGGTTTGGGGTGTGGGACAAAGGTGTTGGGAGGTATAAGGTGCAAGTTCAAATCCCACCCCCTACTAACATAAGAAATTAACAACTAACATTTGTCTATATATATATATTTAAAAAAAAAAAAAAAAAAAAACCAATCGAGTGATCTTGTCCCATTCTTTGTATTTTTGAACTGTTTTTCATTTTCATTCTCAAGAATGAATTTCACTATCTTAGGGGGATTAAAAATAAGTTGTTCATATTCTCTAATGCTATAAAACGCACATAAAGTTAAAGGCATGCAAACCAAGAAAGGAACAAATGGGTATGAGTGTTGGAATGCCAGGAGCTGAGAAGAGGAAAATACCTTTGGTTTAATTGTGAACACATTACTGTATAAACCGAAAAGGACAGCCCTCACTGCAAATGTAATATGGGCTCAGCAACAAGCATACAAAATATAAGCTAACAAAGCTGTTTATAGATGATTCAAAACTCTTACATCCATTGACAACAAAATTCATCAAGTGGAAAACCTTCTGTGTTGTCCATCCATATTCAGGTACCCTCATTTGAATGCGCACCAGTTGTACCTGAGATTAGAACAAACAAATTACAACTATTGATTCCTTTGAGTAAATTTGGCATGAAACCACTCATGAGGATGCATTATACCAGCATGCAGTTCTTCACAAAATTCACATCTCAAGCTGCAAATTTGAAAAAAAGACAATGGTTTACTAGAAAAGCCTATGTTTTCTCAGTTGAATAGGTTCATGGGGGTTGCAAACCAATGATCATCAAGGAGAAATATCAGTATTTACCAAGGTTTTAAATAAAGGTCCATGACCACAATTGGCACGGCAACATTTTGGTTTTGGAGATTTCCGAAACTGAAACTGAAACATGATCACAATTACAGACACATAGGCCGTATTTTCCCGCAATTGACCACGTGCGGTACATGAAACCGCAACCGCAAACGTAATTTAAAATTTTGGTATTTACACATCAAAACTATGGCTGCAAGTTTAAATCACATTGGGATTGGTGTGATGGGATTGGATACCCTTTGTGTAGCAAGAGTTCAACAAAAACAAAAAAAGAAAAAGTGATTGTAAAACAATGAAATAACATCCTGTCCAGTTTTCACAACCCTTATATCTCAGAAGAAGCTTTACAAGAAAACCAAAAAATTTTCCTGAAAAGGAAAGAAAATGAGGTACCAGGGCAACAAAGGAAACTGAGGCAAAAGCAGCACAAAGGGCATAGTAAATGCCTCTCTGCCATTGATCTGACTCATCAATCTCATTCCACCAGTGAGATGCAACCCCTTCTTCTCCTCCAAACCCAAAGCTCTTCGTCCTTAGTGAAAACGCCATTAGAGTTGCAACTGCAAAGGAACAACGATGAAGAAGATCGAAGCAGCAGCAACAGGAGAAGTTCTTCTCCTCTGTTCATCACAAACCGAGCAAACGCAACACAACAGAGAGAAGGAAACAATGGAGGTTTGTTGGAGGACACGTGGCCATACCCCACATTATCTACGTGGATGACTTGGTATACACGTGTGGCATCGTGGCATATTCGTTTATTATGCATTGGACACGCTTTAGTTTGCCTTGTTTGGAGGAATGAAAGTGATAACTACGATACGATGATGAATGGAATATGATGATGATGATGATTGTTGCCAAAAAAACAACAAAGGTTTTTTGGTTTGGGTTCTCAATATGAGTTTTCTGGTTTTGACTTGACTTTATCACATTCCTCCGATCAATCAGTGCACAGATAGATGCTACAGAGTACACAGTTGACCCTTTCTTGCCTGTAAATCAATTTCTGTTAATCTTCTGTTACTATTAATAAAGGTAATCCAGGGTTTGATATTCACTTTTGACAATAATCAATTAAAATCAACTAATTTTATATTCATTAGTTGATTGAATATAAAATTATTAATAATCAATTAAAATCGTCAATAATCAATTAAACATACATGTTAATATAAAATTAACAAAATAATCAATCTCTGTAAAAAAACAAAAACAAAAACAAAATAATCAATCAAACCTATTTAATTTACAAGTATTACATTCCTTCTTGATTTCCAACCAAATCAATTTTAAAATTTATTTCTTCAACTCATTTATACTTATCTTGTTCTATAATCTATAATCTATAATCTATAATCTATAATATATACAAACCGGAATAATAGATGATTCTACATTGAGCAACTAATTACACGTGGCAGTCAATCATAGAGTCTCACATGAAATAGTATACGTGTCGCTCTCACGGTGAATAGAATTGCAGCTCATTAATTACCTGATTCATTATTCATTTTTTGATTATGATACTTATTACCTATGTCAACATTAATTTGATTTTTTTTTATCAAATCAACAATTAATAAAATCTGATGTCCCAATTCAAATTTCGACAACTATAAAATATATTTGAATCGAATCACAAGAATCAAATCTTTTTTTGATCAAGACACAAGAATCAAATCTGATTTCCCCATCCAAATTTCGACTACTATAAATATATTTGAAGACAAATATTATTTAATATACTTTTTTAATTAAAAAATAATCAATAAACTTTCAAATTTGAGATTAAATCAAAACATTGATGGTAAGATATATCTCTCATAAATGAAAATATTTCAAATTGAATATCAATCATCATTAATTTAATTATTATTTAATTTCAAATTTTAAATTAAGATAATATATTTCTAGAGCATATTCTCATGCATTGTTTCTCTATCTATTTATTTCATTACACTTCTTCTCCTTTCCTCTTTACTCTCTCTTCAAATTTGCTTTGCTTTTCAAATTGTGTCTTCTCTGGTGTGACAATATTTAACTATTTTCTATAAATGTGCACTTTATGTACCTTGCTCATTTCATAATTTTCTCTGCTCATTCTCATGATTTTTTTCCTCTCAGGTTCTTTAAAGACCATCTTTGCTCCCTGCTTATTTGATCATCTCTCATTTTGGGTAATGACTCGCATCTCTTCCAAGTTATCTCTGTTTATCATTGCAAGGTCCTGGAAATTGGAACCCTCTAATTCTCGTTCATTTTGATTTTTCCAGAGCACCGTTTCAAATCTTTAAAAGGTAAGCATCCCTTCTCTATTGACACTTCATTTGTTTGTTACTTTATGGGTTTCTGTTATTCATTACTACAAGCAATGAATACTGAAATTTAGGCGCTCAAAAGGTGTATGCTTGAACAGCAAAAAAAAATGCAGGGTCACTATACGTTTTAAAAGAATCAAAGGGTGACTAGGTTTTATTCTCTTCAAGACTTGAGCAGCAGTGAGAAGTAAGGTCCATTCCAATTCATTAGGCTCCAATAAAGAAAATTATTTTTCTTGGTTATCAAAGCATCTGAAGCATAATTAATAATTTAGTGTTAATTTATTCTCTTCTTTATATCTAAATGATGCACACAGATTTAGGGGTTAGAGTTCATTTAAAAAAATGAACCCATAAGATGGAGCTCAAGAAGATGGTAGCAATATTGGTCTGCACTCACAACTCACAAAGGATGGAGAAGACGGTCTCTTCAATTTTCATTTAGTTCATTCTTATATTTGTCTTTTTTGTCAGCAATTAAACTGTTGTATATTTAATTTTATTTCAAAAAATTAAGTTCGAATTTTTGATTTGAAATTAATTATCTTAAATTCTAATTATTGTCATACAATACAATTCTTTTAACTATTTCCTTTAATTATTTTAATTATACATTTAATTACTTCCAACAATCTAAAATTTCCATATTCAGAATTACTATCAAATTTGATTTCAAACCAACTTAGTCATGAATGTGTGGTGATTATTTTAAAGCTAATAAATGAATTTTTTTCAATAAGTTTTAGGCAAGTGCAAAATATGATTTTTTCACGCGTAATAACAATAATCATTAAGATTTTTATTAGGATAATTAGTGATAATAAAGATGAAAATAATAATAATAATAATAATAATAATAATAAATTCAAGATTTTCATTTTTTCCACCAAAACCATTTTTATTACTCTTACTCTTATTTTAGCACAATCAATATTATAATATCTTAATTAATAACCATTATCATAATCATAAATAAATTCTCTTAAATGGCTTATCGATTTCAAATTAGTATATTAGTATATCAATCATTAATCATTATTTACTACTGTCTTACCATGTAGATTTACTACATAATGGATAATATTATGACTTGAATCAAATAAAATTATAATTAAAATAGCTCATACAAAAAATATCAAAACTAAATTATCAAGCTTATACAAATGAAGTAATAAAGTAACCAATTAATAAATTAAATAACAAATAATTTATCAGTAAATCATCCGCATTTTTAAATTTTAATAATTGTCCCTTTTAATCGAACTCAAATTCAAATTCAAATCTAAATTTATTCGAATAATACAAAAATTCAAAAAATAATATCAAATAAAATTGAATCATTATTAAATAATAATCTAATAGTATATTGTGATATATATCCCTTATAACATATTTAAAAAAGGAAATTGAGATACGATTGTGTAATTTTTTACTCAACATATTCTATTTAATCAAGTATAAAAAATATATACAAATAATGTAATCAATTAATAAATTCAAATTTCAAATAAATCATAAGTAAATCATAAAAAAAAATAGTAATTACCTTCTCTAAAATTCAAATAAATATAGTTAATCTAATATATATAATATTATAATATGTATTAATCCATTAATAATAATAATAATAATAATAATATATTGTAAAGCAAGATTTTGTTTTTTAATTATCTTTTTAACAACTATAATTCAAGTATTCCCATAAATAGATCAAATCAAATATAAACTAATTAAATCAAATGATAATGGTACTAATTATGTTATTTATAATTAGTTTACTCACACTAAATCAAATCAAAATTTAAATAATATTAAATCATACCTAAAATATCCATCAATCATGATATTGACAACAATAAATTTATTATTATTATTATTATTATTATTATTATTATTATTATTATTATTATATTATTATTATTATTATTATTGTATAAAATAATCTCATGCATTATGAATCATGTCACATATCAACACGGTATTCATTTTCTTTCTATCTAAAATTATCTTATTTTCATATCAATAAAAATCAAATTGATTTATACTTAAAATATCATACGAAAATTATAAATCTTATACAAAGAAAGTGATCAATTAATGAATTTAATATAATAAACAAATCGTAAATAAATTATCTAAATATTTGGAATAAAATTTTATTATCTTCAATCAAACTCAAACTCAAACTCAAATTCAAATTCAAATTCAAATTCAAATTCAAATTCAAATAAATTAGCTCTTGATCTCAAATTTAAAAATATAATGAAATGTGTTTCAATTGATTTCACCTCAATATTCATTTTTATATTAAAATTTATAAGAAATGATCTAAATAGTTTAAAGACATTATGATATATAACCTCAACTTCAAGGGTATAACCCGTGCATTGCACGGGTCAAACATGCTAGTATATCATAAATTATTATTTACTTAATTGAAGTAATAATAGTTTATCAAAACATGATGAATTATTTAGAATTTTAGATATTATTCTGTTATTTATATATTGTCAATTATTTCAAATAAGATCAGATATACGATGTACTACCTCCGGACTCAATTATAAGTAAAATTAACTAATTTCACACTTATTAAAGAAGTTGTTTAATTTTCATTAAAAAAAAAGGAAGTTAGTTAATTTAGTTTAATGGTCTTGATTTATGTTAAAAAAAAAGAAGTTATAATTACTAAACTACCCTTTAATTATCTCGGGAGTGTATAATACTCTTGGAAAAGTAAAAGGAGAATTTGTTGGATTGGTTAATTTTCGTGACTTTTGAAATATTGACATTAAATAGAGTTGAGTTGGTTGGATTTTACTATATTAGAGTCAAAAAATATAGATTTTTTTTTTTGCTTATAATTGAATCCAGAGGGAGTACAACATAAGAAAAAAATCTTTTCAAATCACACAGTTACATATAAACAAAATATGAGAAAAGATCTTTTCCATTGAGAAATAGAGATGTCCATTAGTATAGTTTTGGAGAAATAAATGAAATGAACATGTTACACATAGTGGAGAATACCGATTTATTTCTCTAAAACTGTAATAGAAATATCAATTTATCATAAGATGTGGAGTGGATCTTTTCTCACAAAAAAATATGGAGGGATTAGACAAAAGGTCATCGACGATTTATAATGTAATTCAAAGAAACTGATAAAGAAATTATTATTTTTGGCTGTCATAACATATCCATACGTATAAAACAACACAACCCTATAAACTAGGGGTGGCAAAGTGGGCCGGACTGCCCCGATCCGACCCGACCCGCCACAAACCCGTCATTAGTGTGGGGCGGGCGGGTTGACCCGCCATCTGGAGTAGGGTTTAGCACCCCAACCCACCTGTTTTCTGGTGGGTTGGCGAGTTAACCCGCCAAGGAGAGAAATGTAATAAATGGGTTGTGGATTGGTGAGTTGACCCGTTAAAAAATATAAAAAAAACAAAAAAACAAATGTTAGATAAATAAACAATGCAATAATAATGTATCCTTAAATCGGTGATATCGCTTTTGCAACATCAAATATTTAACATGAATCATATTAAGATAAAAAAAAATCAAGAATACTCATTTAAATTTTTTTATAACAGAAGGAAATTACAAAACTCATTTAAAATTTAAATCATGTACCATATTGTCATATCATATTGTAACAATGAGTGAGACTCTTCGCATATTATCTATTACTAACATAACGTTACGGATTAGGGACATGCAATCACTGAGATGAGATAACAAAATTAGAAAATAAAAAGCTATTAATTTTTTTTTAAAAAAGGCAAACGGGTTGGTGGGCTATCCCACCCAGACCTGCATTTAACCCATTTTTTTGGTGGGCTGGATGGGACGGGTCAAAGCGGGTTGATGGGTTTGGGACCTCAACCCAACCCACCAAAAAAGACGGGTTAAACGGGCCAACCCGACGACTCCAACCCACTTTACCACCCCTACTATAAACCCAATGACTTGCCCCATAAAATAGCCATGTATACTAGTCACACAATCATTTATAACGACTATGTGTACGTTCGATTTTACGTTCAACACACCAAAATCACGTTCATAGTTAATTTTGCAACTTTTATGCTGCCCAACATGAAAGCAAAATTTGATACGTTGATGAAAGTTTGTTGGTGAACGCAAAAGCAAATATAACCTATGTTACAAAGCTACACAACCTGTATACAATATCACACAATGGTGTGATAACTTGGCTCTCAAATAAATTTCCATCTCTCTCCTTTTGTTCCTTCATTTCCATGCACACAGAGACACATGTTTATGAATAAATATATGCAAATCATTAGTATTAAAATGTATTGTATTGAATGAATTGTTAAAAAGGTAACATTTTATGAAGGTAAGTATTCAGTCAAAAAAAAAATTTATTGAATGAATTGTTAAAATATAACCTTTCTTTGAAGGTATATTGATGTAGAGGTTTATGAATTGATGTATATACCTTTTTTCAGCAATACATCGATGTGATATCTAGTGTACATTGATATACACGTTTATGATGGTTGGTTTTTCTCTCTGTTTTTAGCTGTTGCTTGTTATAATTAATATGAATCAATTCTATTTAAGTTTTTTTAATATGTCTTTTGCTTTTTACAAATGTGACGGCATATGGTTTTGGAGCATCGAAAAAAATTGAAAACATAAAATGTTTTCAAATTTTTTTTCTTTGTCATTTTTAGAGTTATCGAGAAATTCTTTACATTTTGTAGGTGTTGATTTGTTAGGTTCTCTTATGTGTAGAAAGTGTCTTGACACTAGGGGTGATAAAAAATATTTGACCTGTCCGAAACCGACCAACCCGTTAATATTTTTTTGTGAAGCGGTGGTTGAGCGGTTAACAAAATTGGTCTTAAACGGATAATTGCGGTTGAGCTCAGTTTTGAAAATTTTCATCCATCGGTACCCAACCCGACCCACTACTAACAAAAAAAAAACATATTTGTTGATTTATACATTAGTGGGCGAAGGCCCAATTCTTACCTTCCAGCATTAGGAAACATTACATGGTGACCCAATACTCACAACCCTCTACTTGACTTCCTAAGTACTATCTCCTTCTGATTGAAACATAAGTTAACAAATTTTTTTTTTTTTAAGCAAGGTGACAAGTCACCATAAATTTATTAATAAAATAAAAAAAGAAAACAAGAACATGGGGGACATAAACTAAAACCCATGCAAAATAAACGAGTATCAAGCATACCTAGAATTAGGTTTTTTATTCAGTCTCAGGTTATACTTCTTCTGAGATTTGGACGTAACTACCGTGAAACCATCATCAACAACATTATCATTATTCTGTTCTCCTACCTTAGCAGGACTTGTATCTTTTTGCTTTTCCAACCAAGCAGATAAAACCTTAAAATCATTTTGAACAACAGTTGGAAAAGCGCTAAGATCTTGAACATAAACTGGACTTGAGGAAATCTCAGGAGTCTCAAGATTCTTACCACTAACTGTTAAATCACAGGTAGCCTTGGAATGCACGAACACTGGAGTCGGAGTACCCTTCGAATGCTCGGGCACCGAAGTATCCTTGACTGTAGAGTCCACATTAGTTTCAGCAGAAGTTGAGAACTTCTCTGTAGAGCCATTGGCAGCATTTGTTGCAACCGAAGATGAGTTCTGTGGAATGGAATTTGAGACATGATTAGGGGATGAAGGTTCCTCATAGACTGTCTCAACCGATTCACTATCACTCAAATTTCTCGGTGATGTATCATTCTGCCTATCATCTGGTTTTTGCTCTGGAACCTTAGGGACATAAGCTAGCTTAGTCTTCTGCACCAAAGGTAGATCATTTTGCACCATGTTCTCTTTGGCAATTTGTTTACAAGTCGTAACGAAATGCCCAATTGAATTACAATGAGAACAAAACGAAGGAAGCTTCTCATATTCGATACCGACAGGAAATGCAAAACCTTCAGGTTCTACCATAATCTCCTTGAGCAACTTCCCTGTTAAATCAACATCCACTAAGACTCGAGCATAGTGACCATATGCCCGAGTACGAGTAGCTTCATCCAAACTTATTGGAGTACCTAACCCGCTTGCAATTTCAAATAAAAATTTTGAGCGCCAATATTCCTGTGGCAAGTCATGAATTCTAACCCAGCATTGAGCATGAGACTGTTTCTGCTTAGCAGGAATGAAATCAGGAGACCACTGAAAAAGACGTAATAGCCCTGGTTGAAGGTTCCAAGCCCCAACAGCCAAGACACTACGCAAATCCTTTTGAGAAGCAAAACCGAATTCATAGAATCCCTTTCCTAACAGAATCATCTTCCATTGACCCAAAGGCTTCCATAGTTTTGAAAGTTTGTCACGTAGGTCAGAGATCTTTACAGGGACATCACCCTTCAACAACAACAAGCGGCCATGAAGGTTGTTTTTGCAACCTTCCAACCCCCTTTGATATTCATCCTCGGATATTTTGATAGAGATAGAGTTTCCAATAACGCACGGCCGAGGAAGCTGACTAATCGGGATGTCAAACGAACCATTCAGAGCTTGGGCAAAATATTTTCGTTGTGGAATCGATGGAGAATCCGGATTAAGAAATGTCCAAGGACAAGCCATGAGAACAAACCAAACTAGAAACGCTCCAAACAATCACCAGGGATGCACACGAGATGGCGACCTGCTTGCAACCGAACCAGAGACGCAGAACCGAAGATGGCGACTTGCGCCTGCAACAGAGCCGGAGAAGGCGACCTGTGCTTGCGGCAGAACCAGATCGGACCGTCGCGGTGGCTGGGTGCAAGGGAGTCGATGTCGCGTGCGGAGAGTCACACAAGAAACAGGGCATTCGAGATAGAGAAGGAGGGACGGCGCCGCAGTGAAGGCTGAAGCCATGCCGTGCAGGAGTGGGGCGGCGGGACTAGGGCATGACGGTGAGGGTTCCGCCTCATTGAGGTCTCTTAATGAAGCTAAAATCCATAAGTTAACAACTTATCATATCCAATTACCCACACAGAACACGACTTCAACCCTCCACTTGAACTTTGGAACCCTAATATCCTTACCCAAAACGCAGCGCTGCCACACCTTTCCCTTGCCCTCTTCAAGTCTTAGCCACGCCTTCAGATCTCTGCCATGTCGCGCGTCTTCCCCCTGCCACCACGCCTCGCCTTCGTTGGTTCTGGTCTGCCGCCACGTTCTTCCTGCTGCTCGGTTCGTCCTTTGTGCCAGATGTGCTCCGCCGCTTGGTCCTGGTCTTGGTTCATCCTCTGTTTGTTGTTTGATTTTAGGGTTCTTGTTGGTTGTGGTTGTAGATCTAGGATAGATCTACTCAAACGGATCGGGTTTGGGCTCATCTTCATGTAGCTTTTTCTTATGTTCTGCACGCCCTTTGCTTCTGTTAGTCCCCTTCTTCTTTTATCCAAATCTGTGCAAACCCGACCGTTGACCCGCCCAATCCCGTCACCCGCCCAATCCGATGGTACAAACGGGTGTAAATGGGTGAGGCATTTCCATTGTCGGTTTGGTTCGGATTGACCTGTTTAGACCTGAATCCGACCAAACCCAACCGCCACTCAGCCTTACTTGACACAGATTTGGTAGAATGTTTTATCTCATGGATGTCGCAGGGCTATATACTGATGCACAACCTGGGCAAAGATGTGAAATGTCTTAAAGAGCGCTAGTGATCTAAGCTACGAAATGTCTAAAAGAGAGCGAGTAACCTAATTCGTCACTCAACCATTGGTATTTTGATCAATTTCTTGTTCCCATTTGATTGTGCATCAACA
Source organism: Echinosophora koreensis (assembly GCA_035048595.1). Taxonomy (NCBI): domain Eukaryota; kingdom Viridiplantae; phylum Streptophyta; class Magnoliopsida; order Fabales; family Fabaceae; genus Echinosophora; species Echinosophora koreensis. The sequence goes on from JAPCYP010000103.1 coordinate 339,317, forward strand.
AAATGAAAGGTCGGTGATTATTAATCCATCCATACTTTTTAGTTAAAAGCTCTTGGAGATGGTAATTAGGTTTCAATCGGCACGTTTGTGTCAATATTATTACCCACATCATTGTAGCAAGAATAAAAAAGGATGAAAACTCAGTATAAAAAAATATAAGAAACATCTGCATCTAAACACAACATAGTTGTACTGGTAACAATCAGTGGCGGAGCCACATTTGTGTAAGGGTGTGCAGATACACCCACTAAGTTTTATGAAATTATATTTAATAACTTGAGGTTTTTTTTTTTTTTGGCTCCCTTAATTTTATATATTTGCACTCACTGATTTAGTGATACTTGATAATCAACTTGAGACTTACATCATTGATATGCATAGCAATGTTGAATTTTCATATTTAAATGGAATCGATAATCTTTCAAAGAAGTTGATCGAATTTGGAAGACATATTATTTATTCATTAATTTACCTTCTTTTGAAGTTAGCAACGATTTTGTCTGTTATCACAACAAATGTAAAAGAACCTTTTCTGCTGTTAAGATCGTGAAAAATAGGTTGCATAATCGAATGGAAGATGCATGGATGGATGATTGTCCAGTGTCTTATATTGAAAGCGATTTGTTAAATAACATTGACAATGAGCTAATAATTCAATGATTTCAAAACATGATATCATGTAAAGCACATTTATAAGATATGTAATTTATTTGATTAAATATATTAATTTCTTTTTGGTGAACTAAATGTATTAAAATTTTATGATTTTAACATTTATGTATTTATCTTCATATGTATAATAATAATTTTTTTTTTTTCTGAAATAGATTGCTCCCACTGACTCAGGGTCCTACATCCGCCACAAGTAACAATCCATGCACAAGAGATGGTTGTGTTGGAGAAAATATGAAAGAATGACACAAATGTGTCTGCTAACTAAGTGAATTTGATGCGCATCGATGTATGGTTGACCTAGGTGAATAGTATGACATAACCCTCGTTTAATTACTTTAGTCAATAAAACTAGGTTGTTTTATTATTCATACTTAGTATTTAGGGAAGATCTATAATATTCATAAATATTAATGTGAGACCAATCTTCACTTAAATGTATGTATAAAAAATCTAGATTACACTAAATCTTGGCTAATAGGTAATAATTTTTTAAAAACAGGAGAAATTTTAATAAATTCAACTCATTTAAACAGTTCATAAAATTATTTTTTTTCAATATAAGAGTACATTAAAGACGAATTGTAATCTTGATATTTGAATTTGTTTCTTTATCTCAGTGGTCAATATTACTTACCACATCAATCCACCGTTTATATTAATAAGTAATATTTAAGTTAATGTATTATAAGAACTTATATCAAAATAAATATGCATTGTAGAAAAAAAAATTCTTTGGAAATCAAAATCCACATAAAAGGAGTCATAACAAGAAAATAACTAGCATGGGCAAGGTAGACACTAACTAGCGTGAGCTTTTGGCCGATGCTATAATTAGCATCGATCATTTAATGAATGTTCTTAGTTGTTACTTAGCTTCGGCCACGTTGAGGTTGACATCAAACGTTGCAATGAGAAATTTAGTATCGGTCACGAGGCCAACGCATGACCAATGCTTAAATGGCCATCGATGTCTGTTTTAAAAGTTATAGCGTGGACTTTTGGCCAATGCTAAATAGTTGTTTTCTTGTAGTGAACTTAGTAAACAAATACATAATAAAATTTATATATTTGAATTCTTATATTATTTCTTATATAATAAAATGAAGAAAACACACTTCTTAAATATATTATTTTTATCTTAACAAGTAAAATACAAGAATGATATAAAGATTTTAAGATGTAATTGTTGGGGTTTTCATGAGATAATCCTCTTTAAAATCATATCTCAAGGCGGAAGAAAACCAACCCATGGATCGCGTATTACAAAAACATGAATGACATAAAGGGCTATTTGTGTTTACCTTTTGAGCGTGCTTTCACTGTGATCACAAGTGCCACAAAGGAGAAGCACCTCTACTCAGTCCACGCTAGCAAATGGGTGTCGGAGCTTTGCGTCCTGTGCTAGCTGACGGCTATAGGAGGCAAGGTTAGCAAGACTAGGTTTAAAACAAGACTAATGTTCTATTTTTTTATATCGTGGACCGAATGGAGTATGAAACAATCTACCCTCTCGGCTTATAACAGCATCTAAAATTAAATCCCACGAGATTTCTTGCCTCAGTGTTGAAAAATGTTCTACATTAATCCCATGACACATTAATTTGTCGACAATTGCAGATTTGTTTGCTTGTATTTTCAGACTCGGAGATGCACGAGATTAAATGATTAATGACATGTGTGAAAAGTCACGCTTGCATATTTGACTGATTTAATGCAGGTCTCATCTTCTCTAATTAAGACTCCTACCAATTTCGGACATGACACCTACTTGATCAGGATTGTTGGTCAAATTTAAAAAGAATGGTAACGAATGTTCGTAAGATATTATTTAATAAATTAATAAAAAAAAATTTATATAAAAAAATGATATATTTAAGATATAGAAAAATGTTATTAGAAATTTTCAATACAAACTTTTTTTTTATTCATTTTTTAACCAATATTCTTGGATCACTTGTTAGCACGACCCTATATTTAATTTATAAATTTTGTAATAAAAATATGTGTGTGTATATATATATATAATACATTTTGTCATATACCAGCACTACGTTGATCTGAGTGGAACTGAGCTCAGATCCTTAAAGTAAGGTCTCGAGTCCGAGCCTTGTGGATGAAAAAAAAGTAGTTGGGAGGATAAACCCCACTAAAGGTGGCCAGCCAGTTTCCCGACGAAGATTAGTCATTGGCGAAGCCAATTGATACTTCACACCTACCTATATAATGGTAACAAAAATTAATACATTTTGTCATATATGTATGAAGTGAGTGTTGTGATATAACTATCATAATTCACTTCCTCTTGAATTGTGCTACTTTAATTTCCATCCACTTGAATTAATATTTGGAAATTTGAATTGATTTTTCCAACAAATCCTCCTTCAATTAAAATTTCCAAAATTTGACAACTTCTCAAAATTTAATCTTCCATTCATTTTTTTTTACCATCGCTTTCCCTTCTCATGGCTTGGCCTCTTCGTCATACTTGTACCGCCGTTGTCTATCATCCACAACGGAACACGCCGCCAAGCTTCAACATTGCTAGGAAGACTTTCAACACAAGGGACCCCACACATGGATCCAACGACTACCGCCTTCTCTTCAATAAGTGTCCCAACCAAACCATCGGCTCTGATACCACTGTTGGGTAAAATCGCACACGCCAACGGATTTACCCACACGCCCAAGGATTTTGGATGAGAACACACACAAACACGCCACAAAGAAAGCAATTGAGAACACACAAGAATTAACGTGGTTTGACACCTCTTGCCTACTTCCACGGAAACACCTCAACAAAGTGTATTCACTATCTTAAATATGATTACATGATTTGTAACCCTCCCCATTTTGTGTATCACCCTACAAACCTGAGTACCCCACTCAAAGAGTTACAAGGAATGATAAACACTCATCTCACTACAAATGATCACCCTACACTTGGGGATGCTTTCACTCTTCCCATGATCACCCATACTAGTCCTCCTCTCTAGGACATGGTAGGGGATGCCTCAACTCTTAACATTATCACCCTTTATATAGTGAAGGGATATGGCTTCATCATGAACATGGCATAGTGGATATTAATTGCTTATCATATTTTCAAGATCATTAATATCCACTCCTTCCTCCAAAGATGAATGTAAACTCCCCATGAGTCAAAACATTGAACTTCACTTCCTCTTGAATTGTGCCACTTTAATTTTCATCCACTTGAATTAATATTTGGAAATTTGATTTGATTTTTCCAACAGTTTTGCCCTTTTTTTTAAAGCTTAACCTTTTTTTAAGTATATTAAAGATACAAATACTTAATAATAGATTCACTTAAGAGTTGAACTGTGATATATTGCGAGTATAGAAAATTTTGCACTGTCAACTAATTACAAATCATCTTATATGTAATTTTTAAAATAGTTACGATTCAAATCAAATAATTTTTTTTAGTCAAATCAAATAGTTTTAATAATATGACAATTTATAACTGATTGATAACTTAAAAAATCTTTGACTTAACGGAGTGCATACCAATTAAATCCTTTACTTAATTAATGAAGAATTCACCATAAATTCTTATATATTCTCAACTCAATATAAAAATATCTTGTTTCGTGTTTGTGCATATGTACTAGTTATGTCAAATTCACTCTCTTTCAAATTTTTTATTTTTACTTTTTTTTGATATTGATCGCTCTCTTTCATTTTAACTATATTTTTAAGGAAATCATTAATAAGTATCTTAAAGCATTGATTAAAAAATTAAAAATAAAAAAGTTTTTATAAAAAGAATGATATATTTACTATATTGAAAATTTTAAAGTTATAGTTCTCAATTAAAAAATTGATTTTTCAACGAAAATCCTTATAGGATATCGTAATTAGCATTTCTTATATTTTATTCTAAAAACACACTTAAGAATTATTCTTATATCATTATATATGATATTGTGTATAAAAATATATATATGATATTCTCGTCTTAAGAAGTCAAGTAAATATTGTTTCAAAAAATAAAAGGAAAAAGAAGTCAAGTAAATATTAATATTTACCAACATGTGTTAATTTAAATGAAAGGGACTCCAATCCAACAAACCTGTGGTATTAAGTTTTATTTCGAAATTGATACATATGGAAAAAAAAATGTTATTGAAAGTAATCTTATTTAAACGTCTGGCCATATCTTATAATATCAATCTTTTATCTATCTAGACTAGGCATGCAACGAGCCCTGAACCCGCACGTACTAACCCGAGCCCGTCCCGACTTTGACGAGGAAAACCCACCTTGACTGGGAATGGGCCCATCCCGCCCCGCCTCGATCCTGAACCCGCCCTGCGCTGATTACCTAATTATAATAATATCTTCATATATTTATATAGGGTATTGTATTTGTTTTGATTGAAAGATTCCATTCTGTATAAAAGAGTACTTTTTAAAAATAAAAAAATTACAAAATATTTGATTGTGCTTTTATTATGGTATTTTGATGCTATTAACATTATCTGAAGCATAAAGAAGTGCTTCTAAAGCATTAATTTCGTTTTAATTTGTAGCTAAAAAAAATCTAAGTTCCAGTTTTTGGTTAATTGTTTTAATTGTCTGAAGGTTTTATTTGTTTATTTTTTGGAAGTAAATTTTTGAGTTGTTATTTTCAATTAAAGCAAAATAATTTTTAAATTTGGTTACTCATTGATGAGGACGGGGACCCGCAGGAGAACCCGACCCCCACTGAGGGCGGGGATGTGGAACTATTTTCCAATCCCAAAGGATAGCGGGATAGGGTTGGGGAAGGCAAACACCGCCCGGTTGTCAACCCTAATTTAGACAAAAGATATTTAAGAAGAAAAAAAAAACATTAATCTATATTTTATTGGATGTTCATCAATAATTTTTTACTGCACTCCAAAACATAATTGTTTTTGCCTTTTTTTATCCTTTTGATAGAAGAGCACAAGGTCATGAATCATGATAGCAATGACAGAACGAAAAATAATTGCAGAATGCGTTGAAGTTGAATACACTACGCTAATTATAATGCTAATGAGTATCCTTAGGCTAGGACATTATTTAAAAAATCAAGAAAGAAATTTTGTAAGAGAAATTGTGTATTTAGAATATTGAAAAGAGTTACACTTAAATTTTCTATACAAATTTTCTTTTTATGTGTTCCTTAACCAACGCTGTCAAGACACTCGTTAGCAAGATCCTTATATTATTCATTAAATATTATTGCAGTTGATCACAATTAAATGTTATAATTTATAATTTTTTTGACTGGAATTTTTAATTAATAATATTGATATTGATTAAGGTATGATAGAATAAATTTACATTAAAGTGGAAAGTGGAAACCCAACCAATGCAGGGGGATAAATAATAATAAATTTTGAGTTTAATTTCTATATACTAACAATGTAAAAGAGTTTTATATAGATATTCAATAATATTTTGACACATCACTTTCATCGTCATTTCTTTCTTTTAATTATTAAATTAAAAACACAAATATCAAAATATAAATGAATGTCTATGTAAAACCTTTTATAATGAAAATGCATCTAAGTTTAATCCATAAATTTTTATTGCACAATCTGTTGCAACAAGAAAAAGAATAAGAGATTTGGGGGTAGGAAAATTTGGCCGACTTTTGAATGGACCCCACAGACCCTCTCCACCCACGGGGGGTGAGAAACCCGACCAATGCAATGCAAGACCATAACATAACCATGAATGAAGTGAAACCTCAAAACAAAAACAGCTGTAATAATCAAACAAAACAGCGTCAGCAATAAAACAACAACGCACAAAGAAACATCAAAGTCAATAAGGGGTAACTTATGCCTTTTAGCACCCATTGCAATTGCAACACAAAGACTTTCTCAACAATACCCGACGGTTACTTATTTCATTAAAAGAGGTCCTTTTTCTTTTATGGGATAATAATATATAATATATTTTCTGTGTTCTTAGTGATTGTGTGTCAATTCTCTATATTTATATCTGAGGGTGGACGGCAGAATCAGAGACGACCCAGTTCCTCTACAGATCTTCCCTTTCATTTTCTTGGGAAAAGTTGAGAGTTTTTGATCGGTAAGTGAATTTTTGGATTACAAGTTTATCATCTGGATGTTGTAAATTTCCCCTTTTTTATTTTGTGGATGATAGAATTGCTTGTTTGAGTAATCAGGGGAGGGGGGGTGCTGCTAATTCGGAGTTTTTGTGATTTTTGGAAAGTTGTGAAATTTTTCTGACGTTGGTTTTTTGTGCAAATTTTGTGTTTTGAAGATTGGCAGAAGATTTAGATGTTGAGTAATAGACGGAAAAGGTGAGGTGGGGCTGAATTATATGGATAATCTCTGTTGCTTCAACTCTGTCAGTCAGGTAAGGATTTATGCTCCCCTTTGTAATTTTTTTACCCTTTTGTTTTTGGAATAATCAATTTCCATGTATATACTTTTCCATAATCTTGTAGGAGTTTTCGTTTGGAATTTAGAAGGGCCTTAGGAGTTAGGAGGCATATGATCTGGTTAGATGTCATATATCATTTGTGTACTTGAGGTATAAGTTCTGGTGGAGTAGTCAATGGACTCACGACTTTTCCAAATTTAATTTTCCTAAGCTTATTTGGTGAAAAACAACTGGTGAAACTGTAGTTAGTGGTAGAGGGAGATCAAGAAAAATTACAGGCGAAGCCATTAAAAAGGATTAGATGGCCCTTTTGAAGACACAATTTATGACAAATCACAATGGTGGTGTTTGATCTTAGTAGCTGACTTCACCTAATGGGTGTTGTTGTTGTTCTAAGCTTATTTGATGAAAAATTTGAAACACAGATTTTTTTTTTTATGACTGTCAAGGATCAACTCTTACAAAAGTCTAAGTTGTTAGGTACAAGCCCATAAATGGTTTTATATCTCTATTATGTCCCCTCCCCTTAGGTAAGAACCCTTTGGGCTTGAAGTTTGGACATTGCACATGCCATTTTATCTTGCATTGACATTTAATTTAGTTATAAAGAATGGTAGTGCTACAAAGGATTTCTATTTAATTATAGAATTATACTAAGGGTCAATTTTGAGCCCTTATCTTTGTACCCTAGTTTTGCTGACACTTTTTAAGTATATCTAGGAGCCAATGCCTCAATAATGTCTTTTTTGCAGATGATATAGTCTTAGAGGGAGAGTCGATAGAGGGAATAATTGGTAAACTATAGTTGTGAAGAGAAGCTTTGAATCATATGATTTTCAATTCAGTAGAAGTATACGGAATGCAAGTTCAACAAGATGCACCCTTGTATTGGCTTGGATGTGAAAATTGGAGATCATATCATACCACAAGTCAAACGGTTTAGATATCTTAGATCTATCTTATAAATTCACAAAAATAGATGAAGATATAAATCATTGGATTCAAGTTGGGTAGTTGAAAGGGATAAATGCTTTAGGTGCTATTTGTGATCAAAAGGTGCCTATGAGACTAGGTTGGACTGTAAAATGCCATCAAGAGCACAGGCTAAGTGTTGCAAAGATGGGAATTTCGAGGCAGACGAGTAGACATAGAAGAAAAAAAAAATAGGATCAGGTATGAATTCATTAGTGAGAAAGCAGGAGTAGAACTTATTGAGGAAATGACAAAATAATCTTGCCTAAGGTGGTTTGGGCATGTAAGGATAAGACTAAGAGAAACCTGGTAAGAAGAGTTGATTAGATATCAAGGATAGCTCAATTTTCTTTGGGGTTAGGAATAGAATTATTAATGGCTTCAAAAAGAAGATCTTGTTCTTTTGTTAAGACACTACTTTCTCTTGGAGAATCTGATTTTCCTTTAGTGCTAATATTGTCATGTTGGATCCGGTTAGATCTTCAGAAGATTCATCATCTGTCTCTTCTTCAGATGTTTCAATTAAAAGGTTATTAATTTGTTCTTCCACAGAACTCAAGATTTAGGGATTTTATTTTTCTTTTCAACCTACAATATTTACTAATATGGCCTGGTTTGCCACAGTTGTAACAAATTATAGGTTTTCTAGGGATCTTAACATCAGTTGCTGGTTTAAACTCTTCTGTTATTGTATTTTTACTTCCATATCTTTAGGTGGTGGGAGGACGTTCTTCATGTAACTCTGGCAAGGGCAAGAGCCAGCAGTCCCCAGCCAAGTATGGCTTTAGCCTAGTTAAAGGGAAAGCAAACCACCCGATGGAGGACTATCATGTAGCAAAATTTGTCCAGTTCAAAGGGCAAGAGCTAGGACTTTTTGCTATATATGACGGACACCTGGGAGACAGTGTACCAGCCTATTTACAAAAGCATCTCTTTTCTAATATCTTGAAGGAAGTGAGTTGCTGAATCGAACTATGTATTGGTTTTTACCTTAATCGCATTTTGATTTCTCTGGAAACGGGTTTTCTTCCTCTATTTTATGTTGCATATAGCATGACAATTCTTGTTCTATCCCCAACTTTCCGTACTTTTTGGCAATCGATGTCAACCATATAAAAAAATATTCCATTTTTGTTTGATGTCTTGTAAGGATGGGTAATAGTAAATTTGGCTTAAAATTGTTGGATTTTGTAATGCCTTTTGCCATAATTTTATTTATGATTGATTATCCAGGAGGACTTCTGGGATGATCCATTCATGTCCATTTCTAAAGCTTATGAAACAACAGATCAGGCAATTCTTTCTCACAGTCCTGATTTGGGGCGAGGAGGATCAACTGCAGTTACTGCAATTCTCATAAATAATCAGAAACTATGGGTAGCCAATGTTGGAGATTCACGAGCGGTTCTATCAAGGGGAGGGGTGGCTGTACAGATGACAACTGATCATGAACCCAATACTGAGCGGGGCAGCATTGAGACCAGAGGTGGCTTTGTCTCAAACATGCCAGGTTCTTCAATTAACCTTGAGGTCTATGAGTCGTTTTAGATGTTCAATGCTGATTTTATGTTTTCATACTATGAGATTTTGTTCATGACTTGTGCTGGGGAATAATATGCATGGTATTATGTGCCTCATTTGCCTTTTCTCAGATCACAGTATGTGTGAGAGAGATGGTATCGTGTTTCTTATTTGCTTTTTCAAATTATAATATGAATGAGAGAGGGACAGGTTATGATTATGCTATATGCAGGATTTATATTCACTGAAAAAATAAAGGATGGAGTAAGTTAAAAGGTCATCCATTGTATTGTTAAGTTTGAGTGGTTATAGTATTAATTAGTAAAGTAAGCTGCAGTCCTTGCGAAATAAAAGAATGGTTTTTTGTCCGCCGCTTTTGTATCCAAAATGTGTTGCATATGTACATATTTAGGGTCTAATACCCTAAGAGACCTGGATTTTGTCGAAAGCAATTACATTTGATATAGCGCCACCAGTCTGATTAAATAGATGATTGGTTCATATTAGATAGCTAAATAGACTGCCTATCAGGTGGCTATGGGTAATGCATGGTAACTTCACTACTGTTGAATTGGACGGTTTTTGGTAGGGAAGAAGGAAAAGTTCGAAAAGAAACTCATATTAATTCTAAATCAACCTCACTCAAGGTCTAAAACAGATAGGGAGGGAAAGGGAACAAGAAGAAGACAGAAAGAAAGATAAGGAAGGAAGGAAGGAAAAGAAAAGAAAACTGTTCTCCATCCTCATCTCGTGATCAAATCATACACGTCCTACTTCAATCCTAAAAACTTTTGGCAGAAATGTCATGTCTTAAGTTGATTGGTGTTTTATAGTCTAATTCAGGACATTAAAAAATTAAGTTGTTCCTGATTCTAATACCTGCCAGAAGGACATACTCCTTTCATGTAATCCAGTCTGAGTTGTCTGTTTCGGCCAGATCTAATTTGTTAGGAAGCTTGCTAAATTTGGACTCTTAGGTGCGAAGAGTTAAAAGGAGAATATGTGTGTGTAGCTTACTATGAATTAGTTTCATGAGGATCAGCATTTTTCTTGTATAATAGAAAAAGCCACTAATTGAGGATTGCCGGAATTGCACAAAGGTTGAACCAGATAGGGATAAGGTGTGAATAGTGTCATTCAAACAGAGAAGGAAGATGGGGGGGGGCACAGGAAGGTCCATTTAGGTGTTAAGCCCTATTTGCGAGTTTGGAGGGGAAGGAAAAGGAGGGGATCAAAGGGGAGGGAGGGGAGGAGAAGGAGAGTATATTCCTCTCCTTGTTTGGGAGTGAAATGAAAAAAGTGGGTTGAGGAGGAGAATGGGGGATTAATTAAAATACCCCAAAACCTTTCCCTCCAATTAATAGAACTCATAAACAAGAGGGGGAGAAAATTAACCTCTCATTTCCTTCCCTTTCCCTCCAAAAAACAAATGTTTGCGAGTTTGGGAGGGGAAGGGAGGGGAAAAAAGAAGGGAGAAAGGGATGAGGGAAGGGAAGATAGCCCTCCAAAACCCTCCAAAATCCTCCTCTAGTTCATTTTTTTAGTTCCCCCAAATTGGAGGATTTTGAAGGATTTTGATTCTTTTGTTAAAAAATAAACCTCATGCAAGATGGGGGAGTATCATTCCCTTTCCCCATCCCTTTCTCTCTTCTTCCTCTCTTCTTCCTCTCAAAGCCTTCCCCTCCAAAACTCACAAACAAGCCCTTAAGGTATATTTTCCAATTGGTGGAAAGGTGGAAGAGTTATACTTTTTGGGTACCATACAATTAATCAGTTTATGATAGTAACTGACCAAATAATGAAAGAAAATAAATACATACAAATAACGATGTCAATTTACATTCAAATTACTTGCATTTTTCCAGCTTGATTTATTGATCCAGTTTCACTTCCCCCTTGATTTACTAACTTGAGCAAATTCCCCAGTTTAATTTGGCTTTTTGCACAATTCCCTTACTCTTCCAAATTAGGGGTTCACTCTTACAATATTGAGAAGCATGTACATGGCTATTGTTTTGGTGAAAAAATAAATGCTCAAAAAGACCAATTTATCCCTTCCAATCATCAGCAGAACTCACCTTTAGGTTCAGATGTACATGCAACCTTACCCTGTGAGTGGAGAGGCTGTTTCTGTGACTTGAATACTCAACCACCACCAGGTCTCAACTTACAAATGGAAATCCAAGTTTAATTCCAAATTTCCAATGTGTTAGTTCGCTAATGCTACTCATTTGGGCCATAATTCAATCCTGTTCTGATTTACTTTGTAGAAAGGCTTCTCCAATGAGTATATGTGGTCTTCTGAATCATGATTAGCTATGCCTATGACCATATTAGTGCACATTAACGTGGTTGTCATTATGCTTTATTTTTATTTATTTTTAATTGGAGAATAAAGAACTAATAAAATAGTTTAAAATTTAAAGTTATCACTCGATCAACTATAATTAATTTCCTAGACTTCAGGATAAGGTTCATATAGTGATGAGAGACAAAACATCAAACAAAAGTTTTGGCGTGCATACATATGCAACAACACTCTCAACTCCTTTTTGTTTGAGTGTTTTCTATTTTGTAATAATTTCTTCATTTGTGGGTTATATATCAGGTGATGTTGCAAGAGTGAATGGGCAACTTGCAGTTTCTCGCGCATTTGGAGATAAAAACCTCAAAACACACCTGCGATCTGATCCTGACGTTCAGTATAGTGATATTACCCCAGATATTGAGCTTTTGATACTAGCTAGTGATGGTCTATGGAAGGTCTTCTATCAATCTCTCTTTTTATGCATTATCTCATTAAGGCTTCATCCCTTAACTTTTCCATAAGTTTCATTTTTGCCTAATTATATTTTGTTTCATTTTCGTTATAAATTTTTCCAAAATTCGATTAATTTGTCCCTTAGGAATGCTAATGGTGGCATCCTATGTATGGGCAAAATTGGCACTGCATCATGTAGAATTTCGTTTTTTTGTTATCCCAAATGTGTCCCAACAACTAATTCATTAAAAAAATAAAAAGAAAGAAAATTCATAGCTGGGTTCACTGCCAATTATGCACTTGTCCTTCATACAGGATGCCATATTTGCAAGTTCTCTTAGCATTTCTAACCGATTTAGTGGTTGGACAAATGTAAATGTTATGGAATTTTGAAAAGATTTAGGATTAAAATTAAACAAATCAAAATTATAGTTGTGCGGAAATGTAAATGTTATGCATTTTTTGCCTTTCACAAATAATAACTATTGTTGTACTTAATTTTTTTTCATTGATTCCAGGTAATGGCAAATCAAGAGGCTGTTGATATTGGAAGAAGGACAAAGGATCCACAAAGGGCAGCAAAACAACTAGCTGCTGAAGCATTGAACAGAGACAGTAAAGATGATATTTCCTGCATTGTCGTTCGTTTCAAGGGATGAAAAAGGGAACATACTTACTCCCTAAATTTTCAGGGTATATATATTTTATATATCAAGACTTCCCATATAGGGATGCAATTCCATACCCTACTCATGAAATCAATTATCCATTTGGAATTTTCTTTAAAATAGGTTTGCCCCTTCCCTTCATTATGTAAAAATTGAAGTTCTTCAAATTTTTAGGTGGTGCCATTTTGTATTTCTTGATTTCTTCGTTGTGTAGATTCATACCATAAATTTTCTTTGTAATGTGATTTATGACACGGAGCAGTGTGAAGATGGCCATAGTTTATACATTGAAATGGGATATATGGTTGTGTTATAAACAGTGTATGATATACTTGAAATGACCCTAGCTAGAGTTGTTTAATCTCCGGCTACAAGTTGGTACAGCAATTGTTTGAGACATAAACTTCTATTTTTAGTGGCAAAGGAGATGTGAATTTCTTCTTTTTGTTTGTTTGTTGAGGGGAGTTGTGTACTAGGTGGACTACCATGCATTTGCTCGGGTAACCATTTTATTAGATTAAATGATTAAATGGTGATGCTATTTATATATTTGTTTCAATGTATGTATATGAATTTTACAACCTATTTTAAGTTGATTTAAAGAAATTATATATTTATTTGAAAATATATGTATTATTATTTTACAACCTGTTTTATTTGGCTTGCCAAATTGGGCATCTAAATAGTTCTGTAACAGTTTTTGATTGTATGACATGATTATGTTGAAAAGAATATTTTTGAATCAAGAAAAAGAATATTGTTAGATATCATACAGTATACTAAGTTTTAAACTGGGATTCACAGCAATCATAATTGGGATCGTAACATTGTGGTTCTGAGAGTTTTACTATTGTATCATGATTGCAATTATATTCATGGCTGCTTCTATGGTGAGCAAGCCCTTTATTAAAATAAAAAATTGTTTTTCAGTCCCTCCCAACATTAAAAAGAATTGTTTTTCAGTCCCTTCCTCTGTTCCTCGTTAACTGCCTTCTCCTTTGTTGTCCTCGTCCCCACTGTCTTCCCCACCGCCACCATCGCCCTTCCCATCCCCGTCATCTTCTCCCTTCACAAACCTGAAAGAGCCAGAGGTGAAGGTTGGGTGGTCCGATTTGTGCAACAATCAAGGGTCCAAAAGCACCTAAAAAAACACTCTCCAGCTTTTCGAGAATAGGGGAGGCAGAAATCGCCGCCGTCCGTAGTGGAAGCCAAAGAGGAAGAGTGGAATAGAGATGGAGTCGGAGTCGAATCGAAACCAATTGGCATCAAACCAAAGATGAACACAAACAAAGGTGCTGAAGAAGTGGAGGAGGAAGAAGATCTGAAGCCAAAGGAAGGAGTAGAGGCTGTGGTGGTGGGAACTGATAAGAGAGAGGTGGAAGAAGAGGAAGGAGAAGCGAAGGAGAAAGAGAAAGGGCTAGGGGAAGGAGAATTGGCGGAGCTAGGGGCGGAGTAAGACGAGAAGAGGGAGGAGATCTGAATGAAAAACCAATGGAGGGGGAGGAGGAAGACCATGAGCGTGATGCTCACAATGGTGCTGCGTGCAGTTGGCTAGAGGAAGACGGTGGTGGCACCGCAGAGTGGTGGTTCGGGTCACCGTTCCATGGAAGGAAGAGGGGAGGCCAAGGGGGTGGGGTTGGGGGAGGGGGAGTGGGAGGAGAGAGGGGGTCTGAGAAAGAAGGAGAAGGATTGAAAAATAATTTTTTTTTTTTGCAAACAAGGGTCTTTGGATACTCTCTCACGGTGAGCAATCTGTGAATGTTGCTCACCCTAGAATTTGCCTTATACTTATATTGTTTGTACTTTTCCTCACTTTCTTACAATTATGATAAATGCAATATAAATGCAACTGTACAAGTGCAATTTAAAACCATGGAGTAACTTGATTACCATGGCCATCCTAAGAAGGGACATAACCAATTGGTAAAGCTCCGGATGATAAGTAGCGTTGAGAACAAGCATTTAGTACATTTTTGTGACCCATGTAGGAGAGACTCCATGCAAGAGTTGGTTGTCATCTTAATTACCAAACCAATATGCCAATTTTTGTTAATTTTATACAATATGCTTTACCGATGTAATAACTTTTATTTAATAGTATAAATTATTTTGACAATGCTTAGCTTACCATTTGAAGAGCTTGTTTATAAAACTTTGAAGTATATAAGCCGACTTAAAAAATTAAGTGTAAACTTTAAAAATAGAAACTACATTTTTTTGTGCTACAAAATCAAAACTACATTTGAACCAATTTAAAATGACATGAGAATGTTGCTGAAATCTTGTCTGGTTTGGAAATTATCATGATGCATACATATATGAAAATGTTGCTGAAATTTTGTCTGGTTTGGAAATTATCATTATATATTGTATGCATAATGCATGTATGTATCGTGAGTCACTTCAATTATGAAGCTACGTGACATGGATTACGAATGTGATGGTTTAAATTCTAGCAATACAGTACTCCATTTTTTTACCTTTCCTTCTCTTCTCTCTCCATTCCTATGTAAGGCATATTATAAAATATTTCTTATACCACATGTTAAAACACTATGTTTTTTTTTTTAGGGATGTTAAAACACTATGAGCTTGTTTGGGAAAGATTAATTCTTTCCCATTCAGCTGTTTTGAGATGATTTAGCTGTTTTATAAAATAATTATTGTGTTTGGGTAAAAAAATTATTTTACAAAAAAGCTTTTTACACCACTTTAAGCTGTTTTTCAACAATATGTAACATAAGACTGTTTTGATGAATTTCTTTTTATTAAACTTAAAAATGTCCAGACTTTCCCGTAACACCCCCACCCCCACCCCACCCACGCACGCACACAACAGTCGATGACTTGATTTTTATTGACTTCATTCGATGCGGTGGTAGGAATATATATACTTCTTTGTTTCTTTTATACAGTATCAAGTCAAATAAATATTAAACTGATTATATATTTCAAATATTATAATATTCAAATATCCAAAAAATAATGTTAAAAGTGATTAAATATGATTATAAGAAAAATCAAATATTATAAACAAATAAATATGATTATAAGAAAAATCAAATATTATACACAAATAAAAATTTAAGCCATCAATTCATAAATTTTAAAGTTAACATCCTATAAAATTCTAATGTTTAAAAAAATAAATATTATGAACTTTTTCACCAAATATTATAAACAAATAATTTCATACTCTTTTTCGTAATTTATTATGTAAAAATGATTATTTTTTCACCACCCAAAAGAAATAAATTATTTTAAAATCGCTTTTCAGTAAATATACCCAAACAAAAACAGATTATGATTATAATCGATTATCACAATAATCGATTATTTGAAAACAGATTATCAGTATAATCTATTTTTTCCAGCTTTCCCAAACACACTCTATGTTAATAACGTGTGTTAATTAATGTAAGTATACGTGAGTATTGAAATATTCTATATACTAAAATAAAATAGACCTATATATCCTGTATTCATACGAGTGTTAAGTCCTCAGCACTGCAGCAATTGTCTCAAGAAAAACAAGTCCTCAGCAGCAGAATTAAAAAAAAAAAAAACCTAAAAAACAGGGGAAAGAAGAACGAATATAAAGACACGTCACAAGCAATGATGTCTTTGTCTCTCTCTTCCTTCAAAACCCATTGCCTTCTCTCAGCGTTGCACCCGCCACCAAGTCACCACACTTTCTCCACTCTAAAACCCTTCAAAAACCCCATTTTGACACTTTTTCTGACCATTCTCTGTTGGTTACTTTGATTGATCATGTCTAGATCATTGAAGCTAATGAAGGAACATGCCTCCAACCCCAAACTCTGGTTGGTCATAGGAATCGGAGTTGCCGGGGTGGTGGTTCTGGCGGAGACACGGCGGAGAAGGCGGCGGGGGAACTCACAAAAACCAGACTTTGGTGCTTTTGTTGAGCGTTTTGAGCTACCTCCCTTCCCTCAGCCTCCACCTCCTGCAGCCAAGCAAACTCTCTCCGCTCTAACCTTTGCCGTCAAAGACATGTTCGTTTCTGCAAAAAAAATATAATTAGCTTTGCTTCAATTTGAGTAAAAATTTGATTTTTTTTGTTTTTTTTAATGGGGTTGAAGAGAAAGTTTGATGATAGCTATAGTGTGTGATATCTGTATATAACATTTGATTTGCCATAAAGGGCATGTTCGTTTCTAGAATTTATTTTAGCTTTGCTTCAATTTGAGTAAAAATTTGATTTTTGTTGTTGTTTTTCTTTCACGGGGTTGAAGAGAAAGTTCGATGATAGCTATTGTGTGTGATGTCTCTATATAACATTTGATTTGTCATAAAGGGCATGTTAGTTTCTAGAATTTATTTCAGCTCTGCTTCAATTTGAACAAAAAATTGACTTTTTCTCTTGTTTTTCTTCCATGGTGCTGAAGAGAAAATTTGCTGTTACCTATAGAATGTGGTATCTGTATATAACATTTGATTTGCCATAAAGGGCACGTTCGTTTCTGGATTTTTTTCTTAAAAGCTTTGGTTCAGTTTCTATATTTGTTGAGTTAAAACATTGAATTTTTAAATTTTTTTTTTTTCCTTTGCTGGGGTTGAAGAGAAATTTTGATGAGAGCTATAGTATGCGATTTTCGTTTTAATCTGGGTATTTTGCTGTCACTGATTTGGAGGATTTTTCTTATTCTGTTGTTGGGGTTGGCAGATTTGATGTGAAGGGCTATGTGACGGGGTTTGGAAATCCTGACTGGAAGAGGACACATGAGGTGGCGGAGAAGACTGCGGTTGTGGTGACGGCTCTGCTCAAGAGTGGTGCCACTTGTTTTGGCAAGACTGTTATGGATGAATTGTCTTTGGGGTAAGGAGTCCTTTTGAAGTCCTTTAGCTTTGTGTAGTCAATTGAAACAATTGTTCAAGTGTGATTTACTTAAAGCATTGTTATGTCAGGATTTGTGGTGAGAACCAGTATTATGGAACTCCAACGAATCCTCAGATGCCATCGTGTATCCCTGGAGGGTCTTCTAGTGGTTCAGCAGTAGCAGTTGCTGCAGGGCTTGTTGACTTTGCCATTGGTGAGTTTATGTGGTTAGTTACCTCTAATTGCTGTAGGGTTATTTATTATCTTTTTAGTATTTTGGTAACTCATGGGTCTGCCCTTTACAAACTAGCAATCAACACCTCTTTCTTGTATTGACAATTCTGATAAAATTGTATCATATGATTATTCTTATAAATATAATATTGAATATATGAATTTTTTAGTTGGGTTTTGAATTTCAAGTTGTTCTGTTAACTTATTCTGAACTGTTTCATAAAATTAGTTTCTTTGCCCACTGTATTTCAATTGAATTATGTATCAATTTGGTAAAAGATAAAGTTGTATCTTACAATATTTCAAATGTGTGGAACTAATGCATTTTTAATTTAAGTTTAGTCAGTAAGATTTATACTACTGCTTGGTTTTGTTGATCATTGATGAGAGAAAGTCCTAGGATTCAAATTTTCTATTTATTCTTTCTTCTTCATTTAAGTTGATAATGTATATATATTTTAACCTTTCTTTTAAAATCTCATGTGAAAAAAGGTAAAATGTATTCATATTTTGAGGAGTTTCCTCTTTTTACCTTTGTTCCTTTAATACTTGTTGCAGTGGTGAGATGAGTAGCAGCTTGCTGAAATTGAGTGAAAACTAAGTTCAATGGCTGTTGTGGTCTACACAATCAATAGCTGCATAAGTTTCATGATTCCAAGTCTTAGTTTGTTATTGTGAATTTGTGATCTCTTCAATATATTATTGCAACATAGCTTGTCATGCATACTCTGTTTCTTTCTGATCCCAGATAGACTTAATGGACACTTGCAATTTTAGTGTAGTCTTGAAGACTATTTGTTTTATTTTGCTTTCTTATATCTATATATGTGAACACGGAAGAATATTGTGTCTTTGTAGGTACTGATACTACAGGATGTGTGAGAATTCCAGCATCATTCTGTGGTATTTTTGGTTTTCGACCATCTCATGGGGCTGTATCTACGATTGGAGTTCTTCCAAATGCACAAAGCTTAGACACTGTTGGTAAGATGCATAATTGTGTATAATCGCTATGCTTTTTATTGGTCAAAAGTTATATGTTTCAAATCATAAGATTCTGCATTATCTTTTCCTTGTGACCAGCTTTATGAAAAGAAAATAGTGCAAATAGATACATGTGTTAACAAATTGACATGAGTCCTTTCGTACAATCATAAGATTCTGCATTATATTTTCCTTGTGACTAGCTTTATGAAAAGAAAATAGAGCAAATAGATGCACATGTTAATAAATTGGCATGAGTCTTCTCGTACAATGTATGGTTGGTAGTTCTTTTTTACAGTTGAAAATCTTTTGTGCATATGCACCAGGTATTATCTGCCATCCTAGTTGAAAATATTATTAACTTGTTCGTTTGATTGTTGATTACTTTATTGCACAATTGCATTACAGGATGGTTTGCCCGTGATCCATCTGTCCTACATCGTGTTGGACATGTTTTACTTCAATTGAATTCCGTGGAGACCAAAAGGTCAAGGTGTATTATATTTGCTGATGATCTCTTTCAGTTATCTAATGTTCCAACACAGAAGACAGTATATGTTATTGGTAAAGCTATTGAGAAATTGTCTGGGTGTAAGTTTCTTGACCTTTGTTGACCAATTGGTTTCAGAGTTAGTAAAATTGATTGTTAAAAATCTAGTTTTGAAAAAGAAAGCATTGATCTCTAGACTGAAAGAAAAGGAAATTTGTGTATATTATGTAGTGTTTTGATCATTTTGGTTTTGCAGATCAGGCTCCAAAACATATGAATCTTTGTCAGTATATTGCTTCTAAGGTGTCCAGCCTAAGGCTTCATGAACAATCAACACACCAACAAAATGGACCGTCTGTATTGAAAGCTCTCTCTTCAGTTATGCTTTCATTACAAGGGTATTCCATTATATGCTTCAAAGTTTTATAATTTGATTTATCATGATAGATCATGTTGTGGTTTATGCTTATCTATTTTTTCTTGTTGATTGTAGAAAATATTATTAAGATAAAGAATGAAGTTGCATGTAAGGATTAAATGGAATACAAATAAACAAGAAAACATAATATAATGAAGCTCTCCAATTTCTCCGAGTATCAACAATTGGAACACTCCTAGAAAGGCCATAACCTGAACACATGGAAATGTGTAGCGGATAAGCATAAAGCAAAAGTATGTTTAATAACATTTACATTTAACTGAAAGATCTGCAGCTGATAGCAACTACAAAGCAAAAGCTAAATTTCAATTTTAATTATAATATGATCTGAGTTTCACACATTTATACTGGATAATGGAAGCTCACATTTGTTTACAATTTGCGTTCTAATATTGAAAAAGTAATCGTTCAGGTGCCAGTAGTTGGAGTTATATTTATATTGAACTGACATGTATCCTTTGTTTAAAAGTATTAAAACACATCCACCCACTTACTAAATGGTGCACTTACTTGGATTAATCTTTGTTGCATGGTCTAAATTCTATAACTGTATAACATCACAATTTTTTTAGTTTAGAACAATTGGAAATTTATCTCAAGTTCTCAACTTTTCATTCTTATTCAACTTGTTCTGTGGAATCACCCAAAAAGGGGATATGTAATATGTAAATTATGTACAATTCTTCACCAATTTTCAATGGTGCTTCCTTTAGGAACTTACATGAATTTTGATCCTTGAGAATATTAATTACAAGTTGTCAACAAGCTTTTAGAATACATGCGTCCTAGACAATTGTTGTTTGTTAGTTACTATGTTTAAAAGCATTTCTGTGGATGCCTTGCCTCATGCCGGTGCCTGGAATATTTTTCTTAAACTATTGAAAAGTTTCCTATCAAAGGAATTGTCCATTGCAGTTAATGGTTAATAGTCTCTAAACTAAAGCATGCTATTGTATGTAATCATGTCTTATTTATATGTTTATTTATGTTTAATAGAATATATTGCATCATTGTTTTCTGTAAAGGGTTTATGTTTATTTGACTAACATGTTTTTATCTACTTTTCAGATATGAATTTAAAACCAATCATGAAGAATGGGTTAAATCAGTCAAACCCAAGTTAAGCCGTGATGTCTCCAATCGTGTTATTGCAGCCATTAATACTACACATGATAATATAAAAGCCTTGTATAAAGTCAGGACTGAGATGCGGGGTGCTTTTCAAAGTCTATTAAAGGTACTGTAACTTCTTTAGTTATTTCATCAGGAGTGCTTGCTAGTTAATGTTATCATGATTCAAACGATGTTAATGCTACTATATCAAAGAAGAAACAGAATAAAAGAGGAACTAATAAGCTGATCTTACCCTCCTTTCCTATACAGAGTTTTTGGTATGGGAATGAACTTATTTTAAAGTTTTTATAGGTGAGATTAACGGAAAACTGGAAAATAGATAAGCAAGGAGTCCAGTAAGACAATATATTCTCATCAAATTGACTTTCGGATAAAGTGGTGTGTCTTAACATGGAATTTCATTACTTATATTGGAAGATAACCTAGATCTACGATTCTCATAATGAAATGGTGAAATAATTTTGGCAAGTCTACTGTATGCATGCATGCTACCTTTTAATCTCCTGGTTTTGATTGTCCCACAGGATGATGGAATACTAGTTATTCCCACTGTCGCAGACAGTCCAGTAAAGCTTAATGCAAAGAAAGGGTTTTCTTCTGAGTTCAATGACCGAACTTTTGCATTATCAAGCATTGCTAGTATGTCGGGATGTTGTCAGGTAATTTGATATCTTTAGGCTCTAGAGGTGATAAAATTCCGTTTCTCAATATCTTGTATTGTTCTGAGACTTAGGTTGACTTATATATTGGCTTTTACATTATTCACAGGTTACAATTCCATTAGGATATCACAATAGTTGTTGTGTTTCTGTTTCATTCATCTCATTCCATGGGGCTGATAAATTTCTTCTTGACACGGTCTTGGATATGTATACGACTCTTCAAGAGCAAGTTAGTGTTGCCTCCTATTCTTCGCCATCACCAGATACCAATGGCAACATGGAAACTTCTGAACTTTTAAAAGAGAAGGTTAGTTCTCTCTTAGCATTTTCTCAGTCTGGATAGTATCTAGTAAACCCATAATGTGAGGTTGGATGCTGCTGAAAGCAGTGTTAGAGTTTCAGATTTAAATGATTTAGAGTCTTATGATGAATGTGAATATCAATTATTGCTTTCATTTCCATTTCTAGTTGTTAGCAACTGCGGACTTTATGGATCTAGTATCAACGAAATGTTTTATATTTTTATTATCTGAAGTGGGTTGGCAAACGAACTTAGCCTTTGCAACTGCTCAGCTTGGCTTAATTCAGAACTTGATTATATTGAATTTGAACTTGAATGTTGGGCTAAATTACTAATAAACTTGAACTTTAGTGTATTGATACTTGGTGTGTGGGCTCTTGATCTAGCTTATTTATTTCATTTTGTTATATTTCTACAAAGTATAATTACTGTGTAACACGAAGTTTAGAAGCAATTCTACATTATGTTCCATTCCATTTGTGCATATGATCTGTATTCTGTCATTTAGGTAATTTTAAAAAGAGTAAATCGTCAATTTGGTCCTGAATTAAACGAAATAGCAAAAAGGTCCTGAAATTGCAAAACGTTATTCAATTTGGTTCCTCCGTTAACCCCAGACTGTTAACGCCGTTAACATGACTGATGTGGCACGTTAAGTGCCTCGGTGACACCCATGTAAGCGTCCATGTGGCCTCCACGTCATAAAATGTCATTTTAGGGACCAAATCGATATTTTCAGGGATTCGCTGAGGCCAAATCCACCTTTATTGTTTCTCTTTTCTAACTTATTCGAATTAAAAAAAATATATATAAAATGAAGAGAAGAAAAGGATTAATCAGCAATTCGAAATGCTTTTCTTGCGTATTCTTGATAAACCAGCGTTTATATATAGATGTAGGAAGATTTGTTTGGAAAGTAAGAAGCCCCCCTGACATCTCTTCATATATCTTCCAAATCATTCGTGCAAGAGGTCCGGACCCTTTTTTTTATGATCCTTCGATAAAAAAATTCATACATGGTTCATTCGGGGGAGAGACCGAGCTTCAAGAAATACTGAATGGTCTTATCAATACACATACACAAATGTAAAAAAATAAAAATAAAAAAAATAGAGATTTAATGTAGATTAATCTAGAATATATATCCTCATATTCATAGAGGGAGAACCATGTAGCATCTACATCGAGAATTCAAGTATTGTTTATGTCATTAGTCCGATCCTTTGACCTAAAGTTAGGGATTTTTCAGTAGGTAATAATATCCGCGAACTGAACTGTGATCTCTCTCTCTTTGACCTCCCTTTGTTTCACGTACCCTTTCTTTTCCTTCAGTTACCTTAACAGAGGAATCAATCAAAAGGGAGGGAGATACCACTTACTGTTCCCTCTCCCCCCATCACTTGAACCATGTTTCTCTCTCTACTAAGCTCTATTTAACATCGGTATTAGTATTATGCTGCATAAAAGGTCGTTTATGCTCTTTAACCCTGTTTCTCTGGATCTGGTTTTGAATCTTTGCTTTAGAGATAGGAGAGAAAAACAGACATGACTGGCAGTAATGAAGTCAACCTCAATGAATCTAAGGTAACATCCATCTGGGATTTTTTTGTTTTGTTTTGGTGTGTTGCTTCTTCTGATCATGTGATGTGTAGTGTTGTTGATGTTGGATTATAAGGTTGAAGGGAAAAAGTTATAATCTCTAGCTTCAATAGCAAGGACTGCATATATGTTGGGGAACAACCAAGGTTGTCAAACTCGAGATCCTACCTAGGATCATTTGGTGGAAGAAAGATCGTAACTCGTGGGATCGTAACACGGATCGTAAGATCCCACCAAATAGACAAATACATATATATATACATATATATATATATAACAAAAATAAGAAAAATAACCTTAAAACACTAAAATGACTTTAATATAAAAATTTCATATATAAACAAATAAATAAATTATAAATTATAAGTCACAATCTCCATTACATAAAACAAAAAACACCAATAATTGTTTGTGTAATGCTGACGAACTAGAGGAGAAGAACCGACTCGGTGGCTATTATTTCTCAGTTTCTTGGGAAGGAAGATTCCAGTACTGGAGTATTTAAAGAAATTAAAGAATAACAAATACTAAAACTGTTAAAAAAAACTACCAAAAAGAAAGGGTGAATCGAATACCATTTAAAATATGACTATATACTAAAGTGGAAAAAGATAGGGTCGGTGGGCGGTATGTGCCTAATGAAATTCTGGTCATATTAATAGGGCAATTGTTGGACCGGATATGATTGTTTTTGGTGAAAACGGGTTGAAACCCGGAAAAGGCTCGATTACACACAAAACGGGTCGACAAATACCCAGATCGTGGCACGACAGAAGATCGACGATGTGACTGATTTTCCGATCTTCCCCGACGATCCCGCTGTGCCGGCTGTCGTTCGAGTTTCGCCACCGACGATCCTCCGAGTTAGATCGTGCATTCGACAACCATGGGAATAACATCACTGAGTTACAGAGACTTTGTTTTTTTTTGTTTTTGTTTTTTTGTTTTTTAAAGTTCAGGATCTGAAGGTGGAGGAGAAGAAGGGAAAGAGGGAGAAGAGAGAGGGGAGGTGGCCAGCTAGAGAAGAACGAGAGAGAAAGAGAGAAAGGAGTATCGATTTGATCCCTGAAAATATCGATTTGGT
This sequence comes from Echinosophora koreensis, assembly GCA_035048595.1. NCBI lineage: Eukaryota > Viridiplantae > Streptophyta > Magnoliopsida > Fabales > Fabaceae > Echinosophora > Echinosophora koreensis. The sequence goes on from JAPCYP010000103.1 coordinate 364,089, forward strand.
CCCTAAAATTGCATTCTATGACGTGGAGGTCACATGGACGCTTACATGGGTGCCACCGAGGCACTTAACTTGCCACGTCAGCCACGTTAACGGTGTTAGCAGACTGGGCTTAACAGAGGGACCAAATTGAATAACTTTATGCAATTGCAGGGACCTTTTTGCTATTTCGTTCAATTCAGGGACTAAGTTGATATTACCTCAATTTCAGGGACCAATTTGTCGATTTACTTTTTTAAAAATGATTGAGTGGGTTAACTCTAAGAAGTTTCAGTCATTTAAGTTTTCTGCTGCACTTTAGTACCATGGTCAGGGTTCTTTTGTACTTTTTTTGGTGTACATTCTTTGAACCTTTTGATAAACATTAAGGGCTCGTTTGGTGGTCAGGATAATAGAGACAGGATATGATAAGCTATCATATCCTGTCTGAAATCATTGTTTGGTGAGCCAGCAGGATAGGATAAAGCAATCCTGTCACCTATCATATCCTGTCCATCTAGTTAAAATTTTATCCTGAGGGAGGGCTGGGTTAGAACCCAGCAGGATAGCATAGGCTGATTTAAAGTATAACAAAATATAAAAATATTTTATATATAAAATAATTAAAGTATAATAAAATATAACATGGTTAACAAAAAAAGGTATAATAAAATATAAGATATTTTAAATAATAAAATATTAAAAATTAATTGTATTTTGTCATAAGGCTAATTTTGTTATCACAAGGATAATTTTATCTTTTTATATAATTTTAAAATAAAAATAAAAATATTATATGTAATTTTATAAATATTATATGTAATTTTATCACAAGGCTAAAAATTAAATTAAATATTATATATAATTCTATAACAAGGATAATTTTGTCTTTTTATATAATTTTAAAAAATGAAAAGTATAAAAAATTAAAATCTAATAAAATATGGAAACATTTAGAATAAAACGAAAATTTTAAAATTCATACTAAAATTATAATGCTATCCAGTTGGTTATCTAGTTAGCACCAAACGTCGGATATGATAACAGCTTATCCTGTTCATATCCTATCCTACTCTCTTATCCTATCTGCCCATATCATATCCTGACCACCAAACGAGCCCTAAAGGTCAACATTTGTCGATTGTGCAACTATTCTGTCGTTTATACCTGGAAATCTGTTGCAATTAATCATGAAACTGTTTTTGAATAACAAATGGATTTATTGCCATTGTTTGTTCAAACTGTTGCCATGAGTAAGCCATAAATTATCATGGCATCATTAATTTAAAAGAGCTTGAAATTAGTGTGCTTTAAGAGCAGCTTGTAGTGTAAATCTAGATTGGATAATTTGATATAAGCTACTAGAAGGCATATTTTTCAGGGAAATGCAGCCTTTAAAGGAAGGCAGTGGAATAAGGCTGTCAATTACTACACAGAGGCTATCAAATTGAATGAGATAAACGCGACTTACTACTGCAACCGAGCAGCCGCTTACCTGAAGCTAGGATGGTAAGAGGTTTCTCCTTTTTTTCAATTGGTACTTTTACCATTTCCCTGTGTGATTGGTGTTCCCCATGTGAAATTATGCAGCTTTCAGCAAGCTGAAGATGACTGCAGTAAAGCAATATTGCATGATAAGAAGGTGAGAAGATGGGCATGTCACTGGCAGTTTTATGGAAAACTTGTTTTGTAGTATCTGAATCTGATGTCTGATTCTAATTATGGCAAGTCTTACACCAGTCATAGGAATGGGGTCTCCCTAATATTATAGCAAGTCTTACATTAGATCATCTAATATTTCAAAGTGACACCAGCCTTGATGATATCTGTCTTTTGCTTGTTACATGATAATGATTGATCTAACAATGTTTAATTAGTAGATTCCTATATTTAGGGACCCTTTATACTTTGGTCCTATATGTTTTATTTGTTTTATTTCAGCCCCATATATTTGGTTCCGTCAACAACATTAGTCTTTTCCGTCAGTTTCTTCATCACGGCGTTAGTTTTAGTGATACGTGGCAAATGGACGCAGCAGCCATGTCGGATAATATGAGAGACAGAAATCAATGATAGGACTAATGTTGTTGACGGAACCAAACGTATAGGACTGAAATGAAACAAATAAAACATAAAGGACCAAAGTGAAAAAAGAAAAAATGTATAGGACCAGTCTACCTATTTTGCCTAGATTATATTACCAGCCTAATCTGTCGTGTACAAATATCTATAACACGTGCATCTGTTTTGTTAATAAGAGTGCATAATTTTTTCCATGTAGAATGTGAAGGCCTATCTGAGACGTGGAACTGCCAGAGAATCACTACTACGTTATAAGGAGGCTCTTGAAGGTGAGTCTCAATTTTTGAATAATAATTTCTTGGTTGTACTTTATAGTTGTATTGATGTAAGGTGAGTTCATTGTTGTGGCCAGCAGTTGCCATGTTTTGTGGAACTTGTCTGCTCACTTGTCTGCTGAAATTTTTTGGACTTTGTATTTCATATATCGTTAATGTTGTTCCTTTTTCTTTGCCATGTTGTCATGCTTTGCAGATTTCAAGCATGCCCTTGTTCTTGAACCACAGAACAAGGATGCTGGTCTTGCTGAGAAAAGACTCAGAAAATTGATGAGTTGATGATACTTGGAAATGTGATTGTGTGGCTCCTTTCATGCACTGACTAGTCGGATTGAAGAAGGTAAAATAGAGGAGAGAGAAAATATGAGCAATTTTTTTGTCCTCGTTTTGTGCATAATTTGTAAGAACGGAATCATCTTAAGAAATATGTTTCTTTTATTTATATTTAATTTAAAATTTTGGTTGAGTTTAAAGGAACCCATGGGATACTTGCTAGTTTTTTTAATAATTGTTCTCCTATTTTTTATTGTGCAAATATTAATGTATTCATTCCTGTAATTTTTTAAGAATTTTTTTTCAAAAAGATGCTTATGTAATGTGAGTGAACTTCGTTTGCAGTGATATCACACTCTAAAATCTTATTTCTCCAAAAAAGATTTCTAGTATTTTCTCAAAATTATATGCAAGTTAATTTAAACATTGTTTTTTATAAAATAAATTGATTAACAGTGTAAAACAAACATTTAATAGTTCATGTGAGCATCATATGATTCTGTTAATAATTTAACGAATTTACTTATGAAAAGGTGTTATTTGGAGAGTTAATTGCAATAATCAATCGTATACATGAAGTGTGGTTAGTTTTATTGTTATGGACTGTAATGAGGGCCCAAATAAATCAGCTGAGGAACAGATTGAGAGGCCCAAAAGTCCTTGTTGCATCCCTACTATTAAGGCTGGACAAGATGTCTTGACCCGTCCAAAACCCGAGGAATTCGGAGTAGCAAGCATGTGCACGGGTAGGTGGGTGCGGGTTGGTGGGTCAGTTGGTGTACTGTTCAATTACCAATGGTTTGTTTGGGTGGGTTCGGATGTGGTTAAAAAATACCGTTGGTATCCGACTCGATCGAAGTAGTTAAACAAAGCCCATTTTTATTTTCTATGCACTATGATGCCGCTGGTTCTATACCTAAGAGAGGGACTTGAGGATAACCCACGTGTACATCTCATTTCATTTCAGTGAGAGTTTGGAACCTCAGCACAGTCAAGTCGCCACTCTCTTCCATCTCTCTCGTTCTGTGCCATCAGCGACACACTGTTGTTATGCATAGCCACCGGCCATCGCTCTCTCTCGTTCTTCACCATCAACCACCGACGAACCGTGAAGGCATCAACCAAGGGACCCCTGTTCTGCGCATCGCTTCTGTAACCGCCGCGCGAAACCCAGCCACCACCATCGTGTCCCCGCCAATGGAGAAGAAGCCCAAATCTATCCAATCAATGAACACTTTGTTCTGGGTTTGATTCTTTTTGTTTCTGGATTTCTTCTTCTTCTACAAGTTTGTACTTTGTTATTTGATTCAATGATGAGAAGCAACTCTTGTTCTTCTGGAAGGCACCGTGTTTGTTTCTGTTTTCTACAAAGATTTCTTTTTTTCCTAAACCTGCCCACCCGATCATGACCCGCCCAACCTGAACTTGACAAAACTATCCACCCAGACGGACGGAAATGGGTTGGGTATTATCCTCCTCGGGTTGGTTCTGATTGAGCCGTTTGGGCCCAAATCCGACCATTGTCCAACCCTACCTACTATTTGTTCCTGAATTTCAGGGGGAGGTTTAAACAGAATTATTCCTCTTCAGCTACTATATATATATATATATATATGAAGAACAATTGTAATGAGACTGAACCAGAGAATTATGAATGAACTTAGTGATATTCAGTAGTTTGCATTTCCCTTCCTTAGCTTGTAGTTGCTACCTTTGTTACATTTATTGTCACATCTCATGTTTTTAACTTCTCATAAAAAATTAAAACTTAAGGTGAGAGCAATAAAACCTATGAAATTTTCAAATTTTGTGTGACTCGTTTTTATTAATTGGACTGAGAAGATGAGTTGATTGTGGTACACACAAGATAGTTTATATATTACTTGAATCCCTTTGATATTTGTCTGGATTCTTTCCTATTCGAAATAACATAATAGCATGTTAGCTTGCCAAAGTCACAGCTACACTTCTATGATAAATTTAATTTCCTTTAATATGTATAAACCAAACCATATATTATTTGAGTAAAATAAAAGGATTTGAAGTTTTGAAGGGGGTGCCACCAAGTTTTAACAGAAGTAGGATCAAGTTATTTTAGGAGATTACCTAATTTGGGATTCAAATTCCAATTTAGGTAATTTTACATCCACTTTATGATACATTACATATTGTTATCCGAAGAAGCTGCTCACAACAAGAGTCAAATGCAAACGCTTCAAACAGTAACAACAACCCTAGTTGACAATAGAATCAACTGAATCTTGTGAGGGAACTCATTTCCTCGATCCGAATTATATTATAAGTTTATAACAAATTATACTAAAAAAAAACTAAATAAAAAACCAGATAAAAAACAATTTAAAATTTTTTTTTTGAGGTACCATCCAGAAATAACCATATTAGTAAAAAGAACTTATTTGGATTAGGATAAAACAGGATCAAATCTAAGCCTGGATCAAATCTAAGCCTCACATATTTGTACAACAATCATGAACAACTAGATGACACCCACACTCATAATTTCATACAGTATATCTACTCTATTTCAAAATATTATCCATCCCTACACCACATCAATCTTCCGTGTTTGTAGTCCAAAAAATATAAGTGAACATTCTTTAAACAAACTGCACCTGCATCGTACGAAGCATGGCCATACTGCCCATACATATTATATTGCATCGCAGATCGCAGTCTTTCGTCTTACGTGTAACAAAGTTATAACATGTTCACAGTTTACACGCAAGTCACAAGTCAAGATACAAGTCACACAACCAAACTTTTCTATCCTAAAACTAATTCCCTATACCATATAAAAACCAAACCACATATTTTGATTGAACGGTGCAAAATTAATTAAGGTTCCAAATAAGTCCTCAATAATTGTCCCAATCCCTTCACCACTAGCGCCATCAAAATCAATAAACATTTTTCAACCTTTGTTTAAGTTGAACTTGACATAGTTCAAACTAGAGAAAGAAGATCAAATGGCAATGCAGGAGAGCCCTACAGCTCCACTGCTGATTCTCCGAAACCTCATAGCATCCTTTCTCATCTACGCCCTCAATTGTTCCCTTTTCTTCGTTCACAAATACCAACTCCTCGAAACGTTTCGATGCGCGTTTCTATTCTTCCTACGTTTCGTTCCGTCCACCTTACTCGAATGCGTTTTGGCGCCACCCGTTATAAAGCCCGACAAATACGACAACCCCGCACCTAGAAACGACTCCGGGATTGGTCGTGCACTTTCGCAGCTGCTGTCCATCGTGAACGACATCCCGGTTAGTTCGAGGAAGTACGAGGTGGTTCGGTGTTTGGCGGAGAGGGTGATAGAGGAGAATCACAGGGAAGGTGGTCACGCGCTGTGGCGCGTGAACAGTGAGGTTTTGTCTTCGGCTTTTGCGAGGACGCTGAGCCGGCTTGAAGTGTTGGTGGAGAGTTGTGGTAGTAGTAGACCGGGGGAGTGTGGTGGACCGGATGAGAGCCGGGTGAACCGGTTTCTGAGGGTGGTTAGGGATGTTGTTGGGTCGAGGGTGAGAAAAGGAGGAGGAGGGGAGGGGAGTGGGGTGACGGCGGAGAAGCTGGCGGCTGAGTTGGTGTGGCTGGCTCAGAAGATGGCGGCTTGTGGTTGCGTAGGAGAAGCTGTTGGCAGGTGGGCAGCGGCTTCCGATTTGGGTTGGCTCGCTGTCTCGGCTGAGCCGCGCTTGCAAGCTTCTCTTGTCAAGCTAGCAGGTAAAAAATATGACCACGACTCTTTGGTTCTTCTACATTCTTGAATTTTCTTTCTACTCTTATTTTCCTCTTAATTTCTGCTTTCTGGAATAATTGGGACTAGGAAGTACAGAATATTCCAAGTATCTACTATTTTGGGGGGAGAAATAGTTTTTTATTTTTATTATTTTTTCAAAATATCCCACATGACTCTTGGTTACATGCTTAATTTTTGTATCTTTCCCCATGTCTCATTAGTAAGGAACACTCATTAGTAAGGAACAATAAAGTAGTATACATTTTTTTTTTAATCTTAACAATAAAGTATAGTATTTACGTCCATGACTAACATCTAAATGCATGAATTGAAGTGCCTATAATATAATAATGATGGTTGTTGTAACCACATCCGTATAAATATAAATAGGATTTAATTAAAATGCACTGTTAGTATAAATTTTTTTACACCATCAACCAATCAAAAATCATGGTATGAATGACTTTTAAGGTGACTTAGATAACAATCAAAGATTTTCAATAACGTGACAATTTATTATTGGTTGACAGTGTAAAAAATATTTATACTAACAGTGTATATCAATTAAACTCATATAAATATATACACCGAGCAACTTTATTTCTCTTTTAGATTATTGGACTACAATGACTAATTAACGATTTGTCTTCTTTGGTTTAAAATGCCTTGAGAAGTTATTGTTTGTCGTTGCTAGTGCAACTTTGCAATATGTTCTATATATACTTCCATCTATGTGAGTCTGGTTGAAAAATACCGCCGGCAATTTGGCTTTACAATTGGCTATATCTCTTTAATTAACGCCTACGTACCCTGCTTAACTATTTTGACTTGAATTTCGTTGCAGCATTCTTGTTCAAGGAAGCCAAAGACATGGGCCTAGATGGAAGCAAAACGGAGCCACACATGCAAGTCAAGTTAAAGATGTTACAGTCATGGTTGCCATTGTTGTGCAGAGCCAGCAATGGCACTGATGCACCAATTTTAAGCATCAGTCAGAGGAGTGATTTAGAGAAGGTGTTAGAGGAAATTATAGAGGGGTTGGAACAAGAGGAGGAGCAGGAGCAGGTACTGTCCCTTTGGCTCCATCATTTTACACATTCTGCCTCCTCTGACTGGCCAAATCTTCATGCATGCTATGCTCGTTGGTGCAGTGCATCTCGCAAGCAATTGCTTCTTCAATGAAAATTGTTTAATTTGCAAGCATAAATGGAATTGGACTGCCCTGTAAAATTAATCGAAGTAGTAGATAATTTGGTAGAGCTGTATATTAATTTTTTTTGTATAATTAAGAATTAGGATCATTGTAATAATTCACATGTTTTTTTATACGCCAAAGTTAGTATTTAATGGTACTCCCTCCGTTCCTTTTCTATGATAATTTAAGGTTTCTACACACAGATTAAGAAATCATTAATTTGTTTATATTTGTACCAAAATACCCTTATTTATAGAGTAAACACCCAATTTTGTCCTTGAAATTGTAAAGTAGTATCAACCTGATCCCTGAAATTATCGAAATTCCAAATTAGTCCATGAAATTGTAAAACAGTAATCAATTTAGTCCCTCCGTTGAAAATCGTATGGACTAAGTTGATTTTAAGTTTATAGTTTCAGGGATTTAATTGATATTAAGTGAGTAAAATGAGGGACTAAATTGATACTAACTTATTATTCAGGGACACTTTTGGAATTTTGATAATTTCAAGAACCAAGTTGATACTACTTCACAGTTTCAGGGACCAAATTGGATGTTTACTCCTTATTTATAGTATCATTAATTATTTATAAATTCTAACCATATTTACTCCACACTCCACTAGCCATTTATGTACCTTGAAAAGAAGCATTTATATACCTTGGTCAAATACAAAATGCATTGATATGTGCTACTTTTGTTTTGGAACATGCAACATTTATGACTGAATTTAAGTAGGGAAGGTTTAGTGTATTTTCAAGACATTTCAATTTAATTCTATGATAAGGTTATATATGGAAAAAAAAATTGTCAAATATATCTTGGGTTTATAAAAGATCCATTGTTTTGGAACAAAAACAAATAGCTAAAATTACCATAGAAAGGGAACGGAGGGAGTAGTTGTTATGTTAGAGGGATGGGGTGAGGTTTGAACTCCTTACCTCCAAGTAAACTTGGAGTTTCCTTATGGTTGTAAAATGTTTTATTCTCAAGTAAACTATATATCCGAAAATTTAATTATAAACAATATTTTTTCTCTCTTTCTCACCCTTATATATGGGATTGAAAACCAAGTGGTTGAGTGCAAGTGGTTAACACGCTGCTATTTAAGGACGAATTGTTCGGGCTCTACCCGAGTCCGATCCTTGGGTATGCAACAACCCTTGGTCAGGCTTTACTAACCGCGCGGCTGATTCGGAGATTAGTCTCTTTGCGGGACCAAAGGATCTAAGCCGTTGGGATACTTCGAGGGCTCACTCGGCCCCAATGACTAATTAGGGTGAGTACCAAACCAAAAAAATATATGAGATTGAAATTTTCAATTTTCATTCACAAATTTTATTCATGAACATTTGTTATGTCTGTGAAGGACATTTTATTTCACTACTAGAAAAAAGGTTTTTAGCGACCGAATTTAGCGACCGATTTAAATCTGTCATAATTAGCGACCGAAATTGTGACCAAGCTGTTTTATTAAAGAATTGGTCACTCGTTCATCCTCAGCAACCAATTTAGCGACCGAAATATTCGGTCCCAAAAATTTCGTCGCTAAATTAGTCGCTATGTCAAAAGTTAAAAAGTCAAACCAATTTCCTTAGTTAGCGACCAATTTGTGGTAAAATTTAGGGAACGAATTTAAATCGGTCGCAGTATAATTTTTAATGATCTGCGACCGAATTAGCGACTAAAAATTTCGGTCGCTAAATCAGAACCCTAAAATAGCTACCCGAGCCCCTTCCCCCTCACTTTTCATTTTTTTCCCTCCTTAAAACCTAAAACAGCGACGCGACCGAGCCTCCACTCCCCCTCACTTTGCATTTTTTTCCTCCCTTCTCCCACTCCGTCATCTCTGTAACCTCCTCTCCCTCTCCCCCACTGCAATCTCCGCCCACTTCCCACTCCGTCATTCTCCCTCTCAGGTCATCTCCCTCCCCCTCTCTGGTTATCTCTCCGTCATTCTCACTCTCTGCCACACAGTGGAACAGTGGCCAACAGTGGAATGCCGCACCATCGAGCCGCACCACCGAGCCGTGCCACCACCTCTTTGATTATCTTCCTTCAGGTACCCCCAATCTCTTCCTTTGTCTTCCCTTCAGCTTTCCTCACATTAATCTGGCATTAGTTTTTGTTTTCCTCACAATCTGTTCATCCTTGATGCTATTCTGAGTTTATCTGTGTTAGTCATGACTTGCAATGGACATTTGTTTCATTAATTTCAATAGGAATATTTGAATTCTAAACTTGCAAATTTGATTGCAGATTTAGTGAATAAGGATTTTCAATCTGATTAAGTGAATAAGGTCTTACATATTTGTTTTTTACTCTCTCTTTTTTGCCTTGATTGGATTTTTTTTAGTTTGGTAGTGTCGCTTCTGTGTTTGTCTCTATGATTCTAATTGCTGGTTGCTGCAATCGTGTGGTTTGGCTGAAAATTTCCTACTTTTGGATTATGACAAAAAAATTGTTTTAATTTTTATATTTATATTTCATTGATTTGTCTGATAGATGTTGACATATTAGAGTATCCCTACATCGCTCATTCTAATAATGATACCTTAAATAAATTGTGCAAAATTAAATTATTTATTTTTACCCCAAAAGTATTTACAAGGAAGAAATTATTTATTGATATATTTTATTTAATATTTTATGTTTCTTCAATTCTTTTTTTTTTTAAATAAATAAATATTATTGGTAAATCTTAAATAAGGTTGAACATGGCACATAAGTCCATAGGGCAACCTCGAAGCTAAAAATTGAACATGACACTTGTCATAGAGCAACCCATAAACATTAAATAATTATTAATTAATTATCTAAATTAGCAAATTAAAAAGAACACAAAAATAAAGGAAAAATTAATTTCGGCTTGACGGGATAATCATTTCCGCTCCTACGTATTCCTTGCTGCGATGGGAAACTCAAAGCTACGTAGTTCTTGTAGAAAATAATTGTTTGTTGGTTGATTTTATTTTTTTTTAAAAAGGTTTTTTTTTTTAATTTTATTTAAGAAGGTTTTTTTTTTTTATACATTTCATTTTTTTCGAAAAAAAGGAACCCCTAAACGAGATAGAACATGGCAGATACGTCCACAGAGCTACCTCGTACTTAAGGAATTGAGTGTGAAATATTTCACAAAGCAATCCCAACATCAAAATTTTCAAATATTGCTTTTTTTATATCATTTTATTTATTTATTTCAACATAGCCTTGTACAATCTCACCAAAAAAAAAATTATCAACCTAAACCCCTTTTAAATCATGTTAAAACCAACAACTAAACCACTTTAACTATTAAAAAAATAAAACAAAGAAAATAAAATAACTAATAAAGCCAATTACAATGCATCAAGACATAATATTCCAATGACCAAACCATAAGCATAAACCCGTGTCCTTCACCTGGTGTGTTCGTAAACAGAAGCAGGGGCAGTAGGCGCAACGATGGACGAAGCTCGGGTCGAGGCTGAGCCAGGCGGATCTGGTCGAGCTCGGGTCGAGGCTGACGGCAGGAGAGTTCGTGACCGAAATGGGTTGCTCCGGGACGGCGATGCGCAGTGGTTCTGGTTCGGTATGGAGGGTACGGTGGCTGTGGTTCGATATGGAGGTGCGGTGGAGTGGCGGTGATGGTGGAGGTCGTGGTTGCAGGGTTGAAGTACAAACTAAGAAACACCCAAGGGAACAAGATACTATTTGTGAACAAAAAATCCTTTCTTTCTATATTTTCAGTAGACTGGATCTGGTTTAAAAGCTAGTGATAGGCTTTTCCAATGTGGAACTCAGGCCACCTTCAATTGGATCCTCACAAATAACTTGTGCTTTTCATAATTTAAAGCTCTGGACAAATATATGGCTAGTTGCTATTTCTTTTGGTGTTAACTATTTGATCGAGGTTTCATAATTTTTAATTGTATACGTGATTCTTATTGCAGAAGAGATGGCACCTGTAGCTAAGGGGCATTCATTGTATCTTTATCCCTATTTTATTTCTTGTGAACTCATTTTATCTTATCCCCTCCCCTACAATCTTCCTTTGATTATTAATATTAACACCCACTCGAATGATTCTAAGAGGCATGGCAGGAGCATCTTCAATGTAAAGAAGGGGAGTACTAGGTACGAGTTCACCAAATCACAATAGATAGTCTTCAATTTTTCATATGCAATGTACAGAATATTGTCTTAAACATCTCTTTCAACCAGTTAGGAGAACTCAGTACATTATGTTTTCTTGAGAAGGTATTATTAATAACTGGCCTATTAGGCTAAATGTTTTATTTCCTAATATTGATTTTCGTGTTCTTGTTGGAGTGAAGGTGGTGGAATGAAGCACAATGTGAAGCTGATTGTGTGGAAGGTAAGTGAGGATTTGCTTTTGTTCCCTCTCTCTTTTCATTTTCCCTATCCAAGAAGATATGTTTTCTTCTTCCTTTCATCTCTAGTGAGAATTTCCTTTGCTTTTAGCTGATATGAGTTTGGAAAATGCCTTTTTTTTATAACCAAATGCTAGTTGTGACTCTTTTCCTTCATACACAATCCTGGGCCTTTTAGTTTGAATTTTCCGGATGCATAATTTTTGTTGCTGATGGAATTCATACCAAGCTTGATAGGTATGATATTTTGGTGATCTTTGTGATGTCTTTTTTGAAGTTTTAAACATACCATTTTATCCTGTTTTGGTTATTGGAACTAAGTAACTTTTTGTCCTATATTGTTTAAATGCCATGTCTTTTATATCAAGTTGCTCTTTAATTGATATGTTTTAGTTTCCTATCATTTTAGCACTAAAAAAATATAAGTTGCTAGACATGTAGCTTATGCATAGCTTATGCTAAGTGGTTGTTATAAATCATATTCTTATTGGCTTAAAAAAAATTCGGTTTAGCTCTTGTAGAACACAGATGGATCATCAATCAGTTAGACAGTTAGGACTATGCATAGAACTATGTGATATCTGTAATATAGTTAAGTCTGTTAGGCAGTTGGATTTCTGTTATTTTGTAACTACCTTGAGGGACTTGTATAGATCAGGTATATAAGCCATAGTTGAGAGAAAATTGATAACTCAATTTTCTGAGTGTTATACTGTAATCTGTGAGTGAGTGATCCTTGGGAGATCAAAGAGTGCAAGTGAGGATTGAGAGTGATTAGTTTCAAACCTGTAAAGTCTTGTACATGGTGTTCTTGATCTAGTGGATAGAAGACTCGACTCAGTGTGGATGTAGGAGCATATTGCTCTGAACCACGATAACATCCTCTCTTATTCTTCTTTCTTTTCTCTCTTTTATTCTTTCTTTCTCTGCACACTTTTAGTTTCTGCTACACAACTCACAAAGAACATTCATTTCTTGCATTCATTGATAGTGTCAAATTCATAACAATTGGTATCAAGAGCTTTGTCGAATTGGGGCTGATTCCGCGATGGGTACCAAGTTCGATGTGGAGAAATTCAATGGAGAAAATGACTTTAGCCTATGGAGGATCAAGATGAAGGCTCTTCTTGTTCATCAAGGACTCGAGGAAGCCTTGGGAGGAGTGAGCAAACTTCCTGTAGCACTTTCAGAAAAAGAAAAGAAAGACTTGATCAGCAAGGCACACAACATGATCATTCTTTCTTTGGGTGATGAAGTTCTTCGTGAAGTAGCTGATGAATCCACTGCAGCAGGTGTTTGGCTCAAGCTTGAAAGCCTATATATGACTAAGTCATTGACAAATAAACTCTATTTGAAGAAGAGACTCCATCAGTTGAAAATGGAGGAAGGATCATCAATCAAAGAACATGTCTCTCAGTTTACTAAGGTAGTTCTTGATTTAAAGAACCTTGATGTCAGGATTGATGATGAGGATCAAGCTGTGATGCTGTTGTGCTCACTTCCTCCCTCCTATGAGAACTTGGTTGACACAATGATGTTTGGTAGAGAAATCCTGACATTAGAAGAGGTTAAAGCCACCCTTAATTCTCGAGAAATGAAGAAGAGAATTACTGATGACAAGGGTGATGGTGGAGAAGCAGAAGGACTGTTTGCAAGAGGGAGATCAGAGAACAAAGAAGCAAAGGGCAAGAACAGAAGGTATCGATCCAAGTCAAAAGGCAAGAAGGAATGCTACTACTGCCACAAAGAAGGGCATTTCAGAAAGAACTGTCCAGAGAGGAAAAGAAGGAACAATGGAAAGCAAAACTCAAATGACTTGGCTGTGGTAGCAGATGGGTATGAAAGCTCAGATGTGCTGGCTGTCACTGAAGATTCTTGCAATGAGGAATTGATTCTTGACTCAGGGTGCTCATTTCATATGACCCCAAATCAAGAATGGTTTGAATCCTACAAAAGGGTTGATGCTGGAAAGGTACTCATGGGGAACAACATCTCTTGCAAAGTAGCTGGAATTGGTACTGTCAGGGTTCAATTCAGTGATGGATCATCAAAATTGTTCACAGAAGTGAGACATGTACCCGAGCTTAAGAGAAACCTTGTTTCTCTTGGCATGCTGGATCAAGCAGGATGTACATTCAAAGGAGAAGGTGGTGCTCTAAAGATCAGCAAAGGCTCAATGCTCCTAATGAAGGGAATCAGAAAGAATGGCTTGTACAGACTGCAAGGTACAAATATATTAAAACCTGCTAGTTTAGTTTCTGTATCCAAAGTGAATTCCACAAGGCTATGGCATCTTAGACTAGCTCATGTGAGTGAAAGAGGTTTGGAGGAATTGTATAAGCAGGGTTTAATTGGCAATGGAGACTTTGAAAGGCTAGAATTTTGTGAACACTGCCTTTATGGCAAGCAGAAAAGAGTTAAGTTTTCCACAGCAACTCACACAACCAAAGCCTCAGCTGAGTATGTGCATTCTGACATATGGGGGCCAGCAAGGGTTCCCTCATTAGGTGGTGCTAGATACTTCATAACTTTCATAGATGATTGGTCAAGGAAAGTGTGGGTTTATTTGTTAAAACACAAGAATCAAGCATTCAAATGTTTCAAACAATGGAAAGCACTTGTTGAGAACCAAACTGGAAGGAAAGTGAAGGTCCTTAGAACTGACAATGGTCTTGAATACCTGAGTGAAGAGTTTACTGAGTTTTGCAAGGATAATGGCATAACCAGGCACAAAACAGTGAGACTAACTCCTCAACAACATGGTCTTGCAGAAAGAATGAACAGGACTATTTTGGAGAGGGTTAGGTGCATGCTGTCAAATGCCAACCTAAGAAAAATGTTCTGGGGAGAGGCAGTTCACACAGCCTGCTATCTAATCAATAGATCTCCCTCAACTGCTATTGATTTCAAGACACCAGAGGAGTTGTGGACAGGAAGAGCACCAACCTATGACAACCTGAGAATATTTGGATGTACTGCTTATATCCATTCAAATGATGGGAAACTAGAGCCTAGGTCAAAGAAGGGAATCTTCTTGGGATATCCTGATGGAGTGAAGGGTTACAAGGTGTGGTTAACCAGTCCAGGTGGAGGAAAGGCAGTGATCAGTAGAGATGTTGTTTTCAAGGAAGAAGACATGCTTGAGGATGCTGGACAGAAGACTGAGTCATCTCAAAAACCTCAAGAACCAGAAAAGAAGGTTCAATTGGAGGTGGAGCATAATGCTGCAGACAAAACAGATGACAGTGATCAACCATTTACTGAAGGTCAGCAAGATGAAGAACCAGAATCATCTTACAATCTGGTCAGAGACAGGGCTAGAAGACAGATCAAACCACCACAAAGATTTGGCTATGCAGACCTCATTGCTTATGCTCTCAGTGTAGAAGTTGAGGATCAAGCAAATGATCCTATTAACTACAAGGAAGCAATGAAAAGTTCAGATAAGGAACATTGGAAATCCTGCTATGACTGATGAGATCAATTCCCTTATGAAAAACAGCACCTGGGAACTTGTAGACAAACCTCCAAAGCACAAAATTGTAGGCTGCAAGTGGATATTCAAGAGGAAGCCAGAAATTCCAGGGGTTGAAGGATGTAGATACAAGGCTAGATTTGTGGCAAAAGGTTTTACACAAAGGGAAGGAATTGATTATAATGAGATTTTTTCCCCAGTTGTGAAACACACAAGTATTAGAATCATCCTTGCTCTAGTTGCTGTCTACAATTTGGAACTTGAGCAAATGGATGTAAAGACAGCCTTCTTACATGGTCAACTAGATGAAAGGATATACATGAAACTAGGGGTGAGCATCGGGCGGGTTCGGGCTGGGATTGTCGGGTTTGGGCGGATTTGATGTAAGAAAACTGTAATCCATTTCCGCCCGATACATGCAGCGGGTTGGTCGGGTGACGGGTTGGCGGGTTGGCCGGGTGGTTTACAACGGGTCAATGAATTTTTTTTAAAGAGAGAAAAAAGAGGCGAATTGAACCCAACCAGAGAGAAACTTTACAAGCAAAAAAAGAAAAAAAACACTGACTTGTTGACTTTAAGAGCCATGTACCCTGTAAGATCTGGAAGCTTCTCCACCATGGCACCATGTGTACAAAGCTGGAACGGCGAGGGGTGGAGCGTCTGGACTCGGGTGGCGTGGATCGTGCGGCGGGCGGCGTGTCTAAAGGTCTGGTCGCGGCGGCTTGCTGAGAAGATAGGAGAGGACGAGATCTGGGAGAGAGGAAATGGTGGTCGGAGCTCGGAGGAGATATGGAAGAGGAAAGGGTGGTCGGAGCTCGGAGATCTGGAAGAGAGGACATGGTTGTCGCGGTTTGCAGAGAGAAGATGAGATTTGAGACTAACAAAAGGGTGAGATGAGATCTGGAAGAGAGGGAAGGTGGCCGGAGGAGCGGATGAGGCGGCGGTGGAGGGTTGCCGGATTATCCCTGGTTCGTGACTGTGGGTTCACCACCACCAGATCTGGGGGAAGGAGAAGATCACCGACGCCTCGCTCCCGGTAGCCTCCGTCTGCCAGGCCACCTTCGTTTCGGACTCCCTCGCTCCTGTGACGGTGGTTCTGAACGGTGGATGGTGACGGCTCGACGGTGGACGATGGCTCACCTTCGTTCAGCTTTTCTGAGAGAGATATTGGAGACTTTAGGGAGATATGTGGGTCGTGGCTGAAGAGAATATAAGAGACGGGAGAACTAAAACAAGAGAAAGAGTACTAGGCGGTCGGGTTCGGTTATCGTTGGGTGAAATTTTGCGGAACCGAACCCGCCCGATGTTATCCGTATTAATCCATTTTCTTCACCCGTTGGACCCGTTGACCCGACCGAATCCGCCCATTTCACAAAAATTTAAAACGGTTAGCTCGGGTTCGGGTGGGTCACTGGTTCATGATCACCCCTACATGAAACAACCTGAAGGGTATGAAGTAGAAGGAAAGGAGCATATGGTATGCTTGCTGAAAAAGTCCTTGTATGGACTTAAACAATCACCAAGGCAATGGTACAAAAGATTTGACACCTTTGTAGTGTCAAATGGCTATAATAGAAGCTCCTTTGACTGCCGTGTCTACTTTAAGAAAGCCAACACAGGACATTTCATATATCTCCTACTCTATGTGGATGACATGCTCATTGCAAGTAAAGATCTAGATGCAATTAGCCAGCTCAAGGAACTACTAAGCTCTGAATTTGAAATGAAGGACTTAGGAGCTGCAAGGAAGATTCTGGGAATGGAAATTCTTAGAAAGAGAGATGAAAGATTACTCTACTTGCATCTGTCAAGTTATGCAGAGAAAGTGCTAAGAAGATTCAATATGCAAGATGCCAAGGCAGTTTCAACTCCAATAGCTGGTCACTTCAAGCTATCAGTTGAGCAATCTCCTAAAACTGATGAAGATCAGAAATACATGGATATCATACCTTACTCTAATGCCATAGGGAGTTTAATGTATGCTATGGTATGTTCAAGGCCTGATCTTGCCTATGCTGCTAGCATGGTAAGCAGATTCATGGGAAACCCGGGAAAGGAGCACTGGTTTGCAGTCAAGTGGATTCTTAGGTACTTGAAAGGGACAAAATCTGTTGGTCTGGTATTTGGCAAATCAGAATCAGAAAACAGCAATGTAGCAGGATATGTGGATGCTGATTTTGCAGGGGATATTGACAGAAGAAGGTCTCTAACAGGATACTTATTTACTCTCTATGGAAATGTGGTAAGTTGGAAGGCAAATCTGCAATCAATAGTTGCCTTATCTACTACTGAATCAGAGTATATTGCCTTGACTGAAGCTATCAAGGAAGCAATTTGGCTAAAAGGGTTTGTAAATGAACTGCAAGGAAGATTAACTCCTGTGACAGTATGGTGTGATAGCCAAAGTGCTATTCATCTTTCAAAGAACCAAATGTTCCATGAGAGAACAAAGCATATTGACTTCAGAATGCACTACATTCGTGACATCATTTCAAAGGGCATTGTTGAAGTGAAGAAAGTTCCTACAGAAGACAACATAGCTGATATGTTAACCAAGGTGGTTCCTAAAGCCAAGTTTCTACACTGCATGAACTTGGCAAGGATTGGAACCTGTGACAAATGAGTCTCTATTGGAGACTGGATGCATACCTAGCTGGTGCTTGGATTGAAGATCCAAGGTGGAGATTTGTAGAACACAGATGGATCATCAATCAGTTAGACAGTTAGGACTATGCATAGAACTATGTGATATCTGTAATATAGTTAAGTCTGTTAGGCAGTTGGATTTCTGTTATTTTGTAACTACCTTGAGGGACTTGTATAGATCAGGTATATAAGCCATAGTTGAGAGAAAATTGATAACTCAGTTTTCTGAGTGTTATACTGTAATCTGTGAGTGAGTGATCCTTGGGAGATCAAAGAGTGCAAGTGAGGATTGAGAGTGATTAGTTTCAAACCTGTAAAGTCTTGTACATGGTGTTCTTGATCTAGTGGATAGAAGACTCGACTCAGTGTGGATGTAGGAGCATATTGCTCTGAACCACGATAACATCCTCTCTTATTCTTCTTTCTTTTCTCTCTTTTATTCTTTCTTTCTCTGCACACTTTTAGTTTCTGCTACACAACTCACAAAGAACATTCAGTTCTTGCATTCATTGATAGTGTCAAATTCATAACAGCTCTCCTGCACTGGCCGCAACCATGGAGGATCTCATTCCAGCTTGTACATTCTTACTTGCCATTATTTCCAGGTTCTTCAAACTTCCCCCCAATTCTTAATTGTGTGTTAAAGCAACTGCACCTTTCTGGATGCCTTTCATTTTTGCATTTGTTAACATAAACAGAATTGCAATTACTTCTCTTAGAATAACTTAGTGTAAAGACAACATAAACATTAAGGATATAATGTAGCCTATGGTTTTGAATTGTGTTTAACTTGTTTCTTTGCTTGTGTTCAGTGAAGTTCAAGTAGAGGGATTAGAGACATTGGATTATCAGGACAATTTGCAGAAAAAGGAACACTTTACTAAACAAGGGGTTGCTTTAACATTTGAATCGGAAGTAAGATTGATTTATCTTGTTCTACTTTTGCTTTAGAAAGCACAGATGCCGGTATTGTAGTACATATGGTATAAATAATGAAATAAGTCAGTTTCTGTAAAATGTAGGATGCAGGTTTATCGAGTAAACAATATTGTGTTCCAAAACCATAATATTGTTCATCTCTTTCCTAACCTCTTTAAGTTTCACTAGTTCTACTTTATGTGAAGCTCCAAATGGTATTTAACCGTTAATTCAATTGGATCATGTGATGTCTCATAATATTTTATGCTATGCATGCTTAGTTTGCATTGTGTGGTCCCTTTGGCTACATAGAAATGATGTTATTTTCAATGATAGTGGCCTGGATTTTGACAAAGTATTTGATTTTATTAGGCTGAGATCATGGAATTGGTGCTCCAATCTGGTTAATAACAGTTTTTATTCTTATTCTGACTAGTGTATTAGCCCTTCTTACTACATGAATTTCACCATAAACACTTGAGTGGTAGGTGAGCCGAAGATGGAGGATTTTTTGCAAGTTGGAATTTTGCTGGCTTGTTGATGGTTAATTCTGGCTATGCAGGGGATTGGCTTAACTGTGATGTTCTGCTGGTATGTAACATGGACAAGAGGAGGTGTGCTACTAGCTTTAACGGTTATGGCAGGATCATGTCACTGGCTAAGCCTGGCTTTACAATTTATTACTAGGTTGTTTGCTTTTCTCTTAGTTTATTTATGTTGGCTGCAGCTCTAGTTTTGTTGAAATAGGATAGTATGTGCGCTCTGTAATTAGTAGGGCAGTTCTTTGGTAGCTGGAATTTGATACTTGGGCTGGACTTTAGTTATCTATCAACCTCTTAGCTATCTTTAGGGCTTTTGGTTGTAAGGTACCTTCAATCTTTTGTTTGTTTTTCCATCTGGGTAATTGGGTTCGGGTACTCCATGTACTCGTTTCAATTCATTCTTTGCTTATCAAAAAAAAAAGTTTGCATTGTGTGATTGATTTTTTTTATTTTTACGTGTTCTATTTCATGCTAAAGTTGGTTTTTTGAAGTAGTCATTGTTCTGAAAGATAAGCTGGCATATGAGAGCAAAACAACAAAAGATTTTTTTTTTTTAAAAAAAAGGCAATTAGCGTAGGCTACGTTGAGGCTACTACTACGGATGCCGCCACTGCTGATGCTGCCGCTGTTACCGATGTTGTTGCTGCTGCTACTATTGATGACACTACTGTTGGTGTCGCTGGCTCGGATCAATTTGACATCAGCCCACTCCCTTCACCCCCTCGTCACGTAGATTAGTTTTTCAATCTTTGTATGATACATTGACTGTTACATTTGTACTTTTCCTTGTCTTTTATATATTTTATTTGAATTTTTATTGAATTATCTGCTTTAATATGATTCATATTTAATTTTATTTGCTTTAAGTTTATTTTCTTTTAATTAATTTAATCTTATTTTAATTTTTTTGTGGCATCCAAAAAAAAAAAAGTTAGCGACCGAAAATTTTGGTCACTAAATTTACATATTTAGCGACCGAATTAACAACCGATTTTTTGAATTTGCGACCGAATTAGCGACCGATTTTTTCAACCACTAATTTTAAATATGACTGTTGGATTTAGCAACCGAAAATATCGGTCGCTAAATTTAAACAATCGGTCGCTGAAATTGGTCATTTGAAATGTAAGGTGACCAATGTTAGCGACCAAATTATGACCGCTCTGCGACCAAAATTTCGGTCGCTAATTAGCGACCAAATCGTATTCGGTCGCTATATAATTTTGAGACCAAGGTTTTAGCAACCGTTTGTGATCGGTCGCTAATTCGGTCGCTGAACTATTTAGTGATCGAAATTCTTTAAATAGCGACCGAAATTTTCGGTCGCTAAAACCCCTTTTTCTTGTAGTGTTTCCTGTATCAAATATGAAAAAGTTTTAATTTCATCACTTTATTGAAAATATTAAAATATGCTCGATATCAGTTGTTTAGTCATTAGTTAATCGAACTTTTTATTATAAAATTTCAGACAAACACAGATGTCCAAATTAGTTGACCTTTTTATTGAATTTATAATTGATAATGTTAGTTTTTTTTTTGCATAAAATTAGTAATGTAAAATTATATGTACTATTGACACCAAAAAAAAATTTATATATACTATTTATAAATAACAAAATGTCATATTAATTATTACAATAATATTACAACATTTTCTTTATAATAGATGTTTTTAACTAATTAGGTGAAAGATAAGATTCAAGTAATTTCATGCTAGTGTCTCTTGGCTTGACGGAGGTGAATTTCCTGATCATCTGAATGATACTAATATCGTCGTTTTTCCAAAAAAGGATAACCCGACGACTATAAGGGACCTTAGGCCCATATCCTTATGTAATGTGTTATATAAAATTGTGTCGAAAGTGCTTGCAAACAGGTTGAAGCCGCTATTATCACAGTGCATATCCCAGGAGCAGTCTGCTTTTGTTGAGAACGGGTATTCTTGATAATGTGTTGGTGGCTATTGAGATTGTTCATCATATGAAGTGCAAGACTAGAGGCAAAATGGGGGAGGTGGCCCTCAAAATTGACATTAGCAAGGCCTATGACAGAGTTGACTGGGGCTACTTGAAAGGTATTATGTTGAAAATGGGTTTCACCAGAAGTGGATCAATTGGATGACCATGTGCCTAGATTCAGTCCAGTACTTTGTTCTGATGAATGGAGTAGAAGTAGGGCCAATTATTCCAGGTAGAGGCTTGAGACAGGGTGACCTGCTGTCACCTTATCTCTTTATTATCTGTGCAGAGGGTCTCACAACCCTTTTGAAGAGAGCTGAGGCTACGGGTGAAGTTCATGGCATTAAGGTGTGTAGAGGGGCCCTAATCCTTACTCACCTCCTTTTTGAAGACGGCTGCTTCCTTTTCTTCAGAGCTGATGAAAGAGAAAGTAGGAAGGTGAGAGATATCTTATCAATTTACGAGCAAGCTTCAGGTCAAGCCATAAATATGCAAAAGTCAGAGATCTTTTTCAGTAAGAATACTACACCAGATGTGCGAGCCAGATTGACAAATATTTTAGAAGTCACTGAATGTATGGGCACAGGTAAATATTTGGGCCTTCCTTCGATGATAGGCAGAAAGAAGAAAGCTCTCTTTAGCTACCTGAAGGATAGGATTTGGAGGAGAATCCAAAATTAGTCTGGTAAACACTTATCAAAAGCAGGTAGAGAAATTTTGGTGAAGTCAATGGCCCAAGCAATCCCAACTTATTGCATGAGCACTTTTATGATCCTAACCTTGTTGGAAGAGGAGATGCAAAGGATGATCAACTCTTTTTGGTGGGGATCCAACAGGCAATCAGGGAGAGGCATTAACTGGCTTAGTTGGGATCGGTTGAGTATGAGGAGAGAGCACAGTGGTATGCGCTTTCGTCATTTTTATGGTTTCAATTTAGCCATGCTAGGGAAGCAAGGTTGGAAGATTGCAACCAATCAAGATGCTATAGTTTCGCGTGTTTTCAAAGCTAGATACTTTCCTAAAGAGGATTTTTTTGGGGGCTCGGTTGGGTCATAACCCAAGTTTTGTTTGGCGTAGCATCTACACTTCCCAGGTAGTGGTTAGAGGAGGCATGAGATGGAAAATTGGTAATGGCTCTTGCGTGAATGTGTGGAAGGATCCGTGGTTGAGAGAAGTGGATAATCCCTATGAAGTTAAGAGTCTCAGACCTTATAAATTTTGAAGTTGGTTCCTGGAGGATAGATATCTTAGAGTCCCTCTTTAGTCAAAGGGACCGTGAGGCAATACTTGGTATTCCCTTTTTGAACCTAAGCAGAGGTGATAGATGTGTATGGAGCTTCACAAAGGATGGTAAATATTTAGTCAAATCCTCTTATTACTACATTATGAAAAGGCTCATTGACAACTCACATTTGAGAGTTCCAAGCGAGTGGAATAGCATATGGAGGCTGAAAGTCTAGCAAAAGGTCAAAGTTTTTTTGTGGAGAATGGCAAGAGGTTGCATGCCAACAAGAGCAAGACTTCAAACTAAAGGGGTTCAATGCACTAGCTTGTGTCCACAGTGTGACAATGCCATGGAGAATGATTGGCATATTTTTTTCGGGTGTCCCAATGCGATCAGGTGTTGGGAGGAGGCGGGCTTGTGGCCGGTATTAAGAAACCAGGTTGAAGCAGCTCAGGGCTTTGTAGAAGTTTTCTTCTCCCTTCTAACGTCATTGCCGGATCACTAGAAAAAGGATATGGCTATGATCTTTTGGTGTCTATGGAAGAGGAGGAATGAAAGAGTGTGGGATTATGTTACTAAGGAGGTAAGACTCTCTATTACCCATGCACGTGAGATGCTTTCTCAATGGGAGCATACAAAGAGCAGGAACCAATCTGATGTTGTCGAGCAAAACTCGATAAACCTGAGCAGATGGACAAAGCCGAGCGTTGGAGAGGTCAAATGCAATGTAGATGCAACCATTTTCAAGGACCAAAGAAAATTTGGTATAGGGATGTGCCTAAGAAATGAAGAAGGGGAGTTTATTAAAGCTCATTCTGCTTGGTGTATGGGCATCCCTAGCGTTGAAGAAGCTGAAGCTTGGGGCCTTTTGGAAGCAATTTCTTGGGTGGCAACATTGGGGTATCACAATGTCACTATTGAGTTGGACTGCAAATCTGTGGTTGATGGCATTGCTAGACAAAATTTTTGCAACAATGATGTGGGATCCATCTTAGAGAGATGCATTAGCAAGTTATTTAGTTTTCCAAACTTTAGGGTTAGTTTTGTTAGGAGGCAAGCTAACCATGTCGCTCATTCTCTAGCTCAAGTGTCATATTTTTATGCTAGTCACCATTGCTTTGATTATATTCCGACCTGTATTGTTGATGCTATTTTGAATGATATGAAGTAAGTTTGCTTGGATTAAAAAAAAAAAAAAAGATGCAAGTAATTTCATGATTGTTTTATTTTATTTTTTTCTTCTTAAAATGTATCTGAAAAAAATTCTAATGAGTTATTTCTTTCTGAGTTCGTACTAAATAAATATCCTTTATCGACAATTCATTTATACATATTTACAATCATCATACTTTTAAAACCTGACTTTTCTATTTTGTAGTTGACCAAGTGAGAGTGTGAGACATTTCACACATTTTGCGTACCTTTTCTAGACACTGGGAAGGAAAAACTAATGAAAGAATATGCAAATTCAAAAACTGGCTTCCTACTCAAAAGATTGAAATATTGTCCTACACAATACATAGTATATATTTTTCTCTCTTGTTATCAGAAGTGCCTCTATTTATAGCGGTTTAAGTAGTGTGAAAACATTGCAAGATTTCAGCTTCACGTTGCCTAATTTCAATAATTAGGCCTGCTGCTGCACCATTTTTTCTTTCCAGCAATCAATGCAATACTACTTTGTAGATTTTGCATTCAATGTTATATTTCTCTAACTTTTCAAATAATGAATGGAGCCCACAGTTTTCCCCATATAGGATCTCTTACAAGTCCCTACTTAGATAAAACAAAATATTTAAATAAATAAAAAATATCTCATAAACCTTAAGAGATATTTATCATATTCATGATCCGCCCACCTTTCCCTCTCACTTTTTCCCTTATATCATTGACCAAGATATCATTTGTGATGGTCTTAGTACATACCATATTATAGCACAAACCACTTTGTATACATTTCAAACATCTCCGAAGAGGATATCTGTGGCTCCTGCAAATCCAATTCCAAACAATTTGTAGCATCAACCTCATACTTTAAGGTAAGTTTCCCAATTTGAAACTCAATGAGCGTGAGAGAGAGTGATACCTGTCTCATGTCCAGGCCAAGAAGTCTATTTAGCAGCGAAACAATTGGGCCATTGAGACCAACTATTCCAGTTTGGGCCCTGCTACCTGCACCCTTACAATTTGGCACACACCCCCACATCCCTCCCGGCATTTAAATGCCGGATTCAGAAAATATGTTTCCGGCATTTAATTGCCGGGAAATTCTTAAAATTTGAAAAAAAGCGTTTCCGGCAATTAGATGCCGGAAACATATTTTCTGAATCCGGCATTTAAATGCCGGAAGTTTCCCGGCAATTAAATGCCCGAAATATATTTTCTGAATCCGGCATTTAAATGTAAATGCCGGGAGGGATGTGGGGGTGTGTGGGGGTGGATGCCAAATTGTAGGGGTGTAGGTAGCAAGCCCCTTCCAGTTTTAGTGCCACGGATGGTTGAACGCAGGGAACTTAATAAGCGACCATAAGTCAGTCCAGGTTCATTTTGGACGGTTTGTATATGAAACTAAAAATCAAGGCACCAGTAACTTCTGTGCCAATTGAGTTTTGAGGCCTATTCGAACCAACACATAATACATAAATCATTATCTCCAATTAGTTATAAAGAAGAAGAATTTAATTCATATGCATGGTCAATATAAAAAAAAAAAAATTACACTGTCAATCAATAATAAATTATTATATCATAAAAAATATTTGACTTTTATCCTGACTATTTTAAAAATCACTAACATCATAATTTGTGATTTGACTAATAGTATAAAAAAATTTACATTTACGATGCATATGAATTAAATTCAAAGATGAACACTACGGGTCTGTTTGTTGTAGCAGAAATTGTGAGGAGAGAACTTGGTGAGAGAGAACTTGCAGAGAAGAGCGACTTCTCCCTGTTTGGTAGGAGAAGAAATAGGTGAGAGAGAATAAAAAACTGTGGGACCCACATAAAAATTTAATCACCTCAACATTGCGAAGAAAACTCGAGGAAACGGAAGACATAACTCATTTTTATCCTCTTTCTCAATTATACCCCTATGCTAGTGTGCTTGATGATGGAAATGGAATAATAATTGCACATTGTAAAGCTTCTGTACAAAGCACCGAGGACAAAACGAAAACGTGATAGTCCCACATAGGTGGCTCAGTGGTAGCCAAGGGACAGCAAAGAGTTGCATGATTGGGGTTCGATCCCCTCCCCCCACCCCCTCTAACAACTAACCCACTAACTTCTAACCATTTGGCCTATAAAAAAAAAAAAACGAAAACGTGATAAAAACATGTTATTCATATGCAATTAATTTTATTAGTTTAATTAGTTTTATATAATTAATTAATTTAATAATTTAACTATATTAAACTATTAAAATTAAATATTTAAATTATTTTAAATCAATTCAAATAATTAAATATATGAATTAAATTAATTAATTGAATTAAAATATGTAGAATTAAATTAATTTAAATTATTTATTTTTTAAATTAACTTAATTAATGGAATTAAAATATTTGTATATTTTTTTAGTTAAGGGTATTTTTGTCTTTTTAAAAACAATTAAATTTCTCTCTTCTCACTTTCTATCCAACCAAACAAAGGGGGGTGAGAGATAATATACTTCTTTCTCCTCTATTTCTCTCATATTTCTCTTACATCAAACAACACATCAAATCTACTCTATTTCTCACCTCTTTCTCTCTTCTCATACTCTTTCTCATCTCTTTCTCTCTTCTCTTTTTCTTTGCACAACCAAACAAAGCCTACATGAGCATTAGAATAGGGAAAAAGTACTACTAACAGAGGTATTTACAGAGACTTGACAATCATCACAAGCTGAAATACAAATTGCTTGCCCTCCTCTTGTACCCTTATGAGATCTATCTCTGTGACGTCTATGAACCTCCCATGTATAATACCCTTCCCTGCTAGACCATAAGAAACAAATTCATTGATAAAAAGAGTAGCAGGCACATGAAGTGTCCACAAAATAAAGCAAGCATTGGTAAACTGACCTGTTCATCTTGCACAATAACGGTAAATCAAGACCAGTCCCACTATGGCATGCATCAATAATGGCATGAAGTTTAGCACCACGTGGTAGTGGCCTAACAATTGTAGCGTTAATCTCATCATCAACTATCTTCCCCTGGTGTTCACAATCAACAGGACATAATGCTTCATCATAACCATCAATCTCATCCATGTTAAGGTCTACTTCCTGCGTGCCATGTCCTGAGAAGTGGAACACTAATGAGTCCCCTGACCGGCTACCCTCAACCAGCCACCGTAATGCCATTTGAATGTTATGTCTCGTTGGGATTCTCAGTGGGTTTTTCTCCTCCTTATCATCTGCAGTTAGGTTCTGAGTGTTCAGAAACAGAATAAAGAAACTGAGAATATACTTCAAAAAAAAAAAATTACACATTCACACATTAATGTACCATCCAAGGTTTCAAATCTGGGTCCGAAATCGAAATCTGGGCTACGATGTGTTGGTTTGGACAGTCATCGAAACCGCATCGCGACCGCAATTATAGCCATATCAACCGTATTTTCCTGCAATATCCGTGACGTACGCAATGCAACCATAACCGCGACTGCAACCGCCATTTAAAACCTTGGTACCGTCAAATATTCCTTAAACACTTTCATTAATTGATCCAATGATACATTAATATGTGAATGAATGAATTTTGAATGTAGAGAATCTGAATCCTTATGAAAGACAAATCTAAGAGTCCTATTTATACTAATAGTAGAAACTTGGTCTTGCTTAAATAAAAAAAATAAATAGAAAATAATTCCTAAAAAATCCCCTAAGATATTCTAAAACATTATAAGATACAATAAAATATTATGAGATATTATCGTTATATTCTGATAAATATCATGTTAAGAAAGGATGAGAAAGGTGTAAGTACCAGTGAGCATGAGAATGGAGTCACTAGGAAAACCGAAGTTTTTAATCAGAAAGTATTTCATGCACTTTACATCATTCACAGATCCCTTAAGCTTATAACTCCGGCCATGGTAGCAAATTCCACATAGCACTGCCTGCTTTGAGCCATATGCAGAAGGGATATGATGGCCTAAGTGACTGAGGTTGAGGAAAATAACCAAAATGAGTTGTCCCATAACCCCGATTGTTGTTAATTACTGTACTTGTCATTACAGTATTTATGAAGCCTCTAAACTTAACTGCAACATGAGAAAGAGAATTGTAGGCTTGACTCAATGGACCTCTGGTGGAACCACTAATAGTCTTCCACACTGGCTACAATATCTTTCTTGTCTGCTTGCCATTGTTAATTTCCCTTTCTGTTTGAGCTACGAAGAGTGGTAAGGCAGATAAAAGAATGTGGTTTAGAAATTATAAACGCACACTAATCGATAGGTGACTTCTTAGCTTAACTGTATATGAAATTCAGCTTACTAAAGTAAGATAGAGAATAGGATTCCTATTGCCCTTTCAGTGTGGAGAGTGAATATATTGACTAACTTGTTTTCCTATCCATTGACATTATTGTTGTAAGGAATCAAGAAAATGGAACTTTCTATTATATTCACCTGCTTTTATATGATGGAGCGGAAATTGGGGCGGAAATTATTAGTTCCCAGACATTTGATGTTGAAGTTTTAATATCAACATAATTAAGGTCTAGTAGTTACAATGATGCTCAAGTATGAGTATCAAATGTAAGTAGTAGAAACAAAGAAGGATTTGGATTCTCTAAATTTGGATTTCTCTAAAGTTGTTGCATTTAGACAAATTTTAAGAGTGTTTTTGTCTTTTTTGCATCAACAAATTTGACTCCAAATCATTTCTTGACAGAATTTTGCCTAATTTTAAGAAATTTTAAGGGATTCCCAAATTCAGAGAATCCGGATCCCAGGAAGAAAATCCTTACTTTTATAGCTTATGCTGCTATTTATAATGATCAAAATTACTTGACCTAACGCTTATATAAAAAGAAGTTGCATGGCCTAACTTGGGTCGAGGGCATTTTCCTCACTTTTTGTGCCGCAAGAGATACATTTTGCAAAATGAATTCTCTCCTTCCCTCTGTCTCTCCAGCAAGAAAAACAAGAGTGGGAGGAGAGAGAAAAAGGGGGAAGTGGGGAATAATGAAGGGAGAGAAAAAAATAAGAGAGAGATAGATGGTGGAGAGGGAATGAAAGACTTGATAGAGAGAATCCAAATAAGACATTTTGCACCTTCCATAGGTTGGCTGGCGTGACTATATGTGTTATCCTACCCCAAGGATGAGACATTTTTGTGTCACCAATGGGGCAAGGGAGACTCTTGATAGACACCTAGCTTGGTCTTGTTGGGTCCAAATTCCCCTTGTGCGGATCAGAATCCATTTGCTCCTTATTGTAGTTACAAGATATAGGCACCAAGAAGATTGATTTGAATGTATCTCCTAATGGATAACTAGAAATAAGAGTTTGTAATAAATAAATAAAAACTAGAAATAAGAATTCTTTCCTCAAGGTTTTCTTAACCTCAACCATTAGCTTCATGAATCATCATTACCCGTGGTCCTACTATATGAAAATCAATATAATAGAAGTTCCAATATTATGGTGGTTGTGAAATTGGTCAAACTTTAAATACACGGGTTTCATCAATTTCACACTCACCATAATTTTATATTTTATGATATTTCTAAGTTATAAATTTGGATCCGAAATTGTAATTGAGGCTGAAATTAACATTGTGATTTTTGTAATCTTGGAAACTACATCGTGACTGCAATATTGAAAAAATAAATAAAATTTTCAGACTTAAAATGGATTCTCTTTATCCAATTTGTCTCAATCCTCTCCTCTTTCACAATCAGTACCTTATGCATCCAAGGGTCATAATTTATGTTTTAAAGCCAAAATAAATAGTGACATGTATAATGTACGGTTGTGATTGTAGATAGAAAGATGTAAACAAAATGGCTAGAGAGGATCCATATCTATTGCACAAATCACAAAATATAAGATATTTAAAATAGTAAAACAAACATGTTAATGAAAGAGGGTTATCTCCCAAGTGTTATACTTATCCCTATGTAAGGTATAAAAGATATACCTAACAGAAACTAGGAGAAACAACAAAATAAAAGAGAGTATAAAGAAAAAAGCTCCTTTGGAGGGGAGCAATCCTCCTAACAAAAGCAAATGTTTTTCCATCAATTTTCTTCTTGTTATCATTCATTGCATAATTGGTTACATATATAACACTTGAGTTAGGAATCCTAACAAACTAATGAGTTATCATAAAAGATTCTAGACTCTTATAATCCAAGTGCATTGTCACATCTAATACTTAGGCTTGGAAATAGATTCCCTGCAGTCACTTTGTGAATGTGGGGAGATCTTGATCATTGATTAAATTTTGTGTAGGATAAATATATTAATGTAAATATGAGTGTTCGAAATCCTGACTATAGATTAAGATATATGCGTGAATGTGTGAAATTTGTAAATGCAGGGAATCCAGATCCCTTGGGCTTTAATATTTGGATATAATGTCATGTATTTAGGCCATTACACCCTACGAGTGTGATAATGTTCAAGTAGCATTTTTCTTATGTAACAAGTAAGGACTATTATATTGAATTTAGTGTATTTGTTTTAACCTATCATATTTCGTGTTAACTTCAAACTTTGCTTACTTTGGCAGCTGAATGATATTTCAAATTAAAGATCACTAGAAAGAGAGATGCCAACTTTTCAGAGAGGTGGTGGGTGAATGTATAACGTGAGTTGATAAATGACAATAATATAATTTAATTGCACATTTTTTTAACATGTGTAATTTGTATTTCGAAATATTAACTTTCTCTTATTAAATAACTGCACTTTTATACTCAAAATCCAATGAATCAAGCCAAGTTGGGAGACAGACTGTGCCCATTTTTTGTCAAAAAGAACGGAAGACTGTAGTCATTTTAAGAAGCTAAAGAAATTAATTAAAGTTAAGAGCATCAGGTTCTTGCAGCTTTAATTGTGAGAATAACGAATAGAAGCAAATCTTTACTTGAACGGTAATGAGATACGCCATTCATTGACAACACATGTTCTGAATTTCCACTCTTTTTCAATCTCCTCTTCTCCTAAACTAAATTCTTTAATTCACTGGTGTGGGGTTCCCCTATGCTAGAGGATTGACTAATATGCACCTATTAAAAATGAGCATTTGGCAAAAGACTATATTGGGTCATATCACTTCCTAATCATTAGTTATGCGACGAGTAAGTAAAGGTACAAAACAGACTTGCACGCATTATTTTATATGTACAGTTTTCATCATCTAATTGTAATTTGTCTAGTCTCATTAATTTTCTGTACATCTATATTCTAATTCTATCACATACTCTCAAACGTATCGTGATGTGTCATAATGTTCAAGTAGCATTTTTCTTATGTAATTAACTAAACACAATTTCCAACCTTTGGAGAAGGTTACTTAACGTCAAGGTAAATGCATGCACAACAGAAAAAGGTGAAAGATGGAAGCCTAGTCTGAATTGCTTATGTTGTTCATTGTGCCTACGAGTCTGCATTATATATCTTGATCAAGTTTCCTGCATGATTGGCCTATAGGGAAAACTACACTGCAAGCAATGGAAGCAACATCTAAGTACAGAAGATACAGAAAGGGTGTTTTATCTCCCACAAACACTACTATGCATTGTTGCTATGCTTGCAAAAGTATTTGTAGTTCTTGCTCATTATGCCATAATGTTAGTAGTTCAACTTTGGGGCATGAGAAATCAAGGGAAGACTGTGGAATATGTGGTCAAGTAAAGAAAATTGGAACCAAATGGTTCAAACATGGTCATGTGGATAGTGGTAACAAAAATGGAAATTTGATGAATAGGTCATCTCCTTCAATGGCCTTACCCTCATCCTTGCCTAGCAGATATAACAAGCGCGCGGTTCTCTGTGGAGTTTCTTACACAAAAAGAAAATTCAGGCTCAAGGGAACTGTGAATGACATTGGTAACATGAGGGAGCTTCTGATTAAGAATTTTAAGTTTCCAAATGAGTGCATACGAGTCCTCACAGGTATCTTATTGAAACCTTTATCTGACTATCATAATTGTTGCTTAAATTTATAATCTATTGATTTGGATTTCATTTGTTCCTTATCTTTACAGTCTGTCTGAATGCTTTTTAGACTATACTATATTGAAATTGACTGAAAATTTAGTTAGCAATTTTTTTTTTTAAAGCTTTGTTAATATGAAAGCAATCATTAACAATTTTTGTAGCACATTGTTGCATTACCAAATTGTTCCTTGACAAGAATCTCTATATCTGCTTTCAATAATATGTTCAGCATCTCCAATGTGCTACAAATTAATATCATTCCAAAACTAAAATGAGCTGCAGAACAAGAGCAGAATAACGATTTAATACCAACAAAACACAACATACTGGAGTCCTTGAGGTGGCTTGTGAAGGACTGTCAAGCAGGAGACTCATTGGTATTTTACTTCTCAGGACATGGATTGCAACAACCAGATTTCAGAGAAGATGAAATTGATGGGTTTGATGAAACTCTTTGTCCAGTTGATTTTCTGAAAGAAGGGATGATCATTGACAATGACATAAATTCTACAATTGTTTGGCCACTCAAGAATGGTGTCACACTTCATGCTATTATTGATGCTTGTCATAGTGGAACAATTCTTGATCTTTTGCATATTTATAACCGTGAAAGGTAATCAATCTTCTTTTTTTCTTTTTGTGCATCATAGGTTTCTCTAGTCGATAGCCAGAGACTAATCTTTTCGAGGCATAGAATCATTAAAGTGAGTTTTGTCTCTCCCAACAAAGTCTTTTTTCCGTACACACAGTAGGAATCGAACCCCTAACTAAGGAAACCAGCTATCTAATCAATCTTTTTTTTGATTTTGTCTTTGCATTCTTAACCATATTTCAGTTCCTTGAAAGTCAAAAAATCTGTCTCTTGTATGCTTGCAGTGGCACTTGGGAGGATAACAAGCCCCCTTCCAAAGAACCAATCAGAAAACATACAAGTGGTGGAGTGGCAATTAGTCTCAGTGCTTGTGAAGATAGTCAGATGGCTAATGATTCCAAAGTAAGAAACTTGGATGTTTTCATTTGATATTGCAATACAGTTCAATGTAGAAACTTGTTCACTTCTTGGGTTTTGATCAACCAACTAGGTTTTTGGTGGAAAAGGAATGAATGGTGTTCTGACTTATCTTTTCACAAAAACAATCAGAGAATACCCTGAAATAACTTATGGACGTCTACTAGAAAAGATGCATGATGAAATTAAAAAGATTAACCGAAGCAGATGCCATAATAGCATCTTGCAACATATCTTCCATCGTAAAATTGCACAGGTTGGATTCCATCTTCTTATATAGTTATATTGTTACTAATTTCAAGTAATATCAATCCTAATATTTTGTTTTGCCTATTCAACCTTCTGTTAAGTGTCTGAGATAATGTCCAAAATGTGTAGTGGATTTGATTCTTCAATGTATCAGATCCTACATTATAGAATTAACCAAATATCTAGTTCTCTTCTCATGCATGCATATTCTCTGCATACTGTAGTTTGGTACTATTAATGTGACAATTGCTGTAACCTTCAGATTCTCTGAAATTGGTATTTTATTTTTCAATTTCTAAAGCACAAATCTTGTTATATCATTTACCATATGTATTTTGTCCCAGAAACAATTGTTTATGATATGCGAGAGGAGTTATATGTTACCTCCTTGAGGCTGCATTAAGCATATATCTAATAACCTTTTTTCTTTTCCATTAATTATCCTTGTTGTATGTCCAACTCTTCCGAAAAAAAATTGTACACCATATAATTAGTAGTTCCTGATATAGTTTTTCATGAAGAAACTGAATATATATTGCAGGATCCTCTTCTATCATCATCTGAGAAATTTGATGTCTCTACTAGAATATTCACATTATGAGCAAGCAAGTTGGAAAAGACTATCCTGTCGTTGCAAGGACTTGAATTGCTTCACTCTGGTTGCTAAATTTTCTGATAACTTGGAATTGGACACAACAGAACTTCTACTATGCTTTTATTAATCTGGATCAGCATTTGACTATTTGTGTTCAATTTCAAGCATAGCATAGCATAGCATGAATGATTCTGGTATTGTATAGTTTTGTTCACTTCAGTAATTGTGGTCAACGATTGTAATGTTAAGAAGGAATATAAATTGCAAAATGCTTTTCCTAATTGTGGTCCAACATATCTTCAGCTAACATGCAAGCACTCATAGAAATTGTAAGGAATCAGTTACAAACAAAACCAATAGCTCGTATGTACCATTAGTAATTAATTCAGACAATAAATTGGATCTCCTTTGTCGTCATTCTGTCATCCCATCAATAAAGCGGTTAACGGGGGGACTAAAAGCACATAATTTTAATGTCGTAAGAAGATTCTGTAACTTGAGAGCGCCAAGAACAAGACACGAGGTAGTTGGAAGCTATGAATTCTCCCTAGGCAACATGTTTCACTAATTTCTTCCCGTGACTATGGTGAACTTCGATTTATCTATCAAACCAATTAATTTAATCATACACTCATAACGAAAAAATGAAACTGCTAAATGCCTGTTTGTTTTAGCGTTGGAAGGTACCTAAACGCGCGTTGATTGGAATGCTCAGACACTTGAGTATCCTTGACTGTAGAGTCAACATTAGTTACTGTAGAGGGATCAGTAACTAAAAGATAGTTTGTAACTAGAAGTTAGTTAATTCTGGTGTAAGACAGTTGGATCAGTTAGCTCAGCTAACACTCCTATATATAGAACACTCTATGTACAATCAACACAAGTTCAATTACATTCAATACAGAACTATAATCAATTACTTCTTCTTCCTCCTTTGTGCCTTCTTTATCTTGGTGCTTTGATACCTTTATGGTATCAGAGCTCAAGATCCTGCAATGGCCACACCTGCGCAATCTTCCATCTCCACTTCTCAGTCCATGATTCCAATCACTGTAAAATTGGATGATGACAACTTCTTGACTTGGAAAATGCAAGCTATTGGAACGATCAAAGCTCACAAACTTCAGAAATATATAGCAGAAGATACCTCAGGTGGAAAACCTAGAAAATTTCAGAATGATGAAGATGCAGTTCTTGGAAAGATCAGTGAAGAATACGAATCTTGGGAACAGCAGGACCAACACGTTTTTACTTGGCTATTGGCATCGATGTCTCAAAATCTTCATGCAAGAATGGTGGGTTGTGAATTCTCGTTTCAAATTTGGAAGAAATTGCAAGTGTACTTTGCATCACAGACTCGAGCCAAGGTAAGCCAATTGAAAACTCAATTAAGGAATGTCAAGAAATCTGGTAGCATGAATGACTATTTGTTGTCAATTAAGAAAATGGTTGATACCCTAACCTCAGTAGGTTCCCCAATTGATACTTCTGAGCACATACAAATTGTTCTTGATGGACTTTCTGATGAGTATGACCCGATAGTTACATCAATCATATCTAGAACAGACTCTTATAACATAGCTGAAATTGAGTCCTTGCTAATAACTATGGAGGAAAGAATTGAAAAGCACAAAGCAAACAACAATGATGCCTTTTCAGTGCAACAAATGCAAGCAAACTTAGCTCAGAATCAACCACAATATCATCAGTATGGAAGAGGTTCAAGAGCACCAAGTTATGGTGCAAATCGTGGAAGATTTGGTAACAACAATTATAGAGGGTCCTACAGAGGTAGAGGTGGTGGCAGATTCAACAATGGAAACCAGTATGGTAGAGGAAATGGTAGAAATCAATATCAGTCCAACAAACCCCAATGTCAACTCTGTGACAAATATGGACACACTGCTGTAAACTGCTGGTACAGATATGATAAAGATGCTAATAATGGAAACAATGGTGGTTATCAAGGCAATAACTTCCAAGGAAACAATCCTCAAGGAAGAGCTATGCTAGCAGAACACTCTGCTGTTGATCACAACAATATGGCAGCCCTGATGGCAGTTCCTGAGACACTATATGACCCTTCCTGGTACCCTGATTCAGGTGCCACAAATCACTTTACCCCAAGAGATGCAAATCTGATGGAAAAGACAGCTTACACTGGTGATTCAAGGATCAAAATGGCAGATGGCACATCTACCTCTATCCAACACATTGGTACATCATTCTTTTACCCTCAAAACTCCTTAAAACCTCTCCTTTTGAATAACCTGATGCATGTCTCTAATATTTCCAAAAACTTGCTAAGTGTCTCTCAATTTGCCAAAGATAACAATGTTTACTTTGAGTTCCATCCTGATGTTTGCTATGTTAAATCTCAGGGAACTAATCTCATTCTTCTTGAAGGCAAACTTAGACATGGACTCTATGCTTTTGACAGCATCAAATTTCCTTCTGCTC
Organism: Echinosophora koreensis; assembly: GCA_035048595.1. NCBI lineage: Eukaryota > Viridiplantae > Streptophyta > Magnoliopsida > Fabales > Fabaceae > Echinosophora > Echinosophora koreensis. The sequence continues at coordinate 400,256 of JAPCYP010000103.1, forward strand.
AACTTGCACATAACATAGCTCTTGTAAATAACTCATGTAATCTTGCATCTACTTGTAATACTGCTTGTTCTGATGTAACACTTAGCACTTGGCATGCAAGACTAGGTCACCCTTCCCCCAAAATTGTAAATCATGTCCTCAAAAGTTGTAACATTGTCACTGATGAGACTAAAATTCCTTTACTGTGCAAAGCTTGTTGTCTTGGCAAATCTCATCAATTGCCCTTTAGTAATTCCACAACTGTATATAAAGCACCTTTACAGCTAATTTTTTCTGATATTTGGGGTCCCTCACCACTGCCATCTACAAATGGTAGTAGGTATTATATTCATTTCATTGATGCCTATACTAAATACACCTGGATATACTTACTACAAAACAAATCACAAGCACTGCAGTGCTTCATTCACTTCAAAACACTTGCTGAAAATCTTACTGGTCATACCATTAAAGCCATACAAACTGACAATGGAAAAGAATATGTAGCCTTCTCCAAATTTCTAGCCAACCATGGAATCCAACACAGGTGCAGCTGTCCTTACACTCATGAACAGAATGGATCAGCTGAACGGAAGCACAGACACATAACTGAAATGGGACTCACCTTATTAGCCAATGCTTCTATGCCTCTTCACTTTTGGGGTGAAGCCTTCACCACAGCAGTTTACTTAATCAATTGCCTTCCTACACCTGTCCTACAAAATTCCAGTCCAATTGAACTCTTGTTTCATCAAAAACCTGACTATGCTTTCTTGAAAACTTTCGGCTGCACCTGCTATCCACATACAAGACCCTATAACAAACATAAACTACAATTCAGATCTGAGCAGTGCATCTTCCTTGGCTACAGTCCAAACCACAAAGGCTACATATGTCTTTCTCCAAATGGCAAGAAATATATATCCAGGCATGTACAATTTGATGAATCACATTTTCCATTTCACAACAATCCCAACTTCCTCACAGGTTCTAATGCACCTTCTGACACTGACTTATCTAGCTCATTTTTACCTGCTATTCCTGTTTTAAGTTCTGTACCTAATTCTGTTTCCAATATTCATTGTTCTAACCAATTTTCTCCCTTGACACATGTACCTGAGTTAACTGCTGGTCCTGCCACCATCCATGATGCACCATCTCAAACCATTATTGATCCTCCAGTCACCAATGTCTCTTCCAATCCATCAGATAATGCACCCTCTACTTCAGCAGGTCTTGCACCTAATACTACTGTCACCAACACTCATTCTATGATTACAAGGAGGAAAGCTGGTATATCCAAGCCCAAGGTATTCATGGCTCAGTCAAGCAATTCTGATCTAACTCAGACAGAGCCCAAATCTGTTAAGACTGCACTAGCCTCTCCTCACTGGCATGCTGCTATGCAGCAAGAATACAGTGCTCTAATGAAAACAAACACCTGGACTCTTACTTCTCTACCACCTGGAAGGGCTGCTATAGGATGCAAATGGGTTTTCCGAGTAAAAAGAAATGCAGATGGCAGCATAGACAAGTACAAAGCACGCCTTGTTGCCAAAGGATTTCACCAGCAACAAGGTTTTGATTTTTTTGAAACATTCAGCCCAGTGGTTAAGCCTACCACAATCAGAGTGGTTCTTACTCTTGCCCTGACTCAAAACTGGCCTATAAGGCAAATTGACATAAATAATGCCTTTCTAAATGGTGACTTAAATGAAGAGGTCTTTATGATTCAACCTCCAGGCTTTGTTCAAGGTGATGATAGGCTTGTGTGCAAACTCAATAAGGCCTTATATGGCCTCAAACAAGCTCCAAGAGCATGGTTTCACAAATTGCAGGACTGCCTCATTCAACTTGGGTTCATGTCAGCCAAATGTGACAATTCCCTCTTTATCAAGAGCACTGGCAACATTACCATCCTAATTTTGGTCTATGTAGATGACATCCTTATCACTAGCAACTCTCCCTCCTCTATTGCTGACCTAATTGCTGCCCTGCACTCTAAGTTCCCACTAAAGGACCTCGGAGGCCCCAATTATTTCCTTGGCATTCATGCCAATGTATCTCCTGGCAAAGTGTGTTTAACACAAACCAAATACATCTCTGATCTACTGCAAAAAGCCAATATGCAACATGCTAACCCTATGAAGACCCCGATGATTACTGGTCTCAAACTATCAGCCACTGATAGCACAGATGCTGAAGATGCCACCCTATACAGGTCAATTGTAGGAGCCCTCCAGTATGTGACAATTACAAGACCTGACATTGCCTTTGCTGTTAACAAGGTATGCCAGTTTATGCATGCCCCCAAAGAGTCACATTGGCAAGCAGTTAAAAGGATACTAAGGTATCTCAATGGCACTGCCTCATATGGTCTCACCTTAACCAGATCCTCCACAATGAACCTCACAGCATTTTGTGATGCTGACTGGGGCTCAGATCCTGATGATAGAAAGTCCACAACCGGCTACTGTGTGTTCCTTGGATCAAATCCAATATCTTGGTCATCTAAAAAGCAGCACGTGGTGTCAAGATCAAGCACAGAGGCAGAGTATCGCAGCCTTGCTGCTGTTACAGCAGAGCTTACATGGCTTCAATCACTCCTCATAGAACTGAGATGCCCTATTTCACAGCCACCAACTGTCTATTGTGACAACTTAAGTGCAGTCATGCTTGCTGCCAATCCAATACTCCACTCACGCACCAAGCATTTTGAATTGGACCTCTACTTTGTTCGTGAGAAAATCCAGCAGAATCAACTAATTGTCCATCATATTCCCTCTACTTGAACAAACAGCAGATGTACTCACCAAACCAGTGACTCAATCTATTTTTGACAAGTGCAGAACCAAACTCAGGGTGCTTGACACTGCACCCATGAGTTTGCAGGGGGGTGTAGAGGGATCAGTAACTAAAAGATAGTTTGTAACTAGAAGTTAGTTAATTCTGGTGTAAGACAGTTGGATCAGTTAGCTCAGCTAACACTCCTATATATAGAACACTCTATGTACAATCAACACAAGTTCAATTACATTCAATACAGAACTATAATCAATTACTTCTTCTTCCTCATTTTGTGCCTTCTTGATCTTGGTGCTTTGATACCTTTAGTTACAACAGAAGTTGAGATCTTCGCTGTAGAGCCATTGACAGCATTGGTTGTAACAAAAGATGAGTTCTGTAGAATGGAATTTGAGACATGATCGAGGGACAAAGGTTCCTCAAAGACGGTCTCACAGATTCACTGTCACTCAATTTTTCGCTTGGTGATGTATCAACCTGCCCATTATCTTCAATTGGTTTATGCTCTGGAACCTTAGGAACCTAAGCTTGCTTAGTCTTCTGCACCAATGACAGATCATTATGCACCACGTTCTCCTTGCCAAATTTACAAGTTGAAGCCAAGTGTCCTATTGATTTACAATGAGAACAAAAAGAAGGAAGCTTCTCATACTCGATACTGACAGAAAATGAAAAACCTTTACGTTCAATCATAATCTTCTTGAGCAACTTCCCTGTTAGATCAACATCCACTAAAACTCGAGCATAGTGACCATATGCCCGAGTATGGGTAGCTTCATCCAAACTTATTGAAGTACCTAAACCGCCTGCAATTTCAAATAATAATTTCGAGCGCCAATATTTCTGCGGCAAGTCATGAATTCTAATCTAGCATTGAGCATGAGATTGTTTCTGCTTATTAGGAATAAAATCCGAAGACCACTGAAAAAGACGCAACAGCCCTGGTTGAAGGTTCCAAGCCCCGATAGCCAAGACACTACGCAAATCCTTTTGAGAAGCAAAACTGAATTCATAGAATCCCTTACCTAACGAAATCATTCTCCATTGACCCAAAGACTTCCATAGTTTTGAAAGTTTGTCACGTAAGTCAGAGATTTTTACAGGGATGTTACCCTTCAACAGTAACAAGCGGCCATGAAGGTTATTTTTGCAACATTCCAACCTCTTTTGATATTCATCCTAAGATATTTTGATAGAGACAGAGTCTCCCTTCACGCACGGTCGAGGAAGCTGACTAATCGGGATGTCAAATGAACCATAGCCTGAGCAAAAGATTTTCGCTGTGGATTCTAAAAAAATATATTGAAAATTTGTGTGTGACTATTCTCATTCTCCCTTCTCTCGTTCGAATTAAAAAGCAGAAACCCTTTGTTTTGTCCCCTCTTTTGCGTGACTGACTAAATGCGTCTCTCATTTGTCGACTGTCGTTGTCCCCTTTGCCGTTGCAACATGTTTGGGTTGATATAACTATTTTTGCTATAATTCTATTGTAATTTGCCACTATAATCTTTTCATTTTCTTTGGTAATATTTTATTTCACTTGAGGTTGTATTAAAACAATTAATGACTAGCTTTTCGCACCACTTTGTGCGCTTTTGATAATATATATATATATATATATATATATATATATATATATATATATATATATATATATATATATATAAAGGCACCAATTTATCAGTTCGCACATGGCACCCAAATCTCAAGGACAGCCTTGATTACGTTTATTAGGACTTGTAATATAGAGTTGTGACGGGATCTTATCAAATTCTAATTTGTAAGATAAATGACCAAATTGATAAAAATAGTAATTGACTAAATTAAAAATATTAAAATAAGGAACCAAATTACTTATTTTACTTTAAGAATAATGCACAATACACTAACCAACAAGATTCAACATACTTAGTAAATAGCCGAGTTCTTTAAATATAATATCAGAGATTCGATTTCTTTGGTATGTATGTAAAAGGCTTTATTGGAGGAAAAGACAAAACTCATTTCAATGATCTCTACGTCTTGAAAGAGGTTAGTTTTTTACTATTCTATAGAGCTTAGGATAGGGGTATAAGACCTGAACCAATAACTCAATGAACACGAAAATCCAAATCTAACCAATTAAATTTGGTTCGGATTTTTTTGCACTCGAGTCCAAACTGAACCAAACCTAATGGTGATTGGTTCCGATCTCAGGTTCAATGATCCCGGAATCGAGCCAATTACTATATTTTAATATATATTATATTTTAATATTTATATATATTTTAATAATTTAATATTATATTTCATTATATATGTTATATATTTAATATTTATATATTTTAGTATTTAATAATTTTCATGTTCAAACCGAACCAATCCTTTCTTAAATGGTTTGGTTTGGATTTTGTAGGAAACATTGCTTAAAACTGAACCAATGATTTTTTATTGGTTTGGATTTTTTTCCACCTAAAATCAAACTAAACCGATCCGTTATACCCCTAACTTAGAGGATACCCTTGTTGGGAAAAAAATAATAGTAAAATACAATAGACTAAAATATTTTGGGATAATGGAATCCCATTAGTCAATAGAGATTTAGTATTATTCGAGCCCTCGAGGTACACCTCTTGTGTAAGTCAAATGGTCTTCGGTTCGTTGAGATGATATTAGTTTAAGGATCTTGCTAATCAGTATCATAAAAATATTGGTTAAGTAAGTAAAAAATAGAAATTTTCTATTGAAAGTAACAACTTTTAAACTTTTCAAGATATTAAATACACAAATTCCAATATAAAACTTCTATCTTTGAAACCTTAACCAATATCCTTAGGGCACTGGTTAGCATTTGCTTTAGTTTAACTTTATATAAAACTCAGACGGCTACTCGCCTAATTATAATACTAGATCATTGGGTCGCTATTTCAGCTAGTAGGCTTTGTTTGTTAGAGTAGAAAATGACAAGAGAGAAAATAAGAAAAGGGAAAATGAGGAGAAAATACATTTTTCTCTTGTTTGGTGGAGGAGAGAAATAGGGAAGAGAGAAGAAAATTGGTGGGATCCACCTCAAATTTTTTTCTCTCCCCAAGTAAGAAGAAAATGGAAAAGGGAGAGAGTATTTTATGTTAAATGACTTTTATACCCTTCTTTTTTGGTTCTCATTCAATTATTTAATAAATTTAAATAAATTTAATTAAATTAATCATTTATTTAATTAAATTAAATTAAATAAAATAATTATATTAAACTAATAAATTTTATTTAAAATAACTTCAATCAGTTAAATTAATTTGAAGTATTTGATTAGTTAAAATAACTTAAATCAATTGAATTTAAATATTTTTATATTGATTTTTTAGTTAAGGATATTTTTGTCATTTTAAACAAGAATTACTTTTCTCTCTTCTTATTTTCTATCCAGCCAAACAAAGGAGAAAGAGAGAAAACACATATTTCTCCTCTATTTCTCTTACATCAAAAACACATAAAATCTACTCTATTTCTCACCATTTTCTCTCTTCTCATACTCTTTCTCACCTCTTTCTCTCCTCTTATTTTCTTCTCACAGCCAAACAAAGCCGTTATTCAATGGGAGCTTTGGCTTAAGACTCCTTTGTAACAATAATAAAATAAAGGTTTAACTATTGACTAGATCTCTGAACTATTTAGAAATTTTCAAATAAGTTCCTATACTAAAAAAATTTGTAAATGGGTCCTCGAACTTTTATGAAGTTTTTAATTGGGTCCCTGAACTTATATAAAATTTTCAATAGGTCCCTAAATTATAAAATTCGTTAGTAATATGTTGAATTGGATGGAATATCACTGATTTCATCCAAGCTGACCATTTATAAGTGGTTTGAGTGAAAGATGAACCTTGAGACATTGTCACAACAAAATGCAGCAAGATGTAAAAAGATGCAACAAAATAAAGGTTTAACTATTGAGTAAATCTCTGAACTATTTGGAAATTTTCAAATAGGTTCCTATACTAAAAAAATTTGTAAATGGGTCCTCGAACTTTTATAAAGTTTTTAATTGGGTCCCTGAACTTATATAAAATTTTCAATAGGTCCCTAAATTATAAAATTCGTTAGTAATATGTTGAATTGGACGGAATATCACTGATTTCATCCAAGCTGACCCTTTATAAGTAGTTTGGGTGGAATATGAACCTTGAGATATTGTCACAACAAAATGCAGCAAGATGTAAAAAGATGAAGTGAGATGTAGTAAATTGCAACAGAGAGAACTATTTTGGACGAAATCATTTCAAGGAAGGGATATACAACCATAAAACATAAATTGAGGAATGAACGAACTATTTGTTCAGATGGAGGAGAAGCAGTCGCGGTCACTTTTTGTGTTTTTTTATCAACACAAATTTGAGGGAATTTCAGGTCAACATCAACAAACTCAAAGACCTCTTCACGGAATCATACCCTAGGAACTCTATTGAAAATTTTATATAAGTTCAAGGACCCAATTAAAAAACTTTTTTAGTATAAGGACCCAATAAAAAACTTTATAAAATTTCAAGGATCCAATTACATATTTTTTAGTATAGGGACCTATTTGAAAATTCTCAAATTGTTTAGAGACCTACTCAATAGTTAAACCTAAAATAATTAAGGTTTGATGCATATAATATACTAGATTCATGTCCCGTGCGATGAACGCGATTAATAATTTATTTTATATATTATATTAATATAAATGATATAAAATAATTTATTATTTATTTTGTGTTTAATTGGTATATATAATGAATGTAAAGTATTTTACATTTTCAAGAATCATATGAGAATGAAAAAAATTTAGTGACATTAATTTCAGATTGATTGATTGTTTAAAATATTTTTACACTAACAATGCATATTCTTCTGCTTTTATTTTTTTATTTTTTTACGGAACAATGTATATTCTTTTAAACAATAACTTTTTCAATAAGTTTTATTCTTTACTATATCATTATCATTTCAAATAGTGACTTTCCTATTCAATTTGAATTTTTATTTTATTTTATTATTATTTGGATCACTGAATTTTCCCTCTTAGGGTTGTCTTTTTCATTTTATCATTATTTTAAAAAAAGTAGTTTACTATTATTTGATGTAGTTTCCCATTAATTGTAACATTATTTTATTATTATTATTAATATTATTATTATTATTATTATTATTTTAAATAATAACTTTTTATATCCAGTTTCATTTCAAAAGTTAACCAATTAGAAAATAATTATTTAGAATACTACACATAAAAGAAAGTAAAAAGAAATCCAGTTTCGTTTCATTTCAAAAGTTAACCAATTAAAAAAAAAAAAGTAGACAAATAAGTGAACAACTCTTAAAGATAATTACAAACAACTACCACTTCAATTTTTTCTTATAGAATAATATTTACCAAGTAAAGAATTAAAATATGAACAGCAATATTATTATAAATTTTTTTGGCAGATATTATGATTATTATTCTTAATGATCCATGTAGTGAAATTCTTCACTAATTTTTTTTAATAATGAATTTTCCCTACATTTTTATTAACAGAAAACTTTATTATTTCTCCCTAATTTTTTTTATCATTAATAGTAACCTTTCTCGTTGAGTTTAGGCTCCTATTATTTAATTATTAATCAAATATTTCATTTTTCATTTTATTATTATTTCAAAAAATAGAATATCTTGTTCTGATTCATCTCCTGTTACTTTATTTGTCTAATTGGTACACATTATTAATTTAAAGTGTTTTACATTATCAAAAATCATGATATGAGAATCAAAATTTTTTTGTGACATCAATTTTTTATTGATTGATTGTTTAAAACATTTATACACTGACAATGCATATTCTTCTAAATAATGACATTTTCAATAAGTTTTTTTTTTCACTATTTCATCGTAATTTTAAATAGTGACTTTCCTATTCAATTTTTTTTTCATGTTATTATTTTTTCAAACACTGGATTTTCTCTCTTAGATTATCTTTTTTATTTTATTTTTATTTTTATTATTATTATTATTTAAATATATTTATTTTACTATTATTTGATATAGTTTCCCGTTAATTGTAATATTTTATTATTTATCTTTTAAAAAGTTAATCAATTAAAAAACTATTATTTAAAATACTACAAATAAAAGATTGTAAAAAAGGTAAAAAAAAATTCTATTGATGTTTATCTTAAATTATTTTAATATTTCTTTAATAATATTTTTGCCTACAATGTCTATTTTTATCATTTTAATATTATTTCAAATATTAAATATTTGACTCACTTTAATCTCTCAATACTTTATTATAAAACATGAATATTTTAGTATAATTTTATATTTTATCATTATTATTTCAAGAACTAATTTTGTCGGTCAAATTTATCTATTTTTTAATTATTATGATAAAATTAAAGTTTTTCACAAAGTTTTTTTTATTTTAATATTATTATTTTTTATAGTGAGTTTTTTTCATCTGATATTAATGTTTTATCATTTTATTATTATGTCAAACAATGGTTTTTTCTACATTTCATCATCTATAAGTTTATTATTTTTATTTTATATAGTGACCTTTCTCAATAAGTTTTATTATCAAAAGTGAATTAACCTATTTTATTTATTATTATTTTAAAGATTGAGATTGAATTTTTCTTATCAGAGTTGTCTTTTTAATATTTTATTATTTAAAACAATTACTTTATTATTATTTGATATAGTTTCTTGTAATATTTTATTATTTAGTTTTGTCTTATATAATATTTTTTATTTTTATATTTTCTTTCATCTTTAATTTTCTTTCATTAGGAGAATGAATTTTCTTCATTTCATATTCTATTATTTTATGATTATTTAGCTAAATACTTATTATTAATTCAAATACTTATTATTAATTCAAATAATAATAATTTTTTATTTTATTATCACATTATAGATTATAGACAATAATTTTTCCCTAAATTTTGTCTCTGATTAATTTATAATTATTTTAAATAATGGTTATTTCTAATTACTTTTATCTTTTACTATTTTATTGTCAATATAAACAGTGAATTCCTTTTTTTTATTTAAAATAATAAATTTCTTCACTTTCTTTTATATTATTTTATTTTAGTATTGTTGTAGATAGTGATTTTTCGTATTAACCTTTTTTATTATTATTTTTAATATTATCTCAAGTTTTTTTATTAAAAAAAATAAAGACACCACACAACGAGTCCAGATCCTGTCAATTTCTACTCTCTCCATTTCTCCATTTCCTTTCACATCCACCTGACAAGTGTCCCTAAAATATTTCAAGGGCCAAGATTTCATTTTGCTGAAAAATCAATTTAAATTAAAAAATACCAAAATATATTGCTTTCTTCGTCTTCGTATCCTTGGACATCTCCGGTAATTATATTCTCTGGCTGACAATTGTCCATAAAATGAATCAAAGGTCCAAATTTTATTATTTTCATTTAAATAGAACATTTTAAATTAGAAAAAAAGAGGGGGGGGGGGGGGGGGGGGACTACCATGGACAGAGGAGAAATGGAGATCTAGTCTCCCTCTTCGTAAATCAGTTTAAATTTAAAAAAAAAAAACTGAAATTTCAGCGAGTTTTCAAAATTGAAATTTTAGGGGTTCAGTGGGCATAAAATTGGTGGAGCATATGGCAGCCTCTGTATCAGATCTGAAGTTTGGCGGGGCGGCACAACAGCGAAGGAGTGGCGACATAGCGATGTCGTGACGCGGCGGCACAGCGGGATGGCGTCGTGGCGTCACGGTGGCGAAAGAATGGCTCACCGTCGCGGATCTGGCACAGCAGCACCACTGGTTCTCTGTTCGCGTTGAAAGAAGAAGACTGGGAGCCAAGAAGGACATGGGTAATCTGGGATTGATTTGGTAAAATTCATTTTTTGACTTTTTTGTTTTAATTTAAAATAATTAATTTAAAACACAAAATCTGGACCCTTGAAAAATTTTTATACCACGTGTCACTACCAAAAACAAAACACTGGAGATGTCCATTTTGAAGTTGTAACAGAGAAACACAAGAAGAACTGTGTTTCTTAACGGTCTTTGAAAAACTTTTTTTCTAAAACCTTTTTGCAAGCAAGCAATGAAATAAACATACAATAAAAATCTTTTTAAAGAAGTTAATAAACTCATAATCAAGTCCCCACAGTTAGTATAAATGAAAAACTGTAAAGAGATACGGATAAAAGATTCACAAAAATATTTTATCCTGGTTCACTCTCTTCTAACCAAGAGCTACGTATAATCCTTTCTACTTGAAGGTTTTCTCCACTATAAACCAATAGCTTACAAGTATTTAATACCTCTTCAGGCTTACAATCACTCAATTATTCAACACCTCTCCAGGCACTCAAGTATTCTTTTTCAGTCAAGCCTCTTCAGGCTCTCTCTAACTTAAAAGATTTAAGGATTGATCTAAGGACTCACTATGTGTGATGATATGAAAGTTTAAGATCAAGAGTTACAAAGTAATGAAGAGAAGTTTTGACAGAGTTTAGCTACTTTCAAATATTTGAGCTTTGTTCAGTTTCGATAACCTTCTTTACTGGACTCATTCAGTATTTATAGTAGGCGTTCATCTTCACTTCTTTCTTCCTCAACGGTCTTCAAAATATCTATTTAGACATAACATTAAATGCTGGGATCCATTGAGTCTGATAACTTGATATGTGATATTCAAAAAGCACTTTTAGTTATCAGTAAGCTTGAAATGGTTCTGTCGCTTCTCTCTTATACTCGAAAGTAGTCTTTTGTTTTTCATCTTTTGTACTTTAGTCAACTTTACAGCTTCATGTGTCAGAGTATAAAGTTTTGTGCATTTGATGGTACCATATTTCTCTTACCAAGAAATAAAGCATAAACAATTCAAAATCCCAGAGGGAAGAGACATGGAATATTGGAAATTATATAATTAAACATTTTAAATAAATTCGATTACTAGAAGGGTGAAAAAGAGATATGTCTTTGTAAAATAGACAACTATAAACACGAGAAGGGGGGTTGAATTGTGTTTATTAGAAATTAAAATAAAGTTAAAAACTTTTTGCATGCAGAAGCTAAGCACAGACAGGTGTAAAAAGGTTACACAGACAGGTCACCTGTCTGTTGTAGTTTTCCCAGAAAACAACACACGTATAGATGAGAAGCAGACTTGATAAAAACAATTTTAACCCCTTTGTTAGAAAGCAGATGATATATAATCAAAACAACTAAAGAGATTAAGGGAAGAGAGATTAACACAGAGATTTATCCTGGTTCACTCTTTAACACAAAGAGCTACGTCCAGTCCTTGGCAGCACCAAGATTTATCCACTATAACTGATCAAGTTACAGACTCCAAGTATTGTTTGCACTAGAGCCGTCAATATGGGTTACAACCCGTGAGCCAGCCCGGCTCAACCCGGCTCACTGGTGGGTTGGGTTGTAAAAAAGTAGGCTCATTTTGACCCCGGGTCATTTTGGCCCGGCTCACTTAACCCGCGGGTTAGCCGGGTTCAACCCGGGGTGAGCCGGGCTGACCCGCGAGCTGCCACTTTTTTCCCACACACCCCCAAATTCCCAGCAGCCCAAGCCAGTAGTTTACGGACCAGTTGTAAAATGGACGGCCCAACCCACTATTTCCCCAACACTTTCTTACTCAGCGACACACCCACTTCCCCCTTGACCTAATAATATGAGTTTCTCTAATATCTAGAAGGAATGAACCACCGCAGCCTTGAAAACGAACGACCGCATCACCTGTGAAGACAGAAGCTGGAGAAGGGACACCGTCGTGCGAGCTGTGAACGCCGCAGCTGCGAACCCCTGTGAGAACGCCTCCTCGAATCCCTGTGCGGACGCCACTGCGTAACCCATGAGCTGTGAACGCAGCCGCCGCCGCCTCGTTCTCCCTCTCCCTCTGAGCTCCGTTCTCTAGTCTATCATGAAAAGTCACATGAGAAACTATGAAACTTTGTTATATGGCTAGAAGCCTAGAATAAAATATTTTGTTTACATCTTACATGGTAGTATGCTACTGTTTGTGGCTGGCTACCGTAGGTTTAAATGTGTTGAACTGGAAACACATGTTTTTTTTTTTTCAATTGAAACACAGGCTGTACAGTTAGGGAAATCGAACACAGTTTTTTTTTTTTAATTTTTAGTGAGCCAACCCGGTTAACCCACCAACCCGTGGTGGGTCGAGCCGGGTTAGCTATTTTCTGGCTCACTGAAAAAGTGAGCCAACCCGGCTCGGCTCACTTTATGCTTAACCCGTGGTGAGCCAACCCGGGTGAGCCGGGTTGGCTCACTTTGACAGCTCTAGTTTGCACACCTAGCCTCTTCAGGCTCCAACACAAGTATTCTTTGCACACCTAGCCTCTTCAGGCTCACTCAGATTTGTTTGAGAGTTTGGTTTGTAATAAATACACTTACAGACAGACAGATCTTTCACTAACACTCAGAGAGTGGTTTAAATGTAAAGCTTAGGAAAGTCTGCGTAATAACTTCAAATGATTGAAGAATACAGAGTGAATAAATGAACAGAGTAATGGCTCTTTAATGCTTTGTAAACTCTGATATGTTCATCTTCAATGACTTCTGTATTTATAGCCTTCAAACATTTAATATCCGTTAGAGACATTCCTTGCAACGATGACTTCAAGCAGAGTTTCATTAAATGCAATATAGTCGTTCTGGGCAGCCATTAATGCAATGAAGACGTTGGTTGTACTCTAACATGAGGGATAATAGCTTTATGCATCGTGTAGATGCCAACTCAGAGTTGTGCAGAGTGCTTTTGTACTTTTGCAGAGTACATTTCCCTTTCTGTGTAATAACTGAAAGTACTAAGGAATAAAGCATGTTGGAAACATTCTTTAACTGAAAGTTTGTTTCTGACTTCCTAGGTTGCTTGAGAGAGAGCACTTCTGAGTTTCTTGATAAGCGTGAGAGAGAGAGTTCTCAGAGTATTCTCCATGAGGGGACAGCTTGCAAAAGCTTCCTGTACTTCGAGTTCTTTAACAAAGAACCTTAGACAAGTTGAAGTGTTAGAGCAGAGACAGGTTGTAAACCAGTTTGCACATAGTCAATAATCCTAGTCAGCAGACAGGTTGACTTTTTGGCTTATACGGACAGGTTGGTACTTAGGTAGACAGACAGGTGAGTTTTGTAATCTTCTGATCTGTACACTAAGTAGATAAATTAGCAACCACAAAGTAGGTTAATTAATCATTAACCAATGTTTAGTTTTCATCAAAACTTAGGGAAATACACACAGACATTTTAGAGACTTAACAATCTCCCCCTTTTTTATGATGACAAACATTCAGATGATTTAATGAACCTTTGAGAATATCAGAGTACAGAATAGCAGAAAGTAGACAGGTTGATATTTTCTATATGTGCAGACAGATGCATTTGTGTTCAATAAAGAGTATCAGAGCAATATGCAGCAGGTTTAAGTTCAAAATATCAGAGTATATCAGAGAATTAAAATTTTTACCAATTGTTATATTCTCCAGAACACTTAGCATAAAACCATCACATAATTTTCTCCAAACATTTTACATTAATCATCTTATATTTTTCTCCCCCTTTTGTCAGCAACAAAAAGAGTAAACAGATAACAGTGGAGAGAAAAGGAGACAATAAAGAGAAAGTAAGAAAGATAAAGTAATATTGATTTGTATTCATCATAAGCATTTCAATTACAAGGCAGTTCCTACAACTACTTATCTAGGCTGATTAAAAAGAAGATACAAGGAGTCAACTTTCTGTTCTAACAGCAGCCTAGCATGCCTCTCTGCATCCAATTGTCTTCTGACTTCTTCTAGCTCAGTCTTAAGAAGATTGAAGCTATCTGAATCCACCATTTGAGAGGAGGAGACTTCTGTAGACAAGCTGGTTGAAGCAGCAGACAGGGATGGATACCAGGGTAAGGCTAAAACTGGGGGTGCCTTAGGTACAGAGAAAGGTGAGGAGACACGGGGAAAGAAAAGCTGATGGATGGTTCTGAAAAAGAATAAAGGAAGAAATGCTATTTTAAACAGAGGAGTGATTCTGATTGGGTCAAAATCAGGAGAGGGAAAGACACAGGAGAGTCTTTCACAAAGAGACAGACGAGTGACTCTTATTTGAATAGGAGGGGGAAGAGGTTGATTGGCTAAGACAGATGGAGGTAGGGGTAGGAGAGAGTCTATGTGAGAAAAGAATGAATTAGACCCTGTGACTAAAAGAAAAAAGTATCTAGACCTAGAGGGTAACATTACAACAGAGGCAGGATAGTGAGATCCTTCCAATGTTCTAATGAACAACACAATAGGGGGATAAAAGAAAATCTCCCTACATGGGTTCAGAATGTGAGGTGGAGGAGAAGGGATGACAGATAAGTGAGATACACTTGCAGTCATCAGAGATTGCAAATCACTCACAAACAGTCTAGATGATATGCCAAATTGTTCTCTGGGAGTTGAGTCCCTGTGAACAACTGTGTACTGACATACATCAGACACGACATCAAAAGATGTTTGGGTGGGGTGAGAGGAGACAGGTGAATGAAAAGGGGAGGCAACAGATAAAGGGTTGACAAAAAGGGCAGAGGGGGAAGAAACAACAGAATCTGGAATACCTAGGTGAAGGGGAGAGGATGGTGCAGAAGGAAAGGTGAAGAGCTGATCTTCAAAGTGTCTTGCTTTCTTCTTTGAAGGGGACAGAGAAGCTTCTTCATGATGACCAACTGTCTGTGTTCCAGCAGACAGGTCAGCAGAGGTGGCAGTAGCAGCAACAGTAGCAGGCTCTTCTGCAGGGACTGCTTCCCTTTCAGCAACAACCACCACAGGCATAGGGTAGCATGACCTTCTTTTTCTGGGAATGATTCCCAGATCAAGAGGTTTGATCTCCCTAGGCTCCTCTGGAGATATCTGCTCCCCCTGAGCAGGTGCTTCCTCTTTACTAGGCTCAGACTCCACTTGTCTGACCTTGGTAAAGGTCTTCACCAGTCTTCTCCTCTTGGTGGGTTGTGCAGAAACCACACCAGATTTTCCAGTCTCACTGGTCTTCCTCTTGGGAGAGGGCTTCTTCAGCTTGAATCTAAGAGGCTCAACTGTCTCAGCAGATCCTTCAGAAGCTGTGGGTTCCTCAGGCCTCTGATCCTGTCTGGCAACCTTTCCAGCAGGTTTCCATATTCTCTCAGAGATTGGAAACTCTGATTCACCAGTGGAATCAGCAGGTTCTTCTGCTTTTTCTTTCTGCTTCTGTTCAACAGCAGGCTTCTTCTTCTTCTTATCTTCTTCTTCATCCTCCAGAGGGATTCCTTCAATCCCCATCATAGACAAGACCTTCTTGTCTATGGGCAGAGCCATGTCCACAAAATGGACATCAGTTGGAACAAAGATCTTGTTTCTAAAAACCCTTATCAGCAGCATTCCATAAGGGTAGGTAGGCATGTTTGTCCTTCTGATCAGAGACTCAAGATACATGTAGATGAGATCATTGATGTCTATCTTGATTTTGTGAATCAAGTGGTACAGAGCAAATCTGTCCAACTTGGTCACATTGTCTCGTGATCCTTTTCTGGGCATCACACACTCCAGAAGCAGCTTGTGCAAGAACCTGCACTTGGGCACCATGCTGACAGGCTTCTTGTTCTCAGGGTTGGGAACTCCATATATGGCAATATTGACACTTTCAGTTCCTACCTGATCTTCCCAGTCAAGTCTGAATGCAGTTCCAATCCTTGGGCATCTGGTTGCCAATTCCAGAGAGCTGATAGGAAACTGAAGAGTCACATCAGCTAACATTTGGGCCTTGAAGCTCTTGGTTCCATCAACCACATTGGTGATGACCACAGCATTTCTCCAGAAGTCTTTGACAAGCTTGGGATGGACCAACTCCTTGATATCAAAGAAGGCTGTCCACTTAGAGTATTCCAACTCTTCAGTGACATCCATTCCCCATCTCTTCATCTGTTGGAGATCAACAGTCTTGCCTGGTAGAATCTTCTCAACATCAGCTATTCTCATTTCATATTTCTCAGCAATCTCCTTTGGAGACAAACGCTTTGAAGATGCCATTTTTCAGAGAAGAAAGAATGAGAGTTTTGGAAGAGAGAAGGGTTTGAACGAGAGGAAGACGAAGACGAAAAGACTTAGGGCTTTTTGAGAAGGATAAAGTTTGAAACTTTCTGAAGATTTGCCTTTTAAAGAAGTAAAAGCATGAGAGAGAAAAAAAAAGACATTTTTAATTAAGAATGGCACGATTTATGTGGGGAACTGTAGCGCCCACTTAGACATAAAGAAAACATGGTTTCGAGGTAAAAACTGCCGTGTTCATGATTAGCTTCAGATTAACAAATGGTATTAAATAAATAAATAAATAAATAATAGCCATTTCAATAAAACTGTTGGGTTTCAGCATAGTGACTCAGCAGAGTCAGACAGGTGATCACAGACAGTTTAAAAACTCAGACATGTCATTCAACAATACAATGCATGTTTAAATTATCTCTAATAAATAAAAATCTTTCTTCTGCTAAAGGCTTAGTGAAGATATCAGCCCATTGATTTTCAGTTTTAACAAACTTAATATCAAAGATACCTTTCTGAACATAATCTCTAATGAAGTGATGTTTGATTTCTATATGCTTAGCCTTAGAATGCTGAATTGGATTTTTAGTTAAGCAGATAGCACTAGAATTATCACACCATACAGATATGTTATGCTCAAAAATAGAGTAATCCTCAAGTTGATGTTTTACCCGTAAGAGTTGAGAGCAACAACTAGCAGCTGAGATATATTCTGCTTCAGCAGTAGATAGAGCAATAGTTGTCTGCCTTTTGCTTGACCAAGAGACTAAATTTGCTCCAATGAAGTGGCATCCTCCACTGGTGCTTTTTCTTTCTATTCTGTCTCCAGCAAAGTCAGCATCACAGAATCCCACTAATCTGTATTCTTTAGTTCTTAAATACAGCAAACCAAGATTAGTAGTACCAAGCAAATATCTAAATATTCTCTTAACAGCTTTAAGATGAGATTCTCTTGGGTCAGATTGAAATCTAGCACACATGCAGACACTAAATTGAATATCAGGTCTGCTTGAGGTTAAGTACAGTAAAGATCCAATCATACCTCTGTAGATAGTTTGGTCTACCTTTTTACCTTCATCATCTTTACTTAGTTTTGCATTGGTTTCCATGGGAGTTTTCATGAGTTTAGCACTTTCCATTTTGTATTTCTTGAGCATTTCCTTGTTATACTTTTGTTGATGGATGTAGATTCCATCACTTGTCTGTTTGATTTGTAGACCAAGGAAGAACTTCAATTCTCCCATCATGCTCATCTCAAATTCTGCTTGCATCAGCTTTGAAAAATCCTTGCACAGCTTTTCATTAGTTGCTCCAAAAATAATATCATCAACATATTTTTGGACTATAATGAAATTTTCTTTAGAGCTTTTCTTAAACAGAGTAGTATCTACTTGACCTCTTGTAAAACCATTATGCATGAGAAAAGAGTTTAGTCTATCATACCATGCCCTAGGTGCTTGCTTCAAACCATATAGTGCCTTTTTAAGTTTAAAAACATGATCTGGTTTATCAGTATCTTCAAAACCAGGGGGTTGTTTAACATAAACTTCTTCTTCAATTATTCCATTGAGAAAAGCACTTTTCACATCCATTTGAAAAAGAGTGATTTGGTGTTGTGCAGCATATGACATCAGTATGCAAATAGCTTCTATTCTAGCTACAGGTGCAAAGGTTTCAATATAGTCAATACCTTCTTGTTGGTTATAGCCTTGAGCTACTAACCTTGCCTTGTTTCTGACAACTTTGCCATCTTCATCTAACTTGTTTCTGAAGACCCATCTTGTTCCAATGACAGACTTGTTTTGGGGTTTGGAGACTAGTGTCCAAACATCATTTCTGGTGAACTGGTTGAGTTCTTCTTGCATAGCAAGAATCCAGCTTTCATCATCAAGAGCTTCTTCAATGTGTTTTGGCTCTATTTCTGACATAAAGGCCACATTGCTTGATTCTCTTAAAGTAGATCTGGTTCTTACTCCTTCTGAGGGATGTCCAATAATGAGATCCTTAGGATGATGAGTTTTGAATTTCCAGTCTCTTTCAAGAGGATGTTGACTTGTCTGTTGACTTGTCTGCTCCACTTGTCTGTCTGGTTCTGCTTCAGGTTCTGATTTGGTTAAGTCAGGTTGTTGATCTTCTGACTTGTTTATATCAAGACCTGCAAGATCATCTTCTAGATCTGACAATTCCTTATCAGTCTTTAAGTTATCATTAAATTTGACATGAACAGATTCTTCAATAACAGATGTTCTGGAATTGTAAATTCTAAAAGCTTTAGACATTTCAGAGTATCCCAAAAAGATACCTTTGTCTGTCTTAGAGTCAAATTTTCCAAGTTGATCCTTGGTATTTAAGATGAAGCATTCACAACCAAATGCATGAAAGTAAGAAATGTTGGGGCTTTTTCCTTTCCACAGTTCATAGGGAGTCTTCTTTAGAAAAGGCCTAATGAGTATTCTGTTTTGTACATAACAGGCTGTGTTTACTGCTTCTGCCCAGAAGTACTTATGGAGGTTATTCTCATTGAGCATAGATCTAGCCATCTCTTGCAGAGATCTGTTCTTTCTCTCAACCACTCCATTTTGTTGAGGAGTTCTAGGTGCAGAGAAATTGTGAGAGATCCCATTCTCCTCACAGAACTGACTGAACTGCTCATTTTCAAATTCTCCCCCATGGTCACTTCTAAGAGTAGAAATGCAGAAACCCTGCTCATTTTGTACTCTTTTTACAGAAAACTAAGAAAGCCTTAAAAGACTCATCCTTGTGGGTTAAGAAGAGTACCCATGTATATCTAGAATAGTCATCAACTATGACAAATCCATATTTCCTTCCAGCTAAGCTAGCAACACTAACTGGTCCAAACAGATCCATGTGTAACAACTGAAGAGGTCTAGAGGTTGATACTTGGTTTTTAGATTTGAAACTTGATTTTATTTGTTTACCTCTCTGACATACATCACACAAAACATCTTTCTTAAAACTAATATCAGGCAATCCTCTCATAAGGTTATCCCTTTTTAGTTTTGAAATTAATTTCATACTAGCATGTCCTAGTTTCTTGTGCCACAACCATCTTTCATCCTCTTTAGACATCAGACAGGTTACACTTTGATCTGAGATATCAGTCAGTTCAATCTTATACAGATTTTGTTGCCTTTTAGCTGAAAAGAGGGTTTTGCCACTTAGATCTTTAACTATACAGAAATCTTTGGTAAAGGAGACATCAAATCCACTGTCACATAATTGACTTATGCTAAGCAAATTGTGTTTTAATCCTTTAACCATAAGAACATTTGATATAGAGGGAAGAGGAGGTTTACCACCAATAGTACCAATTCCTATAACCTTCCCTTTTTGATTTCCACCAAATGCCACATGTCCTCCTTTCTTAAGTTGGAGGTCTAGGAACATAGACCTTTCTCCTGTCATGTGTCGCGAGCAGCCACTGTCCAGGTACCAGCAATGGTGTTTTCTTTGTGCTGTTGAGGACATCTGCAACAGAGATTATTTGATCTTTAGGTACCCATAGTTTTCTGGGTCCTTTTCTGTTAGTTCTAGGAGTCTGTGAAGACTTCCTTCTTTTCTTATGAAGACACTTAGACATAACATGTCCAGTCTTTCTACAGAAATTATAGACAGGTATGGATTTAATAGAGATAGATGTAGTAGACACTTTAGAGTGCTTAGTTGATACTTTATGATGTATCTGATGGACATATCCTATACCTTCTTTGTTAAGGGAGTGCCTCTGACAGCCAAGCAGCTTGGTCAGATTTTCTCTACCATTAACAAATTTGGCAAGATCAGAAGTGAGCTCTTCCACTTTCTATTGAAGTTTTTCAACTTCTTCAGACTGTGATGTATCACTAGAGATCTTAGCTTAATTAGACTTTTCAGTCTTCAGCTCACTGTTCTCCTTGACAAATTTCTCACACTCTAGAGATTTCTGTTTATGCTCACTGAGGAGCTTAACATGATCTCTCTTGAGAGATTTGAAAGCCTTAGATAAACAGTTGGATTCCTCCAACAATTCTTCATAGGCATCAAGTAATTCCTCATAATCAGAATTTACCTCATTATCTGAATCAGAGTCAGTATTAGCCATTAGACAGAGATTTGCTTCTTCCTCTGTTTCCTCATCAGAAGATGTTGACTCTAGATCTTCCCAAGTAGCCATCATTCCTTTCTTCTTCTTTTTGAAGAACTTCTTAAACGGGGCTTTCTTGAGTTGAGGACATTCTGCTTTGATGTGACCTGGTTTCTTGCACTCATAGCAGACAATTGAGTTCTTGTCTGTTGAAGTGGAATCTTTGAAGTTCTTGTCCTTGTTGAATCTTCTGAATGGCATATCTTTTCTGAACTTCTTTTTCTGTAAGAGAAGCTTTATCTTTCTGGTTAGGAGACATAGTTCTTCATCACTTTCAGAATCCTCAGGTTCAGACAGGTCAGCATCACTGGATGACTCGTCTGCTTTCAAAGCTTTAGAAGCTTTGGAAGACTTTTGATCAGCCTTCAGAGCAATTGACTTGCCCTTCTTTGTTGAGACTTCATCTCCAAGTTCTTGCTCATGAACAGTAAGTGTTCCAAGGAGTTCATCCATAGTCAAGGTGGTAAGATCTTTGGCTTGAGAGATAGCAGTTACCAGAGGTCTCCACTGCTTAGGCAGGCTCCTAAGTATCTTTCCAACCTTCTCAGCATTAGAGTAAACTTTGCCAAGAGACTTTAGACCATTGATGATAGTTTGGAATCTCCCTATCATTTGAGCAACAGATTCTCCTTCCTCCATGAGAAACAGTTCATACTTTCTGACAAGTATGGCAATTTTTGATTCTTTGACTTTGGCTGTTCCTTCATGTGTGACAGCTAAGGTGTCCCATATTTCTTTGGCAGAATCACAGGCACAGACCTTTTCAAACTCATCAGGACTGAGAGCACAAATAATGTTGTATCTGGCTTTGTGATTCAGCTCCCACTTTGCCTTTTCTGCAGGAGTCCACTGAGCTTTTGGCTTGTCAGTGTTGTCATCATTCTTAGGAATGAAAGGACCATCTGTGATGACATCCCAGAGATCAGAGTTTGTAGATAGAATGAACCATTGAAATCTATCTTTCCAATAGTTGTAGTTTTCTCCATTGAAGAATGGAGGTCTGGTTAAGGAGGCTCCTTCAGTCTGGTGACTTCCACTAGCTCCAGCAGTCATGTCTATTCTTCAGGATCTTTTACCTCTACACTGTTAGATGCTCAACCCAGAGGCTGAGCTCTGATACCAACTGAAATAGACAACTATAAACACGAGAAGGGGGGTTGAATTGTGTTTATTAGAAATTAAAATAAAGTTAAAAACTTTTTGCATGCAGAAGCTAAGCACAGACAGGTGTAAAAAGGTTACACAGACAGGTCACCTGTCTGTTGTAGTTTTCCCAGAAAACAACACACGTATAGATGAGAAACAGACTTGATAAAAACAGTTTTAACCCTTTTGTTAGAAAGCAGATGATATATAATCAAAACAACTAAAGAGATTAAGGGAAGAGAGATTAACGCAGAGATTTATCCTGGTTCACTCTTTAACACAAAGAGCTACGTCCAGACCAAGATTTATCCACTATAACTGATCAGGTTACAGACTCCAAGTATTGTTTGCACACCTAGCCTCTTTAGGCTCCAACACAAGTATTCTTTGCACACCTAGCCTCTTCAGGCTCACTAAGATTTGTTTGAGAGTTTGGTTTGTAATAAATACACTTACAGACAGACAGATCTTTCACTAACACTCGGAGAGTGGTTTAAATGTAAAGCTTAGGAAAGTCTGCGTAATAACTTCAAATGATTGAAGAATACAGAGTGAATAAATGAACATAGTAATGGCTCTTTAATGCTTTGTAAACTCTGATATGTTCATCTTCAATGACTTCTGTATTTATAGCCTTCAAACATTTAATATCCGTTAGAGACATTCCTTGCAACGATGACTTCAAGCAGAGCTTCATTAAATGCAATATAGTCGTTCTGGGCAGCCATTAATGCAATGAAGACGTTGGTTGTACTCTAACACGAGGGATAATAGCTTTATGCATCGTGTAGATGCCAACTCAAAGTTGTGCAGAGTGCTTTTGTACTTTTGCAGAGTACATTTCCCTTTGTGTAATAACTGAAAGTACTAGGGAATAAAGCATGTTGGAAACATTCTTTAACTGGAAGTTTGTTTCTGACTTCCTAGGTTGCTTGAGAGAGAGCACTTCTGAGTTTCTTGATAAGCGTGAGAGAGAGAGTTCTCAGAGTATTTTCCATGAGGGGACAGCTTGCAAAAGCTTCCTGTACTTCGAGTTCTTTAACAAAGAACCTTAGACAAGTTGAAGTGTTAGAGCAGAGACAGGTTGTAAACCAGTTTGCACATAGTCAATAATCCTAGTCAGCAGACAGGTTGACTTTTTGGCTTATACGGACAGGTTGGTACTTAGGTAGACAGACAGGTGAGTTTTGTAATCTTCTGATCTGTACACTAAGTAGATAAATTAGCAACCACAAAGTAGGTTAATTAAATCATTAACCAATGTTTAGTTTTCATCAAAACTTAGGGAAATGCACACAGATATTTTAGAGACTTAACACTTTGGACGTGCATTCTGAACATTGAACATAAAGCAATTAGGTAGTCTACTGATACCTCGTTTAGTAGTTCCAGTTAGTTACTCGTCTATCTTCTATCGGGTGGTCCATTCTTTTTCTTGGATGGATTGTAAATCTTTGGACTTGTTCTTTTACTGATATACTTAAAATCTCGTCTAGCGCTTCTTACTCTTGATATACTTAGAAACTCGTCTAGTGTCTTTTTTTAACTTAGTTATTTCTAGCTACTCGTCTAGTGATAGCCTTTTGGACTAGCTCTTTACTAGATGAGTTTGAAAGCACGTCTAGCGAGTAAATCTTGGACCCGCGATGCTTTTAAACTTTCTTAAGGAAACTTTAGACTAATTTCCTCATCTAGCGATAAACAAAACAATCCTACATATTGGAATAGACAAGTTAGTTCACAATATAACTTTGCCATTTAAATTTAATCTTTTTTTAACATCAAAATTTAAGAGATTATTTTAATCGTAATCACTTTGGTTCCAAACACATTTCTCTCCTAAATGGAGAGGATCCGGACTCACAATATACGGATGTTTGACAAATTTGCTTAAAGGATCAAAAGACATATTTGAGGATAGTTTCATTTCCATGTTAAATAATTGCAACATTGTTGTTGCTTCAGGTGCAAGTTTTACTCGTTGGGGTCGTAGGAGCATTTAGACAAATGAGACGGTCATTTAAGGCCTTCATTACTTAAGGCCCCCATTTTTTTTTTTTATCTTTTTAATAAATTTGACTTATTATTAAATTAAATTATTAGGGGATAAGTTCTATTGTGATACATTTTTATTGAGTTTTTTATAAGGAATATTGAATTGAGTAAAATGAATTTCTCATTGATTAAAGGCTAAGCAATCTGCTTATATACACAGTCTCTAAGCTAACAATCTAACAATAGAGTTTAACTAACTTAACTAACTATTCTAACTGCATAACTGAAATGGTTGCTGCAAGTGCCAGCTAGCTAATTAAATACACACGTGCTTCACAAGGCAAGCTTATCAAGTATTGTCTAATACCCCCCCACAAGCTGGAGAGTGTATGTCTATCACTCCCAGCTTGGAGAGGATGTACAAGAATGGTGAAGGATCTAGTGCTTTGGTGAGGATGTCAGCTGATTGTTCAGTGGTGGAGATTGGAAGTAGATGAAACAGCTTGGCTTGTAGTTTGTCCCTGACAATGTGGCAATCAATGTCAATGTGTTTTGTTCTTTCATGAAACACTGAGTTGGCCGCTATATGCCTTGCTGATTGGCTATCACAAAATAGAGAGGCAGGACTGATAAAGGATACAGCAAGTTCTTGGAGAATGTAGGTGAGCCATTGGACTTCACATACAGTGGCTGCAAGTGCCCTGTATTCTGCCTCAGATGAAGACCTGGAAACTGTTGTTTGCTTCTTTGTTTTCCAAGAGATTAAGGAATCTCCTAAGAAGACACAGTAACCAGTGATTGATCTTCTTGTATCACTGCATGCAGCCCAGTCTGAGTCACTGAAAGCCTTTAATTGAAGGCTGGAATTGCTGGGATAAAATAGACCTTGGGCAGGAGCTCCTTTGAGATATCTCAGGACCCGAATTGCAGCTTTGTATTGAGCCATGGAAGGAGTTGACATGAACTGGCTCAGTTGTTGGACAGCATAGCTGATGTCAGGTCTTGTATTAGTCAAGTAGAGGAGTCTACCAACAAGTTTTCTGTACTCTGCAGGGTTGCTATAAGGGTCCGAGTCTGACTGATGTAGCTTGGTGGTTTTAACCATTGGTGTAGGTGCAGGCTTAGAAGCTAGAAGTCCAGCATCAGAGAGAATGTCTAGGATGTATTTCCTTTGGCAGAGAGTGATGCCTTTGTGAGATCTTGCAACCTCTAAGCCAAGGAAATACTTGAGGGTCCCTAGATCTTTGATTCTGAATTTACTGTCCAGAAATTGTTTGACTGAGGCAATCTCAGAAGCATCAGTGCCAGCCAAAATTAGATCATCAACATAGGCTAAAAGGACAGTGAATTGAGAACCAGATTGCTTGAAGAAAAGTGAGTGATCATGTAGTGATTGTTTGTATCCCAAAGTTTGGAGAGATGTGGAGAGTTTGGCAAACCATTGCCTACTTGCTTGTTTGAGGCCATATAGAGATTTGTGTAATCTGCAAACCTGGTTGGATTTAGAACAGGTGACACCTTGGGGGACTTGCATATACACTTCTTCATCAAGCTCACCATGAAGAAATGCGTTGTTTACATCAAGTTGATGTAGTAACCAGTTCTGTGATGCAGCTAAGGCTAGAATCAATCTTACTGTAGTGAGTTTTGCAACAGGAGCAAAGGTGTCAAGATAATCTAAGCCTTCAGTTTGAGTGTATCCTTTTGCCACAAGACGGGCTTTATATCTCTCTATGCTGCCATCTGATTTGTACTTTATTCTGTATACCCATTTGGAGCCAATGGGAGTTTTCCCTGGTGGAAGATCAGTGAGAGACCAAGTGTGATTCTGGTCTAGAGCAAGTAATTCTGCCTGCATGGCCTTGATCCATTCGGGGGATTTTATGGCTTGGTTATAAGTTTTAGGTTCAATGTTGGATGTGAGTGAAAGTGTGTAGTTTAAGTGTGAAGGTGAAAGTGATGTGTAAGACAGAACAGATGAAAGAGGATATTTAATACCTGTGGATGATTGAGCAGGTGCTGAAGTCAGAACATTGCAATGAAAATCTTGGAGATAAGTGGGGGAATGTCTATTTCTGGTTGATCTTCTAAGGTTTGGAGGATTAGGAATGGATTGAGGGACTGGTTGAGTGGCTAAAATTGGCTGAAATGTATCATTGGCAAACTCAGATTGGGTATGCTCAGTAATAGTTGAAGGTGTGTGATTAGCAGGCACATTAACAATTTCAATGTGCTGTTGCAAAGGCTGCACTGAGGTGCTGCTGTCAAATAAGAAATCCAGTGTGTTTGATGGTGTTGTAGAAACCTCAGGACTGATATTGGATGTACTATTAGCTGCAGAGAAAGGAAACACAGATTCATAGAAGACTACATGTCTTGAAATAAAGATCTCTCTTGTTTGCAAATCTAATAGAATGTATCCTTTGGTTCCAGCTTTGGAACCCAAAAGGACACATTTCTTTGCCCTTGGATCAAGTTTTGTCCTATTACTTGTTAGTGTGGAGGCAAAACATAGGCTTCCAAACACCTTTAAGTCTAAAAGAGTAGGAGGTTTTCCAAAGAGCATTTCTACTGGAGTTTTATTTTGTAAAAGGGGTGTTGGAAGTCTATTGATGAGGTGTATGGCATGATTCACTGCATAACACCAAAATGCCTTAGGTAATTGAGATTGAAACAAGAGAGTTCTAGCAACATTCAAAATGTGTCTGTGTTTCCTTTCTACCACTGAGTTTTGTTGTGGTGTTTCAACACATGAAGTGTGATGTATGATGCCATTGGAGGCATAAAACTGTTTTAAAGTGAATTCCACTCCATTATCAGTCCTAATTGTTTTGATTTTCTTGTTAAATTGTGTGGAAATGAGGGAAATAAAGTTCTGTACCAATGTTCCTGTTTCTGATTTGAGCTTCATAAGAAAAATCCAAGAATGTTTAGTGTAATCATCAACTATTGTTAGGAAATATTTGTGGCCATGGATAGATGGTATGCCAAGTGGTCCCCAAATATCCATGTGCACCAAATCAAAGGCAGCAACAGACTTAGTGCAACTATTTGGAAAAGGTAGTTTTGTTTGCTTTGCTAAGTGACAGTAATCACACACTTTATTGGAATCAAATTTCACATAGGGGAAGTATTTGGATACAGTGTTCAAAACAGAATATGATGGATGTCCTAATCTAAAATGCCAAAGATCAAAGAAAGGTACAGAATCAGTAAAATTTGTACATCTGGAAGGTTGAACAGAATCATGAATTTTGAAAAGTTTGCTTGGCTGAGTGAGAATATAGAGGTTGTTCTGAGCCTCAGCACGCCCAATCATCTTCAAGGTACTCATATCCTGAATAATGCAAGAGTTGTGATCAAAAGTCAGTGTACAATTCAAGGAAGAGGTTAGTTTGTGAATTGAAATCAGGTTATGTTTAAAATCAGGTATATAAAGAACATCTAGAAGGTGGAGATTATCAGAAAAAATGATTGTGCCAGAATGCTTGGCAACAGTGCTACTGCCATTAGGCAATTTAACAGTGATTGGCTTTATGCATTTATAAGAAGTGAAATATGAAAGGGAAAAGCTAACATGATCAGTGGCACCAGTGTCTAAGATCCAAGAATTGTTACCTGAAGAGTGAAGCTGATGAGTGGATGACTCATCAACTATGGTGTGGCTTACTTGATTGACACTGTGTGATGGTGTTTTCTGGAACAAGGCAGCAAGGCTTGCATACTGCTCAGGACTTAGAGTAACTGGTTCTTGCTGATTTCCAACGAGCATGGAGAATGCTTTGGTGATTGGAGGCAGTGGTTCCATTGTCAGGATATTGCTTTTAACAGTACTATATTGTTCATTTACTCCTTTAAGGAAGCAAATAACATACTCAGAATCTCTTTGCTTCTTGATAGCTTTTATCAAAGCACAACTACAATTGCATTTTGCAGCACAAATGCATGAAGGAATAGGTCTTAGGGATTCCAATTCTTCCCAAACGGTTTTGAAATCTGTGAAATAAGAAGAAATGCTTCTTTCTCCTTGATTCATAGAATGAACTTGTTGTATTAAGTCAGAGGTGCGAAAATAGTTTCCTTTGGAAAACCTATTTTTCAGATCTTCCCAAATTTCTTGAGCAAATTCAATTTCAGAAATACTTTGAGCAATTTCTTGAGTTAAAGACTTTGTGATCCAAGAAATTACCATAGTGTTGCATCTCTCCCAAGCCTCATACTTAGGATCATCTTCATCTGGTGCTGGAATCACTCCATTTACAAATTTGAACTTGTTCTTGGAGATCAAAGCTCTGCGTGCAGCTTTGTTCCAAGAGTTGTAATTGGTTCCATCGAAGGGAGGGGAAACAAGGATCATGCCTGGATTTTCTCCAGGATGAAGGTAGTAGGGATTTTGAATTGGATCAGGTGCTGCTGTAACACGTGTGACTTCAGGTTGAATCACTTCTTCAGCATGTTGTTCTGCCATGGAAGAAGCTTGAAGAAAGGATCAAGAATTGAGGAGAAGAATGAAAGAATAGAAGAAGGTGGAAGCGAAGCAGAGCTCTCTCGAAGAGAGTCTGATACCATATAAGGAATATTGAATTGAGTAAAATGAATTTCTCATTGATTAAAGGCTAAGCAATCTGCTTATATACACAGTCTCTAAGCTAACAATCTAACAATAGAGTTTAACTAACTTAACTAACTATTCTAACTGCATAACTGAAATGGTTGCTGCAAGTGCCAGCTAGCTAATTAAATACACACGTGCTTCACAAGGCAAGCTTATCAAGTATTGTCTAATATTTTTTGTGTTTTTTATGCCACTTTAAAATAAATTATTGTCTGTATTATAATAGTCATCGATTTCCAATTTTATATTTAAGTTATTGTTATAATTTTTCTAATAATTATCAATCAATAATTGTAATTGTCTTTTTTCCTAACTATTTATCCTAAAACTTTGTTAGCTATTTAGTATTTTAATTATTTTTTTCTTTGAGCCTCTTATCTCTCACGTATCCCTTTACACCTCTATTCTTCTTCTAACTTTCTATTTCCTAATCTTAATGCTATTAGTTTATTCTCCTGTTTTCGACTTCAGTCCAAGCTCAAACTCCATAAGCGACTGTTATTTGCTTGTTGCGAGCCACAACGTTTTTTCATCCTACTACTTGGCATGCAGCAAAAAACGCACAAGACACATTATTTCTTATCGTTATTTGTCTTTCTAGAACGCTACTCATATGGAAAACTAAAGTGAATTTTTAAAGTGATCAATAGAGCTACATTGAAGTTTTGTAGACTTATAGGTTACCAATTTTCAGTAGATAATTGATGAAATATTAAAGTATATATCTCAAACATAAAATTTATCTAAGGCCCAAAAATTATAGATACGACACTGTTGATTGGAGATTTTACATGTTACATAACAACAGACTTCATCATTTGATATTTGAGCTGCCTTATGATGTCATGAACACAAAGTCCCTGGACACAAAACAAACACACAAAGAAAACAACAGTCACATAGGAAATACAAAAACACTTGATAGACATATAAAATTTCAGAAATTAACAAATAAGAGAGGGATAGAAGAATTGCACAAGGGAGCCCATACATGAATCTACTGACAACCATGAAGAAATACATAAGTGTACTTGACACCATATTTTGACCACAAAATCTTAAGGCAATGAATTTATAGGTCTTCTCCACTTATATAATCTTCAACTTGTCAACTTTTTTTCAATGTGAGACTTCTTCATCTACATCTCATTCACACTTAAATTCTCAATATTACATTAATAATGAATTTCTTTTAAAGTAATATAAGAAATCCAAAATTAAAAAAAAAAAAAAAAACTATCACATGAAAACTTACCAACTGAGGTTGGCGTAGGTGGTTAAAGGTCTCTCGTCCCTTAACCAAGGTCTCGAGTTCGAGCCTTGTGTATGGAAAAAACCTCAGCTGGGAGGGATGCCACCCTTAGAGGTGCCGAACAAACTCCCGCGGGAGATTAGTCCCCGTCTCAGGTTGGCGGTTGGGATACTCTTCGAAGTAGATAAAAAAATATAACAAATACAATTTATTAATATTATATAAGATTTTTTATTTTTTTTGGTCTTAGGCGCATCTGTTTTTAAGTAAGTGTATTATCATCATAATTTGGATGTGAAAGTATAACTAAAAAAGGCAGCCCAAATGATAATGAAGGTATAACTAACTATATGCAGGGAAGGTAAAATAAGCATTAATAACAAATACAATTTATTAATATTATATAAGAGTTTTTTTTTTTGGTCTTAGGCACAGCTGTTTTTAAGTAAGTGTATTATCATCATAATTTGGATGTCAAAGTATAACTAAAAACAGGCAGCTCAAATGATAATGAAGGTATAACTATATGCAGGGAAGGTAAAATAAGCATTATCCGTGCTGGAATGTGAAGGAAGTGTCATGAAGCGAAGAAATTAAGGATGTATTTGTACAAGTTGAATTTTTAAATAATTGAGTTTTGTAAACATAGATTTAATTAAAAGTTAGTTTATAATAATTTATTTATAGTTTTTTTTTTAAATTGATTTATAGTTAGATAGTTTATTATTAAAAGTGATTTTAGTAAAATACACTTCGGGGAGACAAAGTCCTTTCTAAGGTATTGGCATTTGCTTGGCAAGTCATGAATGATAGAATTCCAACTAGGGACAACTTGTTTAAAAGAAAGGTGCTTATGCCACAACATGATCTCAGGCGCGTTTACTGTAAATCTGTTTTGGAAAGTTCTGAACATATGTTTAGGCTTTTGTGGGTTCACTAATTTAGTGTCGACAAGAGTATATGGATGGCTTGGATTGGATGTGGTGCTGCCTTTATCTCTTACAGTGTGTTTGGACGAGGGAATGTAAGAGGGTAATGTATTTTTAGACATTGATGGATTCTAATTACCCTATAAAAATACATTACCCTCTTAAATTCCCTCATCCAAACACAACATTAGGGATTTCTTCCTTCATCATGGAGGGTTACTTGGGGGGATGGAAAAAGAGAGGTGTCATCATCTAGCATGCGGCTCTGTGGTCTATTTGATTGGAGAGAAATGGCATCATCTTCAAAGATAATAAGCCTGATATCATTAGGATCTTGGACCTTAGTAAAACAAGAAGTTGGTGCTGGCTAAATGCTCATATGAGTAAAAAGGTTTCTTTGTCGGGTTGGTGTATCAACCCGTTGGAATGCTTAAAATATTATAGAGGATATTTATTTTATTTATTTATTTATTTTTCAAATTACCAACTTTTGCTGTCTATCCTTACTTTAAACTATATGGTTCGAGCATTTGTGTGGGGGTCCTAATGTGTTGGTTATCTAATGGAAGCTCATTCTCAACCGTGTCAGGCAGCTATTGTGGGCTCTCCAATTTCTGTTAGTTGGTTCTGTCTTTGGCTCAATAAATTTCTACAGGAAGATAAATTATTAAATTTCTCATTTTGGTTCAACACACCAACAATCCTTTTCTACAGCATAATTAACTATTTTTGTCAACAAAATACTGGTACCAGAGTTGAGGTATCCTCCACACTTGGAGGTACTTTTCTTCCTTCATATAAGTTGGAGCACAATAAATAAAAAAAATGGAGCGCCTTTTCAACTAATAAAATTTAAAATAAGTATATTGATTGTTGCACTGGTTTATATCCAGTTTTAATAATTCCAAATAAGTCTTGATGTTGCATTATGAGAGGAACTGAGAAAGTGATAACCTTAATTCCAAGCAGCTGTTGGGCTTCATGCATTAGGGAAACACTCATATGAGTTTAACTTTATGTGTATCAAGTAATAATATTTTTAAAATTACATTTTAATCTATTGTTAGCATAAAAAATCAATAAATCATTGTTTTCGTGTCTTTATGGGGAGTCTCCATTTTGTACTTTCCATATCCCTTCCATTTAGGAGAGAGATAAATATAAATGAGAGATTTATGTTTCGAATTTTTTTTGTCATTTAAGAAAAAATAATAATTAAAAATATTTTTGTGTTTATCTCTATCCTAAATGGAAGAGAATCAAATGGAGATGATCTTTACTTATTAATGAGATACGTACCGGTGTCTTTAAAACATAGCAGCCATATGTTTATCTTTATTGTCTTGTCGGTTTCTTCAATCATAATTTAATACAACTTGACCTCTCTTATCAGCTATATAAGAAATTGAATGAACAAATAACACTAAAAGCAAGATCTTGTATGCACCCAATTGAAGCCATGAATGGTGAAATGGTTGCACTAAGACCCCATGTGGTTTGTATCCCTTTTCCAGCACAGGGCCACATAAACCCAATGCTAAAACTAGCAAAACTCCTCCATCTCAGTGGCTTCTACATCACCTTTGTCCACACACAATTCAACTTTGATCGCTTGGTGAAATTTAGTGGCCGAAGCTCTCTAGAGGGTCTTCCAGATTTTCAGTTTGAGACCATATCTGATGGAATGCCTCCTTCAAACCAACGAGGAATACTAGACCTGCCTGACATGTGCAAGACAATGCCTGTTGTTGGGTTGAGTTCATTCAGAGACCTTATAGCAAAGCTTGTTTCTTCAGCATCAAATGTGCCTCCTGTTACTTGCATAGTTTCTGATGGTGTGTTGGGATTTACTTTGAAAGTTGCGCAAGAGTTCAACATCCCAGAGTTCATGCTATTCACTCCTAGTGGCTGTGGCATGCTGGGGTATTTTAACTTTGAAGAGCTTGAGAAAAGAGGCTATTTTCCGTTGAAAGGTATTATCTTCCTAAACGTTGGCTCTTATTAAGGCTTACCTTTGTTATCTAAGGTATTATCTTTGTGTAATTTTGACCTCCCATGTTCCAATTATGCCAATTGGGTATCCTAAATGTCTCTCCTATTATAACCAAGTCTCTTTATCAACGTGCAGTCCAATTTTTAATATCAATATCTCATGTAACACATATGTGATTGATTTGACATTTAGTAAGACCATAGTATAGTCTAATTGCACTTTTCTCACTGTTTGTAAACCAATTGGATTGACAATCTCCTCTGGCAGTATATTAGTTCAGTCACACTCTTCATCATAATCATTATCATATGGAGAGATGTCATGTCACTATCCTGAAAAGTAGCATCACCAAGTGTCAAATCAGTCACATGTGTGCTACGTAGGCTGTTGGTGTTAAAAGTTGGATGAAAGAATGACAGAGGGATCTCATTGTTGCAACGAGGATGCTTTGGGGATCCAATTGGCACCATTGAAATCTGGGAGACCAAAATTGTACAATTATGATATTCAGGGGACCAAAAATGCAACTAAGCCTTTTATCAATTAAAATTATAGTATTTATCTGGCTGCTTTTATGGAAATTAAGCTTTTTTATATAAAAAATAATAGTAACATATGCAAGTATATACAATTTTTTTTGCAGAAAAAATTCTGAGATCTAGAGATGGGGTATCTTAGACATAACTATTTTATTGGGTATCTAATCAATGATTTAAGCTCATCAAGTTGTTTTTCTTTTATTTAAATTGTTTCTGTTTAGATGAGAAGAATCTGTCTGATGGATTTCTTAATACTGAAGTTGATTGGATACCAGCAATGAAAGGGGTCAGACTGAAAGACCTTCCAGCCTTCTTTAGGACTACTAATTCTTCTGATACAATGTTCCATTACAACATAGAGTCAGTGAATAATGCTGTGAAAGCCAAAGGGATCATCCTTAACACATTTGAAGATTTAGAAGCAGAGGTTTTGGAAGCAATTAGAACAAAATACCTTAAGCTTTACCCCATTGGTCCATTGGCTATGCTCCATAAACAGTTTTCAAATTCAAATGATCAGTGGGAGTCCATTGATTTTAATTTGTGGAAGGAAGATGTTAGGTGCTTGGAATGGTTGGATAAAAGAGACCAAAGATCTGTTGTTTATGTGAATTTTGGGAGCTTAGTTATTGTGACTGCTAAGCAATTGAGAGAGTTTGCATGGGGATTGGCTAATAGCAGGTACCATTTCTTGTGGGTCATTAGGCCTAATCTTCTAGATTGTGGAGCTGAAATCATATCAAATGAAGAATTTGTGAAAGAGACTAGTCAGAGGGGCTTGATATTGGAATGGTGCCCACAAGAAAAAGTTCTAGGTCACCCATCAGTTGGAGGCTTTTTAACCCATTGTGGGTGGAATTCCACTTTGGAAAGCATTTGTGAGGGGGTGCCAATGGTGTGTTGGCCTTTCTTTGCTGAGCAACAAACCAACTGCTTTTTTGCCTGCAACAAATGGGGGATTGGAATGGAAATAGAGGGTGATGTTAAGAGAGAGCAAGTTGAGGAGCTTGTGAGGGAATTGATGGAAGGTGAGAAAGGGAAAGAAATGAGGAAGAAGGCTGTGGAGTGGAAGCAGAAAGCTGAGGCAGCCACCTCCTTTGGTGGGTCTTCTTACAATAACTACAACAGTTTGATTTTGCAATTGAAAGAGGTCAATAAGTCAGATGGGGAGAACTGATGGGGGTAATAAAGTGGTGAGGCTACTATTACCCCAAAAAAAAAAAAAAAGTTGGTATTGTAAGAGCTTAATTGGTATGCACCGTTGTTGTAAAGATTTTTTATGTTATCTCCAATCGAAAATTGATACATCATTAAAAATGTTTGATTCTTATCCCAAGTATCTTAAAAATTAATCATATCATGATTTTTGATTGGGTGACAGTATAATTTTTTTTACACTAACAGTAAATACCAATTAAACACTTTTAGTTATTGATATATGTATCACTATATTTTAGATTGTATTTATTAAAGGAGATTGCTAGCTAAGTATCCTCGAGGACATTGCTTAAAGAATTAAGAAAAACAAGTTTGTACAATGAATTGATATATTTATTATTTTGAAAGTGATATTTTAAGTTTTATAAAAAAAATTGTTTTTCTAAAATTTCGTAACCGGTTTTTTAAGAATACTAGTTAACAAAACACTTATTTAAATTTTTTGATTTAGTAAGGTCAGAAGATTCTTCTCAAAAAAAGAGGTAGCTAATGTCCATCTAAATTGGTCACTGAACCGTCCAAATGTATTCTTTTCTTGGGAGTTATCCTTACGTCTATATATGTTAGGCGGATTGCCATGGAAATTTCTAATCAAGAGTTCATGAAAGACAGATAGTGACAGCATGGACTCGTATATAAAGTTGACGAATTCTTGGTGGAAAACAACAATAAGTGAACAAATTTTGTATAGAGGTGAACTAGTATAGAAAATTATTGATGTGACTCTAAACAGATTACAAGAAAATTGGAAGAATTAAATTGAATATAATAGTAGTTATTGTTATTGGCAACTAAGAAGTACAACTAGATTTTGGTGGTAATTTTTCTGCAACAAACAAGGAATAACAAAATAGAAGGTACTCTCCACGATACGTGGGAATATTAGGTTTTAGGTTCGATATTCATCACCACCAGTTCATATTTTGACTAGATATAACAAGTATACTGTCGAATCCCCTTTTGGATACAACGGAGAAACCTCGACATGACTTACACACCTACAATCAAGCGTATAGTCAATGACAGTGCAGAATCACAGTTTCCTTAATTCTCTTTGGATACAAGGGAAGAAAGGAAATGATTTGGCTGTAGAATTGAGGCCAATATTCAGATTGAATTCTACATAGGTGAGTGGTTCTATTTATATACCAACTCATGCCCCTTGACCCCGCTGAAGGAAAACAACCTTTCATGGGCTTGAATGAAGTAACACAACCATTCATTGATGCATCTTTTGATGTATGGACACATTGTATCATGAAAGAACACATCATTAGGAAAGATTTGAGAACCATGAAGAGAAACACCTTTTGGAAATGGTCTAAACGTGTTTTCTGTAGAATTCTACAAATATTTACGTTGTTGGTGCTAAGCCTCAAGAACCGCGCTTAGCACCATAGCGTCTTCCTGAAACCATTGCTCTCTGTGTGTTTAGGGCTGAACCTCAAATTACCCACACTGAGCCCCACTCAACAGCGCTTAGCTCCATCTCACCTACGCTAGGCGCCAAAACCCTGACAATGTTGAGCTCTTTGTCACTCCAGCGTTGAGCGCTGTTGTTCTTGCACAGAGCGCAGGACCCTTTTTTAACATGTTCTTTGGGCTTCCGTTATTTTGGAAATCCCTGACAGAAGCCTGACCTCTTTGTCGTAGCTATCAATCTTCACCACAAGGGATAGCAAGCACAATAGCCTTCATTTGAAGTTAGAAATGGTTATGGGTTTATAATTTAGGTGATGCTACAAATTTCTAAGAGAAAAATGCAATTTACTCCCTTAACATTTGGGTCGTGTGCAAATTAGTCCGTGAAATTTAACAAATGGTGTTCATGCCATTGGGCGCCCAAACCATTTTGGAAGTACCCCATGTACTATATTCCCTTCCAAAGGTATGGCTTCCAAGGATTGTTCAAGAATTAGTTTATTGTTTTAAAGTTGGCTAAAGCTCAAGACGGAGGCACCTACCTTAGTGATAAAGAAATAATACTCACTAAGATATCGGAAGTGGAAAATGGAAATGGGTCACTCAAAGTGGGTTGATCTTGCTATCATGTTATGAATAACTGTTCTGTATCGACAATGTTCTTGGCAATCACCAACAGCATGGAGAAGATCAAGACTTGAAGCCAAAGAGTAGATTACTTAAAACTTAAGGAAGTAAATATAATCAATTCACTAGGCTTGGATGTATCATGCAATTGCATAAGTGGCACCAGCACCAAGCAAAATAATTAAAGTTTTGATATGAAACTGGGTGGGCTGTGTTATTCTATATATACAGATCCATATTGGAAAATTAGCCAGACTGAGAATCATTTTGACAAAATTCTTATTTGGCAAGCTAATTAAAGTTTTGTTGGATAAGAAGCGGGAGCCCCTTCCACCACTTTAGAAGCATGTATAATTTCCTTGATGAGACCAACACCATGTTTTCATGACCTTCCATTTTGGGTCAGTACCTGCAAAGCATCCAATCTCTTTCTCCTGTTGGATGGTATAAGTAATGTCAAACACAGGAGAAAGATGGTACCAGCCTACCAATGTGGATATATATATATATATATATATATATATATATATATATATAATGGCCAATGTCAGGCTTGTTGGCTCCATTTTCATGGGCAGGGAGAGATTTTCATGAACTGGCTAAAAGGGTGTCTGTAGTACACATGAGGTGCATTAGGACACGTCTGCAGTACACCCGTGTATGCAGTTTCACTAAGTTCAACTAACTTCTGGATGAACATAATATTCCTCAGTTGCCAAAATCCTGCAATCAAAACTATAACAAGTACAATTTCAATTGAGAATATCAGGTTAGACATAGTAATGATGTTGGGATCTGTCGTACGTTTTCATTGATCATTCAGGAATTGTAACACAATCACGAATCTACAGGATACTTGTCAAAAGAAAATTTGCATTTATAAACTTAGTAAACTCCCTTTTGCCAACAATTGTCCCGTCTTCTTATCAAATGAAATACGAAAAATATGAACTTATTATTGGATAAAGTGTATGCTTATATAGAAGCAACAACCATTCTTAACACGAGATTATCTATATGTCAAAATATCATTGTCACAATATTTTTTCCTTCTTGGTCTTCTAAAGTATCAATCATCTCACCGATAGGTGAGAGACTAATCTTCAAGGTACACACAGTGGTCATGATCCCCCCAAGCGAGAACTCCTCCAACAGTGTTATTTCCATACACTATGAGAATGATTTCCATAAATAAATATGATTAATGTAAAATTAAATAGTTCAGTTGTTGTTGTTATTATTATTATTATTATTATTATTATTATTCCCACCACTAAGTTTAGAGAAATGATATTATGACACCAAAAGTTGACACCAACTTTTGACACCATGGTTAATTCAGTATATTGGTTGGTTAATCAACCAATAGTGTCAAAAGTGAATTAACCAACCAATATATTGAATTAACCATGGTGTCAAAAGTTGGTGTCAACTTTTGATGTCCCAATATCATTACTCATAAGTTTAGGGTAACTGTCTTATAGCAGCTGTATTAAGGTACTGTGAGATTTTATTTTTTTTGGCACAAGCCACAAGGTACTGTGAGATTTTATCTTTCCTGAATCTATTTATCAGACA
Source organism: Echinosophora koreensis (assembly GCA_035048595.1). Taxonomy (NCBI): domain Eukaryota; kingdom Viridiplantae; phylum Streptophyta; class Magnoliopsida; order Fabales; family Fabaceae; genus Echinosophora; species Echinosophora koreensis. Next base: position 438,558 of record JAPCYP010000103.1, read on the forward strand.
AACGTTTATTCTTGGGCCAAAGAAATTTTTGAGTTGGGCAGCGAGCTGGGCCCAAATTTCTCAACTCAAATTTAGCCCGATCCTCTAATCGATTTTCTAAACTATTTCAGTCCAACACAATCACATTGTAGGAATTAAATGACGATTAAAAATGAAATAAAATAAAATTTCAAAAGTGACCTTATTCCTTCATTTTATTCTCTGCAGCCAACACTTGCCTAAGTTTGATGTCGTGCATGGTGTTAGTAGTGTGCAACATTTCACGTGCCAATTGGCATGTTTAGTGACCACTGTCCACTAGATTGGGACAATATACTGAAGTTGTATTATATGAATACACCAAACAATCTATTAATAGTCTTGAAATGAAATAATCACTCAGCTCAAAAGTTCACTTTCTACAATCATTCTATTCTCTACATCGTATTTGCTTGAGTCCAAAATTAATATAAAATATTTATTTTATAATACATGTTCAATATGAGCTACATACTATATAATAACAGTTGAGATGAGTTGCATTTTGTTAATGGGCCGCCCTAATCTATAATCCGACCGGTATTTTTTGGAACTCAAAAATAAAGGAGAAAAAATAGAGGTCTGTGGAAGAAGCAGGGAGCGGGGGTTTTGTTATTTTCCTTATAATAAGCTAGTTGGACCAAATTTGGGTGCGAGTTAGAGTAAATTTGTGGCTATTTATTGTATTAGGATATAGAAATACCTCTTGTATCTGTTCCCTGTTGTTGAATAAGAAAATTTCCTGACTACTTGTGGATCGATGTGGATCATATTGGCCAAACCATATGTTAAATTGTTGCTTGTACTTAGTCTATTTTTTGTTTTTCTACATTATCTCTATTTTTGGCTTGCTGCTGTAACAGTAACAAGAGTGATTTATTTAGAATTTATTACCCAAATGGGTTAATGACTTACTCATAACTCATATATAGCTAGCTAGCTCAACTTGTTACGATTCATTTAAAAAAAAAAACAAGATTTGATGCAAACTCCGTGCATTATTCTAGAATAATGTTGGATAGCTATTCTAGAATCATGTAGAAGAACATCTAAAGTAAAGGCAAGGCTAGAAGCCTCTAGTGCTGTAATTAATAAAATAGGGAAAAGAAAAGGAAAACATGTAGAAATTATATCCAGTAAAATTCCACCGACCTAGTACTCCTACGGTACTAACACTACAAAACTAACAGTTTTTAATGAACATCAAAATCAAAATCTTGAATTAAACGTGCTCGATCATCAGAATATCCTGTCAATAAGGCAAATCTTGCCGAAAGAGGGGAGGGAGGGAAAGGCAGCAGAGAGAAACAGAGAGGAACCTCTTTCCCACTGGCTACTGTAGATTATTATTTATTATTATAGTATAAAAGGAAACATCAATGATATTATTAAGATAAGGCTCGAATTATTATTCTGATAATAACCCAAATCCCCACCCGCGCATTAGCAAGTATATAATATGTGTTTGCATTATTAATGTTTGGTGAGCCAACTAATCCCTTGGTCTAATCATATATGCCTGTAAGTAACTAAAAAACCTACGTAGTTCATCATATTTTACATGTTATACCAAAGGTATTTGAACCACTAGTATATACCATACATGTTTTTAGGTTCCAAGTCAAAATAAGAGTCACAAGAGGTAAACAAGAAGGTGAAGTGAAGAAGGGAGTGAAAAGGAAAAATAAACAAATGAAGAAAGTAAAGAAGTAGGAAAGCAAAATAATAATAATAATAATAATTGAGAAAGATGTATTCTTTTGCTATTTCGTAAACTTGTCTTATTTAGTTATCCTTGCAGTAGGCTTAGGTTTTAATTTTGAGCTCTTAATTAAGCTGGTTTCAACACTAGTCCTTACTCCTAAATGTACAGTCACATCATGTACTGCTCTTATTTTCAAAAGAAATAACCAAATAGTTTTAGAGGTAAATTAATAAAATTTATTTTGAGAGACTAAATAAATAAACGACGCATATTTTGGAATAAATAAGGTTTTGTCTTGGAAAAAAAAAAAACTTTATTTTTAGTTTAGATCCACTAGAATTCAATAACTACGAAAATAGCTATGAATTAAATGTAGCTTTCCGTGTGTGTTTGTGTGCATATAGCTGCTGATATGATTGATGCATTCAAGTGAGATATCAGATTCCAACCAGCGTTATATTTTATTCTGGTACTAATATACTCCTCCAGAGACATCTAAGAAAAAGTCTATGGCTTTTTCTTTCTTTCATAAAAACAAAGTATATGGCCCCGCGGGTTGTCTCCCCAATTGCGAAGACTTTGATTTCAATCCATGTAAAAGAAGCCAAATTGGAAGTCAAAATGGGTCCTAAACGTTTGATTTTAGAACATATCCCCATTTTATGTTGTTTAAATTTCTTCTTTTAACTTTTAAGTCAAGCCCTGCAAGCTGTTTCCTGGAAAGAACCCATTACTCTGCTCGTGATTGTCAAAATCACAAACTTGGGGATATTTTGGTTTTGAAAAATCATTTGATTTAGATTAAACTAATCCAAATTTAATTAAATTTCATATAATTAATTAGTCATAATTAATGTCTACTTGTCTCCTAACAAAGAAAATTTCAGTACCCATCAGAACAAACTGGAGTGTGGTCTCTGGTGTACATTGGAGGCTTGTAACGCGACAAAAACAGTGTGACTAAGTCAAATTTGGTGCTTCATTATCAAGACATATGTTTGATTTTAACATTCAATAATACAGACTGGACTTCAACTAGAGTAAGCAAGTGGATAAGTAATCAGTCTAATTAGTGGTTTAAGCTGTCATTTCAATATTGGCTTGATTAAGCATATTTTCAACTATACCCCTTCTAATTGTGTTATTGATTGGTCATTAAAAACATCCATCTGATAATAGGACAAGACTTACACTCCCTCCTATATTTGTCCTTTTTTATTATAGAAGTAGAGTAAATGACTTGAAAACTCAATCAGTGTGACATATATATAGAACGGGCTTAAATTTTTAAATCAACCCCATAAATCCATAATGAGTCTTCTTAAAAGATCAATTTTTACAATATTCCGAAAAAATGTTTGATGACTTTGTTGCTTTTGTCGGTAAACGTACGTTTAATTTTAGTTCTTAATGTTATAATCTATTCAATTTTATCCATGATTTTTTAATATTTGAAAACCTAAACGAATAATTTAATTTTAGGTCTTAATGTTTCAAACTATTCAATTTATCCATGAATTTTTTATTATTTTCAAAACTAAATGAGTTGTTACTTATAACTTCAAAACTTGTAATTATCTATTAACATATGGTTGATCTGAATGGTAATGATTCCGAGCCTCTTAAGTAAATAGTCAGAAGTTCGATTCATGGCTCTTGTTATGTAGAAAACTTGGTTGAAAATGATCAATCCTCAAATATCGTCCAGGTTTTCCGATGAAGATTAAACACTGTTTACGATGGTGGATACTTCATACCAATGATATGATTTAACCTTTTTAAGTTGACAACTTATTCTATTGTTGACAGCTGTGAGTGCTGACCATTCGATGACAGACAGATTTAGAATGAATGGTAACAAGATTATATACTATAAATATTTTTTATAAAAAAAAATAAAAATATGGATAAAATAGTGAAATTATTATTACTACGTTAAAAACTAGATATTATAAAAGCAATCCTCACTATTATCAAATCCTGATTACACCCAAATTACAATATTTCCTGGACAAACTATATTTTTTTTAATAAGCAAGAATATATTAAAAGAGTATAAGAGATATTCTAACCCGTGTACAGGAAAGAACAACAAAATGGAGGAGACTATGTAATTACCATACAAACACTAACAACCAAAGAAACCAGTATTTCTACTACACAGACCACACCCAAAAGAAAAAGCAGAACAGATACAAGCTTCACCAATGCACAAACTATATAATCGTAGTAAAGCCAAAAATATATTGAAGACACTTCAACATCAATAAATTATAACGACTCTCTATATGTTTTCACATTTTAAAATTGTTATGTGGTTTTTTTTTTTAATTTTCAATTACTATAAAAAAAATATCTCTTTGTATGGTTATGATCAAACAATCACTCAACAATTCATCCCTCGTATTATTGCACATTACATTGATTCTTCTCAAAGTTTATTGTAGATAAACTCCTTTTAACTATTGGAGTTGTCAAGGACAAAATAAAAGCTAAACTTAAAAGTAAAGATATCATTGAATATGCAATATGTTTCCTAGTTTCCACCAATATTTTTGAAAGAATACAAATCCCATTTAAATTATAAATTGTTCATTAGAATGAACATCCATGATATAATTTTCAAGTTGACTATCAAGTCTCATAAGCTCTATAAAAGAAATTACTTATGGATAAAATCGAGTCAAAAATTCATTTTGAAAAATTGGTACAATTTGTAATATGGTTTCTCTGTGAAGGGAGCAAAATTTGTACGGTACTTTCCACTTTCTTTCTTTCTCTATCTCTTTTTGAAAATTAAATTCTCAATAAAAATATATTTAAAGTTGGACTGAGAAATGAAAAAAAGTGTTATATAAAATATGTCTGTATGAAAATATATGGGAGGAATATTTATTTTTTAATGAGGACAAAAACAATTATTTAACCTTTAGTAAAAAAATATTTATTTTGTGGGGGCGGTTGCCCCCATACTGACCCAAGTAGGTCCGTCTCTGGCTCGATCCATCCAAAAATATTTTGGTTGGATAAAATTCTTAAATTTACATCCAATTTATTTTCGAATTGAGTTTGAGGTACAATTTATGTTGGCCAAAAGGTGAAAGTATACTGTACATACCACAAGTGTGCTGTACTTGCAAGGTCGGGAGGTGCAAATACTACAGTCATCACTTTAGAGAGAACTTTATCTAATCACATCCTCCGATCTGAGGGTTAGTCTCACAGTTTTGTCTATATGGATACTCGGTCAAGGATAAAAAATAATTTCGAAATAGCATAATCTATTTAAATTTATAACTTTATAAATTAATAATAATTATAATTTTTTAAATTTGTAGTAATATTTTTACATTCATGTTAATTGTTTCAAAATATATATGAAATAATATTATATTTTGTTTCATACATTTAAATTTATAAAATAATTATAATATTTAAATTTATATATTTTATATAAATTTCGGGTTGGATCAATCCTAACTTGATTCCTAATTAAACTGTAATTGAATAGGTTTTAGTCTCAAATTTTAACCCAGTATAAAAAAATATATATATCAAGTTGGATTTAAACTACATTAAACCTGACACGACGCATAAACACACTCACCAACTTACCCAAATCTTAATTTGTTGTATGAAGTATGAACCTATATCCTAGTGCCCTGTGCTTTTAGTGTCAAGCAACAATAACTTCGGGAAGTCATCACCAATTTGTTTTACCATTAGTATATTGCTCTTATGCTCATAATCACTTGCAACGAAATGTTCATAATTTGGAGTTGCTTGGGTGGTTTTACCTTTTAAGAAGCTTGTAATGTGCTGTCGGTCGTCAATATATATGATGGTGCCAGGTAGGTGACTTTAGTGGACACTGCATTTTTTAGGCTCTTAATTATTGGATATATCACTGTTTACACCCGTTTGTCTGCATCTTCATTCCCTCCCAAGTGTTATAGTGTGGTGTTCATTCATTGCACAGTACATACAATGAGGTAGTGGATCTTCTCCATCAACTGATTATAATGTCTGATTTTTATTCGTGCAAATGTGATTTTATTATTCAATTTAATTATGAGAAAGAAAAATCATTTGTAGCTAAAATTTTAATTTTTAAAAAGATTAGTTAATCGATCTTGTTATAAATGTTAGACTTTTTGAACTTATAATTAAAAAAATCTTAAGAATATACACATTAAAAATACCAAATCTTTAACGGACAAGATCAGCACAATTGATAGATAGCTGATCAGTTCTTTAAATATATTATAAGGATTTCGAATGTGTTTGATTCCTGCCGTGTATATGAAAAAGATTTTGTTGAGAGAAACAAAACACACTTTGATGATCTCTATACCTCAAAAGAGATTAGCCTTTGAGTATCGATTGGGGACACCTTTGATACGCACACAAAACAAAAATCATATCTTTATTTTAAAAAGTAATTGGCAGTTCTATTTTAATCAGTGATGAAAAGTTTAAATATATATATATATATATATATAAATGCAATCAACAACTAATTTGACTGAACAATATTTTAAGACAGTGAAAAAACTTAGATAGAGATTAAAATCAACTGACCTTAAATGATATGATAGTATCAAAAGAGATGATACTAAATGAAATATCTTTGTATTTGACTCTCTTTTTTTAAGATACTGCTATAATTAACCTTTTTTATTTATTTATAATCTGCTATATTTAACTTATTAGTTATCTATTGACTCGGAAAATAAATATTCGTATAGATTCAGTAACTGGTATATTAAATATCAAATATATTCTCAAATTTTTAGTAGCATTTCATATCATCTTGTTTAAGACATAAAAGCAGAAAATTATATGAAAATTTTTGGGGGAAACCATTTACTTTTGCTGTATAAAATTATGAAAAATGCAAATTGTCACACTCTTTTTCTTACATTTTTTAAACATATTTTGTAATCATTGATTAAAAAATCTCTTTCAGCTTAACTAGTGGTCTCGAATTTGAATCTGATATTAGAATTTTTCTAATAATTCTTGTGGGCTACAATCAATTGTATTTTTTTGTTTGCGAAAAATGGGCTAATGTTATGATCCATTTGATGATGCTTAAGCCCGCTAATATGGTGATCCATTCGTAATGGGCTATTGGCACCTAATACTGATCTGTGTGGGTGATAGTATAGGCCTTAATCTATAGGCCCGTAATGGGAGGTGCCTAGGGTTATTGTTATTGGATATCATAATCAGTTGCTCCACGGCTTGCCCCAATGACGGCTGTGTCTTGGGAGTGCGTGAACAGGCAGGGGAAGACTTGGTCTTTTGTTTCAGGTGAAATAGTTCTTATTTTCATTCTAGTGATCATGTCTTCAACAAGTAAGTAATCTGTGTTCTAAAATTCATATAATAGATCCTATTTTTGCTTACATTTGGTATTAGAGCCTTCATTATATGAGTTAGCACCTGATTATAAACCATGATCATCATCTGTTTTATTATTGTCAATTTTCTGGTTCCAATTTTTTTTTCCGGATTTTTATTATGTATTTTTCCGGAATTTGATTTTCGGAAAAATTGGAAACATAGATCATAGGGCTTTTGTAGAACATGATTGTATGAATTAATTGACACATGAATCAAGTTTTTTCGTTCCCTCTAGAAGGAGAATTTTGAAAAATACTGTGCGTTAGGTTCAAATAACTTGCGTTTTTTGAAGCTTTTAAATTGCATGTTTTAGTTGTTTAAAATTGGGGTTTTTGCTCTAGATTGATTAGAAACTTGTTTCTGAGTAAAATCGCGACTAAACGAGGCCTAAAACGGAGCGATGCGATGCTACAGCATGAACAGTACCAGCGTTTTACTGTTGCAGGCTGGAGGTTGAAGATGATGTCCAGCACCTGGCGAAGCCCACTCGCGGGCTGCGGAGAGTGAGAGAGAGAGAGAGTGTGGGCTCTACAGGAGGATTTTTTTGACGCCGTTCTTTGCGTTATGCTCTACTCTTCGTGCTTGATTTTACAATATATTTTTTCATAATTTTTCCGCAGTTCTAAATATTTTTTATGGAAAATAATGTATTATATTGCTTATTTAATTATTTTTCTGGGTGAAATTTAAATGAAAAATATGTTGGAAAAATAATTGATCATATTCGGATTTTATGGTGATGGTCACTCTCCCTAAACGACTTTTTGAAATTATATGCTCTTTGCTTTTGATATATGTTTTAATATATTTGCTTATTGAGTTGTATCTTGTCATTAAAACTGTTTAAGTGCAAAACATGTAAGGAATGCTATTAATATTGATATGTGACCAGTATGAGTGTTGTTTTTTATAAAGTACCTTCTGGGTCATGGTTTGGCAAGAGAAAAGTGATTCTTGTGCAAGAGTTTTTGTTAGTTGTTATGGGTCGTCATTGCCAAAGTGGGACCACCTATTTCAATTGATGGAAATTTCTTTGTAATTTGAGGAATGTTTTTAATCATTACATGCAGTTTCCTGCCCAAAGAGGGTTGTTGCATGTTATGTTTGGAGTTCACTGTGGATAGAGTTAATGGGGAATACATTGGGCTAAGGGATTCGTCTGCCCAAAGGGGACAATTTCCTGAACTCAGTGTATGCTCACTGATTAAGCCATATGAGGTTTTGACCTTGGTTCTGACTTTGGTTTGTGCGTTCTGCCCAAAGGGGAATGTACTATTTTATTGGCCTCATTGTGATAGCATCTTTTATTTGGCTATATCTTGCCATATTATTTGTTCTAATGCATTCGTGTGTTGTCTTAGCAGTGACTTTTTCCCGTGAACAATTGTTTCGCTTCAATTGAAAATTTTGACTAGCTCAAACTATAATAAGTGGAAACAAGACTTGATTCTATATGAGTTTTATTATTGTTATCTAACGTTTGATTTTATGACCCATTTGAAAAGTTATATAAAGTTGATGATACCATTAAATTAGCTTCCGCTTTTGTCGGCTCTACACAAGGATGAGTGTTACACTCTCAAAGGTTGGTTAAAAGATATTTTGGTTATTGATGTATTGTATAAATGCATAAGTAGAGAAATTTATTCTCAAATGTGTTAATTTTTAAAATATATGTCTTGGAATATGCATGATATACAAGAGTCTGACATTCTTTTAGAATGTTGTGACTTGGAAATCATTGGGCCGCTTTATAGGCATGATTTTGGAAAATTATTTCTAGTACACAATCATATTATTTTTTTCATTAATGGTGATTATTGTCACTCAATTATTTGAAATATTTGGAAAAATAATATTTGATATATATGGATTTGTGCTCTCTATGAGTGATACAAAATATATAAATTTGGAAATGTATTTTACATGATAAATACGACAAGTGTGTTTATGTGATATCACAAGTGAGATAATATCCATTTTGGAAAGCCTTGAATAATTATGCCTTGAATATCCATTGGATGGTTAAATTGGTACTTATGCACATATTTGTTTCCTTTTGAGAATTTTATTATTTATATTATGTTATAACCTTTCATGGTTATATTACTATAATTAAATTGAAGATTGTGGGGAGCATATGTGAGCTATTTTAAGTGCTTCCTCTTGAAATGAGATCCATTGTTTAAATGTGATTTTGGTATATTGTTTGTTTTTCCGCTGCGTAAATATCTATATTGAAAAAAAGGATATAGTTTATTAATTCTTCCAGTTGATATTAAGAAAAACAATATACTGGAAAGAGAATATACCAAAATCTATATATATGTGTGCATGATATGTATGTGCTTGGTTGATACTATGAAAGTTAATACTTTTAGCATATATCATATGTTTTAAAGTGCCAATTTATTTAATTATGAGCTCCTATTTGGATTGTTGTACGTGCAAAAATTGCGGGATGCTATTGGATTTAAATTCATGATCAGTAGAGGTGTTTATTGCTGATGCACCTTCTTATGGACTGTATCATGGTTGAGGGCAAGATAAATTGATTCCTGGATAAAAGTATTTCATTGATTATAATCGGTAATTACCGCCAAAGTGGATTACTCATTATTAATTGGTGAAGTTTCTTTTTATCATTAGAGGAATGCTTCTGGTTTTACGAGCAATTACCTGCCCAAAGGGGGTTATTGTATGTCATTATTAGAAGCTAATTTGCAATAAAGTTATTGGAGGTGCACTGGTCTAGGAGATCTGTCTGTCCAAAGGGGATAGATTTCTAAACTTGGTGTATGCTCATTGAGTAACTTATTATCGATGATTGTGGATAAAGTTATTGGAGGTGCACTGGTATAGGAGATCTGTCTGCCCAAAGGGGATAGATTTCTAAACTTGGTGTATGCTCATTGAGTAACTCATCATCAAAGATTGTGGATGATGTTAATGGAGGTGCATTGGTCTAGGGGATTTGTCAGCCCAAAGGAGAAAATTTTCCGAACCTAGTCTATGCTCATTGATTAACTCATCTGAGGTTTTGATTGTGGTTGCGACCTTGGTTGCACACTCTGCCCAAAGGGGAATGTATTGTTATGTTGGCCTCAAAATAGCTTGATTTAAGCTGAAGTTATGTCTTGCCTTGTTGTTTAGCTTAACGCATTTCAAGTTTTGCTTAGTAATCATTTTTAAATAACAACTGTGTTGCTTATTTTGTTAAGGAGCAAGAACTTTTCTATTTTTTTAGAAAGACACATCAATGAGAAAAATGAAATTAGCTATCATTTTTTTTTAAAGGAAGAAATAACGGTTTCAAGTGTTTACTTTTTTTGCCCATGAAAGAGTCTTGTGTTTTTTAAACCTTACTCTTTTGGTTAGGTTGATACCTAATGGATTTTATTAATGATGTACATCATAATGTATCAAGCTTATCGTTACTATGCATCTATATTAATTTTGATCAAGGATATATGGATGATACACGTGATTGTGATTTAATTATTAAGACACATTGTGTAGTTGTATTATTATTATTTTGATTGGTGGCATATGTTTGCTTTCATTATGTTGGGCTCTTTATGTTTTGGGCATGATATATCTTGGTATGAATTAGTTTTGGAAGTCTATGTGAATATTTGGTCATGAAAGTGATTTGTTTACATAGCTTGGAAGGACCTTTAGTCACTATTTTACAGGATATATTTTCTGAATTATTATATATGATCGAGCACCCAAAAGGGGGCCACAATGTGTTATAATTCTGGTGAATTTCATGAAGTACGCTTGTAAAGACACAATGATCTTAGACTTATTGTGTTCTATTATGTTAGCCACAACGACTTGGATATATGTTTGCCTAAAGGAGACATTATTTGAGTTGGGTTGTAGTCTAATGCGTTAGCTTCATGGTTAAGAGACTTTTTGATATTTGTCTGTGTTGCTCAAATGAGAGTACTTAATGGATGATAATATCCTCAAATGGCTTGTGTTGTTAATGGTTGGATTTTATATTACTTTTGAGGATCTTATCAACTGATATATTTGTTTTAAAATATATTAATTGAAGGATTTTATTATATATGTTGTCTCATTTGATTTCCTATTTGAAATCATGATTTTACTATCAAATTTATTTATTGAAGATTTACTATAAGTTTTATAAATCTAACATGGCTAGATCTTGACATCAGTGGGAGGATTTTGACTTTTGTCATTATTTGATGTCAAGAATGATAGTAAAAATATTTGATGAAATATATAATTTTGGGATATTTAATCTTGTGATTTTGTTACATACCACATAAAGTGTTTGGTTAAGAAACTTGTGACATGGCTTCACTCTGAAAATTATTGTGATAATAATTATACCTTAAAATGACGTTAAACATTTGGAAGTGAAGCAATTGATGTCAAGTATGTTTTGAAAAATAAAAATATGATGATTAAACACGTCTGTGTTGATTTTGTGTTAGTTATTCTATTAACCAAGGGACTCAAGCCTTAGAGTTTAAAAATCATGTTGAGACATCGGCATTGTGAGTTCGTATAATGGGCTTGGTTAGTGGGAGCTTGAGTTTTATGTAACTCTTCTCTATGATGTCATATTTTTATTTTGAACATTTTGGTGTTTCTTGTGATATTTTCCATTTGATTTGAGAAATTAATGATAAGTTGAATATTGTTTTTATATACTTTTGTATATGTATATCAAATGTGAAAATTTGAAGCTGGGTGTCATTAGGACCACTAGGCCCGTGGTTCACACCATGTTGGAGCTGAGGCATTATTATTTTATAAGCTGGGCGTCATTGGGACCACTATACATGTGGTCGATGCCATGTTAGAGCTAGGACATTATAAAAATTTAAAGCTCGGTGTCATTAGGACCACTATGCCCGTGGTTGACACCATGTTGGAGCTGAGGCATTCTTATTTTGAAAGCTCGACATCTTTGGGATCATTATGCATGTGGTCGATGCCATGTTGGAGCTGAGGCATTATGAATTTTTAAGCTCGGTGTCTTTGGGACCACTCTGCCCGTGGTCGATGCCATGCTGGAGCTGAGGTAGCTCGGTGTCTTTAGGACCACTATGCCCGTGGTCGATGCCATGTTGGAGCTGAGGCATTATGAATTTTTAAGCTTGGTGTCGTTGGGACCACTATGCACGTGGTCGATGCCATATTGGAGCTGAGGCATTGTGAATTTGAAAGACTCGGTATCGGTTGGAACATTATGCCTGTGGTCGATGCCATGTTTGAGCTGAGACATTATGTATTTGAAGCTTGGTGTTGTTGGGACCATTGTGCATATGGTGAACACCTTGTTGGAGTCGAGGCATGATGGTTATTATTTTTATTAACCATGTAGTTTCTTTGGCCTTCTGGCATTTGAGAGAAACTGAGGACTGACAAAGAAAATGTCAGTATGGCTGTTTGATCACATTGGCATGTCATTTTCTTGCTACACTCCACATCGATGACTAGTCGATGGAGTCGGTAATATTTGTAATTATGGAAGGTTCCATATCAATAAAGGGTATGACTACCGCCATGATTCGATATTACTTGGCTTTTGTTGGATGAAGTCATAATTAGGTGTTGCATCATGGGATCATTTGTTTTGTGGCCACATTAACTATTTGTTATTAGCCCGAGAATCGTTTTCAAAAATGTTTTCTACAAATTAAAATTACACAATTGATTTTGCCCAAGTGGGAGAATGTTAGAATTTTTCTAATAATTCTTGTGGGCTACAATCAATTGTGGATTTTTGGTTTGCGAAAAATGGGCTAATGTTATGATCCATTTGATGATGCTTAATCCCGCTAATATGGTGATCCATTCGTAATGAGCTATTGGCACCTAATACTGATCCGTGTGGGTGATAGTGTAGGCCTTAATCTATAGGCCCGTAATGGGAGGTGCCTAGGATTATTGTTATTATTATATATAACGGTTAGGTCCCCTCTGCCGTCACGGATATCATAATTAGTTGCTCCACGGCTTGCCCCATTGACGGCTGTGACTTGGGAGTGCGTGAACAGGCAGGGGAAGACTTGGTCTTTTGTTTCAGGTGAAACAGTTCTTATTTTCATTCTAGTGATCATGTCTTCAACAAATAAGTAATCTGTGTTCTAAAATTCATATAATAGATCCTATTTTTGCTTACATCTGAGGCCTTGAGAATGCAACAATTTTAAACCTCTTGAGGTAGAACTTTGTCGCCCTTGTTATCTTACCCGGCTCGAGAAGTTAGTTTCTAGAGTTACATGCGAGATACCTTGGATAACCTAAAAAAACATTAATGTTAAATAACTATTAATTATAAAATAGGTATAAAAAAGAGTATGAATAAAATGAGTGTTAGAATATCATTATTCATTACTCTAAAATAGAGGGAAGTAAAGTAAAAGTTAATTGCGAGAATGGAAAATTTAAAGCATGTCAAGATTTTATCCCTTTTTTTCCCGGAATTCACCCTAATCAGTCATTTAGGCCGAGTAGGTCTGCCTGAGTATCCCCATGACTTAGGCCCTTTGAGCCCGCTATGAGACTAATCTCTTGTTCGACTGATTAAGTAAGGTTTTACCCCTTGATTCTCAGTCTCTCATTAGGGGCGACTTCACAAGGATTTGAATCCAGATTCCCCAGGTTCTCATCCTTACGAGGGCAGGTTACTTCCACTTGATCAACATCTTATCATAATTTAGACCCTTCATTTTATAATTAACTTGTAAAAGTAAATGACGAAGTTCATAAGGTAACATTAAATTTGATGTATAAGTTAACCCCCAAGCAGTTGCGCGGGCGAAAGCTAGAAAAGATAGGCATTAATTATCTTGAAGTAATAGTCATATTTTTAATAAATTTAGAAAAATTACTGTCTAATTAGCTCTATTGAAGAAAATAGCAAGTACTGAACAAAAATGTTAATAATTCTATTTCTTTATATAAGCTACCTTCCTTTTGGGTTGCTTTCTTACAATTATCCCCACCCCCCAAAATAGAGGGATGGTAGATTAATGACTTAAACAATTAGGGATATGATTAGTTGCTCCATTGAAGAAAGAAAAAGGAAACAGTCCAAGATCGAAAAGTAAAAAAGTAGTCCTCAAAATCATGAACAGGATAAGCTTTTTTGCAAGTTGTTTCGACCTTACTAGTACCACAATCCAACAACTTGGTCAAATTCTAAAAAGCGTCTGAAATATAGAATTGGACGGATGCAGCTGTATTGGGTAGGTGACGGCATATGCTTTCATTGGTTTGCCCCTCATTTGTTTTGAGAAAAATAGATGCCATGGTCCCCCCAAGTCTTAATTGCACACAAGTCAGATGTGAATCTATCACCACCACGCATCGCGGGAAATTAAGAAGAAAGCTATAGGCAATGAAACATTGTACGTCAAAATGCACGAAATTGTAAGACAGCTGGAGGTGCTGCCCATTCTACTATGCTTTAACATAAGGTTCACTCTGTTGATTTGGTGCATTGTTTTTTGTCACAATTGGTGCCTATTCCATGTTGGTGGGGTTCATTTTTATTAAATGCTATGACTCCCTTCCAATGATTGGCATGTACAATATTAATACAGCAAGTATTATTGTAGGGATAACCCTTTCATTAATGCAAAGCCATAGGGCATGAGTCACGATGCTCTAAAAAATGAAGTATTCGATCGCTTCTCATATTGCACGCCAGACCACAACCTACCGGGTGATCAAAGCACTGGTGGGATGAGGATTTTTATTTTTTGGTTTCTTAAGGAATCCTCCGCACGCAACAGTAGAGACTAATCTCTCGATGTACTGGATGACATTGAAGGGTTGACCTCTCTCAACCAGGTTTTCTCCATACGCAAGAGCTAGGAATCGAACCTCTGACCACTTGCTTAAGGGCCCAAACTCGTTACCACTTGGACCAACCACATGGTGGTGGAATGAGGATTTGATAGAGGAAAGAAGAATAATTATCGATGAGATTTTTTTTTTTTGTTGGATAAAAGGGGGCTAAAACCCCAACGTAAAAGAACTAAATTTAAAGTTTAACAAATATTTCTTTTCTAAATATAAAGTTTGATAATCTTTATGAGTGATGAGACTCGATCGCTTACCTAACCTTTGTTAATTAAAAAGTAAATGTGAAACGAAATTATAAAATATATAATTAAAGAAAAGATGAAAGGTAGACAACAAAATAGGAACTGAAACGGATTAGCCCGAAATAATTGAATGAAAAATGAATTTCATTACCATAATACTTAAATTGCTCACTCAAGGCAACAAAATGAGGTTGATTTGTTGAGGATGAAGGAAATTGGTGCTGGTATACCAAGCTCCAATTGGCAAACTACTTCCACTTTGATATGAGGAAAGTGCTTGCAAGATGGTGTCCGGCTCCTCGTACTTTACAATGATGATGATTTTAAAAAACATGTATCAGGCTGTTCAATAGAAGTGTTTTCTATATTGTCAAGTGTGTCAACTAAGGTAATGAGACTAAGGACAGTGATTAAAGAATTAATTAAATAAAAATATGTATTAAAAAACTAAGTATAATATTTTTCAATACAATAAATATACTAATTTTTCATACTAATTAACTTGTTTTATTTAATTCTTTAATTAATGCCTTAAGATACTTATTAGAATTGTTTCCAACTTTATATTCTTCCACCGAAAAATGATTACATTTCTTCTGATAAAAACCACATTTATGGAAAATCGTCTAGAAGTTAAGAGTTCCTTTGTTCCATTGAAAACTTCTCTTCCCCGTGATAAATTAGTTGTCCACAATAATATGCTTTAAAGGATGAACCAAGTGGATATCATTTATCCACTTTATAGAAGCATTCAAAAATGGATTTTGTTACTATATATGTCTGTGTTAGGCCTCAAACACGGTTCATTTCGGCCCACTTCGACCCAATGTGACCTTGGCTCATTTGACATGTAAGAATGAGAGTTTGTGACTACTGTGATCTGTAATGAGCATTGGACCTCGTAACTAACTTCTCATTAATGAGTGATTAATAACTTTATAAACGTTCTAATCAATGGACCTCATAAATCCCGTTACCCTCACACTATACTAGTATATATGCAAGACATGGATCTTAGGTAGAAACATCTTTTTCTGATCAATCATGTAACACCTCGACATCCTTGTTGTTTTACAGAATATAGTTGCTTATATTTTTTTGGTTATGTGCCTTTGATTCTTCTATGAATATTTTTTTTTTCATTCTATTTTAAAATTAATATTATATTTTTATTATTATTTATATTGTAACTTGGTAACTTAAAAACGCAAATAAGATTCACACACACAAAAATACACACCTATGCACCTATAAAAAAATAATAATACACTTATGCACCTATAAAAAAACAGATACAATTAACTTTTAAAGTTCCATAAAATTTAGAAAGATCATTTCATTTTCGCCAAACTTTTATAAAAAGCTTTGAAATTAACCACTTGGGTTTGCTTAATGATGCAGATATACAAACGATGGGAAAGAAATGTCATTGTCTCCATGACGCCTTTTCCTTGCGTTGCATGGTTGAAGATGATCCACATAGGAATAGGAATGAGGAATGCTAGAGTCTCGTGCACTGTCAGGACGTGGACTATGTCACAACGAGCCAAATCCCATAAATGGTCTCACTAAAAGGTGGTCTACCTAGTTTGAAACTCTGAATTTTCCACACTACAGTTCATTTGGATTTGATTCTCTCCTAATAGCTATATTAGCTAGTTTACGAGTTCTTTTTATGTGGTGCAAAAATGCACACATAATGGTTTCATTTATTAGGGATTTTATTTAATTTTGATTATTTTATTTAAATTTTAAATAATTATCTCTTCCTCTAATCTTTTATATTTTATATTAATTTTCAGATAAGTCTAAATAATTTTAAGGTTTAAATAAGTTTTTGGTCTCTACAAAGTTCATCAAATTTGGTTTTGGTCCCTGTGAAATTTTTTTCTTAGGTTTTCGTCCCTGTAATCTCACAAATTTTGCAAATAGTCCCTACCGTCATCTTTTTCCGTTATCTAGTACTAATAGGTATCGAGGTAATTTTATTTTACTGTCTGACTTGCTGTAAAATTTAACCATAAAATAGAAACAAAATCATATATCAGGGACATAAGGTTAAAATTGCTAAATTCCTTCATTTTGTATGATATCTAGTACTCAGAGGATACCGAGGTAATTTCTCGTTCTTGTCCGACTTGCTCCAAAATTTAGCTAGAAAGTAGAAATAAAATCATACATTAGGGCCATAGGGTTAAAATTGACAAAATTATTCATCTAGTATGATTTCTAGTATTCAGTGGTAACAATAGGGACTATTTACAAAATTTTCGAAAATACAGGGACGAAATCCTAAGAATTTTTTTTACAATGACTAAAACCAAAATTGGTGAACTTTCTAGGAACTAAAAGCTTATTTAAACCTAATTTTAATCAAAAAGAGATATCATGAAGGTAGATTTTTTTGGTAGATAAATCAAATAGGGATTGAACACTAATTAAAAAGCAAAAGTTACTCTACTATCCCATACATCAAGCCTCTACTTGCAGATGCAAGCTCCCTTCTCTGCAACCCTTGCTGGCAAACATCTATAGCTATAGTAAAGCGAAGTGCAAATGCAGTGGCTGATATGTTAGCTAATAGGGGTCACTCTTCTCCTTTTTCTGTTTCCATCATTGATGAATCATGTAATTCATTGGATTTACTTCTAATCAAAGACTTGGGAGGGGTATGTCCTCCTAATCTTTCTAGTTAATTAATGCATTCCGTTTCATATATAAAAAAAATGCAAAAGTAACAAAGCGGGCTATGAAAACCCGGACAAATCAGCCGAAGTTAAATTTGCAGACTTGTTAAGAGTTGTGACAAACTGACGTAGGCCACAATTGTTTTTCAAACTCTAGTTTGCAAGCTAATTCGCATGCATGGAGGAAAGCACCAGTGGAAGGAGATGGTGGTTTGAGATTAAGCATTCTTTATATATCCAACATACCATAAAATCATCCATCTCGGGTCTATGGGATGGCAAAATTCTTCATCACACACGGCTCCTTATTTCGTCATTTCCAAAAAAAGAAAAAAACTAGCAAGCAATCATGAAGATAGTGGACCGACCTTCCATAGTTTTTTCTTTTTGATAGGCACCCTTCCATAGATTTTTAAAAGGGGATTATATCACAATCCTAAATCTTTCTCAAAGCTAAAAGTGGATAGAAGACTCTTAGAAATACTAATTATAGATAAAGATACTCATTAGGAAAGTGAAGAGTTAAATAGAGACGAAAGAGACATTTCACACAATCTCTAAAATCTAGACTTTTTACACTCTAATTTTGTACATAATGTAAATTAACCAACATTCGAAGGAGGAGAAGGATGAGGGGGTGGAGCATAAGAAAAGACCATCATTGAAGGCAATCTGATTTTTTTGTCTTCCTCTGAGAGTGTGTTTGGGAAAGCTGGAAAAAAAAGATTAGCTGATAATCGATTTTTGTATAATCGATTATTGTAATAATCGATTATAATCATAATCTGTTTTTGTTTGGATATGTTTGCTGAAAAACGATTTTAAGATAATCTATTTCGTTTGGATGGTGCAAAAAAATCACTTTTACATAGTAAATTACGAAAAAAGGGTATGAAATTATTTGTTTATAGTATTTGATGAAAAAGTAAATAATATTTGATTTTTTTTAACATTATAATTTTTTTTTATGATATGGGTTTAAAACCCATTAATGTCATTCTTGAAATAAAAAAAACAAAAAAAATGGGTTAAAACTTAAAAGCCTTAAAATAATAATAATAAAAAAAGGGTTAAAAGCCTTAAAATAATAGAAAGAAAGGTCCATGCATAGGAATTGTTCTTCTGATCAGCTGCCCTTCAAATTCATGTAATCAAACATCACTGAGATGAGACCATCGACCACGCACAGGAAGAGAAAGGAGGGTCATTACGGGAAAACAGAATTTCCCATATAGAAAGCGCTGAAATAATGTTAAAACAGTCCTCTCCAAGAGATCATTATAAACCAGTGTTTTTGCACAAAAAAGGTTTATTCAAAAATAAGCTAAACATCCCAAACACATTGTTTATTTCATGTTTAAGCTTTTTGGGTAAAAAACAGCTGAAATTATGAAAAAGAAAAAAAAAAAGCTGTCCCAAACAACCCTTAAGCTTCATTTGATTTGTGATGTTTTATCTTTTTCCTTGATTTGATTACTGCTATGAGCAGTGTTCTTACAAGAACTAAATACTCTGAGTCGAGATATTCTCGGAGATTAGATATACTGTATGATTGTAACCTGTTTTCTACATGCTAAGAATTTCTATTATATAGGCTTTATTATGTAACTGAAGACTATGACATTTGATTCCCTCCTTGATTGCCTTTATTGTGATGAGCCTGCATCATAGTTGCAATAGAATATTTTTCAATGATTCTTGGATAATGTGGACTAATAGGGTAATGGATCGATTATCTTTATTCAAACCGAGAATGCTTCTGCCGATGAAGGAACGAGTAGCTAAACTATCTTTATGGGTGAAGGTTAAACATGATTTGAATGATTATATTGGAATTAATTGTTAACTTAATTTAAGTTTGTTTTTATTCAAGTTGAGTATTTATCATGGTTCTTAATAATGGCACCCATAAATTGACATGGTGATTGTATAGAAAATTGAAAAATTTATACAAATCTTAAACCATATTTAAAAATGAAATTTTTTAAAATAGAAAATAGAATGGAAATAATTTGACATTTTTATTATTATTTCTGAAAATAAGAAACTGAAAATAAAACAAATAAATCCTTATATTCCAAATACTTGTGTTAATATCCTTTCATTTGTCTTTTAAGTTAATGAAATTTATTACGGTTTGGAATTTAGATCAATCATCAATTTGATTGTACAAAAAAAAAAAAAACAAATCAATTCGATCGTTTTTTTATTGACTTGTCTTGAATATTGAAAATTAATATTTAATATATATGAAAATTGATACATATTTTTTATATTTTGGAGAAAAAAAGACACATTTATATTGTTGATCCTTGCCTTGCTGAGCAACAATTAATGCAAGTAGCATTCCACAATAGATATTTTGGATTTTTTTTCTAAGAGCATCTCCATTGCATTTTTTTTAAGGAACCTACTTTGGGTTCCTTAATGATTACTAAACAATAAAAAGTGGTCCCCACAGCTCCACCTCATATTTAAGCAACCTACTCATTTTTTGCTCCAATGGTAAAGTTTTTAAGGAACCCTTAAGGAACCCATGTTTTAATAATTTTTTATTTGCACTCAAATTTGTTTCAAATTAAAAATATTTATTCATTTTTTATTTGCCAACGGCTCATTTGTCCTTGTTTTTGGTTCAATATTGGAGGCCCAGTTCAAACCCAACCCACATTTTTGCTCATCAAACCCCTTGGACAATGTTCCCCTTCTATTTTCTCGAAGCTTCCGCCCCCCAAATCCCTCTATTTTCTTCATACCCATAATAATCCATCGTCCCTGAATCCATCTTTTCTTCATCACCCACAACATCCAAATCCTTATTTCTTCTCATCACCACAACACTCTGAATTTTGTTTGGTCCCTCTCCTACAAAGCTCTCTACTTTCATTTTAATCTTCACTCTCTTCATCAAAACCCGCTGGTACCGATCCCTTCCATCAAAACCCACGATCCCCTCTCCACTCCGACGGCGAGATGATGGAGTTTCGGCAGTTTTCGACACCGATGCAAGCACCTCGGATCAAGGGTTTTCTGGGTGTTGTGCAATCTTTCTGGTTTCTTCAAAATTAAATGTTTCTGGTTTTATTTTTTCTGAGAGTTGGCGATGAGATATTGTGTTCTTCTTCCCCTAAATCAGTTAATTTCCGTTTGTTTTTATTGTGTTGGTTGCTAATTTTTGTTCATTGTCTATGCATTTTATTGTGTTGTTGCCAATATTTGTCCATTGTTTATTCCAATGGAACGGTTCCTTAGCTAAGGAACGGTTCCTCAAGTTTAAGGAACTTTGCTGCCACATAGGATTGCTCCAACAGCAAAAAAATTTTAAGAAACGATTCCTTAGCCTAAGGAACTGGTTAAGGAACCTGTGCTAAAGGTGCTCTAAGTAAACTGTTTTTGAAAAGATGTGGCCAGATAAAAAGGTAATAACTTTAAAAAAAAAAATCACGAAGATATTGCCCACACAGCCACGCTTATGAAGTTTATGACCATAGCTTAAACAAAACGAATGTAGCAGAAACTTGACAGTGACTATACATCCACGGAATTATATCTTCTAACTTTTTTCTATCTATTTAATTAACAGATGATTTTTTTTTTTGAGAAAATTTAATTAACAGATGATTTTTTTTTTTGAGAAAATTTAATTAACAGATGATAACTGGTATAAATTATAAATTATCTATGCACTATCTGAGTCTAAGTGCATGGTAGAACTAGAAATAGAATCCTCCTATATGGTAATAATATTAGTAGTAAAATATAGTATATACCTATATATATATATATATAGTAATAATAGTTATAAAAAAAAAGGTTTAGGTTGATTGATATCTAGGTCGTAACTTAAATCGGATTTAGAGATGGAACTGTACCATTCAGTATTCTGTTCATGCACTTATATGTTTGTTAAATGAACCCGTCCAGTTGTAGCAGGCATTTTGTGTGTGTAATAGTACTATACTGGTGACAAAACAACGCGTGGATATTGGTTCATTCAAAATTTCAAATATCCAGTGGTGTGGGACGACTGGGTCCTCATTGGTTCATCGCAAAGCAAAGTGTTTTACGTTTGAAGCAGACCCAAACTTTTGTCTCCGTGTGCCGACGCTGCCTGCTTTTTGTTTTCTATTTTTCGCGGCTTCTCAATCTCACACGTGACCGTCTCTACCTTCTAGTTCACTCAAAACTTACCCACTTGCTCTCATTTTTACCCCCTCTACTATTTCCTCCACTCTTTGTACTTTTTCTATGTTGAAAACGTGCTCTTAAAACAAATTATAAAACGAGTTTTTTTTTTCCTTTCTTCAATGGGAGATTAATTTCATACATACAGTAACCCTTTGTTTGATTGGTAGGAAAGAAAGTGAGAGAAAAGAAAGAAAAGAAAAAGAAAGTGAGTAGAAAATAAGAAGATTATTTAGTTGTTTGTTTGAAGAGAAAATGAGATGAAAGAAAACCAAAACTTTTCTCTCCCTTTATTTGGTTGAATAGAAAATAGAAGGAAATAAAAGAACATATTTGTGAAATGACCAAAATAGACTCATATAATAATTTAAAAAATTAAAAAAAAAAAAGGTTTTGTTTGTAGGCTTTTTGGTAAAAGTGACGGCCGTTGTGCGTGAATGCCTTGGGTGAAGTGTTTTCCATCCATTTTGGGTGGAAAAAAAAAATGAGTGGGTCCCATATGTATTTTTCTCTCCTCTTTCCCTTTTCTATAGAACCAAACAATTGAAAAATTCTTGGGAAATATGTTTTCTATCCACCTTCTTTCTTTCCATCAATTTTCATATGTTCCAAACACAGCATAAGAGAAGGAAATCAATATGCAGACTGACTTGCGAACTGGAGTATATTGAAGGACTATGACTTAGAGGAAATTGTTGTTCCACCCCTGAAGCTTCCTATTCTGTTATTAGGTGATATGTCAGGGGCTTCCTTAACCCGAGTAGTAAATATATAGTTTTTTTTCCTTTAGGTTTAGGCCCCTTCTTGCAAAAAACACGAGTTTATTTTAAAAATAAACTAAGAAAATATTTATTTTTAATTATATAATGTTTAAAATCACGATATATTTTAATAAATTAACAATGGATTTTTTATTTTATTTTTATGACAAATTTATTTTAAAAGAGTTTTACACTTCTTTTTTCAAAGAAAAAAGATAAATCAAAGATAAAGTGGAGATTAAACTTCAAGTAAAATCAAGTTAAATCCCTTTCTTTCTCACTCATGAGTCATGGCTTTTGAGACATCCAACCTACAGCCCTCCTTAACTTTCGTGCTGTGTTAGCTGATTTGTGTCTAATGTGTCAATCTTGAAAACCATAGGGCTCAAAAAAATCAACTTGATAAATTTCCTCAACCTCGATCCTAATGTAAAGGCAGTACATATACATTGTTACATTATGTCTGGAATATTTGGTTCTACTTTATTTCAACCCTCCAATTTTACAGAATGCAAATAAAATCAATTTAAATTTTCAAATATTAATATATTGAAATGAGAAATTTCAGTACATTGTAAATTATTGAAATTTAATATTTGACTCATGGAGAGATTACATTTATCTTTGAAAGAAAAAGATGGAGATTTTAAATGATAACGAAAATGTGAGAAGTAATTAATTGACATTTATTTACTCTTGGAAGAAGCCACACACCACCTCTATATAAAGGAGGTCTTCTGAAGACCGGAAACATCCCAACTAAAGCAAGAGAGTAAGTGTGTGAGTAGTCACTTATAGAGAGTCTCCTGTGTGAGTGGATGTTATCATTTCTTGTAATATGAGTGGGTAATCAGAGTGATACACAATTTGGGGTGGGCTACAATTCTTGTAATCATATTTGAGATAGTGAAATACTTTGTTGAGGCGTTTTTGTAGACGTAGGCAAGAGGTGTCGAACCACGTTAAATCTTTGTGTGTTCTTATATTATTCTCTTTGTGGTGTGCTTGTGTATGTTCCATCTAAGATCCTTGGGCATGTGGTAAAATCTGTTGATGTGTGCGATTTTACCCAACACAAATTATAATGGAATTTTTGTTTGTTTTATTGACTTCCGACATCATGCCACCACGCCAAATGAGAGTTGCTTATGGAGTTCTTAAATCAATATGGCATCTAAGGAATCATTATTTATTTTTTCCTCTCATTGGAGTTGATTTATGTGGCAGTGTGAGTTGCTTAAAATAAGACATTGTTGCTTATATAAAGAACCCAAATGAAGGGTCTCTTATGAATAAAAAATTAATTTTTACTCAAATTTCAACGATGGATTGCTATTTTAAATTAAAACAAAATCAAGTATAAATAAAAAATATAAAAAATTCGAATTACTTAAGAGTTGTTTAAATAAGTATCATTGGAATAAAAATATAATAGATTGCTTAAATATAATGTAATATAATAAGACTCAATTAGTAAAAGATAAACAATCCAAAATGAATTACTTAAATATCATCCATCAGAGATGCTCTTATAAAACTTCTTTTATCACCATGAGATATGCGTGGCCAAACTCAAGGAGGCGGCACCGTCCCAACATGTTCCTTGAAAACTTCAAAACGTTGGTAGATAAAAAGTAAAAAAGGAAAGGAAATTGTTTTTTAAGGAAATTGTTAATCACCGGCTACAACATCTTTTTATAATAATTATTATATCACTTCAGCACATTTTAAGTTTTTATCTTAGGGTCATATTAACGATGCCTTGACACTGATTTTTTTTTTTTAAAAAAAAGACCCTGATACTGGTTAAGAATTAATATATAAATTTTTTAGGTTTAAATAAGCTTTTAGTCCCGAAAAAGTTCATCAATTTTGGTTTTAATCCTTATAAAAAAAATTCTTAGGATTTCGTCCCTGTATTTTCGAAAATTTTGTAAATAGTCCCTATTACCCCCAAAGTACTAGAAATCATACTAGATGAATAATTTTGTCAATTTTAACCCTATGGCCTTAATGTATGATTTTATTTCTACTTTCTAGCCAAATTTTGGAGCAAGTCGGACAAGAACGAGAAATTACTTCGGTACCCCCTGAATACTAGATATCATACAAAATGAAGGAATTTAGCAATTTTAACCTTATGTCCCTAATATATGATTTTGTTTCTATTTTATGGCCAAATTTTACAGCAAGTCGAACAGTAAAATAAAATTACCTCGATACCCATGAGTACTAGATAATGAAAAAAGATGATGGTATGGACTATTTGCAAAATTTGTGAGATTACAGGGACGAAAACCTAAGAAAAAATTTCACAGGGACCAAAACCAAATTTGATGAACTTTGTAGGGACCAAAAACTTATTTAAACAATTTTTTTATTGAAAATTATATTTTTTCGATTTTTCATGTATTTAATACATCCTAGACAATTTTCATATTTGAATCCTTAACTCAGTCTCTTTTTCAATGATGCAACTCAAAAAAAGTTTACCAAATAAATCTCACATGTTACTTTATCTTTATTTACATTTTTTTATTAGGTTCTTATATAAGAATAAATTATTTATAAAAGTAATTGTCCTTACACATGGATAGGGATGAGAATAAGTTAGGTCAAACTAGGCCCTGACAAGCCTCAATCTGACCTATTAGTCTGATATAGGTCAATTTTTAAGACCTGGGCCTGACCTATTCAAAGCTTGGTCAGGCCTAAAAGCCTATTTAAAAGCCTATTTATCAACAAAACCTTTAAATATGCTTCTACCTATAAATAAGTTATAGGCATCCACTCTTGTAAATAGGTTCGTAGACCTCTAATGGTAAAGAAGACAGTAGACCTATACTGATAAATATTTTACTAAGCCTTCACAAATAAATAGACAAATATTATATTTTAAATATTTCACTATGCTTTCAAATATTATAAATAATTTAAATAATATATCATAGTATTATAATATATTATATTATACTTAAATATTTATGTGTATGAATATGTTAAATAGGTCGGTCTGATAGGCCTAGTAGTTTTTTTTTAAAGCCTTAGGTCTAGTCTCTTTAACTATATATGCTTTTTAAAAGGCATTGTCCTGACCTTTTTATTAAATAGACTAGTCGAGCTAGACCATAAATAGGCTAAATCATAAGCCCCGACGAGCAGTCTGACCTATTCTCACCACTGTATATGCATGTCACATCATCTAATTACTCCAATGATGCAAACAAAAAAAAAATATTTTTTTAAGACAAAAAAAAATATCTTATTCTTCAGAAGTAGCTAACAAACACCTTCCATTAATGTTGCTATGTGACATCTAAATAAGCACATTCGTATGAGATTTTTTTCGGTGAACAAAATGGTAGAAAGTAAGCTATCACTCCGAGGCATGAAGTAATATATGTAATAAAATGAGTTTAATTGTAATAGGTCCTTGTTAATTTTTAAGTTATCAATCAATTATGAATTATTTAGTGTCACTTTTAAGATAATTATGATAACAGTCAAATATTTTTAATATGTCAATTTATGATTGGTTGATAAAAAAATATTTATGCGGGCTCATATCAATTAAATCCAAATAAATTATTTGGAAATTTTATTTAAAAATTTATTGTTTTTAAAAGATAATAGAATTAGAGTCTCTATAATTAAATTATTTAGAATTTATTCTTTGATATATTTTAAAAAAAAACATTGTGCATAATAAAATAAATATATGCATTGTTTATGTTTTACCCAAAATATTTCTATAAGAAGAAATGAAATATATTAAATATATAATAAAATTATTTATATATTTTAACTCACAAATTTTTTTATAACTCTATAAGTTAAACTATAAATTTAATCTTTTATTTTATTTTTTTAAGTTCAATTTGATCTTCTAATTATCAAGGCTCTGTTTGGTAAAAACTAGTGGATAGCAAATAAGCTAGTTGATAGCGGATAGCGGATAACAGATAAGCTAGCAGATTGGATTTGAAGTGTTTGGTAAAACTAGCTGATTAATGTAAAACGATATAAAAGGATAGTTTGTATTTTTTTAATATAAATTATATTTTTTTATATATTATTTATATTATTTATTTTAAATTAATTATCACTCTTAATATTTTAATTTATTTTAAATTATTTATCATTTTAAAAATTAAAATATTAATTTGTAATTTTAATATTAATTTAGTTTTAATTATATAAATGGAATAATAAAAATAAAATTATATACTGATACATTTTTATATAAATTTTATTTCATAGATAAAAACATATTTTCTATTTTTTATCTTAAATATAGATTTAATAGTGAAATTAATTCATCTTTATATACTATGTTAACTTATTAGTATTTTATTTATCAGCTAAGGATAAGTGAGAATTTAATTAAGATAGTAGTGATAAAAATGAAAGAAAAAATGATAAGCTATATGCTATAAATTCAAACGCTACTTCAAGTTGTCTGGAAAAAAACGTTATACGCTAGTGAAAAAACGCTATACGTTAATTTTAAAAATAATTATTAAACGAGATTATTTTTTCATTTACTATAAACTATCCATTATATACTAGAAGATTTGGCAAATCAAACATGTTCTGAAAATAAAAAATTGAACCTCCATTTTTATCAATGTTAGATTTCATCCTTGGTCGCCTGAAACCGGATGATCTCACCGGAATCAGAATTTTTTTTTTTGCCGCAAGCTGGTTTCCTTTCTCTATCTCTCTCATCCCCTCAAGCATGGACACGCTATATATTAATACGCTGACGTGTTTACGATTATGGAACCTGCTTCCTTCCTGCCTCCAACCCCACCTAAACTAGCTCGCAGTTCATAGCACAGCCATCACTTTTGAAAACCTACGGGTCCTAGGGTAGCTATTATTGTTACTTTAATAATTTTATACTGTATATCTATACTAAAAACATTTTTTATTTTCAAAATCCACACTGATTAGTCCTTTGGGACGAGTGGATCTATCAAAATATTACATGACTTAGATCTTTTAGATCTGTTATTAGACTAATATCTAATTTAATTAATTGAGCAGGATTTTAACCCTTAATTTCCAGTCTCCCAATAGAAATGACTACACAAGAATTCGAACACGAATTCCTCATGTTCTTCTCCTTATGGTGGCTAGTTACTTCTACTAGACCACCATGTTAGTTGCAAGCCAGGTGTTTAAATATTACTGGTTAAAAGAGATAAATTTTAAGAAAAGAGTGTAATATATTTAATACATTAAAAGAATGATGAATTTGATTTTGTAATTAAAAAAGTTATCTATTATTAATTTCTTAAAAACATTGACTAACAAAACCCATGTAAGAATTTAGACTAAAGGCCCAATTTGGTCCCTGAGAAAAACATTCGGGTCTGAAATAGTCATTGTAAAAAAAAAACTATCCATTTAATCCTTGAGAATGTATTTATCGGGACAGTTTAGTCCATCTGTGGGTTGATCACTTTTGACCGCAGGTTACCATCTGACGTGGCGCACGTTTTTGCTGACCTGTCAGTATCCATTGCTTAAGGGGCTGCCATCATGGAATTTATGATTTTAAAAAATAAAATAAAAAACCCTAATTGCCTGATACCCAAAACGCATGTCGTTCAGGTGAGGGGAACTGAAGGGGTGATCTCTGCCAAACCCTTAAGCTTCATTCTTCGTTCTCACTCACAATCATTCCCGCTCAATTTCGTTCACATTTGCTCTGGAAAAAAAAGACCACGCGAAGGAGAAGAAGTGAAAGGGTTCGCGTGAATCAACTAGCTCAAGGGTGGAGAATCGCGTGAATCAATCCGATTTCTGAAGGTAATGTTCCTTTATCTTCCCTAATCTCTGTGCTTTTGGGTTTTTCGTGTTTGAAATGTGGAGAATCGAGTGTTAGGGTTTAGGGTTTGTGTTATTGCTTGTTTTGGCATTCTCATGCATGGGTGGGTCTGATGTTTCTATTTTTGGGAACGAGGGGTTTAGGGATTAATTGAAAAATGCTTTTTGGAACAAGCTTTTAATGATGCAAACAAACCCCATTGTGGTCCTTTCTTCATTGTTTAAGCATTTTTGGATTGTTGAATGCTTATTTTACATACATCATGTGGTCCCTGTGTCAATGTGTTTGGCGTGTGGCATTTGGGTGTCGTATGTGTGGGCCCATATGGTCCCTGCTAGCCTGTAAAGTGGACAAAAATATCCTTCTGCATTGTTTAACTTCATCTGAGTTGTTTGTTTGTTTCTTGTCTGCAGATGATTACGCATATTCGATTCTTCTTTCACCATGGAGGAAAGCTGGTAAGGCAGGATGGGGTACTGAAATACATTGATGGGAGGTCAACACCATGCCGCCAATTGATGTTGACTTAGTCAACTATTTTGATTTGGTGGTGATGTTCAAGAACTTGGGGTACCATGACTTCAAGGCTATGTGGTGGATGCATCCGGGTCGTAAGGATTTTATGACTGGATTAAGACCAGTTGAGGGAGACAATGACATCAATCGCATGTGTGAGGTTGCTATGGAGTACAAGGCTGGAGAATACTACACAATGCACTTGTATTTTGAGCATCCGGTTCTAGGTGTGCAAGATGCAGTCTTTGTAGATCCTGATGAGGTGGAGGAGAATGTTCAGGCCAATGGTTCTACAACAATTGAAGCTTCATTCGAGGACTTGGTGACTGATGATGACTATGACAGTGTAGAAGATTCTCCTTATAGGCCTCCTCCAGTGACTGACAGTGATAGTGATGAAGATTATCTGAGGAAGCAGAAAAGAAAAGTGAAGGGGAAGAGGGCAGCAGTGAATGTCTCATCTACTGAAGAAGACAGAAGTGAAGAATCGAGTGTGTCTTTAGATAGTGAGAAGGCTGAAAATAGTGACATCAACTCATTTGAGAAGAATGGTTACCAATCTTACTTTGAGCAGATGAGAACCCCAAACTCTACTGACGACGAGGGCAACTCAAGGCCCACATTCCCAGTGTTCAACTCAGATATCTCATTTGGACAGGTTAGGCTACAAGCTGGTATGGAGTTTAAAAACTTGGAGGAGTTTAAGAATGCTGTGAAAGACTACAATATTGCACTTGGAAGGCAATTTGTATGGAAGAAGAATGATAAGCAGAGGGCTAGGGCTGTTTGTAAGGTGAAGGAATGTCCATGGGTTGCTTTCTGTTCATGGAATAGCCTGGACAAGATTTACCAACTGAAGACTCTGGTGGATGATCATACTTGCTGCAGGGTGTTTAAGAATAAGGCTGCCACCAAGAAGTGGGTTGCTAAGAAACTGGAGAAACGATTGCTGACACAGCCTGAGCTTAAAAGGAGTCAGGCTTTTGACATTTTCAAGGAGGATTTTGCGGTGCACCTTAATGATAAGAAGCTGTCGAGAGCATTAAAAGCAGCTAGGCTTGCAGTTGAAGGTTCAGAAAAAGATCAATATGGTAGGACATGGGACTACCTAGCTGAAGTGTTGAAAAGCAACCCAGGATCAACTGCTAGGATGGATGTTTCACCCAGAATGGAAGGGCCCCCACTGTTTGATCGGTTGTATATCTATTTAGAGGGCTGCAAGTCAGGTTTTAAGGCTGGTTGTAGGCCACTCATTGGCCTAGATGGGTGTTTTTTGAAGGGTTATATTGGTGGTTAGCTGCTGTCAGCTGTTGGGCAAGATGCAAACAACCAGTTTTATGTCATAGCTTATGCTGTAGTGGATGCTGAGATAAAGGATAATTGGAAGTGGTTTCTCACACTTTTGGAAGGGGATATAGGCTGTCACGAGAGATATGGATGGAACTTTATATCAGATCAGCAGAAGGTATGTCTCTAGTTTCTGTGAATCTATTTCTGTTTCTGTTTGCCATATTTTGTAGTGTGTTTCTGTCATGTGTAGTGCATGTTAATAGGGACTAATTTGGCTCACGACCATATTTCTGAGGGACTAAATAGGTATCACTTAAAAATTGATAGGGACTAATTTGTCCCACCAATAATGCAGTTAGTATTGAATTATGCCTATTATAACTGTTCCAACATATTCATGCATGCAGGGTTTAGTGCCTGCTCTTAAGGAGGTCATGCCAGGTGCACATCATAGAAACCGTGTGCTGCACATTTGGAAAAACTTTATCAAGCACTAGAAGGACAAGGATCTGCATGGGTTTGTTTGGGAATGTGCAAAGAGTACAACTGAGGCAGAGTTTAGGGCAACTATGCAGAGACTAAAGGGACTGAATGAAAGGGCATACAACTATCTGAATGCTATTGAGCCAAGTGCATGGGTAAAGGCCTATTATAGTCATTGGCCCAAACTGGATAACATAACAAATAATATGTGTGAGGTCTGGAATAGTAAGATAATCAAATACAGAGAGAAACCAATTTTGACCATGATGGAGGAGCTGCGATGTTATTTGATGAGGAGGCATAGTGGCCATATGAGGGTGTTAGGTTCATACAAAGGAAAAATACCACCAGTACAGCAGAAGAAGCTAGAAAAACTTAAGCTTGAGAGCAATAAGTGGACACCTACCTGGACAGGTGACCCGGATAATGAGAAGTTTGAAGTTCAGAGATACGGGTCAAAGGTTGGAGTGAGCTTGAGTCAGCAGACATGCACATGCAACCACTGGCAGCTAACTGGCATGCCTTGTGCTCATGCCATAGCAGCTATAGCCTACAAGAATGAGTGTCCTGAGGATTATGTGCATCAGTGGCCGACAATGGAAGCCTTTAATGCAACATATGAGCACTGGATCCACCCAATTCCCAGCAAATAATTTTGGGCAGAAACTGACCAGCAAAAACCTAAACCACCAAAACTGAAGAGGCCTATTGGTAGGCCAAAGAAGCACAGAAGAAAGGATGCTGCAGCTGAAGAAGCTCCAGGCAGCCAACAAAACAAAGCTAGAAAAAGGTATGAAGTCAGGTGCTTTAAATGTGGAGAAGCTGGACATTATGAGAAGACTTGTAAGGGACCAGCTAGACCAAAGGTTGCTAGGAAAAGGCGTCCAAAGAAGCCTAAAGAAACTGCAGCACAAGAAGAGGTGCCATTGACACAATCACAACCTCAGGGAGAAAATGCAACACAGGTAACTTGGTGTACAAAGTGTTAGGTTGTATTCATGTTTAATTTTCTAATGACATTTATTTTGTTTTAGACTCAGGAACCAGTTGAAGGAAACCAGCCACCCATTCAAGGAAGCCATACTACAGATTCTGCAATGCCACAAGAGACTAATTTGTCTCCTCTGAATTTTGTAAGGGACTATTTTGGCTCACTAAACAATTTGATAGGGACTAATTTGGCCCACGATATTTACATGTACAAAATTCCTAACTGGTTTGGTCTGTCTGATTTCAGGAAATGAGTGATCAGAGTATACCACCATTGCCACCAGTTATAAGGCCAACACCAGTCAGGCCACGTGGGACAGTTAGACCACATTTCACTCCACCTCCTTTCACCCCAAGTCCTTCATCAGCAGTGGGAATGCAATCAATACGCCCACCACCACCTCCAGTTAGGCCATACAGGGCTCCAAGATATGCTCAGGGTGAGGGAACTGTGTCAAATGAGACATTGGCAGCAGCAAGCAGTGGGACTGCAGAGAGGCTATTCAAGTTCATTCCAACACCTGGATACAAACCACCACCACCACCACTGCAAGATAATGGCAAGAAGAAGAAATGAAGAGTGAATCTATTTGCAAAAGGAAGTGAGCAGCCGATTGAATACATGTGGACATTTGGTCCTTTTTTTGAGTCTTCAGTAGTTTACTAGGTTATATGTTGTAGTTATTTATGACAATGTTTTGTAGTTATCAAGTGGTGTTTTATTTATGACAGGGCATATCTTGACAATGACAGGGTCATACTTTTGTTTTTGGTATATTTTGGGTATATGGAATTGGTACATTTTGGGTATATTTTGACAATGACAGGGTATATTTGTAATGAATTGACAATGCATATGAATTAAAAGTACATTTTGGAGTTATTTTGTTGGTATTATTTACCTTTCAACTCCTTTACAACTTTGATTAGCAAAACATAAATTTCCGTTTCATTATAAAAGCCAAAAGGCATGGATTACATAACTTTCCACCAAAATATTACAACCACATAATCATCTAACTTTCCATGAAATTTACACTACTTCCATACATAAAATATCATAACCATAACAACTAAAACCAATACAACCCCTATCACAACTCCCAATGATCTTTGGAGATAAACAACATCGTTGGACATAAGCAACATCTTGACTTGCATTTCATTCATCTTTGCTTTCATCTCACTAATTTCCATCTCCACCTGAGGAATTCGCCCATCTCCCATCTCCATCTCCATCTCTTTGAGTCGCTCTTGTTCCATTTGCGCCTCATATACATCCACCCACACAAATGTGCCACAATGTGGTTTCTTCTCCTACAACCAAAACCAGCAACAATAAAGATGAAAGGCCAACAAATATGGACCTAAAGTAAGGGATTCATTACCTTATATAAAGGGCAGCCATAGAAGGGTTTGTTTGGGCTCTTCATTGTTCTTGAAGTGCTGATGACACAGGTTCTCTTACAAATGCAAAGTGGAGGAGGAAACTTCGGGTTTACACTGCTTGAGGAAGCACTCCAACTATAGTCACGGCTGGACACGTTGTTAGAAGCCCAACTCATTTCGATGCTGGTCCAATAATGGAAGGGGGCGAAATAGAAATTAGGGATCCGGTTCGAAATTACGAGGGAAAGGGGGCGCAGTGACGAGGGTAGCAATCAGATAAGGGAAGGAGAAGAAGAAGGTTGACAATGGAGAGGGATTATGTGTCCTAGGGTTTCACACAGTGAAACGTCGAAGGTGGAGGAAGAAGAAGGTAACTAGGGGAGTTGGGAGGACTTGAACGACATGCGTTTTGGGTATCAGGCAATTGGGGTTTTTTTATTTTTATTTTTTAAATCATAAATTCCATGATGGCAGCCCCTTAAGCAATGGATACTGACAGGTCAGCAAAAACGTGCGCCACGTCAGATGGTAACCTGCGGTCAAAGGTGGTCAACCCACAGATGGACTAAACTGTCCCGGTAAATACATTCTCAAGGATTAAATGGATAGTTTTTTTTTTATAGGGACTATTTCAGACCCGAATGTTTTTCTCAGGGACCAAATTGGGCCTTGAGTCAAGAATTTAAAACACCCTTCACCATAAATAAATGAAAATAAAATATTTTATATTCTTTGGTATTCTCAAGCATCATTAGGAGTGGGTTCGATTCCTGACATATGAATAAAAAAGGGGTTTGTTGAGAGAAATAAAATTCTTTTTGATGTTTTTTATGTTTCGAAAGGGATTAATCTCTGACTATCGGTGAAAGATACCCTTTTGCATAAAAAAAAATGTTATAATATGCTTTAAAAATAAATTCACTGTTGAAACAGTGTTATCCAAATATTTCCGATAAAAAAACTTTCACTGGAACACTCTTCCGGTAACTCTGCATCATATGACGTTAAGTTCTTCAACTCCGATGTGGACCCCATCCTACTCTGAACCCGCCCCAATTATTAGGTTCCATCTGACCGTCGATTCAAATCAGAAGGTGTATATTGCGTGTGGAATTCCCTATGGGACCCACGCAAGTGGGTTCAAAACCTGTGCTGAAACGCATGGTAAAGCATTATCGGGATTGTGAAATCAAACTCAGCAGAGTAAGGTTAAATCAGTAAAATCCTAATCTCATGCCCGTTTCTCACTCCTTCACTTCGTACACAAACTTTGAACTTGAGCCCAAACCCCAACGTCGCCGTCACCGTAGACCGCCACGTCACACCAATTCAAACCTTCACAGGCTGGCACAGAACCCACCCAATCAAAACCGCCCACGTGGACACCCCCGATGTTGACACCCTCCTCCCACAGCTGTCTCCTCACACCCGGGTATATAAATACCCTCTCCTCCTCCATCAAGCACTCGTGTCTTAAAACCCCTCTCACTCAAACAACATCGTCCTGATCGTTATCCTAAAACCTCGACCACGAAAATGTTTTTTAATCACAACCTTGCCATCGTGTTCCTCTCTGCTGTGCTGGCTATGATGTTCATGGCCACACCCACAGTGGGTGCGCTCGTACAGGAGCAGCCCCTTGTGCTCAAGTACCACAACGGCCAGCTCCTGAAAGGACGGATCACCGTTAATCTCGTCTGGTACGGTTCCTTCACCCCGATCCAACGGTCCATAATCGTGGACTTCATTAACTCCCTAACCTCTTCTCCACCTCCACTCCCATCCGCCGCGTCGTGGTGGAAAATTACAGAAAACTATAAAGGAGGATCCTCTGCGCTCGTCGTAGGGAAACAGTTCCTACACACTAGTTATTCTCTCGGGAAAATCTTAAAAAACAGGGACCTTCTCGCACTTGCTTCGAAGTTCAACGAACTCTCTTCTATAACCGTCGTGCTAACCGCTAAAGACGTTGCCGTTGAAGGCTTCTGCATGAGGTGTGGGTCGCACGGGTCGACCCGGCCCATTAACGGGAGGCCCAGGACCGCTTACATTTGGGTCGGGAACTCCGAGACGCAGTGTCCAGGGCAATGCGCGTGGCCGTTCCACCAGCCGATTTATGGGCCGCAGACTCCGCCTCTGGTGGCGCCCAACGGTGATGTCGGCGTCGACGGGATGATCATCAACCTCGCCACGCTTCTCGCCGGAACCGTCACGAACCCGTTCAATAGCGGCTATTTTCAGGGGCCGGCGACGGACCCGCAAGAGGCAGTATCGGCCTGCACCGGCAAGTTCGGGAGTGGGTCGTACCCGGGTAATCCGGGTCGGGTCCTTGTGGATAAGGTCACCGGGGCGAGCTACAATGCGCACGGCGCGAACGGGAGGAGGTTCTTGTTACCGGCTATGTGGGACCCGCGGACTCTGGCGTGTAGGACACTCGTTTAAGGGAAAAGGGGCGATGGTTGACACGCGGCGTGATCTGGTTTCATGGGTGTAGATATGGGTTAGGTGGGAACGGAAGCAGGGGATAATGATGATGGATGATGGAATCGGAAGAGTGTGTATTTCTAAGCTGCTTTTGTCGTTTAGTGTGACCTGTAAATTCTGTTTCTGAAGACTTAAAAAAGGATGTTATAAATATGGAAAACGAGGAATAATAAAAAGAGGCATATGATATTATTGTATTTTATAAATGTAAAGGAAAAAGAGGCATATTTTTATTTAAGATAAAGAAATGTGAATGGGTTTTGTTGATATTATTTTAATTAGTAAAGTAAGGTGGCAGTGGAACGAGACATTGGTAGAAGGTCACTCTTTTGTTTGTTAATGGTAAATGAGAATAAAGGGAGGGAGTGGTTTTTTCTCTTTCTGGTGTTGGGGGCGTGGGAGACCACTATGGCAAGGTAGCAGTCATCATGACATGGATAAGGGTGAGGTGAATCTCATATGGCATAAAAGGCTGTAGTTGATGTCACTGTTTGGATGGTTTTGGTGGGGTCCTCTTCCTTTGCAATCATGATATTGATAAGCTCGAGTATGTTCCCAGCTGAATGTGAAGATTGGGGTGAGAGAGGTTTCGCCAATATTTTTTTGTTTTTACAGGAAAGTTCAAAATGCTTGGTGCTGTAGTCTTCCCGTTTTGTGCTGTAAAACACAGTTTTGATAATGGCAAGGCTTCGTTTACCTAGTTTTCAAATGAAACAGATAACTCTGGTGGGTGGGAGAGATGTCTCTTTCTGTTTCCTATCCAATAAAAGCGAATTATCACAGCAAAGAAAACTAACATAATTTAAGAAAAGGACTAATGATCTAGATATTTATGCGTCAAAGTTAAATGATTATCGGGTTAATTTTTAAAAACTGAAGTGTTCATACTTATCAGTGGTTATTTCCTTTTTATGCGCAATTCAGTTCTTATCTCAATTTTTTCTCTGGTAGAATAACTGCTACTGGTGTATACATAAGAATGTTCATATAGTCTTGGATGATTGCAGAGGGTAAGGAAAAAGTTTTTCTGCTTGTGTGTAAAATGAGCAAGTATACGACTAATGGTAAATATACCTTGTTCACTTTACGTTGAAGCTCAAAGACAATGAACAAATAATTCTAAACAACCAGGGTGCCATTTTGCACATTAATTGATGATAAACATTAATTATAGGCCTACTTCAGTTTTATATCATATATCTCTGTTCTATTATGCTACGAAATATCTATTTTGTAAATGTGGTTTTGAAGATATCTCTCACTCTGATAAGATCTCTCAGTCTGATTGAGAATGCAATAAATTTTTGATTCATTACTCTTTTTTACTTTTCTCTCCCACTTCCATACTCCCTAACAAACAATGGGTGAATGTCTTTAAAAACTCATGGCACAATCTAATGTGTGAACTATTTAAGTTTTAAAAAACTCTGTTTGGTAGAGGCTCACAATATCTGGTCACTCAAAATAGAGATTGCATTGAATTAAGCCTTCTCTTGCTATCCTCTCTGCAACTGCAATAATAAATGCAATTTCAAGAGTGAGAAGCATTTACAGTGTGGTTGGGTAACCTCAAGTCATCATAAATGACTTTACCTATACTTCATTTATATACTGCATTGAACAATCAAATTTACCAGGTTAAATGAGATCAGGTTATCTGAGATGTTGAAGTATCGGCTGACCTTTCGAGACAAATTATATACAATGTTTTGCCAAAAACAACTGTGGATTACCATACGTTTTCACATTCAACAGATAGGCTGCTCTAGGACAACGATTGGAGCAAAGACCACTATTGCTTGGATTTTCAAAAAGAAAACTGAGGACTTCACCAACAGAGAGATGAACCTATAGCATATTAGGAATTTGAGGGGAAAATAGGAAACTTAAAAATAAAACCAATATATTGACCACTTTTACGATGGATACTTTTACAAAGAACATTTGAATAATTACCAGCACCAAAAGCAAAGCAAAAGAAAACACCACAAGTTTACAAGGTTCATCCTCACAGAACCAACCACATCAGTCTAGGTGGTTAGACAATTCCCTCATACTGAATGGCCCATACATCAGCCATGATACTATTATGTTGGAGTAGGGTGTCCTTATGTCCATATCTATCCATTAATCGATATATAGCAGAATAGGACATTCAATAGTAGGGGCTGTAGCGCATAGCCATTCTGAACCTTGGAACCTTTCTGCAATTAACAAAAAAGTGCAATGTCATGACCCGAATTTTTAGCCGTGACCAGCTGAAAAGGAAAGCCTCTTCTTCCCCCTTCGCAGCCTCACAAGCATACAACCCAATGTCATTAAAAACTTGTAAACTCAATCTATTAAATTACCAGATATTGAATGCAATAAGCCTATTATTACAGCAAAAAGACAACACATTGGAAAGGAAAGAATTGAGTACAACATACCCGTATCCATATGGAGCATAGGCAAAAGGAGGTGCATATTGGGCTCTGCCTCGAAATCCCATGTAAGGATTGGCCCGGCGGGGACGAAACTGCTTCATCCCCGGTACGTTGGTCCTCTTAGCAGTTACCTGCAAAAAGTCCAAAGAAGTATACATGGTTACGAAAAGGAAAGCCAGATATATTTGAACAGGAAGAGCCTCTTGATCTAACCTTCAATTGGCGCCCATGTAGTTCAGATTCGTTCAGCGAAAGTGCCTCTTGCACAGCCTCTACTTCAAGAAACTCTACATAAGCATAACCCTTGGGTTGGCCAAACTTATCGGTGCGAATGGTGACTCGGTTTACAGTTCCACATGATTGGAAGTGCTGCTGCACTTCTTCAGGAGTACAAGAATAGTCAACCTGTGGAAAGTATCAACCCAAGAGATTATATGATGGCAAAGCCACAAGTGAAGCCTAAACATTGATCAGATGGTAGTCCGACGTTTTCATGTAATAATCAATGCCAACCTTGAGGTTTAAAACATGAAAACCACCAGTTTCTGGTTTTTATTTGCAAAAAACCAGATGCCCTTATAACTAAATAATCATGTAGATTGTAATGTCTAATTAAAAAAAAGTTTTTGAAAATTCAGCTAGTGTAATCAACACAACCGCTGACATAACAAAGACATCTATAGGAATTTTCTTGTGACACAGTCGTTAGTCAATCACTAAAAATGGGTCAAACTGATGATCAAATTTCTTTGGCAGGAACTGCTTCACCCTTTTTGCAAGATCCAAATTACCAACTGCCAGAATTGGTTGACAATGTTTTATTCACTATTTCTAACCAACTACAATTTTGGGCAAGGCAATTAATTTCAGCTAGAAAAAAAAGGCATATAATGTACATCAGACTTCACCAACCAAATAGAACCATTTTGACTGTAGGCTTCATTGGGGAAGAAAAGAAAACATCTGATAGAAGACAGGTAAAATATGAATCATTGTCTTCTTCATTAACAGTTATCCACTGTGCAATTTGCTTTCAGAAGTGAAACTTGTACTTTAGAGGATCTTTTTCCCAAGTATCAATTGTCACTGTCCAGCCAATTAATTTCCAATCACTTGACAAATCATGCATTGCAAAATGAACATTCTGCTAATAATAATAATATGCGAAGTTTCTAAAAGTTTCTCTAAGTTAATTCTTCTTTTGTCTAATAAAAGACTACAACAAATGATCACATAACATAGTCA
The DNA here is from genome assembly GCA_035048595.1 of Echinosophora koreensis. Classification (NCBI taxonomy): domain Eukaryota; kingdom Viridiplantae; phylum Streptophyta; class Magnoliopsida; order Fabales; family Fabaceae; genus Echinosophora; species Echinosophora koreensis. The sequence goes on from JAPCYP010000103.1 coordinate 478,084, forward strand.
TCGCCTATGGATATGATTTGTAATCATTTGGATGTCAGGCATTCACTCCCCTCCAGCCTTCATTCAGAAACTGCATTACATATCTATATGTGCTTTCTTCATATTCTCCTCCTAGGGTTCTGTGCAAATTAAAATTTAGAAAACTTTTGAATTTTAACTTTAATTCAAATAGAAGATACTACAAAGGAAACAAAGTTATCATGGAACCACAAAATGGACAGGTAAGAATCATGAAAAAAGGTCTTGCATAATTAGTCCTCTTCTTTTTAGCTTCTTCCTTTGCCCCCCTTATTTTGCCTTCAGTTTTAGTGGTGAATTATATAAAACATGAGTAGAAAAGAAAAAAAGAATAAAATTCTCCTCTTGATCCCATGGTAGAAAAGAAAGAATGTCAAAGACCCCTCACCATTAGAAAACAATGCCTATATATTTCTTGAGCACTAGGCACAACCAAACGCATCCCTTTGACTTTGCAACCACAACAGCAGATGCCCATGCACAGTCCTTTACCTATAAAGCATGTCCTCTTCTCATCAGTAGGAATCCAAGTTCTCGATCCCCAATCTAATTCATTCCTCTGTCTATCCACCACAAAAGCTTTGAAAGTATTACTAATCAAAACTAACTAATCACTATCCTAAAGACCTTTCTTTTCACTCTAAATTATAGACAGCTTCATATGCTATTTTTGTTCACTTCCCCCCTTCCATTTCACTATCAAAACATGTATGTTAACAGAACCATAAAATCCAATCCACTTTCCTCAACAACTAACACTTTAACATCCTTATCCTCTCCTCTATCCCTACTTGCTTTTTTTATTTTTTGGTGTCGTATTGTTTGTTTTTCCACTCTTTTTGTTAATTTCATATCTTCTATTTTTTTTTTCTTCTCCAGCTATATATTATATAACATATACTTCCAACTGCAGCATTACTAAACCAGAAAACCTGTAGATGGAAGCATGACCTGCAATTGTAGTCAAACATTATGTCAAAGCAGGATGCCACCACTTAAAAACACAATCAAACTTTGAAATAACAGAAGCACATTCAATATCAAACAAAGTTAGTTCTGACCAAACTACAAGTTACATATGGTAATCTAAAAATTGAGCCTTCCAAGATAGAGTATAGTGAAGACCAATGCATCATTAATGGTGAGACAGTGATGAAAATATACAATCAACGAACATGGAGAACTTTGGCTAAGACATTCCAGACAAAAATCTGATAACCGAATGGGGTCATACATAGACAGAAACATCAGTATAAAAGACCATGAAAAGCAATTGATCACTCACTGAGCAAAACAACCGCCTGGTTGATATCAAATCAGGATTAAATTAAAGGTTAGTGAGGAGACCAGGGAATGACCCAGATGAATAACTATGAATGGCCTGAAGAAAGCTATTAGCATCATCTTATTGGTGCATTAGAAAAATTGGTTAAATAAACTGTAAGGAAGTCAAATAAATATTTGCAGGAAGTGAGGAAATGAAAATCTGTAGCCATTCACTTCAGATGTTAGAAAGGAAGAAATACATACTTTAGCAACATATATGAATTCCCTCAGAAAAGTTCACATAAGTTGCATGCACAGTAAAGTGGGATATAGATTCATTCCTCCAACAGTTCTTAATTTGAGTAGCTTGGGATTTTGATACCAGGAAGTGCTAGCAGCAAGAACTTAGGGTTTCAGGCTGATTATCATCAATAATAGAAAGACAACAGCCACCGGGCGAAGCTAAAGTGGTTAGGTGGGTGAGGATTTGGGTACGAAGTCATAGGGTAACAACTCCTAGCATACTATTAGTGGGGAAGTAACTTGAAGACATGTTACCAAGGCTTGGTCCATTCTCTACAAAATCATGATGTTACTTAGAGATACAAGAAGAAAGTGGAAACTCAATACTAGATTTGCAAGGAGATTTATTGAGTAAAATATAGAATTAATGATGAGGTCAGACATGAGTCGGGTAAAACCTAGGGTCTACATCATGCAATAAATGTCAAATGCACTGGGCTGAGCATCAAATTTACGAGGTTCCAAATATTAAATTACATAGTGAATCAAATTTGACTTGGCCTAGAGAAAGAGTTCACTTGTGTTATCTAGTGCCATATTCAATTTCAGCATGGTGCATCCTGGGTGCTGCAATTTGGTTTAAGGTATTAAACTAATGGAGATATTCTGTCATCGTAAGCATCCAGCTGATTGGCTGGTTATTTGAACGGAAAATCTTCACAACGAAGTGGCCCTCAAATTAGTCTGCTCACCATATAACAACAACATACCAACCAAAAGTAAAACCGTAAAAAGCATTGAGCAACAGCAAGAAACATGGCACATATTGTTCAATCTGAGTGCTGGAAACACAAACTATGAGCATGTAATAGAACTGGATCAGAATTTAGAGAATGTAATGTTCATTAATAGAACACACTTATCTCTGGATCTGTATCAATGGGATATTAAATCAGAGACTGAAGAACATTGAAGCACACAAGTATGACAGCTCTCCTAATCCAGGATATTTGAGAGTCCTGGCCGGCTGGCCCCCACGTCCTCCTGTCCTCTCAATCAATAACTTCCCCCTAACTATCTATAACTGTTTTTATATCTAATTGTAGTTGTCAATTATTAACTATCTGATAGACAGTTATTTCTCTTAGTAACAGATTTGGGCCCCAATCCCCTACACTCACCCATAGTCTTCCTAACGTAGACCATTTTTTGGGTAGATAAAGAAATTCATTAAGAAGGAAGAGGATTTCAAGATAGCAGGATAAGATATCCTCCACCAAAAAACTACAAAGAGATATAAATAAAGTAAAACAGCCAAAAAACTCAATAAAATAAAGATCGGAGGGCTGCTAACAGCATAGTACTGGAGATATATGGTCAAAAAAGTGGCAACCGGTAATTGGTTTCTGAGTCCTATCATAGTCGTAGAATGTCATTTTGGCACACATGCATAAATACACAAACATGGGCATTTTTCAAATCCATTAAATACTTTCAACAAGTTTATGTTTTAATGATCACCAAATCATGAAGAATGATGCATTGCAATGCTGAAGAGCCTTGAGATTAAGAGTAGGGAGATTAAGCCCAAGCCTGCTATGCAATAAATGTAAACAAAACATACAAGCATAACAAATCTTTCAAGTTGTTTCCAAAATCAGTGTAATATATATACACGGTGGCTCATAATTGAATCAATCACTTCAGAAAAAAGATATAATAAGTTAATCTCATTAATATACTCAGCCCATGTTATGAATCATGACAATAAGGCAACTAACTCAGCAGAACAGAAAGCTTTAATGTAATGAAGGGAAGAGACAGCTCACATTGCCTACAAAGACAGATCGAGAATCTACTTCCTCTTTATTGGTCTGACTTGAAGCAGCATTAGCAGGATCTATTTGGAGATAAGAATCAATAATAGAACAAAAGTCCAATTAGAGTGGTAACTTCACCATGTGTAAGTGCAAGGAGAAGAAGATGAATAAGTAGGGAAAAGACAAAGATTAAAACAAAACAAATAGAACTCATTTTTTCTTCTGTTTAGAAAAAGTTTAAAAAAAGGCTAATTAAAGGGATGTGCTGGAAGACTCTCAAATGTCCCAGTACATCCCTCTCTCAAGCCATAGTATGCAATGCATCCAGCTATGCAATCCTTAATGGGAAGGGAAAAGTTTGGGGCACTAAAGCATCCCAAAACATTTCCAAGTCAAATAACTCAACCATTAACCAAGAACTTCTCCAAATTTGATAATAACAGTTGACAAAATTTCAGCTTTCATCAGTGAGTGCTAGGAAATATCTTATCAGTCAAAACCAAGTTAGAGCATATTTCCCAACTTCCAAGTGAAACTCTTCAGTCTGAATCCACAGACAAATCGATTGCTGGACGGAAAATGCATTACCAAGCAACAAGCCAAATCCTAATTTGCCAGTTTATAAACCATAAAATCAATTATTCCACCAGTTAGAGTTAGGGCCTATAATATATCATTAACGTAAAACAAAGAAACTACAGCTAATTCCGACATTGAGCATAGCCAATTCTACCCAACTCACACCAAACACAGATCATTTCACATAAACAACAAAATGCAATTTTTAACGAACCCCACAATTTTTTTCCTCCAGAAAAGAATAATTAATGGATTGAAGCAAAAAAAAAAAAAGTATCAAAATTGAAAAACGAATGAAACTTAAATAAAAAAAAAAGGAGGCACCTTGCACAGATCCCATCTCCTTTTCGACTTTGGCCTGCATCTCCCGCAACGCAGCAGCTTCATCTTCCATTTCCTTCAAGCGCTTCTTCATGTCATCCAAGTCCTGCAATCATTGCAATTTGACGTGGATGCATGAACCAATTAGGGTTTTATGATAATGAATATCAGCACCATCGAAAGGCGCCATGAGCTAAAAGCACAAATTAGAAGGAAGAGGAAAGCATTGGTACATACAGCTTCGTTGTTGTCTGCTCCGAGCATATCAACGTCGTCGTTTTCCATGTCTCCGTCACAAAGGGTAAGCCGCCACCTACGGTTTCTATCCCCCTATGTTAACGAATCAGGGTCTCATTAATTAATTAATTAATTATCGATTGATTTCATTTTATTATTATCCTTTTTTTTTTTATGAATTTATTATCCTTTTCCCCCCTACAATTATTATCCTTTTTATGTTAGGGGACCAACCAAAAAATAATAAGGCTTGGGTGTTTAATTCACATTCACATCTATCTATAATCTATACAAAGTAGAATAATTCTTGATTAAACATAGAGCAACTTTTTACACGTGGCAATCAACTATAGAGTCTTATATGAAACAGTACACGTGTCGCTCTCACAATGAATAAGATTGCGGCTCATTAATTACATTTTAATTCGAGTATATTTTGATTATAATACTTATTACCTCTATCAACATTAATTTGATTTTTTGTCATCAAATCACCAATCAAGCAAATCTGATTTTCTTAAAAAAAAATTCGACTACTATAAATAAAATTGAATCAAATCACAAGCATCATATTTTTTTCATTTGCATAATCTAATTCGGTTTTTTCCTTATTTGTTAACATGTGTAATGAATTTTTTAAAAATTTGTTCTTTCGCATGACAACAATGATTAGGAATTGTTTTTGGGGAGAAGCTCAGGCTACTGAGTTTCTAATAGACACTGAGTGATCAGTGCTAGAAAGAAAAGGTACATAATTTGCTCAGGTGACCACCGTTGCTCGGATTCTAAGAGCACCTCCAACCATAGAACCGAATTTGAGTTCTTAACTCTCTTTTAGTGGGCCTTATAATGCCACAAAGGATTGAAGAACCCTCATTAGTTTTCACTCCACTAGTAGAACTCAACTTGGGTTCTTAGCATACTTTTAGTGGGTCCCCTTTCTCCTCTTTTCTTTCCCTCTCTTTCCTTTTTCCCTTTATTAATTATTTTTTAATCTAAGAACTTGGTTCTTATAGAAGAACTCATTTAAGAACCTCACCATGCTCCAATGCTGGAATTTTTTAAGAACCGGTTCTTGTGTTAAGAACCCATTTATGAACTATCATTAGAGATGGCCTAACAGGTCTGATTTCTCTTCTGCTCATACGTATTTTTTTATGTTTTTGTTTTGCTTTCCACTCTCTTCTCATTTGTTCTCATCGCATTCTCTTTCTTCTTACCAAAGACGCAAATCTCATTTTCATATGTCCAAATTGAGAATTGTAACATCCTAAAATTTCAATATAATTATTGTTAATAAAAAAGATTAAGTTGTTGTGTGGTTTAGTGTATTTGTTATCAGATTTTATTAAAATCGGTTTCTTTATAATATATAATTGGGCCTATTATATTGATTCGAAAGATTTAAAAAAAAAGAAAAAGAAATTAAAGAGAGAGAACATAGGTTTAGTAGAGCTCACATGACCTAGTTACAATTTTGGAAATGAAAGCCTCGGAGAGTTACAGCACTCTACGTCAAGTCCTTGGTAGAAAGAAATTTGAGTGGCCCATAATAACGAGTTAATTTGAGAGAATAGAGAAAAGTCATAGAAGGGGCAACGCAATTACTATTTGGAAATTGGCTTTAACCCATTTAAGTCATAATCTGTCACAAGGGTTTGGAGAGAAACACATTAAGTTTAGAATAGTTGCCACACCGCCGTCCCAGCAAGAGAAGATAATTTGCGTGTTCTTCATGCCTTGTGTGATAGAAGAAGGAGATCTATAAACAAAATTCACTCGTAGGAAACAATTGAGGCTTTTTAGAGATCTATAACAGATGAGTAAAAACAACATTTTTATCAACCTTCCATGGTACAAACCATTTGGAAAACTGAGTTTCTAATTTAAATTATGATTTTTTAAAGAGTTTTGAATGCAAGAACCAACGGTTGGTCAAATCCTATTTTCTAAACTGGGGGTTTTGTATAAAAATGAGATTAATATTAAATTAAGTGATTATTACTATGAATTATGTGATTATATATGGAATTGGTATGAGTGATATCGTGTCTTTATATGTTAGATGATGTTATAGTGTTGTCGTGATATGATTTGTTATGTTATATGATATTATACTGTTGTTGTGACATGCTCTATTATGTTATATGATGTTATAATATTGCCTCGGTATGACATTATATCATTGTTAGTGATACATGGAGTTTGAGAACCCATTTAGTAGTCATCTGGGATGACATATTGCATTATGCATGAGTTGGTCATCACCTTCCGAGAAGAGATGACGGTATACATTCTATTCCGGAAATAGGATGAGAGATATCATCATCTGGGATGAGATATCAAATTATTGGAAATATCCACATCTGGGATGAGATATCAAATTATTAAAATATTCACATCTGGGATGGAATATTAGATACCTCTATCTGGGATGGGGAAGGCAGTGGGACACCATTGCATGGATATGAGCTCATAAACCTTAGTAGATCTGGGATTCACACCGGTTCCGGGAACCAAAGAGTCAAGTCAAGTGATTCTGGGAATCACCGAGTCATGTTCATGAAGTTGCATTGTATAGAGTTTGTATGGTGAATTTGATTAAATGTAATGAGATGTGACCGTAGTTGAGTTTATGAGTTTGTGGTTTAAATGTTTGATATCAATTCAATTTATATGTTATTATTTTGGAGGTTTATTATATTTATTATTTTGAGAATTAGCGGGTACCATGGATGATTTTTCGGTTACCGCACCGGCTGAGAACAACACTATTTGCGAAAATATTTTTAGAACTTGTTTTTATTCACTGGGATTATATCTCATTAAAAGTGTTGTTTTCAGAGCACGAGGATGAAATCACTGAAACTGAAGGGACTTGAAGACTTAGTGAATTTTCTTAGTTATTTTTCTAGCTTGGTTAGTATTTCTTAAATAAGGAGTCGTTTGTAGCTAAACATGTTTATTTATTTATCGTTTGGTTTATAAGTAGACGCCCGTATTTTGAGGCAAAAACCATTGTAAAAGAGTTATGTGATTTTAATAATTAATATTTATGAGGCTTTATTTTATTTAGATATAATGATTTATTTAGCACTATTACTTTATTTATTTATTTTGAATTTTGAATTTTGAATATACGAGGTAATTTCAGACTTAAATTTATTGTGAAAATTTTTATAACTCGATTATTTAAATGAAATGTTTTTAAGGTTTTTATAGAAAATTAATTTGGGCTACTAATGTAACGAATGGCGTTACAAGAATTGAGTTGTGGATGTTATACAAGCTAAAAATGGAACTAAGATAGAAAAATATTTGATATGTGGATCTGGGGATTTTTTGACGGCCCGCATGAAGTTGAAGATGTGTTTAGCTTAATTCAAATTATCATCGCATATTCAATAATTATTATTTTTGCCACAAGATTTTGTTTAGCTTCAAACACTGAGCATCAAAGGATAGTATGATTTTTAACTATTAGTTATGAACATAGACTTTGCATTTTTTTTTCTTTCTATATTTTTTTTTGTTGCAATTAGGTCACTTTTTTTTTTTTTGCTTTAGAAGTTGCAACAACCATGAGTATTAAAGAATAGGGTGGAAAGGATTAATAGGAAAAAAAAAAAACTTTAATGAAGATTTACTATAATCTGTTTTTATATTCTAATTTTTTTTTTTTTTTTATAGTTGTACCATTTTCTACAATGTGAAATTATTGGATTTAGTTTTTATGAGTCTTTTATTTCTCTAATTTGGTACTTATTAATAGATGAATGTCAAATATTTATATTTAAATAAATTGTTTTTTTTTTTGTTGAATCTTTTTACTATGATATGTTTATTTGTTTTGATTTGAAATCAAATAGTACCTTTTTAGAAACAAAAGTTTTCATCTTATTATCCGGGATAATTATAACTATAATTATTATAGTAAGATTAATTATAATTAGAATTTTTTTACAATAAATGTCGTTCAGTAAATTATTGTCATTTCAAATTTAAATTTAAATAACCTTGATTGGTGATTGCAATGAAGTTCGGAATTATAAAGTAATTAAATGAATTATAATTAAATGAATTAAAAGAATTTTTAAAAATTCATTATTATTATTATTATTATTATTATTATTATTATTATTATTGTTATCATTATTATCATTATTATATGGTTATATAAATGCTTAATGGGTTTATTAATTTTTTTTGGGGTGAACTAATGGGTTTTATTTATTTTATAATAGATTAAATATATTTTTAGAAATAAAATGTTCCATTATATGATTGAAGCCAAAGTAACCAAAAATATTATAATAACTTTAATTAAAATTATAATCACGAGAAATTTGTAATCAATACCATTATGTAAATTATTATCATTGATTAATGTTTATATGAGTTAATTTTATTAAAAAACATCATATCACAAGTTCTCATAAAAAAGTAAGATTTTTAAAGAGTGTATTATATTCGTGAATATTTATTTATATGTTTTAATAAAGATATAAATTATACAAGAAAACTTACTTGTCAAAAAAAAAAAACTTATTATTTTATGGATTGTAAAAGGTAAATATATATTAAAAAAAGATGAAAATTTTGAATGAAAGTGTAAAAAGATTTAAATATAAATACTTATATGATATTGAATTATGTTTTTTACACAAAGGCACATTGATTTATAACATATAAATAAATAAATAAATAAATAAATAAAATAAAATATGATTTCCTAAAAATAATAAAATACTATACAGTGATTAATATTTTATATAAGAGTATATAATTGATTCAAAAAAAACTTATATTAATTTTTTTATAAAATATATTAATAGTTTTTTTTTCAATAATAAAATTAATAGTTAAATTATATAGTAAGAACAAGAATAAACGTTGAGCTTCGCTTGATTTGTTTTAAATTAGGAGATTAATACATATTGATTAGGGAATCTTACTGTTTGTGAAAATATAAAACAAAGCAATATATTGAATATTCAATGTTCAAAGAATGTCAATCTCTCTTTTCCCATATAGAAGTTGTTCTATTAAAATTCAAGCTGCTCATATATTGAATTATGGAATCATTTCACTTTTCTTATTTTATTTTTTAAAATCTCTTTAAAATGAGGAGAATAGGAGTATCAAACTTAATTGAAAAATCACCAATGTCATACAAATAATCAAACTTAATACTGATCTGGAACATGTATTTAATGACAATTTAATCATCTGTAAAAAAAATTAGGATTGTGAATAGAAGCATTAATGCTAATATTTTTTCACATCCAAAATATATGATTGCGATTAATTAACATCGAATTATCTTATACAGTATCTTGAAATACATTAGGAACATTATTTGGCAGCCTAGGCTCTAATTTAAATCAAATTTTTAATGATAGTCAGGCTTTTAATAGCTCGGATTATCTTATATATTATTGCCTGATATGCCGATTAGTCATTAATATTCATTTTAATATGTTATAATTTCAATGAAATCAAATTGGAACCTAGCATTAAAATTTGAAAAAAAAAATCTTAGATGTCGTTTGATCTAGATCGATTGAAAACAAAGGGTAAATACTCAATGTATAAAGCATTACAATTGAACCAAAATAGGAATCAAGCATTTACAGTGTTGCTTAAAAATATTTTGAATTTGAAAATGTTTGACATTTAAATCATTTATTAAAATAATTGATTAAATATATTAAGAAATCAATTATCAATCAATAACTGGTTTCTTAAAAACAGTTTAAGTGATGAATCATTAAAATAATTGATAGAATTTTAAATTTTTTGAAGAGATCAATCATAAAAAAATATGTCTTTTTTTTTTTTGATAATTCATTAAAAAATATCTTGAATTTGAAAATATTTGACAATGACATCAATCATTAAAAGAATTGATTAAATATATTCTGGAATCAATAATCATTCAAATATTATGTTTTCCAGTACATTATACTTAATAAAGAAAATTCGAAAGCCAGGTAGTGTGATTTCGAATTATCAAACTTAATACAAAGTTTGCCATTTTAGCTACAGGAAACAATAATACAATCAAGTATAATCGGAGTATCAAAATTAATTTGAAAATCACCAATGATTATATAAATATTCAAACTTGATACTAATTGGGAACATGTTTTTTAATGATAGTCTAATCCTCTGTACAAAAAATATGAATGTGAATAAAAGCATTGATGCTAATATTTTTTCACATCTGTGATTAATTAATATTGAATTATCTAATACAATATTTCAAAATTGTCAAATATATTAGGGACCTTATTTGGTGGTCCATGCTCTGATTTAAATAAGGTTTTTAATGATAGCAATACTTTTAATTGCTTGATATTCTAATTATCATTATTATTCATTTTAATAAGTTATAATGACAATGAAATCAAATTGAAACCTCACATTAAAATTCGATTACATGTTACTATTTAAAACTCAAATTGATTACATGAATGTGTTTATTACTAGAAATATATATTTAAAACTTTACTCTAAAAAATATGTTGTAATTTTTTTTTTTAACTCTAAGTTGAACTTTCACTTGAAAATGGTAGAATCATCAATTCACATTTATTATTTTAAGTATTCTACGACCTCTACTATAACTTATTTTGTATTTTATTGTTAATTCTACGTTAGCGATAAAAATTAATCTCATAATAGATCAACTATTTATAACGTCCAATAACAATTATTAACTTACTACATGTTGAGCCTATAAAAAAAAAAACTTACCAAGTGTTGAACAATATCATCAACATTTAATTAAATCAATTTTTTTAAATTTTATGATATAAATATATTTAAAAAATTTAATATTAAATATAATTAATCTATACAATTTTTCATAAGCAATACATACCACTCATGCATGGCACGGATCACTACTATTTTATACCTTTAGGCTTCAACTATAATTTCAATTATTTTATGCCGTTAACTATAATTTATTTTGTATTTTATCAAGTGTTCTACATTAGAGATGACAAATAATATTATAATTGATAACGTTCAATAAAAATAAGAAACTTAGTAAGTGTTGTACTCTATCATTCACATTTGAATAAATAATTTTTTTAATAATTTATTGTCTATATTTGAAAATAAAATATATTAAAGTTGAGAGATTTTTATTCAATTTTTCATAAGTCATATATACCCGTGCATGGCACGGGTCAAGAACACTAGTTAAGATACATAACAAGAAAAACATTATAAAACAAACTTGTAAATTATAGGACAACTTTTTATTTTGTATAGTATTTGATGAATAATGGACAAGACAAACAAAATAATATTAAATTTACTACAATATCATTTGGATAATATATAAATATCTAAGTATTATCTATACTTCTATACTAATAAATAATGCCAAAGTTCAAAAAAATTTAAAAAATTTAATTGGAACATTTTAAAATGTCAAAACTACCCTTTTCAACAATATACTAAAGTCACAATATGCGGTAAAGATTGCATAAAATTCATTGAAATTGAGCAGTTACATTCATTGTGGCTAGCGGTTATCTTTACCTAGCAAAATGGAAATTTAAATTTAAATTAAAAACAAATCTCTCTCTGTCTTCCCAAAAAAAAAAAAAAATTTATGGAGACAAAAAAATTTTAAAAAAAAAGGGAACCGCTCTCATTCTCTCTTTCGTTCTCCAAATGCCTCCCTTTACTCTCTTTTCTTCATTTTTTATTAACTTTGACTTCCCAGTTTCATCAAAGGGACAAATAGGAAGGATGGAGGCACAACCATGCGTGGCGGCAAAAATGGCTCCAACGGCTACAAAGGCAAAAAAGCTCCAACGGTGGCGACGGTGGTAAATGAGTTGAGGAGACGTACTGATGAAAGGGATGAATATGAGGCAAATGTAGAGGGCTAATCCAGCAAGGGTATTGGCGAAGAAGTTGGCGATAGGGCGAACGGTTACAACGAAGGAATCAACGGCAATGGTGGTGAACAACTGGAAGTAGATGATGGAGTAGACTTTACGGATCAAGGACCACTGCAGTGCGGATCTCTCAGGCATCAACGGGTACATCAACCCCCACTCTCCATATGTATCTCTCCAGATGATGAACTTGATAGGTGGGGTTTCACAATAATAATATAGTATTTAAAACAAAATCCTGATTGAATATACCCCTTTTAATTTTTTAAGTATTTGTTATTGTTAATGGCTTCAGCTCTTATCTTCTTAAACTTCTGTCTTTTCTTTCTCTCAGCCAGTAGGTTTAGGAAAGATTGTGAGGCTTAACAATGCAGGGAATATACATTCTTCTGAACTGATTACAATGAAGACACTCAATGATTTGTGACACCTCACTTAAAATGGAATTGTTTGCTTCATGAGCTTCCTCTCAAATTAAACTTTGGCTTTGTGATAATAGTGAAATTTTAATTATAGTTTATTAGTGGCAAGACAGTGCCTGTTTGTCCGCATTTCTAATGATTTTCCTCGTATTTATCCATTTTCTTAGTACATAATATTTTATTTGCCGCATTTCTTTCTTTTTAATTTTTTACCATTCAATTCAATTCAGTTTATTTTAACACTTGGTAAATTGGGTTGGAAAAATGAAGGTTGATATAGGTTGAAGCAATTCCTCTTGCGCTGGAAGATAGCGCTTTTATTAGTTTTGTCAAGATAATATTGATTTTTTGATGTTTGTTGTCTTCAAGTATAATTTTGTTTGGAAAAAAAGAATAGAAGGAAAGAATGAACGAATGCAAAACAATAATGATGGTCAAACCACCCGACCTATTTACACAATATAATATGATTTTAAACATGAAGTTTTGTATGTAACTGTCATGGTTTTCATCTTTGTTCTAGGTATAATTAGACAGAGATTAGTTCATCCTTATAAAAAAAAAGATGGAGATTAGTTTATTCTTCCAAAGATAAATTACAATATCTTTTTTGTTTTGGTACAAAAATTACAATTACTTATTGATCAAAAACAAAATATACAATTACTTAACGAGATAAACTTAGAGAGATGGATTTAAAATATAGTGAAATATAAGAAGTGCACACAAATAAAATAAATAGATATGCGTATATACTGACACCCCGCATGATGATATATATGGTGAGGGTACCCCGCTTAATTGCAATTCCATTGGAAGGAAAAAGTTAAATACATATTGTTATACAACAAACATTCCCACAGTTAGAAGACCATGTATGAGATGCATCTTATATGGTAGAAAGAGCCATACTGACACCGAAAAATGAGGATGCTCAGAAGCTAAATGACATAATTATCGAACATTTCCCAAGTGAAGAGCAAAGTTTGTCATCATTTGATAAGGTCGAAGGGGACACAAGAAACTTATATCAACAAGAATACTTAAATTCCATTGCTCCAGGTGGTTTGCAACCACACATTCTGAAAGTTAAAAAAGGAGCACCATTGATGTTGTTGCCAAATATTGACCCTAAACCTGGCCACTTTAATGGGACACGATTACTTTGTCGGAGTGTATTTAAGCTAGATTCGAAGATGTCAAGGCCAAATGATAGATGTAACTAAATAATAATTTGTACCTTGAATTTATTTTTTATTATTACAATATGCATGTTATTTATTTTTACATTTATTCACAACATAATCTTATTAACGTAATGACATAATTATATAATGTGTGTTTACATTAAGAAGTCACATTATAAAGACGAGTAAAAGCATTAGAAATGCGGCTAGACATAGGCGGCAAATAAAATATTATGTACTAAGAAAGTGGATAAATACGAGTAAAAGCATTAGAAATGTGGACAGACAGGCACTGTCTTACCACTAATAAACTATAATTAAAATTTCACTATTATCACAAAGCCAAAGTTTAATTTGAGAGGAAGCTCATGAAGCAAACAATTCCATTTTAAGTGAGGTGTCACAAATCATTGAGTGTCTTCATTGTAATCAGTTCAGAAGAATGTATATTCCCTGCATTGTTAAGCCTCGCAATCTTTCCTAAATCTACTGGCTGAGAGAAAGAAAAGACAGAAGTTTAAGAAGATAAGAGCTGAAGCCATTAACAATAACAAATACTTAAAAAATTAAAAGCGGTATATTCAATCAGGATTTTGTTTTAAATACTATATTATTATTGTGAAACCCACCCATCAAGTTCATCATCTGGAGAGATACATATGGAGAGTGGGGGTTGATGTACCCGTTGATGCCTGAGAGATCCGAACTACAGTGGTCCTTGATCCATAAAGTCTACTCCATCATCTGCTTCCAGTTGTTCACCAGCATTGCCATTGATTCCTTCGTCGTAACCGTTCGCCCTGTTGCCAACTTCTTCACCAATACCCCTGCTGGATTAGCCCTCTACATCTGCCTCATATTCGTCCTTTTCATCAGTACGTCTCCTCAACTCATTTACCGTCGTCGCTGTTGGAGCCATTTTTGCCGCCGCGCATGGTTGTGCTTTCATCCTTCCTATTTGTCCCTTTGATGAAACTGGGAAGTCAAAGTTAATAAAAAATGAAGAAAAGAGAGTAAATGGAGGCATTTGGAGAATGAAAGAGAGAATGAGAATGAGATTTTAGAGAATGAGAGCGGTTCCCTTTTTTTATATTTTGTCTCCATAGTTTTTTTTTTTGGGAAGACAGAGAGGTTTGTTTTAAATTTAAATTTAAATTTCCATTTTGCTAGGTAAAGATAACCGCTACCCACAATGAA
Organism: Echinosophora koreensis; assembly: GCA_035048595.1. Classification (NCBI taxonomy): domain Eukaryota; kingdom Viridiplantae; phylum Streptophyta; class Magnoliopsida; order Fabales; family Fabaceae; genus Echinosophora; species Echinosophora koreensis. The sequence continues at coordinate 493,296 of JAPCYP010000103.1, forward strand.
TTTTATGTAACTGCTCCATTTCAGTGAATTTTATGCAATCTTTACCGCATATTGTGACTTTAGTATATAGTTGAAAAGGGTAGTTTTGGCATTTTAAATGTTCCAACCAAAATTTTTAAAATTTTTTGAACTTTGGCATTATCTATTAGTATAGAAGTATTGATTATACATACATACATATATATATATATATATATATATATATATATATAAGTGTTGTGATTGAAGTTGTTTGATTGTCCTGGTAGAAACCCTAGTTGACACCTAGAGGGTACGCTATTTTGTGAAAGGATTGTAAAAGTGGTATATGGGTATCAAGATGAGATTCTGGATGCCTAGGGCATCGTGAAACATGTAAGTGTGGGATTGGTACCGGTGTCAACTTAGGTTGTGTGTGCATTGCAAATTGCCAAAGTGGCGAGTTGCGTGATTGGGAGTCATGCGAGGTTGGTGTACTCGGGTGCCGGATCGATCTAAGGCTTGGAGGCACGTAGGGATGGCGCAGAAAGGCAGAAGGCAGAGGAGTGTGCAGACCACCTGGAAGATGCAAGGGGGCAATTGTTATCTCCCAAAATAAATTAAATTAGCTGTTAGCCGAAAACGGTTGATAGTTAATTAGCTTGGAGAAGTAGCCGAGGAGAGGTGTAGTCGATATACAAAGATGAAGATTTGGCTAGGAAAATATTGGGTTGGGCTTTAAGTCAATGGGCCTGGTTTGTTTATATCTTCTGTATTTAGTCGAAGATTAAAAGCCGGTTTACAAAATGACATACATTGCTTCCTAAAAATGTGGACAAAGGATAAGATAGTTGCAGCTCATGATCGAACAACTTAAGCGTGGAGATCAGTTGCTAACGAATACCAAGGTATGTGCCTAAGAAATAGGAGCGTAGTTCTTTGGAAGTAGCCGTTGTGGGTTGAGTTGTTGGAAGTCATGGGTAGGTTAGTTGTGGGTAATTGCTTGGATTTAGGAGTTTCAGCCAATAAGGATGGCTATAATGGGGGTTGGTTTTTGCCTATAAATACTGCTTGTAAAGATTTGTAAAGGATCCACACACAATCAATACAACTTAAGTTTTTTATGCTTACATTACTTGCGTATTTTCAGCTTACCTATTACTTTCTTTTATTCTGCTTTGTCTTATCTTTCTACTTTACTTACATGCTTAGCAGTTTGCTAACTTAGCTTATTAGTTGTTAGCTTTTTAGTTCACCCTTCAACTAAACGCATTCTTTAGTAGTTTGGGAACCTTTTTTGAGGGATATATTTCCCCCCTTGGTGATTAATTGCCTGATTATTAGGAAAATCGATATGTGCAGCTCGGCTAGTATTACTCGACTGAGGTCACAATTTTGCACGACAACAACCACCCACCATGCTCATGCTCCCAATTTATTTAAGTTTGGGAGGCTTCGTGAAACAATGGTGTAGTTGGACAAAAGGAAGCCAGACTATTAATGCAAAACCAACATATGACATATAAATACTAGTCTATGGTGTGCTCTCTCTACCCAGTTGATATGTTAGTTTCAAATTTTATAATTAATTTTTCGTAAAATAAAATTTTTATTTTACTAGCTTAATTAGATAAATCATTTTTATAAGATTTATAGTTTTTTTTTTTACTTGATCTCATATTAATCCTTTTAAAGCTTTGAATAAACATTATCAATCTAAATTCTCTTATTCTTGAATAGATAAAAACGTTTGAAATACATAAGAAGTACTTGGATATAATCAACTTCTATTATGCCTTCCAAGCATGGGTGCTTTTTTCATGATTTCATTATTCTACGATGCAAAACCAACATTTGGTTGGTCCAAGTGGTAACGAGCTTGGGCCCCTTAAGCAAGGGTCAGGGGTTTGATACCTTGTTCTTGCGTATGGAGAAAACCTGGTTGGAAGATTTCAGCCCTTAAATATCGTCCAGTACCTCGAGAGATTAGTCTTCGCAGTTGCGCACGGAGGATATCCTAAGAAACCAAAAAAAAATTCTATGATACAAAGATACATTGAGTTAGGTTTAACTTTTTGTTTTTTAGTCAAGGACATTGAGTTGGGTTTAACTTTTTGTTTTTTAGTAAGTCGTTGGGATTAATTGGGACTAGAAAAATACCCACAAAAGTAACGATTTGTGTCCTTCTCACGTCTTATAAATTGATCATCTGGTTTTTTTTTTTCTTTATCATAAAAGAAGAAAATGTATTAAAATCAGAGTACAAGGGGTCCTCCACCCTTTTACGCCAATTTTTTCACAGTACTATCCTTTACTTGCTAATTTCATACATTCCAAAGGATAATTGCACCAATGAGAAAAATAAAAACTTCCTGTTAACTTTATCTTAACCCAGTGCCAAGACCTTATTTTATAAGATTAAATCCAATCAAAACATTAGCTACCTCTGGCTTAGGAATAATACAATTCCTATGAGTCAAGATAGACCAAATAGTAGTAAACCCAGTTTATCAAAAAAATAAAAATAAAAAATAGTAATCACGAGAAGAATTAGGTGAGAATGAATAAAAAATTGTGGACCCCACACAAAAATCTAATCTTCTCTGTCATGCGAAGAAATGGCGAGGAAATAGAATAAAGAACAAGTTTTTGTCTTCTTTCTCAATTATACCCCTATGGCTTGAGGCTTGACATTAATAATAATTGCACTCCTTGCAAAATGCAAAGCATCCTTAGGAAAGCACAAGGACAACACTCTGGGATAAGAACACATTGTTATGAACTTGTGACTATGCAATTAATTTTATTAGTTTAATATAATTAATTTAATAATTTTAAAATTAATTATTTAAATATAGTTAAATTAATTAATTGAATTAAAATATATAAAATTAAATTAATTAAGTAATTTAGTTTTTTTATTAGATTAAAATTCAAAATAATTTAAAATTTAAAAGAAATTAAATTCAAACAATATAAAATTATATATTTAGTTCAAGGATATTTTTGTACTTTAAAAAATAATAGTATCTCTCTCTTCTCATTTTCTATACAACCAAACAAAGGGAGAGAGACAAACACACATCTTTCTCTTATATTTCTCTCTTATTTCTCTAATATCAAATAACACATCAAATCTACTATATTTCTTACCTCTTTCTCTCTTCTCATATTCTTTCCCACCTCTTTCTCTCTTCCCTCTTTCTTCTCACAACCAAATATACCGTAAATCATGATGAATTGATCATTAAGAAAGTGAAGTTTGGCTTCAAAAGGTAGAGCGACTTAAAAGCCCAACGAAGAATATATCTTTCCCCCAATACAATATACAAAACTGAAGTTGAAGAAAAGATGTAGGGTATACTCATGTTCATGTAAGGGAGAAAAAAAAAAGTCTATAATTAGACTATCTGGAATAAATGAGTTATGATATTTTGATATCATGGGGGACCCTAGTTTTGAGTATTGTTTGTCACTTTACTCTTTCTCTCTGTTTATTTCATTGGTTCACAACCTACTCAAAACTAGGGTATCCCCCATGGTGTCAATTTTTGGTGTCAAAATATCATAACTCGGAATAAATTGATAAGTTCAAAAAGAAGTAACACTGCTATATGAAAAGGTATCATTCATGGCTTACTAGCAAGATCTCATACCAAATACATAAAATTGATCCTAAAAAAAATTGACATCGATTAAATTTTATTGGTTTCAAGACACTAGTTCAATTAATAAACATTGAGAGAGGTCATCTTGGATTCTTAAATCGGTGTCTTGTTCATACCAAAAGATTGTTCGTATAACATGTTTGTGATCTAGGCTATTACCGGTTACGTCTTGCAACATATTGCATTGGCTATTGGTAACCCTCTTACTAATCTAGTTTTATCGCTAGTACACTAATGCAGGAAGCACTTTTTACGTCTTTTAAAAGTGACTTTTAACGTAAAAAAAAAGCGAGACGTTAATACAGCAGACGTTAAAAGTCACACTTTTAACGTCTGTTGTGAACAGACGTAAAAATTTACTTTTAATGTCTGTTGTTTTTTAACGTCAGTTTCACTATTTAACAGACGTTAAAAGTTTACTTTCAAAACAGATGTGAAAAATAAATTTTTTTTTTAAATTTTGATTATGCAATATCCCTTTCCCGCAACTAGCTCCCTGCATTCACTAATAGTCCAGAATACAGAATTTGCACAGATTACAGAATTTGCACACACTCACTAACAAGTCCATATGGAGAACTTTGCACATAAACTAACTCATGCATTTGCATTCCAATATATTCAGAACTAGCTAGTCACAATTATACATAATTTTTCTTAACACAATTCAGAATATATTCTATACTAGCTAGGCCACTATACTTGAAAAAATTCATAGTATATTCTATACTAGCTAACACAAGTCCAATATATAAATATATACATGTAAATTCATACAACTACACATTATCTTCTAAGTATGCAGGAGGTATCTTTTCTACTCCTTTTTCAGCAGCATACTTAAAAAAGAAGTCTGCAAATCGCATCCTCAAGTTTTTAAAATCTTCTTTCTCAGGAGGAAATTGATCGCTGAAAACCTGCACAAGTTCAAATAAAATAAACATTAAATTAAGTCATCATCAAAAATAAAATATAATTAAAAAACTTGTTTAATTAATTACCTTCTTTCATCCCTCGGTAATAGATGTGGAGACGATGTTCAACATATAAAGCATCACATAATACGCACACGACCAACTATCTAGCTGATAACGAAACTACAAAACACTTGTTTTGCTTGGGAAGCCATGATGAAAGGCTCATCCGTATGACCTTCCTTTTCAAGGTCTACCAATGTAAATCTCCATTCGTCGGTTTGTACACCACTTTTACTGTCAACCCACTTACATTTAAAAATGGGCACCGTAAGCTTAGTGTAATCGACCACCCAAATCTCTTCAATGACTCCAAAGTAAGGTATCAGTGCATAATAGGGTTTGTATCTTTTGAACTAGAGAAGTGCATATATTCAGTCACGATCATAACCCCACTATTTTGCATGGTACTCTTGTTATCTTGTTCCTTTGTATTAAAGGAAAAGTTAATGATGTCGTATTCGCTCCAACATATGACATTACAGCTAGGCCCACGTGCTAGCCATTTTAATGTATTAGAAGCAGTACTACCATCCTTCAGAATTTCTTCTTTAAACCATTGTAAGAAAGTCTTGTTATGTTTGTTCAACAACCATTTTTCGTTCATTCGAGGGTTTTCTTCCTTGACTTTTCTTTTGTGATCACAAAAGTAAGGTTGAACTTCATCAATGTTATTCAATATATACAAATGTGCTTGAAGCACTTCCTCCTGACCCTTGCTCATAATCATTACACCATGTGTTCCCTTACATTCACATCTTCTCTCATCATGACGAGGCTAATTAGGAACCCCTATAGGATCCGTTTTAGGAAGGTAGTCTGAACAAAACTCAATAGCTTCTTCTGCAACGTACCTTTGAACAATAGATGCTTCGGAAAGGTGTGGATTCTTCACATACCCTTTCAAGATCTTCATGTATCGCTTAACTGGGTACATCCACCTCAAAAAAAGGGGCCACATAATCTAATATCCCTCACTAAATGAACAATTAAGTGAACTATGTGTCGAAAAATGAAGGAGGAAAATACATCTCCGATTGGCACAAGATTGTAGCAGCCTCAACTTCCAACTCATCCAACTTATGGGGGTCAATGACTTTGCTACATATAGCATTGAAGAATGAGCACAACCTAGTTATGGCATTCTAACATTTTTAGGAGCAATACCACGAATAGCCACGAGCATAAATTGTTTATCTCAGTAGCCTTGGCCTTCTTTTTGGCCTTGCCAAAGATAACATTGATGTGCTTCACCCGTTCATAAACTTGCTCTCCATTTAAGGCCGTCGGAGCATTTTCACTCTCTTGGCAGCCGTTAAAAGCGTTTTTCAACTTACAATATGGGTGATCAAGTCTAAGAAATCTTCGATACCCAAGGTAAACCGTCTTCCTTCCATGATGCAACTGAGTGAAGCATGTGCCTTCTTCACATATAGGGTATGCTTTATGCCCCTTAGCATTGTACCCGGACAAGTTCCCGTATGCTAGAAAGTCATTGATGGTGCAAAATAACATGGCACGCATCTTGAAAGTCTCATGAGAATACCCATCAACTACATCAACCCCTTCCACCCACAGCTTTTTCAAGTCTTCAATCAAGGGACGTAGATAAACATCTAAGTCATTTCCCGGTTGCTTTGGGCCCGAAATCATCATAGATAACATCATGTATTTGCGCTCCATGCACAACCAAGGAGGTAGGTTGTAAATTATCAGGAGAACAGGCCATGAACTATGAATACTACTTAAGTTACCATATGGATTCATTCCATCCGTAGCAAGTCCAAGCTTAAGGTTTCTTGGCTCATTGGCGAAATTCGGAAACAAAGTATCAATTTTCTTCCATTGCACAGAATCAGCCGGATGGAGAACCTGTCCATCACGTTTCCTCTCATCATCATGCCATCTAAGGTTCTTTGCGTCTTTTACATTAGTGAACAATCGCTTGAACCTTGGAATTATTGGAAGATACCACAACACCTTCGCAGGAGGACCTTTTTTTTCACATCACAACTAGAATCATCAATATCATCACTATCCTTCACTTTGTAGCATGATAACCCACACTTGGGGCAATCGTGTATCTTTTCATAATCACTCGTGTACATATGCAATCATTGGGGCATGCATGTATCTTCTTATACTCCATACCCATCAGACACAATACCTTCTTCGCCTCATAGTTACGGTTAGGCAATGTGTTGCCCTCTGGAAGCAAGTCTTTCAATAATTCAAGCAATTCGGTGAAGCTTTTATCGTTCCAACCATTTCTCGCCTTCACACAAACCAATTTTAACACCGCCGACAACCGTGTATGAGTAGTACACCCCGGATACAAAGGCTTATCCGCATCACTGCACAATCTTTCATACACATGTGCTCGCCGAAAAGATTCTTGTCCAATATTATGGATCATATCCTCTACTCGATCATCCTCCATATCTACGTCAACGTCCTCACTTTGGGAGACACTTGACTTGTTATTTAACAACACATCACCATGTCATATCCATCTTGTATAATTCAAGCAAATCCCAAAACAAATAAGATGAGTACGTATATCCTTGACCGCACATTTCCTTGTATTCAAACATTTGACACAAGGATAACAGAACATTCAATTACTATTAGGAACATTTCTTTGAGCAAATTCTATAAACTCTTCCACTCCCTTCAGATACTCATCACTTGTGCATTTACAAACCATCCAACTACGATCCAAAGCTAGATAGGTTCTATAGATATACAACATATATCCAATATAAGCACAATAGGGGAGATTGGAAAAGCGTATTAGTATTTGAAAACCTAACAACCATATATATACACCACTACAATCTATCCCTCTTTGAAAACCTAACAACCATATATACAGACCACTATCTAAAGTGCACTCCTTGCTTTAGAACTCTAGAAGATCTAAATCAACGTAATATATACTCCAATAACACCAATAATTCTAAAAGTGTTTCACCCAAAACAACCAAAACAACATTCACTTTTTAAAAAAAAACTATTGCACTCACTTTTTTGAATTTTAATCCTACCCAACTCCTCAATCTTCCTTGATTAAGAATTTACGGGGAAAAAATAACAGATTGGATTTTTCATCTCTTTTCTAAATCCAGTCCTTGTTCCTCAACTTTCCCATCATCCAAACAAACAAACAAAAAATCTTAAAACAAAAAAGCAGCAATAATGGCATTTCTAAACCTAGCTCAGCAAGAAATTCACAGTTTCACACAGCAACAAGGATAATGTGAAAGAAAAGATCCTCTGTTAGGATTTAGAAGAGTCTGTATCTTACAAATGTGGCAAAAAAACAGAGATAGCAGAGGTCCAAGAGAGAAAAACTCATCCAAGCAACTCTTTGACTAACAATATGTTCTAAGCTAATAAACTGAAACTTTGAATAAAAGAAAGCATTAAACAATAAACAAGATTGATGAGATCAACATTAATCAGCAACAACTCAGTGCCAGCAAAGTCCAAAGGAAAAAAGATGTAGCAAGCAGAAAATCACAGGAAGGATGGGTACAAAAATGGGTACTGCAAATTAAGCTGAAACTTTGAGGGTTTAGGGCTTTACCCGTGTTCACAGAGAGGAGAAGGAGAGTGGCTTAGTGGTGGTGCTACTAGGGTGGTATCACTGTTGGCTCTCCACTGGTGGCCGCCGTTCAATATGGGCTGAGAGCGAGAAGGACAGAGAGAGTTAGGGCGCGCAATGTTTAAATATGAGAAAGAGAGTGTGAAGTTCAGAGAGAGAGAGAGAGAGAGAGAGAGTAAGTACCTCGTGGTGGTGGTGGTGGAGAGGAGCTCGCGGTGGTGATCACTAAGAGAGAAAGGGTTAGGGCAGAAGGAAGTGGTGAACAGGGGTAGAGTGAAAGTGATGAAGAAGGCAAGGCGCGCGGGTTAACGTATACTTTCTTAAAAATTTTGGAAATCACTTTTAACGTCTGTTGTTTAAACGATGTAAATGGGCACGTTAAAGTTCATCTTTTACGTCTGTTGTTTAATAACAGACGTAAAAGATGCACTTTAACATCTGTTGTTTAAACAACAGAAGTTAAAAGTGACACTCATCACTTTTAAAGTCTGTTGTGTAAACAACAGACGTAAAATATGATTTAAATGAACCTCATATTTACGGTTCTGCCACCACCTCCTTTTTAACGTCTACTTTTTGTTTAACAGACGTTATATCTGCTCATTTATTACAAATTTTTCAGTAGTGGTAAAGCTTTGGTTTTTGAGCCAATTGGTTGAGTTTAATCTTATTTTACCCCAAATTTAGATTGAATTGTCCTTAAGTAGTGTTTTGAGTCTTTTTATTAATTTTTCGGAAATTAAGTAGCAAATTGAGTTGAATAAGGCGTTATATGTTGTTGCTTAGTTTCAGGTACTATTTAGGAAGTGACTTGGCATCCAACTGAAATTGTTGGACAGACCAGTGTATAAAGGAAGCCTTACCCAGAGTGGGTTGACAGGATGATGCCTCTGCCTAGAGGATCTAAGACCCCAAATTTCACTACTTTCTCAGGGGAAGATGACAAGTCTACTATGGAGCACATCGACAAGTTTAATGCTCAATGTGGCGAGGCCAACCAAAATGAGTTCTACAAGCTCCAATTGTTCCCATTGTCTTTAACTGGGGTTGCATTCACTTGGTATTCATCTCTGGCTCCCAATCCTATACATGATTGGACAGACATGGAGCGATGTTTTCATGACAGATTCTATATGCCTCAGCCAGTTGTAACTGTGGCTAATGTGATGAACTCGAGACAGCAGGTAGACGAACCTGTAGATGATTTCATAGAATGGTTTAGGAAACTTAGGAGTCGATGCTCTGTTTAGTTACCTGAAACTGAGTATTCCTCAATGTTTGACACTTTGCTTAAATTTATAAAAAAAGTTTTTTTTTTAGGAAAAAAAATTGTTTTATGTCATCTAATTTGTTTTATCTTAAGATTGTTGTGATTTGATTATTTTTCATTTTCAAGACTCTCTTCCCTGTTTACCCCTACAAAACTAAGTTCTAAACAAATATTATTAAATTATACAAATAGCTTCATACATTTTTTAATTTTTTTAGTAATTTACTATATAGAAATTTTTTTTTTGCACCACCCAAATGAAATAAGTTAGCTTAAAATTATTTTTCCGCAAACATACCCAAACAAAAACATATTTTGATTATAATCGATTATCACAATAATCGATTATACATATAATCGATTATCAGCATAATCTATTTTTTCCAGTTTTCTCAAACATACTATATACTACCTGACAATCAGCTAAAATTCATCTTCCAGCTTTTTGTGAGAACTAAGAAGTGTGGTCTTTACTACATTCATAGCTGAAAAATTTGTTGTATAGTAGCCGTGGTCTTCCCCAATGCAATGTATATAGTATATACATAAATCTGTCCCTATCTCCTAGGTCACTCTTTCTCTTTTTTCTCTTTTCCAATAATTTATAATACTACCTCCGGACTCAATTATAAGCAAAAATAACTAATTTCACATTTATTAAGAAAGTTTGTTAATTTAGTTTAATTATCTTGATTTATGTAAAAAATGAGTTATAATTACTAAACTACCCTTTAATTGTCCAGGGAATGTGCAATGCTCTTGGAAAAGTAAAGGGAGAATTGGTTTAATTGGTTAATTTTCTTGATTTTTGGAATACTTACATTAAATAGAGTTGAGTTGGTTGGATTTTGCTTATATTTGAGTCCAAAAAATATAGGTATTTTTTTTGCTTATAATTGAGTCCAGAGGGAGTATCTTGCTTTTGGTTCATTTCATAATATATTTTTCATTATTTATCATAATTAAGCACTTTGTGTTTTGTAAGACTGTGAATTATTCTTATAGATTCATTCCATTTTAACCTCAAAAACTGATTTCTATTTGACTAATTATTTCCCTGCTAAAATATATGCTTCCCTGGAATTCAAACCCGGACCCTCAAATCTCAATCACAGAGGATGCAAATTTACTTTTGAGTATTCGATAGTGATATTTACAAATCATTTTATATGAAGAAGGAAAATGATTTTTGAACACAAAAAATGGATATAAATACGGTGTCCCTTTGTTTTTATTGCGTATTTTTGGAATGCATGTATATAAGAAGATAAAAAGTAAGTGAGAGATAGAAATAAATATATACGGTATCACATGTGATATCAAATTTTTGTGTTCAAATAACATAGCTGTACGAAGAACGCGAGGAATTTTGGTTGTATGCATGTATCTCTAGATATCATATCTCTTATCATTTATAAGATGGTTTGCAAATTTAGTTGGGGACTTAAAGTAAACGCGTGACAAGCCAAATCAAGTCCACACATTGCTTCATGCCAACTTTTATGCCATGTGTTTTAAGCATTGCCATTGAAAATTATTGTACACGTTACACTCTGTGTGTGTTAATTTTTTGTCATCAGGCTATTTATTTGTTACTTAATATATATTTTTTTTGACATTTATAAGGTTGTTAGGATCATGTTATAGATATTCATATTCTAATCTTTAAAAATGAACTTGTACATGTAAAATAATTGTATAAGTTGCCCAAGAGATAATATATAGTTCCCTCAAAAAAAGAAAAAAGAAAAAAAGAGATAATATCTAGAAAGAGCTTAATTAATTTTAATATATCGTTACCGTCAAGGAATCACATCATACTATTTATGACTTTTAAAATGATGATTATAGTAAGAGTCAAATATTTTTAATGCTGGCTTTGTCCGGTAAAAACTATCGGATACCGGATAACTAATAAGCTAGCTGATAGCGGATAAGCTAGATGATGGCAGATACCGGATAAGCTAGCGTATTGGATTTAAAGTGCTTGATAAAAATAACGGTAGAACTTTTTTTTTTAAAGCTATGCGTAACTAAAACTATTAAAAAGGAACCAACATGGTGTGACACAGTTGATAGATAACCAGGTCACTTAAGCATGTGGACAGGGATTAGGGATGACAATGGCGTGAGGGGGGTGCGGGTAGTGCTTTCCCCGCATCCTCCCCGTCAATATCCATGGATAAATTTACGGTAGCGGGTATTCGTGGGTATTTAAGAATATATAATAAATGAAAATAAAATAAAATAAAATAATATAGTATAACAATATATTATATTAACATTATGAATATCCGGGTATCCGTGGGGCGGGTACTGTGATCCTCATCCCCATTTAATAAGTATTCATTCACTATCCATTGCGGGTAATCCATGCGGGTATCTGCAGATGCGAATAATTTTGCCATCTCTATCAGGGGTTCGATTCCCGACTCATGTGTACAGAAAAATATCTGTTGGGAGAGGTCAATCCCTTAAATGAATATCAGTACCTCGAGATTAGTCTCTGACTCCTGACCGGACGATATCCGTGTTTAAACAAAAAAAAATATTAAAAAGGAGTAATGTTATTTTGTACAGACCTTTTTAATGAAAATTTACAAACAGTATTGATGACCTTTTTAATGTCAATTTAATGACCACACATTGGCTGATATGAATATATTTTGAATGTACCTTTTTTTTTATTAAAAAAAGGCGGATATTTTGAATGTAGTAATTGCTGACATCTGACAATATAATATGTGTCATTACACATTTGCACGTTGATAACATTTAACATTGTTGAAGTAGTTCAACAAGAACTTAAATACTTTGTAAGTGTGTACGTATATGATGTTCATGCATGCACGAGAAGTAACACGCGCGTCTACCAATTGAAATCACGTACGTGCAAGTTTCGTTGCGCTTTGACCCATCCCATTCAAAATCATCAATTCCGGTTTTTTGTTGTATATAATTTTATCTTGTTTGCATTGCATCTGGTCGAGACCAGTCAATCTAATGAGTAATGAGAAAAGACTGGACGTTGTTTTAGCAGGAATGATACATCATTGCTTATGGCAGGGACGAGGTCATCTTCTACTTTGTATTTTGTCCCTATCCTCGATTTTATTATGGTTTTATCTTTATTCCTGTTATTGTTGTTTTAACAATTGGTGTATAGATCCTAAAAAATATATTGAACGGGTGTAATTTGTATATGGTTTATTTATTTTGTCGTTCTATCAATTTTTGTAAAAGGGTTCAAAGTACCCCTTATAGTCATATAAATAGATAATATAATTATACTTTAGCCTTTTCAAAAAAAAAAAAAAAAACACCTATACTTTCTTAGATGCAATTTTCATTTAGATTGCATTAAATTCTCTTAATCTCGCCTTCTTTTTTCCAGTGTCACTCATGACGTTCAATATCCTTTCTATATTTATATTTTTGGATTTTGGAACCTTATCCAACAAGTACCACCAGAACATATGTATGTTTATATATGCATACGAAATTAGCAAAATTAGGTTATATATATTATCACACACATATATTAAGGATATTTTGATAATGTTCTCGGGTGCGTTTAAGTAAACAACTTATATTAAGGTGTGTTTGTATAAACAACTTAATCAAGCGCTTATTCGAACAAATAAGCTAAAAACAACTTATTTTTTAAACTCCTCAGACAAGATTATTGCAATAAGCTAAAATAATTAAACTTATATGCAGATTATAAACTATTTTTATAAACTATTTACATAAGTTTATTTTCATAAGTTATTATCATAAACACACCTTTCTTACTTTCTTTTACAACTTCTTATGAACATTGAATTTAATTAATCCAACCGTTTAATTGAAAGTTCTCATTAGGTAGATTAAATCTACAAGGTTTCATAAAATTTAAGAACCATTAAATAATACTTCATGGCACGATTTTATTTTAAAGTATAATACTTTTTTCGTTTGAATATAATACTTATTGAAAGTATAAATATCAACTAAAAGGACTCAAATGGGTATGGCTCAGTTGATTGCGTAGGTTGAGCTTGAGGGGGAAGTATTTAAGTTCGAATCCCACAGAACATATTCTTGGGGAGGGGCGAAGAAGCTTAACTATGATTAAACATTTGAGTGAAAATTATTCTTATAGCGGGTCCCAAAGATCTAAGCTTGTGGGATACTCTAGGACCCATTTGCGACGGGCTTTACCATCAGAAATTGGCGACGACCTTGCCCGTCGGAACCACCATGTTTTAGCGACGGTTTTGCCCGTTGGTAATTGCGACGACCTTTTAAAAACCTGTTGGAAAAGATTTGCGACGACGGTATTAGCTACGGATCCATAGCCGTCGGAAATCGCAAATTTGTGATGGATTTAAGCTGTTTTCGACGGCCTTTGATCGTCGTTTTATCTAAAATTTAGTATAAATTTTTTTTTTGATAAGCAAAAGTGTTATTTATAGGAGTACAAGGGGTACTCAGAATCCTTATACAAAGTAAGTTATATACAAAAAAGGTATAAACAAAGCTAATTTATCAACCAAAGCAATTACTAAAACACCTAAGCAACCAATTAGTATGCTCAAGGGGCAAAGTTATAACACTTGGTTGAGAATTAACTATGTCCGCCAAGAACCCAATATTTGTCCACATAATCTGGTCCCTCCAATATTTGACATGCCGAGGACCCAATATTTAGTATAGATGATCATTAAAATTAATAATATATTGTAATTCACCTGTTTAAACTTATTAAAATTCATATTTCTATAAAAAAATTGGTAAACACCATATTATAAAAAAGGATCACTTGAGATACCCCAACCCATTTATAAAATAACATCAGGTAGCTATCAAATATAAATAAAATAATGATCTAAACATAAGAACAATGTTAGCTTTAACTGAACAAAGCATCAACAAGACCAAAACCCAAACAGATACCAAACCAAAACCAAAAATACCAAGGGTATATACTACATGAATCCCCTGCATGTACCAAAAGAGAAGAAGAAGCCGCAAAACCAGACCAGCACGAAAACAAGCCAACATAATTCATATTCTATAACAAGTTATTAAAGGAAATAAATGTCTAACACTTACTCGCAAGGTAAGTGAATCCATTTCCCTCATTCTATGATCCTCACATGTATTGTTATGAGACTATCTTTCGGTTCAAAGATGAGAACTAATTAAGTAAAATGCTTTCATCTTACACTTTTCATTGAATCACTGTTGATCATTTATAATTTATAATTTTTTATTTGGTTTCCTAGGGTATCCTCTGCGCGTAATTGTTGAGACTAATCCCTCGAGGTACTAGACGGCATTTAAGGGTTGACCTCTCCCAACCAGGTTTTATCTATACGCAAGAGCCAGTGATCGAACCCCTGACCACTTGCTTAATGGACCCAAGCTCGTTACCACTTGGACCAACCACATATTGGTATTTATAATTTATTTTGAGTTAATGCTAACAAATAAAAAAATTATAGATTAAAAAAATCCCGGAGACCCCGAAAGAAAAATTAGGGTGGTTTCACTATTTGTATATGACCATGCCTTAATTATTAATATAGATTCTTGTATATACCTAATTTGTAGGTATAATAAGTTAGTAAAGTACTAAAACATAATTAATCAACATATTAGTGAACATAATCTTTATATGATAAAAATTAATAATTAATTATGCATTAATATTTTATTAGCTAACTGCACCTAATAAGTTAAAACGTTAAGTTTATCCAAAAATCTCTTAATTTCAGTAATCAACTCAAGTATCAAAAAAAAAAAAAAAAGCCAAGTATCAAACACAAACCAACATGGTGCTCCTTTTAGAGTCATTTACTTAAATATCAAATTTCGAATTTCATATTACTGTATGTATTTATTTATATATCTCATTTACTTTTCATTATCTTTATATACACAAATTTTAAAATTACATTAGAAAAGCAAAGAGAAATATTCATATGATTTTCTTATTTTGAAATTTAAGAAACGACTTTCCTGAGCTAACCCATTTTGTTTTTGTACATCAAGACTTTATCAGTTTATTGTACGTAATATAATTTGCTTACAACCAATGCGTGTTGGTTAAAGTGGAAGGGATTTGAATACTTTAAATATGTGATTTTGGGTTTCTTATGGTTCAATATCTAGATTTATGTGTATGAAAGAAACACTATTAGGAGCACTCTTCGTTTAGACACCTTATAATATCTCGATCGGCAAATTAGTCTTTCATCTATTGGATGAGATATACTCTAGGAAAAAAATAATCTAATTTGCTAGGTTATAAAGGCTTTCTAGAAACGTTATTATCTTTCTTATTTTTCCTTCTTTCTACAGCCCTAGAGGCATCGTGCTGTGACACGGCACACAACATAAAGCAATATGTAAAAATACAAAAATTAT
Source organism: Echinosophora koreensis (assembly GCA_035048595.1). Lineage (NCBI taxonomy): Eukaryota > Viridiplantae > Streptophyta > Magnoliopsida > Fabales > Fabaceae > Echinosophora > Echinosophora koreensis. The sequence goes on from JAPCYP010000103.1 coordinate 509,187, forward strand.
ATTTGAACAACAAATTTGGGACACCATATGGTGTCCTTTTTTTTTTGGTATATTTTTTGGATGCATGTATAAAAAGAAGATGAAAATGTAAGTGAGAGATAGAGATAAACACAAACAATGTCACTGTATAAAATTTGATGTTCAAATATCATAATTCTACAGCACTTTCATGCATTAACAAAATACAGATAGTGATTATTCCCCAAAAGAAAAAAAGAAAATACAGATTGTGGATGTTCTTTCCCCTCATATATGTGTCTGTGTACGCTTGCACTATAGTAGTCTATACGTCTTTTTATTACACCTTTACAAGTGGGAAGTTGACATTTCCCTACCTCTTAAATCCATTCTCGATGGAAAGGTGTGTCTAGCTACCATACATTAAATGCATCTAATTATTGTACAATCTCTCCATGTAAAGGAGTGGCATTGGGATTTTCCATGACTTGTATTGTTCGCTTGGGAGACGCTGACTTGAATGATGCTACAATGAGCTTTACCTTTTCAGTGGTCTTCATGATAACCAAGAATATAACTCGATATAGAACAATCATCCCTAGCAAGATTGCAAGATCAACCCACTTTGAGTAACTCATGTCAACTTGCCACATATTTCTTAGAATCTCTTCACCACTATTGTAATTGTGTGAGCCTCCAGTACCAACTTGATTTGAAGCAAATTTTAGTCCTACATACTCATTCTTGAACAATCCTTGGAAGGCATACCTATGGAATGCAACATAGTGTAATGGGTATCTCCAAAATGGCTTAGGAAGATTATTTGGCAATTTAAAAAACCCGGCAACTAAGATCATGATTCCTTGAATTCCAGCACCAGTTATGATACCCATCAGATAGTTAGGGACTATACTTGCAATTATCATCATAAGGCTCTCTACTAACATCAAACAAGAAAATAAAACACAAATGAAGTAGAGAAAGTGCTCATATCCTTTCTGAAGACCAGGAAGGAAATAAGTTATAGTTCCAGGAATGAATGAAACCAGTAACAAGTATGGGATAGCAGAAAAGGTGTTCCCAATAACAAATGCAGTAACACCATAATGCCCATTTAGTCTTTCTCGTTCAAAAACCTGGAAATTAAACCAAAGACAAATGGGACCAAAAAAGAAACAGTGATTAATTACTATACATTAATAAATAAAAATAGGGGAGAAAAGTTTTAATTTATAATGATCCGTTTGCTTTGTTTTCAATTTTCCGTTTTCATTTTCTGCTTTTAAGATTAATTATAAAACTGTCACATTATTTTCATTATGTTTCCTATTTTCAATGATTTGTACAGAAAATAATGAAAACAATGTGATAATTTTGTAATTATTTTTTAAAACAAGAAATTGAAAACAAAACAATTAGGCCCTAGTCTTGTCAACTGAGATTAAAAAAATGTCGAGGGATTTTTAAATTACTTTCATGTCCTCCACAAAGGAAGGGAATCCACCAATGGTCATGAAAGTTATGAATGTAGACACAAACGCAAGAAGTGAACCTCTGTCCTGAAATAATCAAAAGTGACTGCAAAATTAGAGGAGAGTAGCTCAACTTAAAGTTAATGCAATGCAAGTTTGGTTGTTGAATACAAGCCATACTTTTAATTAATACTATGTCACTCTTACCTTAATTGAGTCATCACCGGTACCCAGATCATAATAGACCGTACCTAAACTTATAGCCAATACAACATATATGGCAAGGCGCAACCAGTAATAGCCTAGATCACGATACATGTTCACGAATGATCTTTTGGTAAGAACAAAGCATTGATTAGGGAAGCCAGCATGTCCTCTCTTCTTGTCTATTGAACTGCTATCCTGAATCACATTGATTAAATTAAATTAATGCCAATCTTAATTTTATAATCAATAAATTTTGCATTGAAATCTTATTTGGTATAATATTTGGTATGAGAGGTACCTTTTCAGATAGTATTGCTACTTCTTTTTGAACTTCTTGGTTCCTTTCAGATGATTTGTATGACTTCACTAGGATACCAATTGCTTCTTCAGTAGGTATTGTTCCAGTTCCATCTAAACCCAACTCAGTGTCCTTGAATAAAAAGTATCTCAATAAGATTTGTATGAGTTTAATTAATTTGTTGACTACTTTAGGTACTGGTTCCTTTGTTTTTAATTTTCAGTTTTTATTTCTTATTTCTAGAAATAATTACAAAACGAGACGTCATCTTGTTTGTTTTCATTTTGTTTCTTGTTTTAAAATTTGAATAGAAAACACAAAAAACAGACCCAATGTTTTGAGCATATTGCAATAAAGAAGAATGAAATCCCTTTGAAGATTGGCAAGTTTACCTGATCGAAATCCTTGTTTATAGTTTTCAATAAATGATCAGATGGATTTTGGAGAGCGGGACAAGGAAAACCATTTGAAGCGAAAAACTACATTGAAACAAAAGTAAAATTAGTAAGTGGACATTATAATTAGAGATGAACATATATACAATTGTAGAGATAGATAGATAGATAGATATAGAGTCTAAAATGTGCTAATTCCTAACCTCACTTGCAGCAGAAGCAGGTCCAAAGTATACTATTCTGCCAGAAGATAGAAGACAAAGGTTATGGAAAAGTTGGAAGACTTCAGTGCTAGGCTGATGGATAGAGGCAATAACAGTCCTATGAATGCCATCATTTTTATCAAGGGTAGCAATTCTTCTCATGACATAATAGGAAGCTGCACTATCAAGTCCACTAGTTGGTTCATCCAGGAAGAGAAGTCTCGGGCGTGTAAGTATCTCAATGCAGATGCTTACCCTTCTCTTCTGACCCCCACTAATGCCTTTACATCCCCACCCTCCAATTCTTGTGTTAATGGCATCTTGCAAACCCATTTCTCTTATTGTAAAGTCTGCTCTTTCTTTCTTCTCTTCCTTGGACATGGAATCAGGCAATTGGAGTTGAGCTGAATAATGCACTGCTTCTCTAACCGTTAAGGATGTCAATAAGGTATCATCTTGTGTAACATAAGCCTATTTTCTCACAGATTAAAATTAGATTGGTTTATTAATTGATCATGTGCTACTGAAACCAATTATTCATTAAAAACTTAATTTATTTTTCTTAAAGAAGTTAAGATATTTTTTACCGAGGTTCCATAAGCTAGTGCTTGTTTGTGACCATTAATCAGAATCTCCCCCGTTTGTCTTGTGTTTGAACCTAATCTCCCTGAAATATGAATTGATTCAATCATTTTAATTGTTCCCAACTTCCAATTGATTAGATAGAACCTATTCAGAGACAGAAGTATATATATATGATAAAAGTATTTCTCTCCCGCTAATGGAGATTAGAATAAAATTAAATTACTTTAAAATAAAAGGAACTCAAATTTAGTAAAAAGAGGTGGATTGAAATGAAAATGAAAAAATGGTAATATAACTTTATGGCCAGACAGAAAGATCATGTGCTACGTGATTGTTTATACCTGCCAAAGCATCAAGAAGAGTGGATTTTCCACAACCAGAAGGACCCATTATGGCCAAAAGCTGCCCTGGCTTGGCATAACCAGTTAGACCCTTAAGAATTGGCATGTTTCCTTTCTTTCCCATTGATGCATTCACCCATAGATCCTTCCAAGTCAAGCAGATACCCATCTCTTCTCTCTCATGATTCCCACTCACAGCACTAAATGCTTCCATGTCAAGTGTGGTGGTGGCCTCAATCTCTAGGACACTTTGCTGGAGCACTGATCTTGAACTGGGTTGAGTTCCATAATCATTATTAGTAGCAAATGGAAGAGAAGGATGAAGGGAAGCCATATATAATTGCCAATAAGAGTAGCTAGCAGAGGGAGAGACAGAAGTATATGGCTCACTGAATTTGTCAGAAATCAACCCAAATATATAGACCGAGTGTGCGCATTTTTAGCATGTGTTTCAGATTTTGCTCCTTTATGTTGTTTTACTAGAATGCACATTAATAACGTTTTGTTTTACTAGTAAGAAGAGGAAGGACGTGGAAGTCCAAGGACACAATAATAAAAATAAAATAATTAAATAAATAAATAAATATGTGGATGAAAAAAGGAGTTCAAGAATAGTGAATAGACTAGTACAAGCTCAATGTATAGCTTTAGCTCGACAATAGGAGGTTCACCAAACGTTTTCTTGTTTTTTTTGGGGACCATTACTGTCGAGGAATAGCAATCCGAGGAGTATAAGAGAGGCTTAAAACTTACGGCTGGGTATCGATTTCAGCAGAAAATGGTTTTAGGGTTTGGAGTATTCAGGACTTTTGTTTTGTTTCTAGTTTTTTATTTTTATTTTTAATTTTCAAAAATAATTATAAAATTGTTATTTTGTTTTTATCCTATTTCTAATTTTAGTAATTTTTTTTTACAAATTTTTTAAAATAGAAAATAAAATAAAATTAAAATCATAGTTCTTTTTACACCACAAAAATCTCCAATACATCATAAATTTTTTAAAAAATATTTAAATATCCCTAAAATACTCTCACCTATCCTTTTTTTTTTTGGAAGAGCAAATGCATATGTATTTAGTATAAGAGTACATGATGTACTCGTAAAGTTACAATAGGATTCCAACAAAAGAACCCCACCCCCAATAACTGTTAGCAGAGGACCCATAACATTCAACAATTACCAAAAAGAAAAGAATGGCCAAAGCCTCTTTAGTGGGAAAAAAAAAACTCATTGTTCAATAACGTATGAATTTAATTGGTATGTATTATCATTGTAAATTTTTTTTTACATTATCAATCAATTATAATTTATTACATCATTAGAAATATTTGGCTTTTTATAACTTTACAAATCACAAATATGATGTTTTGTCATTGATCGACAAAAATAGACTCATAACATATAATAGTCATTCATAAATTTCTTTTAAACTTCACAAATATAAACTAGAACGTTTTATATATATAACTATTAGCCTTTTAATGTGAATACTTAACCACTTACCAAAAACAATAGCCACCTTCAACAAATTTCTAACTTCATGATTTAATATATATTTTCATTTATAACTGTACACCATGCACTCAATAAGAACAAAAAACCACTCATTAGCAAGCAATCTATTCACACTTTTTTTATGAAAGTAGTCTTCAATTAGGTAAAATTTAGTAGTTGTTATCTCTAAATAAATTTTATGTGTAATCCACCAAAAATAAATTTTATGTGGTCCTCTTTTTTCTCTTATAAATATCTGTGTAGCGATTAGCAACTGGTCATTTATCGCTTGAGAGCTGCTAGGTTGGTAAGCGCATGTAATGTATTGTCCAATGTTTGGATGTCCAGGAACACTATGTGGGTTGGAAATAAATAAGGAGCTTCTTTTTACACCACAAAAATCTCCAATACATCATAATTTTTTTATAAATATTTAAATATCCCTAAAATACTCTCACTTATCTTTTTTTTTTTTTGAAGAACAAATATATATGTATTTCGTATAAGAGTATAGGATGTACTCGTAAAGTTACAATAGGATTCCAAAATTACACAAGAACCCCACCCCCTATAATTGTTAGTAGAGGACCCATAACATTCAGCTATTACCAAAAAAAGAATGGCCAAATCCTCTTCAGTGGGAAAAAAACTCAATTTTCAATAAAGTATGAATTTAATTGGTGTGTATTGTCAGTGTAATTTTTTTTTTACATTATCAATCAGTTATAATTTATTACATCATTAGAAATATTTGGCTTTTTATAACTTTACAAATCACAAATATGACGTTTTGTGATTGATCGACAATAAAAAAAAAAAAAGACTCATAACATATAATAGTCATTCATAAATTTCTTTTAAACTTCACAAATTTAAACTAGAACTTTTTTATATATATAACTATTAGCCTTTTAATGTGAATACTTAACCACTTACTAAAAGCAATAGCCACTTTCAAAAATTTTCTAACTTCATGTATTTAATATATATTTTCATTTATAACTGTATACCATGCATTCAATAAGAACAAATAACCACTCATTAGCAAGCAATCTATTCACATTTTTTTTTAAAAGTAGTTTTCAATTAGGTAAAATTTAGTAGTTGTTATCTCAAAATAAATTTTATGTGCAATCCACCAATTTTTTTTTTAAAATTATGTGGTCCTCTTTTTTCTCGTATAAATATATGTGTAGCAATTAGCAATTAGCAATTAGAAATTAGTCATTTATCGCTTGAGAGCACCTAGAGTTGTAACACCCCGACTTTTCGCTACTTTCTAATCTCCGCAATTATATAAATATGTTTATATTTTTATTTGAAATTTAGAAAATGATTTTGGGAAAATCAAAGTCATATTCATATTATACTTATTTTTATAAGTATACGGTGAAATTTTGGGTTTAAAAATCAGACGGAAACCGGTCTGTGTTTTTACTGACATTATAATTTTATACCAGTAGAAAACCCTAATTTGATCCGAAACTGAAATTTGTAAATTTTTTATTTTGTTCGTGAGGAATTCTACTTTCCAAATTTCTGATCAAAAATGAAATATTATGTTTAGTTGGATGAATCTTGGTAAAAGTTCAGACGGAAAATAGTCGGTGATTTCACTTACAGTAAGATTTTAATGATCAGAAAACTTAATTTTTACTCGTGAACGAAATGGATTATGTTTAAAACATATTTCCAATGAGTTTGCTTGTTTTGAGAATTTTCGATCGAAAATCAGACGGAAACCCTAATCGGGTAATCGACGGAGCCGAGAACGGACGTGCAGAGACAAAACCCGAGATCGGACGCTGAGATAACTTGCCACCTAGGGTGGTGAGTCATATGGATGACTCACTCATGTCATGATTGCTTTTAGATAAAAATCTAGATTTTTCATTAGAATAGTATAAAGACTATTTTACCCCTGGACGATTTTACTCTTGAACTGTCATTGAAATGACAAGTTTGCCCCACAATTTGTGGACACAAATCAGCCACATCCTCACTCATTTCTCACCACATGTTGGTCATGATTGCTTTTTGGGAAATGACCATTTTGTCCTTAAGTTACCTTTATATCACAAAAATGCCATTTTGTGAGATTACTCTTTTGTCCCTAAAAATTTATGCCATGGACCCTTTTCCCCCCAAGAAGCCACGACCCTAGGCAGCCAAGAGGCCCATTTTCACTTCTATAAAAGGCCATCTTCATCTTCTCCATCAAGCTTTGCCATTTTTGCCATTAAAGCTCTAAGTACCATAGCTTGATTTTGTGAAGGAAGTAGGTGATTCCTTGCCCATTTTCCATTTCCAAGAGGTATACCATGCTTCTCTCACTTGATTATCATCATGTTCTTCATTTACTTTCATGATTTAAAGCCTTGATCATATTTTTCAATTTCTAGATCTAGAAACTTTGAAATTCTCTAGAAAATCATAGAAAAATCCTAAAAATGTGAAACCAATTTCTATACTCCTATTATCACCTCTATATTCTAGATCTAGAAGCTTGCATCAAACAAAAATTTCTGGGGGGGGGGGGGGGGAGATTTTGTTCATTGTCTTTGCATGATTCAATCTTATAAATGATATATGTATTGAATCTATGTTGTTTGAATGAAATCAAGGTCTCTAAGCCAATGTTTTACTCATGGCCGAAATTCATTTTTGAAGGGTTGGAATATTTGATTTCAATCTTTGTATGTTAACCTTTGTTTTAGGGTTTTAAGTGATTAAGAATCACTAATCCAAAAGTTTAGGAATTTTAGAAATTTCTAACCCTAAAAACAGCCCTAGGCCGAAACCAACATGTAGGAGTTTAGGTGTTTTTAAGTTGTTTGATTGTTGATTAGTTGTTGTCTTTGTTGAAGGATAACCTTGTTATCGTGTACGCATGTTACCGATACTTGGATTGCGACAAATTTTCAATCGAAGGAAAATCTTCAAGAGGTAAGAGGGGATTGCCTAAGGGATTTTTCCGATAGCTATATGCTATTTGGTTGTTGTCTGTATACTTTGGTTGGTGTGTTAATTATTTTCTGTAGTTTGAAATTATCTGTTTTGCAATTATCTGCTTTTAAATATTTACTTATCTGCATTTAATTGTTATTATATGTTGTTACATGTCATTAATTGTGCTATATGCTATATTATTGACATGATTGTTGTTGATGTTGGTTGTGGATTGAAAAGCCTGACAGTGGTCAGTGCTTAGTTATTAATGCGGTTTAAAAGTGTTAAGGAGTTTTTATGGGATAATGAGTTTTAAATTGATGAGAAATAGTAATATAATATTACTTAGGATTTAGTTAGTGGAAAATGAGAAAAAGTTGGAAATAATATTATTTTAAAGATTTTACGGTGTAAGAGTGTTTTATGAGTTACAGTGAGGACGTAACCGTGAAAATATCTCAGCACTGCTAATTTTCACATAAGGAATTTCTAAATATTAGAAAATGATGTTTTAAAAGAAAATTTTTCATAAATAAGTTTGTTACAGTGTTGGAAAAATTGTTTTCCGACATAAAGTCATATTTTGACCTGAAAACATTTAAAACGACAAACGACGGATAATTCCGTCAATATTTACGAATGTCTTTTTAAAAAGGGTAAAATTAAGTAATACTGAGAATTTGTCTCAAATGAGGTTTCCAAGTTCAAATTAATGAGTTTCGAACAAAATGAGTTTTAAGGGATTTTTAACAAGTTTACAAAACGAATTTCCAACGTAAAATGATTTTCGGTAAACAAAGAGTTATTTTCGTCAACTTGAATAAGTTGTACAATTTTTGTGTTAAGGTGTTATGAACATAGTGTTCTTTGGATTTGATATCCAAATTAAGATGTTAGGAACAAAAGGTTTTACATTAGACACGTCTAAGGGGCGAATCTGGGTATCTTCGGAGAAAAGATATTCCAGAAGTCGAATCTGAATAGCTAAATGGAAAGGTATTCAAGAAGGCAAAGACGAAAGTGAATCTGGGTATCTTAGTAGATAAGGTATTCATGAAGTCGAATCTGGATAGCTTAAAGGGTAAGGTATTCAAGAAGGCGAAGGCGAAGGCGAAGGCGAATTTGGGTATTTTAGTAGACAAGGTATTCCAGAAGGCGAACCTGGATATCTTCTGGCTTGTCTCAGGAAGAGAAGCAAGAAATTCCCAAGTTCAGAGGAAAGTGTGGACTCTCCAAGCTAAGGCACATGATCTACAAGGATCTTTGGGCACTTCCAATTATCAGCAGGGATGTGGAGGAAATTACTCCTATCCACTGGGCAAAGGATATCCCCAAGAAGAAATCTGTAAAAGCTGCCACTGCCTCTCCAGCAACATCATCCTATGATCATAAAGCTGAGGAGCTGATTGTAGAAGGCCCTGAACTTAATGCAGAACTGTCTTCTCAACCTGCTTCAGTTGAACCTCCATCTGCACAAGCTGAGCAGTCTGCTGAGGTGTGTGTCTCTAAGCAAGGTGCTGAATCTGCTAAGACTTCTTCTCAACCATTAGCTCTTGCTATGGTTAATCCACCAGCCCAAGCTCAAGACACTGTCTCTGACACTGCTGAGAGCTCAAGACAACTTTCCTTGCCACCCAACCTTGAAGACATCATTGGAAAAATAGTTGATGATAAGGTTGGCAAGATAGTTGAAGAAAAGACTGAACAGATGGCTCAACAAATTGAAGAAAGGGTGCAGAAGCAAGTTCAAGATACTCTGGCCCCTACAAATGCCTTGGTAACTCAGATGATGGCTCTGCTCATGGACTTTCAAAAGAAACAAAACCCTAATCCAAACCAACCCCCTCAACCTCCTCCTTCTACCTAACCTTTTTTTTCCTTCTCTGTTTTATTCTTTCTTTGTTATTTTTTTTGCTGACAATGATGGTCCACTCCCTTTACCTTTCTGTCTGATGACAAAAAAGGGGGAGAAAGGAAAGATTAAATTTGTTTATACTGATTGTTTAATACAGAGACTTTTTGTTTTGAAAAAGTACATTGTTGTCTACATATGCATAAGTATATTCATCTTGCTGATTCTATGCCTTGACTTTATGATTATGCCTATTTTTTTGTCTAAAGTCAATTATGCCTTAACTGCTTTGATCTGATGTATGCTTTGTCTTAGGGGGAGCCTTGTAAGCTCTCTTAGACTTTGCAAAATAAATTAATTAGTTTTTGTCATCATCAAAAAGGGGGAGATTGTTGGAACCAAAGTAATTTGGATTAAATAAATCTCTAAGTTTTGATGTTAACAAAAAGGATTAAATTTGTATAGCAAAGTGTTAGCAGTAATTGATAAATCATTTTGAGTCACCTTTTAGTGTTGTATACTTAGCCTAATTAATTTATATATTTGTTTAATATTGGTGATTTGGCTGAGTTTTGCATTATTGGGCTTAATTGGGCTTAATTGTTAAACATTGTTGATTTTCGGATTTTTCACTCATCCTGACTTTGTTGTCTTGCGCAGAGCATAACTTGAGCTAAAGATATCGGATTTGGGTGATCTTGGTGTCGTTAGAATGCTAAGACAGAGATATACAATTTTAGATTTCACAAGAATTGTCAAATTCGGCCAAATTCAAGTCGAAACTGGGTCCCGAATTCTCTGATGCGTATCAGTCCGCAGTCCATGATATTCCTTCACTTAAATGGGCATAACTTACTCATCTTAAGCCCAATTAAGGCATATGATACCTTGTTGGAAAGCTTATTCAGAGGGCCTTAATCTGGGCTAGGGTTAGAGAAGGATTAATGAGAATAATTAGCAGTTTAGTGCCGCACAAGTCAGAGACGAAAAATTAGACACTTTTGCAATCCTTGTTTTTGCAAGTTTTGGAATTCTTGTGTTCTCTTCTCTCCTTTTTAGTTTTCTGCACTTTGGTGGTTGTTTGTTGTTAAAGCTTCTCCAATGGTGATGACTATGGAAGACTAAATCTTTTATCAATCCTAGACATTCAAGTAATTTGGTTTGAATTCCGAGTTCCTTACTTTTAATTGTTTTTCAATTTCTTCTTCTCCTCTTCTCTTCTTTCAATTATGATTTCTGTGTTGTGAGTATGATTATGCTTGATCTATGTCTGATTAGATGTGGATTCAGTTTTCATAATTGAATTGAAATTAGAGACTAGGGTTGATTAACCTAAAAATCTAATAGAGATTAGGGAACCGATTGGTAACCTAAGTTAATCGAATTTGTGCATAAATCAACATTTTTAGGGATTGCGATTGTGATTTCAATTTTGTTGATTAAACCCTACATGATTATGTAGTAGATTCGAATTAACAGAGAAGGAGGGCAAACGAATTTATATCTTTTGGAACAATGACGAATTCTACCAAAGAACTTGATGTCTTGGATTGATGTTTTTAATTAATTGAATTTCTTTGTTTATTGCAAACTGTTTTCTCCTTGAAAAATTCAACAATCCCCTTTCTCTAACATTCTTGATTGGCTAATAATTTTAAAGATCCTCGTGAGACGACCAAGGTTGTTTTGCCTTGTACTACAGTTTTTAATTATTATTATTATTTTGACCCGTGTACGACCACGGATCAAATTTGGCGCCGTTGCCGGGGATCTTTGATCTTTGTTATCCTATCTAGGAAGTCTACTAACACTGTTTTCTAACCTATTTGTTCACCGTTTTTATTTTTAGGCACGTTTCCTCCTTCTGCAGGTTATAGGAAGCTGTCAGCGATACTCGAACCGTGGAATGTGGAGCTGATTTTTTGTTTCTAAGGGTTTATGGCCATTCTGAGCAAGATGATCCTTTGGGATCACCCTCTGAGGTATAGGCCAAATTCGGTCATCTGGTAAGGTTTTCTGTAGTGTTTGTTTGTTTGTTTTTTTAAAAAAAAAAAAAAAAAAATTAGGCTACATATAGGCTAGTTACACTGCGTATAAGCTGTTTGTGTTTTCTGTGGTTGCTGCTTGTGCATGACTAGGTCTGATCCAGGTGAATTGTTTGCTTATGACCCTGAAATAGATAGAATATATCATAGACTAAATAGAGTCAATAGGAGGCTTACTTTTCACAGTTTTGCACCAAATAATCAAGTAGGCAGTGGTTTAGGTGAATCAAGTGAATCTGCATCTGATTTTGGTTCTTATTTTGAATCTGATATTGGTGATTATGTTTATGAATTTATTGCTGATAATATGGCTAATCTAAATAACAGAACACTAAAAGAATTGGCTGCACCTGATGTTGCATATCAGCCTTTGTGTATTCAATACCCTGATTTGGATGCACCATTTGAGCTTAAATCTGGTTTAATCCATTTGTTGCCCAAGTTTCATGGTCTTGCAGGTGAGGACCCTCACAAGCATCTTAAGGAGTTCCATGTTGTGTGATCTACTATGCGACCACAAGGAGTTCCTGAAGAGCATGTCAAGCTGAAAGCATTTCCCTTTTCTTTAGATGCTGCTGCAAAGGACTGGTTGTACTACCTTCATCCTGGTTCAATTACTAGCTGGGATGACATGAAGAGATTTTTCTTAGAGAAGTTCTTTCCTGCATCCAGAACAGCATCAATCATAAAAGAAATTTGTGGCATCAAGCAGTTTACTGGAGAGACATTATATGAGTATTGGGAGAGGTTTAAGAAGCTGTGTGCAACTTGTCCCCACCACCAGATTAGTGAGCAACTTCTCATCCAGTATTTCTATGAAGGACTAATGCCAATGGATAGAAGTATGGTTGATGCAGCAAGTGGTGGAGCATTGATGGACAAGACACCTATGTAGCCAGAAGTCTGATCGCTAATATGGCAGAGAACTCCCAACAGTTTAGTTCAAGAGCTTTTACACCGGCTAAGGGAGTGCATGAGGTGACTGTTACTACAGATAATCAGAGGCTGGAAAATAAAATCACAGAGCTTACTTCTCTTGTTAGACAGCTAGCCATTGGACAACACCAGCAAGTTAATGCAGCAAATCAATGCCCACCCAGAGCATGCGGCATATGCACCTCAGGAGATCACCCTACTGATATGTGTCCCACACTTCAAGAAACTGATCAAGGTGTTCAAGATTCAGCTGCAGTGGCTGGAATGTTCACAGGAGGACAGCCATATAGATCTCAGCAGCAGCAGAATTATGATCCATTTTCTGACAGGTACAATCCAGGATGGAAAGATCATCCTAATATGAAATATGGTCCTGGGCAGCAAAATGTGCAACAGCAGCAGAGATTTCAGGCAGCTAGTTCGAGCAACAAGTACCAACCACCTCCTTTTAGGCAACAGCAGAATATGCAGCAACCTATGCAGAACACTAGTGCTGGACCTTCATTGGAGGATTTGATGAAACAGATGGCAACTAGCAACATACAGTTCCAGCAGAATATCAATACCACCATTCAAGACCTGCAAACACAGACTGGACAACTCGCTACTACTGTTAATAAACTGCAGTCAGAAGGGTCTGGTCAAATTCCCTCTCAACCAGTTATTAATCCAAAGGGAAATGTGAGTGCCATTACCTTGAGAAGTGGCAAGGAGCTGGAATTGCAGGAAAGTGAATCTAGCAGTAGAAGTAAAGCAGGAAAGAGCAATGCAGCAGGAAATATAGTTGCAGGAAAACAAGTTGAAGAAAAACATGTTGCAGGAGAAAAATCAGAAAAATCAACTGCTGCAATAGATTTGGAAAGAAGGTCTTCATTACCTTTCCCAAACACAATAGCTCAACCAAGGAAAGCATCCCAAGCCGAGATGGATAAAGAGTTGCTGGAAACTTTTAGGAAGGTAGAGGTAAATATTCCACTCTTGGATGCCATCAAACAGATTCCTAAGTATGCAAAGTTTCTTAAGGAGTTATGCACTCATAAAAGGAAGCTGAAGGGTGATGAAAAAGTAAGCATGGGAAGAAATGTTTCTGCACTGATTCAGCCTAGTATGCCTCAGAAATGTAAGGATCCAGGCACTTTCACTATCCCTTGTACTATAGGAAACTCCACATTTGGGAATGCAATGCTGGATTTAGGTGCTTCCATAAATGTCATGCCTACATCAGTTTTTAGATCATTAAAGCTTGGGGATTTGAAGCCAACTAGTGTAGTGATCCAACTAGCCAATAAAAGCACAACACATCCAGCTGGAGTACTTGAAGATGTGCTTGTTCGAGTTAATGAGTTGATATTTCCTGCAGATTTCTACATTCTGGACATGGAGGATGAGTCCTCTAGTCATGGAACTTCATTGATTTTGGGGAGACCATTCTTGAAGACAGTAAAGACCAAGATAGATGTGCATGCAGGGACTCTTTCTATGGAGTTTGGTGATGATATTGTGCAGTTCAACATATTTGATGCCATGAAACATCCCATGGAAGATCATTCTCTTTTATATCTTGATGTCATTGATTTGCTAGTTGATGATTATGCAAATTTAAATTCTGAATTTCCTGAAATTACTGATTTAGATTACTTCCCTTGCACATGCGATGAATCTGATGTGTGTGCTATTTGTGCAGAAATAAATGTTGCTATAGATAATGTTTCTGTAGGTTGTGATGTAGTAGCAGCAGTAGCAATAGAGAGTACACCATTGCCTTCTATTGTGCAGCCACCAATTTTAGAGTTGAAGCCTCTACCTGCGCACCTGAAATATGCTTACTTAGAGGCTAATGACAAGCTGCCAGTGATTGTAGCCAACAATCTCCAACCGGACCAAGAAGAGAAGTTGCTGCAGACTTTGAAGGGCCACAAGAAAGCCATTGGTTGGACTTTAGCTGATATTCCAGGGATTAGTCCTTCTACATGCATGCACTGGATATTGTTAGAGGATGATGCCAGAGCTGTAAGACAGCCACAGAGGTGACTAAATCCTACCATTCTTGATGTGGTCAAGAAAGAAGTCAGCAAGCTACTAGCAGCAGGGATCATATACCCTATATCAGACAGTGAGTGGGTTAGTCCTGTACAGGTGGTTCCTAAGAAGACTGGGATAACTGTTATGAAAAATCAGAATAATGAGTTGGTCCCAACTAGAGTGCAGAATAGTTGGCGAGTTTGCATAGACTACAGGAAGCTTAATCAAGCCACTCGCAAGGACCACTACCCTTTGCCCTTCATTGATCAAGTATTAGAGAGGTTGGCAGGAAAATCCCATTACTGTTTTCTGGATGGATTCTCAGGGTATTTTCAGATTCACATTGCACCAGAGGACCAACATAAAACCACTTTCACCTGTCCTTTCGGCACTTTTGCTTACAGGAGGATGCCATTTGGCTTATGTAACGCTCCAGGTACCTTTCAGAGGTGTATGGTGAGTATATTTTCTGATCTCTTAGAGAGTTGCATGGAGGTGTTTATGGATGATTTCACTGTTTTTGGTTCTTCATTTGATGCATGACTACAGAGTCTGTCTAGAGTTTTGGATAGGTGCATTGAAACTAACCTTGTGCTGAATTTTGAGAAATGTCATTTCATGGTAGCAGAAGGAATTGTCTTAGGGTATTTAGTGTCTAGCAGAGGCATTGAGATTGATAAGGCCAAGTTAGATGTTATTGCTTCTTTATCTTACCCCGTGTCTGTCCGGGAGGTGCGTTCTTTTCTTGGCCATGCAAGTTTTCATAGGAGGTTTATACAGGATTTCAGCAAGATAGCTTTGCCCTTGTCCAAGCTTTTACAGAAGGATATAGAGTTTGTCTTTGATCAATCTTGCCAGGATGCATTTAATGAGCTGAAGAGGCGACTCACCACCACTCCCATCATCCAGTCACCTAACTGGGAGCTTCCTTTTGAGCTGATGTGTGATGCCTCAAACTTTGCACTTGGAGCTGTTTTAGCCCAACGAGTTGGCAAGATTTCCCATGTCATAGCTTATGCCTCTAGGACATTAGATGCAGCCCAAGCTAACTACACCACTACTGAAAAGGAGCTTTTGGCAATTGTTTTCGCATTGGATAAATTTCGCTCCTATTTACTTGGTTCTAAAGTGATTGTTTTCTCTGACCATGCTGCATTGAAATTCTTGTTGAAGAAGCCGGATGCTAAGCCAAGATTGATTCGTTGGATGCTTCTCCTTCAAGAATTTGATATAGAGATCAGAGATAGGAGTGGTGCAGAGAACCTGGTAGCTGATCATTTAAGCAGGATAGAGAGAGAGACTGAGGTTTTTCCTATCAGGGATGATTTTCCAGATGAGCAGCTTATGAAACTGCATGATACTAACCCCTGGTTTGCTGATATAGTTAATTATCTTGTTGCGTCTGTTATTCCCGCTCATGCATCTAAATCACAGATAGCTAAACAAAAAAGTGATGCAAAATATTATGTGTGGGATGATCCGTATTTATGGAGATTTTGTAGTGACCAAGTAATTCGCAGATGCATACCTGACCATGAGATCCAGTCGGTGCTTCATTTCTGTCATGCCTCCCCTGTAGGAGGGCACTTTGGTTCACAGCGAACAGCTAGGAAGGTGTTGGACTCCAGATTTTATTGACCTACCATTTTCAGAGATTCACATCAGATTTTTGTCATTTGTGAGCAGTGCCAGAGAGCAGGGATAGCCATCACTCGCCGGCAAGAGATGCCCCAACAACCTATTCTTTTCTGTGAGGTATTTGATGTTTGGGGTATAGATTTTATGAGCCCTTTTCCTGTTTCTTTTGGTTATTCATATGTCTTACTTGCTGTTGATTATGTCTCTAAATGGGTGGAGGCCAAGGCCACCAAGACTAATGACTCCCGAGTTGTTGCAGATTTTGTCAGGTCTAATATCTTTTGCAGGTTCGGTGTGCCTCGAGCTATCATCAGTGACCAAGGGAGTCATTTCTGCAATAGGACCATGGAGGCTTTGCTTCGGAAGTATGGGGTAGTGCACAGAGTTGCCACAGCTTATCATCCTCAAACTAATGGGCAGACAGAGGTCTTTAACAGGGAAATCAAGAGAATTTTGAAAAAGGTGGTGCAACCAAATAGAAAGGACTGGAGCCGGCGGCTTGAGGATGCTCTTTGGGCTCATAGGACCGCTTACAAGACACCTATAGGGATGTCTCCCTTTCGGGTTGTCTTTGGTAAAGCGTGCCACCTACCTGTGGAAATAGAGCATCGTGCATACTGGGCAGTGAAATGTTGTAACTTAGCCTTTGAACAAGCTGGTTCAGGTAGGAAACTTCAGTTACAACAACTTGAGGAGCTCCTCTTGGAGGCCTATGAGAATTCTAAGATCTATAAGGAGAAGACTAAGCATTTTCATGACAAAATGATTTCTAGGAAAGACTTTTCCATTGGCCAGAAAGTGCTTTTGTTCAATTCTCGCCTCAAGCTTATGCCTGGAAAGCTTCGCTCTAGATGGGATGGTCCTTTTGTTGTTACCAATGTTTTCCCCCATGGTGCAGTGGAGATTAAAAATGAGACCACTGACAAGAGCTTCAAGGTTAATGGCCACCGTCTTAAGCAGTTTCATGAGAGCCCCATATTGGTTGAGGAGAATGTAGAGGAGCTCTCCTTGGACAAGCCCACCTTTCCTGAAGTGCAGATTTTCGCACCTTGATGAGGGAGTCCTCTCCCTTTTGCTTTTAATTGCACATATTCCTTACATTTGTCTTTGTGCTTACATTGAGGACAATGTGTGATTTGGGTGTGGGGGGGTGCTTTAGTGTTTTAGGATTTTATTTTATTAATTATTATTATTTTTGTTTGGTTTGCTGTTTTTAGGGTCTCAAACAAAAATTGAAAAAATATATATATTTTTGTTTGAGTCTTGTTGCATGCTTTTCAGTGATTTTTAAGTCTGTATGAGTTGTGAGTGATTTGCATCATTCTTGGTTAAGAGGTTTCATGACTTGATATGGAGAAATTTTTGCATTTCTAGTGTAATAAGTGGGCATTGAAAATTAATTTGTGAATCATTTGTGGTAGACTTAACCCTTGTGAGTTGTTGAGCCCTATACATGGATGTATTTCATTGTTCCATAGTTTTCCTTTCTTGTGTGATTACACTCATGATTGTTAATTACTCTAGAACTTGACTTGACTCTTTGAAGCCTCTTGTTCACATGCATGTATTGAGATGACTTAGGCCTTCTTTGTTTTTAAGCTACTAGCCAAATTAGCCTACCTTGCATTAAGACCATTGCTTGCCCCCTTGAGCCTGTCTAACCCATCCTTTGTTTTGTAGCTAATTACAAGCTCATGAAGTGAAAAACCATGATTCCCCTAACCTTAGGGAGTAAAGGAGCTTTGGAATTGTTTTGGGAATGGGTTCTTAAATAAGTGTGGGGGTCTACCCAAAAGTTTTGTTGCTTATTTGGTTGGGGTGGCAAAGTGGCAAGTGAAAAAAAAAAAAGAGAAAGAAAGAAAGAAAATATAGAAAAAAAAAAAAAAAAGGAAGTAGATTGTAATGCAATGTAAAAGTGCAAATGAGTGGTACTGCAAAGGAAGAAAAAGGTTCAAAAGAGACAAAGTGGTGTTCATTGGCATTGAATTGTGTTTCTTGGGGTAAATTTGCATGCTTATTTAAACTCATTCCCCATTGCTCCTCTAGTCTCTTTGGTTTCTAGCTAGCATCCCTTCTTGTATCCACCCATACCTTAGCCCCATTACAACATTGAAAAAGTCCTTTTGATCTTTATGTGCATGTGTTTCAAGTGGTGGAAGTTAGAGGCTTGTCAAGCTTATGGTAGTGTTAGCATTCATGATGTGCTTTGAGTGTAAACACAAACATTAAACACTTGAGAGTTGGAGAGTATGCCTAGTGAGGACTCTACCACTTTTGATTCATCTTTGAATTGAATTGCCTCCTTGTTTGCTTGAGATGTTAAGGACGTATTCATGATTGTTTTGATTCCTCGATGCTTCGAACGTTTGTATCTTGCTCACTCTTGTACATTCTTGGGATTCATTGATAAGTGTGTTTGTTTTGTTCATCAAGTTTTTGGGAATTCAATTTTTGAGTTTTGCTCAGGAGTGCAAAAGAATAAGTGTAGGGGAATTTGATAAATCATTTTGAGTCACCTTTTAGTGTTGTATACTTAGCCTAATTAATTTATATATGTGTTTAATATTGGTGATTTGGCTGAGTTTTGCATTATTGGGTTTAATTGGGCTTAATTGTTAAACATTGTTAATTTTCGGATTTTTCACTCATCCTGACCTTGTTGTCTTGCGCAGAGCATAACTTGAGCTACAGATATCGGATTTGGGTGATCCTGGTGTCGCTAGAAAGCTAAGACAGAGATATACAATTTTAGATTTCACAAGAATTGTCAAATTCGGCCAAATTCAAGTCGAAACTGGGTCCTGAATTCTCTGATGCGTATCAGTCCGCAGTCCATGATGTTCCTTCACTTAAATGGGCATAACTTACTCATCTTAAGCCCAATTAAGGCATATGATACCTTGTTGGAAAGCTTATTCAGAGGGCCTTAATCTGGGCTAGGGTTAGAGAAGGATTAATGAGTATAATTAGCAGTTTAGTGCCGCACAAGTCAGAGACGAAAAATTAGACACTTTTGCAATCCTTGTTTTTGCAAGTTTTGGAATTCTTGTGTTCTCTTCTCTCCTTTTTAGTTTTCTGCACTTTGGTGGTTGTTTGTTGTTAAAGCTTCTCCAATGGTGATGACTATGGAAGGCTAAATCTTTTATCCATCCTAGACATTCAAGTAATTTGGTTTGAATTCCGAGTTCCTTACTTTTAATTGTTTTTCAATTTCTTCTTCTCCTCTTCTCTTCTTTCAATTATGATTTCTGTGTTGTGAGTATGATTATGCTTGATCTATGTCTGATTAGATGTGGATTCAGTTTTCATAATTGAATTGAAATTAGAGACTAGGGTTGATTAACCTAAAAATCTAATAGAGATTAGGGAACCGATTGGTAACCTAAGTTAATCGAATTTGTGCATAAATCAACATTTTTAGGGATTGCGATTGTGATTTCAATTTTGTTGATTAAACCCTACATGATTATGTAGTAGATTCGAATTAACAGAGAAGGAGGGCAAACGAATTTATATCTTTTGGAACAATGACGAATTCTACCAAAGAACTTGATGTCTTGGATTGATGTTTTTAATTAATTGAATTTCTTTGTTTATTGCAAACTGTTTTCTCCTTGAAAAATTCAACAATCCCCTTTCTCTAACATTCTTGATTGGCTAATAATTTTAAAGATCCTCGTGAGACGACCAAGGTTGTTTTGCCTTGTACTACAGTTTTTAATTATTATTATTATTTTGACCCGTGTACGACCACGGATCAGTAATCTAACATGTGCATTTACCCTTTAAGAATCTCTGATATATATAAGTTAAAATGATATGTCTATTTACTTTGCAATCCGCGTCCATATGTTATTTTATTCTTTAAAATGAAAGATTCCCTAAGTGGACGAGTCCGCTCTACCTCTGGACGGATTTCCTTTAACTCAAGTGCCACGTCAGTGGACGAGCGCTTTTATGTCTCTAGTAGACGGAGAAATCCCCTTCTAGTAGACGCGGGTTACTCTCCGAGAATAACATTAATTTATCAGTGCCACGTCACTGGACGGAGATTTTAAATAACGCACGTTCTGGCAAGACCGTTGTTTTAAGTAGACGTAGAATTGTTGCCACATCAATGGACGGAGCCTTAAAACTCTTCTTCCTTACCTTGCCCTTACAATGTTTTGATGGACGAAGAATTTGAGCTTTAATATTTTATTTAAATCAATCTGAACCAAAGCGAATTTATTTCATATGATTGATATTTATTTCAAATATATATATTGGTCCTTCTCATTTGCTATTAACGGTTTTATTGTCTTGTTTCTATGAGAGAGAGACATAGTACAAATAAGGAATTGCAAAAAGCAAAATAGTACAATGCAATACGTTGTGTACCCTGTCACCTTTTACGCTGGAATAGCTGGAATTTGTACAAGGAAGGCATGACAGTTTTTCAAGTTGCATTTGCTCAGAGGTGTGCCATTTCATGCAAGAATATTGTCTCATAGTACAAAGGCCACGAGCAAGCTGAGTCACAACGGATATTACATGGTTGATTCTATCCCTAAACGGATAATTCAAATACAACCGTTGATGATTTTGAAGAGAAGATCAAGGACTCTATAAATAGAAGACTAAGGCTTTTGAAGAAAGAACTTTAGCGCATACACAGAAATCTCAAGAAAATTCTTGCGAGCAAACATTCTTTTATTCTTTCAGAAAGCAAAAGTCTGTAATATCATAGTTTGAATATTGCTATAATATTCATTTGATCTTAAACTTTCATATTCTCACACAGAGTGAGTTAGAAGATCAAAGAAACCAAAAACTCTTTGTTTAAGAAAGGAATACTTGTGAGCCTGGAGAGGTGTTGAATACTTGCTGTAATCTATTTGGAGAATAGTGGAGAAATCCTTCAAATAGAAGGGACTGGACGTAGCTCTTGGTTGGAAGAGAGTGAACCAGGATAAAATAACTTGTGTGAATCTTCTAATCCCTTATCTCTTTAGTTTTACGTGTTTATACTAACTGTGGGGATTTGAACTTGAATTTGTTATTCTTTCAAAAGTTTGTTTTCTGTGTGTTTGCTTCTGCCTCTTAATCTTTGTTTGAGAAAACTAGCCTCGAAAAGGTTGATTTTCGAAAAATATTAACAAACACAATTCAACCCCCCTTCTTGTGTTTGCCTGTGTCAACTTCATCTTAATGGAAAGGTGTTCAAGAAAGCGTTAAGGCGTTCCTTATTTGGTAGTCGAGCCTGATCTGCTCATTTATTTGGTGTTTGAAACTCCAAAGATTAAGTATGAATTTAGATGAGGTATATGAGGTGTTCATGCATAGTTTTTAAATGATGACGTTTGGGGTGTGAAACCCATGGATGAATTATTTGCTTTGATATGAATGTTTATGTTGTTATAACTATGTGTATGTTTATCTGTTTTCTTTTGTGTCGGGCATGTAGTTGTCGTGTTAAATCCAGTTATTGGAATCTCACTCTTGCATATTTTCTATTGGTCTCTCTGCGGGTGGATTATATTCTATCTGAGTATAGGTGGACCTAGAGATGCCCCTGGCGCGTTAGAGGATATTTAGGCCTGACCTTTAAAGCAACTGTGGATCTTAAGAATAACCTCTGAAGTCTTCTTAGTAGGTGTCGTATAGAGTGACCAGCTCAACTAGGGTATTAGATGGGTGTCTAATATGTATGTCTGGCTTTGAAGAGCCATACTTTTGAAATAAGGAGACTTATGTTTTGAATAAATGTATAATGATATTTATGTGGTCTTTTTAAGAATCTATATGGATTAAGGTCTAGATGTGAAAAGAAAAAATTATGTATAATTATGTTTGAGATAGGGTTATGTATGTCAAAGAAAAGAAAATTTTTTATCACTGTTTTTGTATTACGAAAAGTATTAGAGAACATTATTTTCCGAAGGTAACCAGCAATTATAATTTTATTTTTCGCATTAGGGTAACTACGTGATGACCTCAAGGAGGGGTGTCGCAAGAGTGGTGTAACACCCTGTTTTTCATAAAATGTTTTTATAAAGCTAGTTTTTTTATTTTAAAAATGCTGGTTAAGGGCTAAGTGGGATTTTAGCTAAAAGTCCTTTTCTGGTACATGAGCACGCCCGTGCTTAAAGTCAGAAGCGTGTTTCTGATTTTAAGTTGAGCACGACCGTGCTCAATGCGCTGACCGCGTCTCGCTGATGCTAAGTGGAGCACGACCGTGCTCAAGGGTAAGCACGACCGTGCTCAGGTCCAGACTATATAGTTTTGCACAGAGACCGAGGGTTTTACGTGAAACCCTACTTTCTTTGGTGCAGCTGCGGCCAGAACACCTTCTCTCTCTCTTTCTCCTTCTTTCATCGCCGTAGTGGAGTTCTGAGAGCCGTTTGGGAGAGTAGCTTGATCTGCTTCAGTGTTAATAGGTAATGGTTTCGTTCCTTTTAGTTTCCTTTCGTGTTTTTGAGATTGGAAACTAACCGGTTGTATTTTTAATTGACCAAGGCTTATCATCTGAGTGAGCCGCTTTGGGAATGGTACCAGTTCGCTATTAGGACCAGTGTTAGAGCTACCTTCAATCCAGGTATGGGGAGAAGTGGGATTGTATTCATTAGGCAGTGGGTTAGTGTAAGTTAACAGGGTTTCCCATAACCCCGGTGTTATTGTATGCATATGATTATGATGTTGTGATTGATATATGGTTGTTTCTGGTTTATATGTTCATAAATATGTATTTTATGTTCATGTTGGTTGTGCCATGTTTATGATGCTATGAAAATAATTGTTATTGGCATATGCTGGTTAAATGGTTGATGACTGATTTATGGCTGTTGTGATGATGAGTTTTGGCCCTAAAACACGTTGTTAATTGACTAGGATTAATCAATTAAGAACCTAAGTTTTTGGCTATGAATTCGGTTATAGTTCCTGCCCAGAACAGCACTGTCGTACGATGAGCACGACCGTGCTGAACAGGGAGCACGACCGTGCTCCCAGTTGAATTCTGGAAAATGGCCGCGCTGTTCAGTACGGCCGTGCAGGTTAAACAGCACGACCGTGCTGAGTGTGAAGCACGACCGTGCTTCACTTAAAATGGGCAGCATGCCCTCACGTGTCCGAGCACTACCGTGCTAGGGTCTAAGCACGACCGTGCTGACCCCTCCTGGACAGTAATACAATTAAAGGACTTAAGGGGTTTTAAACCCCATTCCCCAATGATGATAAGTTGAGATAGCTAATCAAAGAGAAAGATTAGACAACCTGGTTAATAATTATCTATGATCATTAAGATAATAAAGTGATAAGTCGGTATCTGTTGGATTATCGCAAGTTGATAAGTTGAAGTCTTGGGTGCTTATTGACCCAAGCACGTTGAGTTGAACCTTGGTGCTTATTGGCCAAGGGAGCCTTGACCCCAGGGTTTGGGTCTAAGGTTACGTTGAGTTTGATGTTGAAAGTCTTGGGAGCTTCATGGCCCAAGCAAGGAGGTGGTTGAGATTATTTGTTGTTGTGCCATTTGCATAAAGCATTGGAGTAGTTGATGGGGGAGGTTCGACAAAGGGGAGATCGCCCGAGAGTACGGTGATCTGGCCATCCACGGTAGGTCACGTTTGGTGACCGAGGTCCCCCCATGATGGGGCATCCACGGTTTGATGCGTTGGCTATCCATGAGGTTCACCCAAGGTTTGGTGAACTGCCGATGTTGGTGCTTTATGGCGAATACGGATATGTAACTCCAAAGTCGTTCATCCTGAGTTAGTTTGGATCCACATGCATAGTTCGAGTAGCGGAGTAGTTGATGCATTGCATAGCATAGCATACTTGATTGATATAGTACTGTTGGATGTTGATGTATGCCTATGTTGTATGTTTACCTTGCGTACTATTTCCCTGCTGTATATGTGATTACATGAATCTTACTCCTTGTTATTGTTTGTGTTTGGCCTGATCGGCATTTGTAGAGGATGACGAGCATCCCGGAGAGGAGTGACTCTGAGGAGCCGCCACTCATTGTAGGGTTGTTTTAGAGTTTAGATAGTTTAGTTGCAGTTGTATTCCGTGGATTTGTTTCCGGAACGGTTATACCAGCTCTGAATTGTGACATCGGGGTTGGGTTGTTTATTTCTTCATGCTTTATTAATTTTAAACTTATGTTATTTTCCGTGTTGTAAACGAGTTCATGTGGGACTTTTCTACCCATGGACAATTGTTTTATTTTATTCAGTAAATTGCATGTTGTTATTTTTAATTATTTATATTTAAATGCCTTATAACATGCGGGGTAGAAGGGTGTCACATTTAGTGGTATCAGAGCAGTTCGACCTTGTTCGGACGTGGTATGAGTCTGTTGTGAGTCTGTTGTGTGACTCTTGTGTGAATTATCTATACTTGTATAGATAATGATGTTTTAAGTTAGTTGCCTGTAGCTTTTACTCGCTTAAGTTTCTGTATTAAGAGTTGTGTTGGACTTGTACAGGAACTATTGGCCGGTAGAGGACGCAACGATCAGGCAATCGCGGACGCATTAGCACTTCTGACCAATGCTATCGGGCAGGTTAACCCTAACAATGGTGGGCCAGCTGAGTCCCAGGGACTGGATAAGTTCCAGAGGAACAACCCTCCATCGTTCAAGGGCGCGTATGATCCGGACGGAGCTTTGTTGTGGCTGAGGGAGACAGAGAAGATTTTCCGAGCCATGGATTGCAACGATCAGCAGAAGCTCATCTTTGCTACCTTCATGCT
Source organism: Echinosophora koreensis (assembly GCA_035048595.1). Lineage (NCBI taxonomy): Eukaryota > Viridiplantae > Streptophyta > Magnoliopsida > Fabales > Fabaceae > Echinosophora > Echinosophora koreensis. Next base: position 534,318 of record JAPCYP010000103.1, read on the forward strand.
GACTGAGGAGGCTGAGCATTGGTGGGATAACTGCAGGCAGAGGATGCAGGCTGAGGGCACAGCGGTTATATGGGCTGTGTTCAGGTAGAGGTTCCTGGAGAAGTACTTTCCAGCGGACTGATAGCGTGAATCCGCAAGTGTACGGCTTCGTCGTCAAGTAATAAAAAGATCGAACCCACAGAGACCGTGATCTTAAATAACAATTAATTACTAAATCAATTTAACTAAACTATATATAAAAAGATTTGGAAAAGATTTGGTTTTTAAAACAAAGATTAACTAACAAATCAAATATCTAAAACGAAATCAGTAAAAAATTCGCAATCAAATCTAATGTGGTGTTTTTCAAATTAAAAGATATTTCCAGGAATTGGGTTACCAACAAGACTGCTTATGCTACTAAATTGACTACCCCTCTTGTTAACTATCAAAATTGCTTTGAAGGTGAATTTATCCTAATAAAGTTAATGTTCCCTCTCGAGATACAAGAACCGTGCCCAATTAAACCAACCCCTACTCTCGTGGTAATTGTATTTAAATTGAACCCATTAAGATTCGTGACAATTCAATGAACCCTCGAAGGACCGCTTCTAACTCTCGTGATTTAAGTCCTAAGTTCAATCCCTATAGATCCAATACCTAAGTTCACCGCTAAGTTCATCCTTAGAGTATCTATGACATGCAAATAAGTGCGCACCAAATTTACAAGTAATTCATGCAATAGGAATCAAATCGAAAGCAAATTGAAATTAACAAGAAGTAAAACGTCAATTCATCACATAAAACGAGTCTTGGGCATAGCCCCAATTCCTAGAAATAAAACGACTACTCACACATTGTTATGTTCATAGCAACGTTGAATAACAAAAACATGAAAATCCTAAGAGAAGAGAAGAAATTGAGAAGAAGAGAAATCCTAAAATTAAGCCTAAGGTAGCAGCCAAGAGGTCCTATTTTCGAGCCTAATTCCCCTATTTATAGTGTAGGTTAACTTGGAATCAAATCAATTACAAATCAGATCAAAAACAAATCCCAAAATCCCAGATTTTATGCGTCACGGCCGTGATGGCTGTCAGGGCCAGGCCATGACAGCTTCTGCTTTGTGAATTCTTGTGCTGATGGTCTGTCATGGCCATGATGGCTGTCACGGCCTGGCCGTGATGTCTGTCACGGCCATGATGGATGTCACGGCCAGGCCGTGACAGCTTCTGACTTGCACTTTCTTCTTTTTTCTTCAGTCCCACGCGATCACGGCCGTGATGGTTGTCACACCCAGGCCGTGATGGTCTCTGCTTTGCTCATTTTCCTTGCTTTTCAAGCTCCATCTTCATACAAACTCCGATTCAACTGGATTTGATTATTTTACTCATGAATTCCTATACACAAACACCACAGAACCACCTTACCCGTTCCAAGGTAAAAACTAACAAAAATCAAATTAAATATGCCTAAACTATATGAAAATGCATGCAAAATGACAAGGAAATATGAGGTGAAATCACACTCATCAAACTACCCCAAGCTTAAGATTTTGCTTGTCCTCAAGCAATAACTAAGGCCAGACAAGATAAACAGTTAGAGCATGGACAGTGAACCAAGAACCCGAGTAATAAATCCAAGTAACAGGCATATCCAATAAGAAACCAAGAGACAATCAATTTCAAGTCCAATTAGAAGCTTAGGTTCCCTAAATTCATATCTCTCACTACTTCGGGCACTCTTCTCACCTCACTCAAGTGTTTTAAGGGTATATGACAATTCACTCAATATCCTCAAGGAAAATACCCTACCATAAGCTTGACTATTAACCAAAATCTCTACTTTATTAATGAAAACACATAAGAATCAAGAGGTCTTTTATTTTGGTTGTAATGGGGCCATGGGATTAATCGTTAGGTGGGGAAACCAAGAAAGGGGATATTCAAGAAGGCTAACAAAATATAAAACAATGCAACGCATGACAACCTTCTAAAATACCTCTTTTGGGCTTTATATTTCACTTTTCCACCTTTCTTTTCTCTTTTTTTCATTTAATTTCTCACTTTCTTTTTCTCATACCCTTCTCTTTTTTTTTTTTTTCTTTTTTCTTTTCTTTTTTTTTTAACATTCATCAATTTGGAGAAGGGGAGATTTGCAATTCAAGAGAAACATTTATTTATTTTTTCTTTCTTTCCATCCCACAAATTTTTCAACTACCATTTTGCCATTTTTCCAATACTTTAAAAGGTGTCATAACCATGCATAATTCATGAAAAACAATCAAGGTACCAAGAAAAGCATTTTTTTTTTTTAAAGTTCAAAATTGGGCAACTAAGGGGTAGTATTTAATTAATCAAAGCTCCGAAGGCCAGAAAAATACCTAATGCCTCAATCATTTTCAAATATGTTTTTAAAAAATTTCTAAGTTTCAAAACGGTTTCAAGTCAAGTTCTAGAGAATACAATCCAAGAGGAATAAAACACTCAATCACAAGGAATGGGGTAAATTTAGAGAATACCCCTTTTAGGCTCAAAAAATCTCACATTTAGTAGTTTGAAATCAATGAAAAACACACAATCCAAGGAACCACATGCTAATTAACAACTATCAAAAGATCATCTCTTGAATTTTTAATTTTAGCCTATCACAAGAATACAAAAATTGGGTTCAAAAATTCACTGTCTCAATTCATTTGGCACAAAGTTCTCACAATTGGATGCAATTTCAAAACAAGGGGCAATCTAATGATGTGATTATGCAAAACTACGCCTAAATGAATGCAACATGTGATATGCAAAAAGCAACAAAAAGCAACAAAAATACCCCTACCCCAAGCTTAAAAACTTACATTGTCCCCAGTGTAAATAATTAAGTCAGAGAGAGGAGAAAATTGGAACAACTTACCTAGGTGGTGTTGGGTGCTGTGTGAATTGACCAGAGAGTGAGGTTTTTTTCGTGCTTTTCCAACCTGTAGACACACTTGGCAAAACCATCAGTTTGGATCTTTCTCCTCTAATATTCTCAAATTAATGAAAATAAAATCAAAAATAAAATAGCAAGGAAGGAAAGCTTGGGTTGCCTCCCAAGAAGCGCTTGTTTTTGGTCGTAAGCTTGACCATACTCTCTTAAATCAACCTGGATCAGGTGGGTTTTGAAGTGCAAGAACACCTCTCTTCCAAGGAAGTCCATCAATGAGCCTATAGTGTTCATATGGCCACATGCGCTTTCGCTTTGCTCTTTTCACTTTGAGTTTCATGGCCTTACTTCCTCCCGGTGGAAGTTTTAACTCCACATGTTGAGAAACTCCAATTTCATCTTTATTCGGTGCATCATTTGTCATGCAAAGTTTGGGAGTTGGTTCCATGTTAAGCTCTTCTTTCACCTCCGGAGGCATTATCTCAATCCTGCACACATGATTCTCAAAAGGAGGGTTGTTATATGAGTTAGTCAAATCAAAATCCACCCTACCTTCCTCTACATTCAAAGAGAGCTTGCCATTTTTAACATCCATTATTGCTCCAGCTGTGGCCAAGAATGGCCTCCCAAGAATGATAGGGAATTTAGAATTCCTGTTCATATGCAACACCATGAAATCAGTAGGAATGAAAAGTTTCCCTACCTTTATGGGGACATTCTCTAGTATGCCTAGAGGGGTTTTAGTTGAGCCATCCGCAAATTGTAAAGAGAACTTGGATGGCCTCAATTTCTTGGTTCCTAACTTCTCAAAGATAGCAAGTGGCATCAAACTCGCACTAGCCCCTAAGTCACATAAGGCATGATCTATCTTAACTTCTCCAATTGAGCAAGCAATAGAGAAACTTCTTGGATCTTTTAATTTATGAGGCATATTAGTTTTTATCTTTTCATCATGCTCCTCAACTAAGCTCTTAGTTGCTTTTTCTACTTGCTTTTTCCTGACTAGCCTTTGTGGGAAAGGTATTGGGGGTTGGTAAGGTGGTGGAGGGATATACTTTGGTTTAATCTCTTCTTGTTCACTCATGTCCACCCCACATTCCATGCCCTTTTCAACTACCCCAAGCTTATCATCCCTCAAGTATATAGCATTACAGTGCTCACTGGGATTAACTTCGGGTGGTCCCGGAAACATACCCCTAGTCCTAGAAAATGTACTAGCTTGTTGGGCAATTTGTGTCTCTAGCATCTTATTGTGAATAGCTAAGTTATCTACCTTAGAAGCTAGTTCCTTAATGGCTTCGCCCATAGCCCTTCCATGTTGCCTAAACTCTTCATTTTGCTTTGTTTGAGTTTCGACAAAATTTTCCATAAGAGACTCAAGTTTAGACTTTTGTACCTGAGGATACCCCAATGCGGGTTTCCTATTACCTTGGCCTTCTTGGAATTCATGGTTCAACGTGTTGTTGTAGTTCCTGTATGAGAGATAAGAGTTATTCTTCCTTTCTTGGTTGTATGAATTTGGGGGAACATAGTTTGGCAACTTCGGGTTCGTGTCATAAAAGTTGTGACATGAATTCACTTGTTCCCCCGAAGCGCCTGATTCATGAGCACTTCCATGTGGGCATTCCACGGAGTCATGTCCCTGCACTCCACAAATCTCACAAGCAACATTAGTAGCACCTATTGAACTCACATTAGCCTTTTCAAGTCTATCAAAGCGCTTACTCAATGAGTCAAATTTAGACAATATTAAATCATTACTATTCATTTCAAACTTACCTCCCGAAAGCTTTTTCGGGTTATTACCTCTTTCTGAACCCCATTGATGATAGTTGGTGGCAACGTTCTCAATGATCTCAAATGCTTGAGCCAATGGTCTATTCATCAATGCTCCACCAGCTGCGGAGTCAAGTGACACCTTCGAAGAATATTCCAATCCATTGTAGAAGGTATGCACTAAAAGCCACTTCTCAAGCCCATGATGTGGGCAAGATTCTAGCAATCCCTTGTAACGATCCCAAGCTTCGGATAAGCATTCTCCGTCCTTTTGGAAGAAGCCGGTGATCTGAGTTCGTAGGTAAGCGGTCTTTGATGGTGGGAAGAATTTTTCCAAGAACGCCTGCTCCAATTGGTCCCAAGTGGACAAAGTATTAGCAGGCACTGATTTCAACCAAGCTCTTGCCCTCCCAGTCAGAGAGGAGGGGAATAACCTCAAGCGAATAGCATCAACCGGTGCACCTCGAATTCTTATTGCATCGGTGAACTCCAAGAATGTCTCCACATGATCAGTCGGGTCTTCCGAGGGTAATCCTCCAAACTGATGTTGCCTAATCATGCCAATTAACTGGGGCGGTATAGTGTAGTTATCCGCCTCAATTTCTGGCCTAGCAATCCCAGTTCGCAAACCCCTAGCATTTGGGGCTGCGTAGTCCTTCAGTGGTTTGGTATCCGGTTGATCGGCCATGAGTGGGATGGGAATCAACCTCTCTCTCGCTCTTTGTCTTTGTAGTCTCCTACGTCTATGAAAGGTCCTTTCGATCTCGGGATCAACTTCAATAAGAGATCCAAGACTTTGGGATCTTCGCATAAAAGAGAAAAATACCTACAAAGAGAGAGATAGATACACTAGAAAAAGAAATAATTTTTTTAAAAAAATAAAAAATAAAAAATGTCCAGAAAAATTAATTTAAAAATTAAATTGAAATTCAAGAAAGCACAGTCCCCGGCAACGGCGCCAAAAACTTGATAGCGTGAATCCGCAAGTGTACGGCTTCGTCGTCAAGTAATAAAAAGATCGAACCCACAGAGACCGTGATCTTAAATAACAATTAATTACTAAATCAATTTAACTAAACTATATATAAAAAGATTTGGAAAAGATTTGGTTTTTAAAACGAAGATTAACTAACAAATCAAATATCTAAAACGAAATCAGTAAAAAATTCGCAATCAAATCTAATGTGGTGTTTTTCAAATTAAAAGATATTTCCAGGAATTGGGTTACCAACAAGACTGCTTATGCTACTAAATTGACTACCCCTCTTGTTAACTATCAAAATTGCTTTGAAGGTGAATTTATCCTAATAAAGTTAATGTTCCCTCTCGAGATACAAGAACCGTGCCCAATTAAACCAACCCCTACTCTCGTGGTAATTGTATTTAAATTGAACCCATTAAGATTCGTGACAATTCAATGAACCCTCGAAGGACCGCTTCTAACTCTCGTGATTTAAGTCCTAAGTTCAATCCCTATAGATCCAATACCTAAGTTCACCGCTAGGTTCATCCTTAGAGTATCTATGACATGCAAATAAGTGCGCACCAAATTTACAAGTAATTCATGCAATAGGAATCAAATCGAAAGCAAATTGAAATTAACAAGAAGTAAAACGTCAATTCATCACATAAAACGAGTCTTGGGCATAGCCCCAATTCCTAGAAATAAAACGACTACTCACACATTGCTATGTTCATAGCAACGTTGAATAACAAAAACATGAAAATCCTAAGAGAAGAGAAGAAATTGAGAAGAAGAGAAATCCTAAAATTAAGCCTAAGGTAGCAGCCAAGAGGTCCTATTTTCGAGCCTAATTCCCCTATTTATAGTGTAGGTTAACTTGGAATCAAATCAATTACAAATCAGATCAAAAACAAATCCCAAAATCCCAGATTTTATGCGTCACGGCCGTGATGGCTGTCAGGGCCAGGCCATGACAGCTTCTGCTTTGTGAATTCTTGTGCTGATGGTCTGTCATGGCCATGATGGCTGTCACGGCCTGGCCGTGATGTCTGTCACGGCCATGATGGATGTCACGGCCAGGCAGTGACAGCTTCTGACTTGCACTTTCTTCTTTTTTCTTCAGTCCCACGCGATCACGGCCGTGATGGTTGTCACACCCAGGCCGTGATGGTCTCTGCTTTGCTCATTTTCCTTGCTTTTCAAGCTCCATCTTCATACAAACTCCGATTCAACTGGATTTGATTATTTTACTCATGAATTCCTATACACAAACACCACAGAACCACCTTACCCGTTCCAAGGTAAAAACTAACAAAAATCAAATTAAATATGCCTAAACTATATGAAAATGCATGCAAAATGACAAGGAAATATGAGGTGAAATCACACTCATCACGGACATCAGAGACAAGAAGGAGATGGAATTCTTGTCTTTGAGGCAAGGGTCGCTGTCAGTCGGTGACTATGCGGCTAAGTTTGAGGAGCTGGCTAGGTACTACACTCCTTACCAGCATGAGACAGATGACCGCTCCAAGTGTGTCAAGTTTGAGGCTGGACTCCGACCTGAGATCAAGCAGGCCATCAGCTACCAGGAGATCAGAGTTTTCCCTATTCTGGTCAACAAGTACAGGATCTATGAGGATGTCAGTCAGTTCAGAGTTGCCAGTTCCAGAGGGTCAGATAGCTAGATTGGCAAGAGGACCGATCAGAGGGACAAGGGTAAGTAGCGGCATGCTCCGACCAGCAGAGATTTCAAGCAGAGTGGCAAGAAGCCACAGTTTCAGCAGGATGGGTTTAGAGGCGGGTTCTCCAACGTCTCTAGGCCTATAAGGTGTGGCAAGTGTGGTGCTACGGATCACTACTCGTCTCAATGCAAGGAGACGCAGGTTATCTGCTTCAGATGTGGCAAGTCAGGGCACATTAGCCGAGAGTGTGAAGGAGCCAAGGCCGAGCCTCCCAGTGCCAGCAAGAATCAGAAGTCTCAGGCCAACCGACTGAAGACTACTGGAAGAGTCTTTACTCTTAGTGGAGCTGAAGCCTCCGAGTCTGATGACTTGATTCAAGGTACATGTTTTATAGATGGAACTCGATTAACTGTGCTGTATGATTCGGGTGCTACTCATTCATTTATATCGCATGATAGGGTCAAGAGTCTTGAATTACCTGTTGCCTTCCTTGAGTATGATTTGTTGGTTTCTACACCTACAAATAAACCTGTTTCTACTTCTTATGCATGCAAGAATTGTCATATTGTTATAAATGATAAAACATTCATTGTTGATCTTGTATGCTTGCCTTTGAAAGACCTGGATATTATTCTGGGTATGGACTGGTTATCTTCCAACCATGTCCTCCTGAATTGTTTTGATAAAACCCTGATTTTTGGAACTCCAAAGGAGTCTAAGAATCCGGTCCTTCTCTCTGCCAGCCAAGTTCAAGCTTCGATGAAAGACGAAGCCTAAGTATACATGATGTTAGCTTCCCTGGAAATAGAGAGCAGTCCTTCTGATGTCGCCAGCTTGCCTGTTGTGCGAGAATTTCCTGAAGTGTTTCCGGGGGATGTTTATAACTTACCCCCAGAGAGAGATGTTGAGTTTACCATAGATTTAGTGCCTGGCACCGGGCCAATCTCCATAGCACCCTATAGAATGTCTCCTCTAGAGTTAGCTAAGTTGAAGGAACAGTTGGAGGACCTGATGAAAAAGCAGTTCATTAGGCCGAGTGTGTCTCCGTGGGGAGCACCTGTGTTGTTGGTGAAGAAGAAGGATGGTAGTATGAGGTTGTGTGTCGACTTTCGACAGCTCAACAAGGTGACCATAAAGAATCGGTATCCCCTCCCTAGGATTGATGAGCACTACCGTGCTAGGGTCTAAGCACGACCGTGCTGACCCCTCCTGGACAGTAATACAATTAAAGGACTTAAGGGGTTTTAAACCCCATTCCCCAATGATGATAAGTTGAGATAGCTAATCAAAGAGAAAGATTAGACAACCTGGTTAATAATTATCTAAGATCATTAAGATAATAAAGTGATAAGTCGGTATCTGTTGGATTATCGCAAGTTGATAAGTTGAAGTCTTGGGTGCTTATTGACCCAAGCACGTTGAGTTGAACCTTGGTGCTTATTGGCCAAGGGAGCCTTGACCCCAGGGTTTGGGTCTAAGGTTACGTTGAGTTTGATGTTGAAAGTCTTGGGAGCTTCATGGCCCAAGCAAGGAGGTGGTTGAGATTGTTTGTTGTTGTGCCATTTGCATAAAGCATTGGAGTAGTTGATGGGGGAGGTTCGACAAAGGGGAGATCGCCCGAGAGTACGGTGATCTGGCCATCCACGGTAGGTCACCCAAGGTTTAGTGACCGAGGCCCCCCGTGATGAGGCATCCACGGTTTGATGCGTTGGCTATCCATGGGGTTCACCCAAGGTTTGGTGAACTGCCGATGTTGGTGCTTTTATGGCCAATACGGATATGTAACTCCAAAGTCGTTCATCCTGAGTTAGTTTGGATCCACATGCATAGTTGGAGTAGCGGAGTAGTTGATGCATTGCATAGCATAGCATACTTGATTGATATAGTACTGTTGGATGTTGATGTATGCCTATGTTGTATGTTTACCTTGCGTACTATTTCCCTGCTGTATATGTGATTACATGAATCTTACTCCCTGTTATTGTTTGTGTTTGGCCTGATCGGCATTTGCAGAGGATGACGAGCAGCCCGGAGAGGAGTGACTCTAAGGAGCCGCCACTCATTGTAGGGTTGTTTTAGAGTTTAGATAGTTTAGTTCCAGTTGTATTCCGTGGATTTGTTTCCGGAACTGTTATACCAGCTGTGAATTGTGACATCGGGGTTGGGTTGTTTATTTCTTCATGTTTTATTGATTTTAAACTTATGTTATTTTCCGCGTTGTAAACGAGTTCATGTGGGACTTTTCTACCCATGGACAACTGTTTTATTTTATTCAGTAAATTGCATGTTTTTATTTTTAATTATTTATATTTAAATGTCTTATAACATGCGGGGTAGAAGGGTGTCACAAGTGGTAAGCGCTTGTAATGTATGGTCCAATGTTTGGATGTCTAGGAACACCATGTGGGTTGGAAATAAATAAGGAGCTTTTTTTTACATGACAAAAATCTTCAATACATCATAAAATTTTTAAAAATATTTAAATATCCCTAAAATACTCTCACCTGTCCTTTTTTTTTTTTTTTGAAGATCAAATACATATGTATTTAGTATAAGAGCACAGGAAGTACTCGTAAAGTTGCAATAGGATTCCAAAATTACAGAAGAACCCCACCCCCATAACGGTTAGCAGAGGATCCATAGCATTCAACTATTACCAAAAAAAGAATGGCCAAAGCCTCTTCAATGGAAAAAAAAAACTCATTGTTCCATAACGTATGAATTTAATTGGTACGTATTGTCAGTGTAGATTTTTTTTTTACATTATCAATAAATTACAATTTATTACATCATTAGAAATATTTGGCTTTTTGTAACTTTACAAATCACAAATATGATGTTTTGTGATTGATCGACAATATAAAAAAAAAAAGACTCATAACATATAATAGTCATTCATAAATTTCTTTTAAACTTCACAAATTTAAACTAGAACTTTTTTTTATATATAACTGTTCCGGTCCAAAAATAACAAAGGCCCAGGGCCCTACTCCCTTTTGGCCCAAGAAGGGCTCGACCCGATGAAAACCAGCCCCAAAGGCATCATAGGCCGGGCAAGCAGCTCCCGCCGACCAAAATTGCTCGGCTCATCCCCACATGCTTCCGTAGGGATTGGACTTTCCCACCTCGGGAAAGAAACCAATCATATCAAACCCATGCACGTCAGAAAGGAAGAGTAAAACCGCCCCTTTCCTCCTGACACATGCAATTATCTACCCAAAACCATCATTACAGACACCCCATTCTACTAAGTTAGAAGGATGACCACGTTAAGAAGCATGGAACGACTTGCTTGGAGTCATCAGGATAGATCCAAAGTACAGGTATATGAGTAAACCTCCACCAATGAAGAAGGTATGCCTTTACTCTTGACCAGAACATTATCCACTATCTGCAAGACCATTGACGACTTAAGCATCATAGTGTCTTCGCAGGTACCCCCATTCGATTCAACACCAAGGAACTGAAGGTAGGAGAAGGAGAAGGAGCCAGAATATTGGGCCAAGTCAGCAGAGGCCCAATACCAGAAGTGATACTATTGAGTTTAGGTTTTTGACCCGAACAATAACTACTAGCCTTTTAATGTGAATACTTAACCACTTTCAAAAAATTTCTAACTTCATGTATTTAATATATATTTTCATTTATAAATGTACACCATGCACTCAATAAGAACAAATAACCACTCATTAGGGAACAATCTATTCACACTTTTTTTATGAAAATAGTCTTCAATTAGGTAAAATTTAGTAGTCGTTATCTCAATAAATTTTATGTGGAATCCACCAAAAAGTAAATTTTATGTGGTCCTCTTTTTTTCTCTTATAAATATATGAGTAGCAATTAGCAACTGGTCTTTTATTGCTTGAGAGCTACTAGGGTGGTAAGCGCATGTAATGTATGGTCCAATGTTTGGATGTCCAGGAACACCATGTGGGTTGAAAATAAATAAGGAGCTTTTTTCTACACCACAAAAATCTCCAAGCATCATAAATTTTGCTCACCTATTTTTTTATTTTTTTTTGAAGAACAAATATATATGTATTTAGTATAAGAGTACAGGATGTACTCGTAAAGTTACAGTCGGATTCCAAAATTATAGAAGAACCCCACCCCCTATAATTGGTAGCAGAGGACCTATAGCATTCAGCTATTGCCAAAAAAAGAATGGCCAAAGCCTCTTCAGTGGGAAAAAAACTGGTTAAGGGTTTAATTATTATGTATTGTCAGTGTAAATTTCTTTTACAATATCAATCAATTATAATTTATTACATCATTAGAAATATTTGGCTTTTTATAACTTTACAAATCACAAATATGATGTTTTGTGATTGATCGACAATATACAAAAAATAGACTCATAACATATAATAGTCATTCATAAATTTCTTTTAAACTTCACAAATTTAAACTAGAACTTTTTTTTTTATATAACTATTAGCCTTTTAATGTGAATACTTAACCACTTACTAAAAGCATTAGCCACTTTCAAAATTTTTCTAACTTCATGTATTTAATATATATTTTCACCAGGAATAACTGTACCCGTGCAATGCACGGGAATAACTTTGCTAAATGAGGAAATTATAAATATAAGTGTTTTTAATATGTAAATTTAAAAAATTAAATAAATAATTTTATATGAATTATAAAATATAAATATTATGTAACAAATTATTAACATAATTGCATAATAAAATAGCACAGGGGAGAAGTTTGTTTAATGCTAAAATTATATTTAAATTAATTATAATCATTCTTTATATAACATGACAATCTATATACCATTTAAATCAAATACGAATTCTAAAAAGAAAATATCACATAGAAACTCATGCAATGATCTCAAAATTATTTCACAAATCTTACCATTTTTTCAAATTCAAAAAAGAAAATAGCACATGAATCCTCATGCAATGACAATATTTTTGCAATATAAAAATGTAGATATAAGAAATGTTTGCATGTGGAGGGGAAAAAAAAAGGAAGAATATTGTTTTTTTTTTAAAAAAAAAGATGTTTACTCGTTTAGAAAATATATTTGCCTATCATATTTTTTCCTTCTCTGTTGAAAATCTATTTTATTTATTTCTCATTTTTTTCCCCTGCAAGTTAACTATTTTAGAAAATATATTTAAATATGATATTTTTTTTATTGTCTTTTTAGAATCTATTTGATTTATTTATTCTCTTTTCTAATGTAAGATAACCACTTTATATTTTTTTCTTCTCTCTTGGACTATTTGATTTATTTCTCCTCATTTTCCTATAGGAGTTAAATTTTTTTAGAAATTATATTTATGATCATATTATTATTTTATTCTTCTCTCTCGAGAATCTATTGGATTTGTTTCTTCTCTTTTTCCTTGGCAAGTTAATCATTTTTAGAAAAATATTTAGCTATCATAATACTTTTTCTCCTCTCTTGAAAATCTATTTATTTTTTTCTCCTCTTTCCCTGTGCAAGATATTTATTTTTAGAAAATATATTTGTCCATCATGTGTTTTTTCCTTCTCACTTTAAAATCTATCATATAATTTTTTCTTCTCTGTTGAGAATCTTATTTGATTTATTTCTTCTTTTTTCTTGTGAAAGTTAACAATTTTTAGGAAATATATTTATATATCATATTATTATTATTATTATTATTATTATTATTATTATTCTATCTCGAAAATCTAATTGATTTATTTCTATTCTTTTCCTCATGTAAATTAACTATTTTTAGAAAATTTATTTATCTACCATATGGAAGAAAATATTATTTCTTGAAAATATTTTGATTTATCTTCCTCTTTTCCCGTGAAAGTTATTACCGTGAATATTAGAGTTTGATTGAACTGCATATATTTATTTCAAATATTTGAATTACATGTTAATGTGTTGTATCAACATGATAACAATTGTATTAATCGTTACTTTGAAATATTATTATGTTTATTATGATTAATAAAATTACTATCATAGTTTGAATTGTATATCCTTAATCAGCTTCAATATTTTATCGAAATTGATTCTATATTATTTGGAATTGGCACCTTACTATGATTAATATGTTTTCAAAATAATTAATATGATCATTTCAAATTGCTTAACTTCTTTATTCTGCTTCCATTTTCTAATTACTGATTCCGTACAACTATTCGAATGATAATTATTTTTCATACATTGAAACTTTACAACAATAAATTTGAAATTTGAATCATAGACACTGGAAAAGACTCTCCATAATTATGGGATAAATTATCTTTATTTTTTAAATATTTTTAAATATTTTCATGATCTTATTGGTTGAAGTAAATGGACTTTAAAAATTAACTTCCGTAATATTCATGTTTATAGAAAGATCCATTAGGAGGCCCGATATCCAAATTCCTGTGGTAATGACACTTGTCCAATTTTCCTCCTAATGAACCTTCTTTTATATATAATATAGATATAGATATAGATATATAGATAGATAGATAGATAGATAGATAGATAGATAGATAGATAGATAGATAGATAGATAGATAGATTTAATGTGAGCAGATATGAAAATATCACATGAAAATATTACATGTGCACAATCCCAATCAGTTATATACGGTTCCTTTAAAACAAATTAATAGAAATCATTTTAAAATTAAAAAATAAATGCATTGAAACCTGTTTTGGTAGTCACAATATATTGAAATCATATAACTATTCAAAGGATAATTATTTTCCATACATTGAAACTTTGCAACAATAAATTTGAAATTTGAATCATAGACTTTGGAAAAGACTCTCCATAATTACGAGATAAATTATCATTATTTTTTAAATATTTTTCAATATTTTCATGATCTGATTGGTTGAAGTAAATGGGCTTTAAAAATTAACTTCGGTAATATTTATGTTTATAGAAAGATCCATTAGGAGGCTCGATATCCAAATTCATGTGGTGATGATATTTGTCCAATTTTACTCCTAATGAACCTTATTTTATATATAGTATAGATAAATAGATTTATAACTGTACACGATGCACTCAATAAGAACAAATAATCACTCATTAGCAAGCAATCTATTCACACTTTTTTTTTTTTAATGAAAGTAGTTTGAAAGTAGGTAAATTTTAGTAGTTGTTATCTCTAAATAAATTTTATGTGGAATCCACCAAAAAAATAGTTTTATGTGGTCCTCTTTTTTCTCTTATAAATATCTGTATAGCAATTAGCAACTAGTCCTTTATCGCTTGAGAACTGCTAGGGTGGTAAGCGCAAGTAATGTATGGTCCAATGTTTGGATGTCCAGGAACACCATGTGGGTTGGAAATAAATAAGTAGCTTATTTTTACACCACAAAAATCTCCAATATGTGAGACCCTAACTTGGGTCATCACATGGTTACCCGTTAACTCATTGCAGAAAATAAAACTCTAATTCGCTGGTTGCTTTCGGAAAATAATATTTTCTTAAGTTGTTATTATCTCTCAAAAAGGTGATAATTTTTTTTTTTCCTTTTCCTTTCTTTTTCGACCACCCCAACAACAACGTAAACATCATCAAATATGGATATATAAATATAACACACTTCTATACTGCATCATAATGGTTTATCCAACCCTCCCTTAATAAGTATAGGTCCTTCGAAACAAAACATAAGGTAATTAAAACCCTAAGCTGGTCGTAACTAACAGACACTATGAAAGTAGTAAATAGCATCAGCATGCTCTGAACTAAATAGCCTTCTTCTTCTTGTAGAAGTCATATCCCTTGAGTGGCTCCCCTAAACTCCACAATATACAGCACAGCAAAGCAAACCCAAGACAACAATGCAAGGGTGAGAAACCAATATATGGATTTAACTTGACAACTACATGCGCGACTCAAAGGAAAACATATAAACATATATTCATACGACATCAGTTCTTAAATAAACAAGTAGTCAGCATTGGGTTTCATACCCGATCATCATCGTTGAAAATCATGCATGTACGCTTCAATAATCGTCGTCTAACTTTTACCAAATCTCCGGAGATCAAAACACCGCATAAATGAGCTGATCAAGCTCGATAGCCAGGTATATTAGGCACTTCGTGGCATGGAATACTTTATTCATCAAAGCACCATGCATACTTCGTAGCACGAAATGTCTTATTTATCAAGACACCGTACATAACTTCGTAGCATGGAATACCTTATTCACCAAGGCACCATACATAACTTCGTAGCATGGAATACCTTATTCACCAAGGCACCATACATAAAACGTGGGCACGTCTACCAATGAATGCATGTAAAACATTTTATTCTCGTCGTTTTCTTCGTGTTTAATCTTTCTTTTGCCAAAGCTCAAAAGCTTATGACCAACGTAGTTTTCATTGTCTTAAAATCTTTTATTATCAACACAGGACACGCAGTCCGAGTGCTTAGTCACGAAACCCCTAGACCGATGCATCAGGCTTAGGTTCGTGGTAATAGAAAACAATGTTCGCTTTAAACGTTATTTACACCGCAATTAGGAAACGAAGTCCATAGGACACGCAGTCCAAAAGGACACGAAGTCCACAACACCGTAAGAACACTAGTATCCCGATGTCTCGGTTACTAAGTTCAATATCACCGTTTGCACATAGTTTACACTGTTTGCGAAATATCACCGTTTACACCGTTTGCGAAAAGCTCGATTTCGGAAAATCATCTCAAATGAAAAATTCTTTTATAAAATCATCAGATACTAAAATCTTTTCTGAAAACTTCATGTTTCAAAAAGAGAGTCACTTGAGGCTACAGAAATTCTGCTATTTTAAGAAAATGCTTTTTGTAACTGCGTTTTCATAACTAATCGCCGCTTAACGTTTTAAAATAAGTTTACGTGCAAATTTGATTTTTTTTTTTTAAATAATTTTCTAAATTCATGATTAAGTTATTTTTGAAAATAAATTTCACGAAATAACTTTTTATATTTCTTTGGAATTATTCGGGTAAAAATTAGCAGTACAAAAATAATTTCACGGTTACGTCCTCATAGATTACTTTTACACTGATAAATAATTAGAATAATAATATTTTCGAAAAATTCTTATTTTTCTCAAATAATTATTTAGACAAAATATACTCCAATATCTCTCAGTTAATCATTGAATATTCTCCGTATATCATCTTAAAGCTTTTACCTCGTTTAATTAATTGAGCACTGACCACTGTCAGGCTTCTCAAACATCATCCAACAACATCATTATAATAATAAACCCAGGCAGATCATGCATCACAACACTATAATATATGACTGCGGATAATTAATTAACAACAGATAATCAATTAAAAGCAGAAGATAAACATAGATAAAATACCATAACTAACAACCCCAAATAAACATGCAGACCACAAACAAATAGAACATAGCCATCGGAAAAATCCCTCAGGTAATCCCCCCTTACCTCTTGAAGAATTAAGCTTCCGATTAACTTTGACACAATTTCGAAGATCGGTGACACACATACGAGCAACAACTTCAACCTTCAACAAACCACCATCACACAAGTCAAAACAAGAAACATAAAATCACCTAATTCTCTATACTAGGTCACAGCCTCCATGGGTTTAGTGGCTTAAAATTTCTAAACTTGCTTAAGTCATTGGATTAATGATCTAAGTACTTAAGACAATAGGATCAATGATTAACAACCAAAGTTTGAATCAAAAACTTCCAAACTTCCAAATACCTAGGTTCGGCCATGATAGGTAAATGAAGCTAAAGATTTTTGTTTGATGAAATAGCTTGGATTCAACATGAACACATACTAGAAAGATAATATACAAGATCATTTGTGAAGGAAATGAACAAAAATCTTCCTCCAACACCATCACCTAAGGTTCGGCCATATCAAAAAAAATGAGGAGGAAAACTTTGTTTACAACAATCTCTTGGATTATGAACATATGTATGATAATAGGAACATAGAAATTGGTTTCATATTTATTGGATTTTTCTATGATTGTTTAGAGGATTTCAAACTTTCTAGATCTAGAAATTGAAACGGATGGTCAAAGCTTTAAATCATGAAAGTAATTGAAGAGCATGATGTTTAATGATGATGAGGATCATGGATTACCTCTTGGAATTGAAGGAATGTGCAAGAATCAACCACTTGCTTCACAAACTCAAGGTTATGGAGTTAGGAGAATAAGAACAAAGATGAAGATTGGAGAAGAATGGAGAAGCTTGGTGACTCATGAGAATAGATGAAGCCAAGCCTCCATGGGCCTTGGGCCATGCGAAATTGGGCTTAGGAAAAATCCAAGCCCAATACTAATTTTCCAACATCCAAATGTGTAAGACTTTAATCAAAGGCATAGGAAAATTAATAGTAGGACATTGGTTCATGAAATTGAAGTATTGGCCATGATATTGGGCCATAAGGCCGCAGCCCAACTTGGGTTTGGATGGGTCAAAATTGATCCAATTCACTTGGAAGATGATGGAAACTAGTTTAGGGACCAAAATGCAATTTAGAGAAAGTGTAAGGATCAAAACGCAATTATTAAAAATTGATAACATAACCCTAAGCCACATCAAACCACTTACATGGATGACTTATTCCTAAGAGAACATAGGATTTATCCACTTATCGAGTCCCGAATCTCCCGTAATCAGCTCCATCGTTCACCCGATTGAATATAACGCCCGAAAAACATAAATTATTTCACTTTTAATGAAATAATTCTAAAAATATACAATCTTAGGAAATAAAATAAAAACCTTAAGTTTTTCGTTTACGAATTAAAATTAGGTCTTCTGATCAGTATAAATATACTGTCAGTGAAATTCGCAGGTCGGGTTTCACCTGACTTTTCAACCTAAATTTTAATCGTAGCTTTCTACAATCAAGTAAAGTATGAATAAGCTTTCGGTTTATTTAAAAACATTTTCTAAGTCTCGGATAAAAATATAAACGTATTTATATAAATTTCCGATATTAGAAAGCAGTGGAAAATCGGGGTGTTACATTACTACCCCTCTTAAAAAAAATTCGTCCTCTAAATTTCGTGACTCGAAACTAGATTGGATCTCTTAATCCCAGAATCTTACTCTCACAAGAAAAAATATAGAAAAAATTTATCACTCTGAAAAGAATACAGAAATATCATCTGCATAAAAGATTCTTTAATAGGTTCGTAGATGTAAAAATGCATGATCGGTGCATGTTTACAAATATGAATCTAAGAAAGCTCATTCTTTCACAAGAACTTTATTAACACCATTTAAAAGAACAACAGTCCGACAAAAATTCAGACTGGATCACTTCTACCAAAAGTAAAAGTGACTAGACTAAGTCTCATTAAGAAACTTTTTTTTCTTTTTTTGTCATGAAAGCGTCTATCCCAAACAACAATAGGACAGTTCAAACATATAGAATTCCACAAGAACTAGTTGAATAATTGAAGTTTGAAACAATCACGTCATTAGACAAAGAAGAAATAGACTAACTCAAATATTTCATACATTCTATCGAAATGAAAGAATGCATTGAGTCTGAATTAAAAGTATAGTTAAAAGATTATCGTCGTAGTTTTAAGTCTCAGCTCCCCTCACATTATAAACTCTACTCGTAGTCGTCGGTTTATTAGCGCTGGTGTTGTTGTCAGCAGGTCCACGTTTTGGTGCATTGCAATCCCTCGACAGATGTCCCACTTGATCACAATTAAAGCACTTGATTCCCCTCACTGGGCATTTATCAGCCATATGGCTTGTATCCCCACAATTGTAACACCTCCTGACTTGGCCTTGGTTTTGATTCTTCTGGCCTCCATTTCCCGGTGCAGAATTATTAGGGCGATATTGGTGTTGATTCTGGTTAATTCCCGATGGTCGGAAATAAGGTTCATTCTGCGCTTGTCTTCGTCTTTGGTTTTGGAATTGACCCTTTGACCTAGCCGGTCCTCCTACAGTTCCTTTGTTGTCTCTTTCTTTCCTCATTAGCTCTATTTTTCTACACTTCTCGACTAAGGCTTGGAAATTCCTGATTTCCAATGGTAGCACTGATTCCTTAATCTCGAAGCAGAGTCCTCCCTCAAAATGCTCACACTTCCATTCCTCGTTTGGATTATTATGAAAGAAGCGAAAATATTTGGCAAGCGATTCAAACCTTGCCGCGTATTCTCCAACAGTTAAATCCCTTTGCTGCAGTCGTAGAAATTCTGCCTCCTTTTCAACTCGCGCACTTTGAGGAAAGTACTTGTTCAAAAACGTAGTTCGAAATAATACCCAAGTAATCACCTGATGCTCTACTTCCAATAGTTGTCTGGCGCCCCTCCACCAATACTCAGCGTATCCCACTAACAGATAGGCAGCATAAGACACCTTCACTCCCTCTGGAGTATGAATCAGCTCGAAAATCTTTTCTAACTCTTGAATCCATAAGTCAGCTTTCATAGGATCTATATCTCCATTGAATTGTGTCGGATCTTGGCGTCTAAAAGCAGTTAAATTCTTGCCTTCAACAGCTTGTTCAGCTCGAACCTGTGCCTGCTGGTTCCGGGCATTCATGGATGCAGTCTGATTAGCAATCGCAGCTGCTACATTTTCCATTGTTTGGGCCGCATAGTCCACTCCTTCTTCAAAATTTTCATTCATGTTACCACGACCGCCTCTACGGCCTCTTCCACGGCCGCGTCCACGTCCACGTCCAGCTTCTAGTTCAACAACTGGTTCCATAACTGACCTACAAGCCATACTCAGTTACACCAAAACCAGAAACTGAAATGTAAACTTACTCATTACCACACATTACTTCTAAAAAGTAATTCAAACACTCTTAATCAGATAACACACAACATCAACACAACAGACCTATTCCCCAACATTCCTGAAAGACTCGACCAGCTCTGATACCACTAATGTGACACCCTAACTTGGGTCATCACATGGTTACCCGTTAACTCATTGCGAAAAATAAAATTCTAACTCACTGGTTGCTTTCGGAAAATAATATTTTCTTAAGTCGTTATAATCTCTCAAAAAGGTGATAAAAATTTTTTTTTCCTTTTCCTTTCTTTTTTGACCAACCCGACAACAACATAAACATCAACAAATATGGATATATAAATATAACACACTTCTATACTGCATCATAATGGTTTATACAACCCGACCTTAATAAGTATAGGTCCTTCGAAACAAAACATAAGGTAATTAAAACCCTAAGCTGGTCGTAACTAACAGACACTATGAAAGTAGTAAATAGCATCAGCATGCTCTGAACTAAATAGCCTTTTTCTTCTTGTAGAAGTCATATCCCTTGAGTGGTTCCCCTGAACTCCACAATATACAGCACAACAAAGCAAACACAAGACAACAATGCAAGGGTGAGAAACCAATATATGGATTTAACTTGATAACTACATGCGCGACTCAAAGGAAAACATATAAACATATATATATTCATACAACTTCAGTTCTTAAATAAACAAGTAGTCAGCATTACCTCGTTTAATTAATTGAGCACTGATCACTGTCAGGCTTCTCAAACAACATCCAACAACATCATTATAATAATAAACCCAGGCAGATCATGTATCACAACACTATAATATATGACTGCAGATAATTAATTAACAACAGATAATCAATTAAAAGCAGAAGATAAACACAGATAAAATACCATAACTAACAACCCCAAATAAACATACAGACCACAAACAAATAACACATAACCATCGAAAAAATCCCTCAGGTAATCCCCCCCCTTACCTCTTGAAGAATTAAGCTTCCGATTAACTTTGACACAATTTCGAAGATCGGTGACACACGTACGAGCAACAACTTCAACCTTCAACAAACCACCATCACACAAGTCAAAACAAGAAACATAAAATCACCTAATTCTCTATACTAGGTCACAGCCTCCATGGGTTTAGTGGCTTAAAATTTCTAAACTTGCTTAAGTCATTGGATTAATGATCTAAGTACTTAGAACAATAGGATCAATGATTAACAACCAAAGTTTGAATCAAAAACTTCCAAACTTCCAAATACCTAGGTTCGGCCATGATAGGTAAATGAAGCTAAGATTTTTGTTTGATGAAATAGCTTGGATTCAACATGAACACATACTAGAAAGATAATATACAAGATCATTTGTGAAGGAAATGAACAAAAATCTTCCTCCAACACCATCACCTAAGGTTCGGCCATATCAAAAAAAATGAGGAGGAAAACTTTGTTTACAACAATCTCTTGGATTATGAACATATGTATGATAATAGGAACATAGAAATTGGTTTCATATTTATTGGATTTTTCTATGATTTTCTAGAGGATTTCAAACTTTCTAGATCTAGAAATTGAAAAGGATGATCAAAGCTTTAAATCATGAAAGTAATTGAAGAGCATGATGTTTAATGATGATGAGGATCATGGATTACCTCTTGGAATTGAAGGAATGTGCAAGAATCAACCACTTGCTTCACAAACTCAAGGTTATGGAGTTAGGAGAATAAGAACAAAGATGAAGATTGGAGAAGAATGGAGAAGCTTGGTGACTCATGAGAATAGATGAAGCCAAGCCTCCATGGGCCTTGGGCCATGCGAAATTGGGCTTAGGAAAAATCCAAGCCCAATACTAATTTTCCAACATCCAAATGTGTAAGACTTTAATCAAAGGCATAGGAAAATTAATAGTAGGACATTGGTTCATGAAATTGAAGTATTGGCCATGATATTGGGCCATAAGGCCGCAGCCCAACTTGGGTTTGGATGGGTCAAAATTGATCCAATTCACTTGGAAGATGATGGAAACTAGTTTAGGGACCAAAATGCAATTTAGAGAAAGTGTAAGGATCAAAACGCAATTATTAAAAATTGATAACATAACCCTAAGCCACATCAAACCACTTACATGGATGACTTATTCCTAAGAGAACATAGGATTTATCCACTTATCGAGTCCCGAATCTCCCGTAATCAGCTCCATCGTTCACCCGATTGAATATAACGCCCGAAAAACATAAATTATTTCACTTTTAATGAAATAATTCTAAAAATATACAATCTTAGGAAATAAAATAAAAACCTTAAGTTTTTCGTTTACGAATTAAAATTAGGTCTTCTGATCAGTATAAATATACTGTCAGTGAAATTCGCAGGTCGGGTTTCACCTGACTTTTCAACCTAAATTTTAATCGTAGCTTTCTACAATCAAGTAAAGTATGAATAAGCTTTCGGTTTATTTAAAAACATTTTCTAAGTCTCGGATAAAAATATAAACGTATTTATATAAATTTCCGATATTAGAAAGCAGTGGAAAATCGGGGTGTTACATTACTACCCCTCTTAAAAAAAAATTCGTCCTCTAAATTTCGTGACTCGAAACTAGATTGGATCTCTTAATCCCAGAATCTTACTCTCACAAGAAAAAATATAGAAAAAATTTATCACTCTGAAAAGAATACAGAAATATCATCTGCATAAAAGATTCTTTAATAGGTTCGTAGATGTAAAAATGCATGATCGGTGCACGTTTACAAATATGAATCTAAGAAAGCTCATTCTTTCACAAGAACTTTATTAACACCATTTAAAAGAACAACAGTCCGACAAAAATTCAGACTGGATCACTTCTACCAAAAGTAAAAGTGACTAGACTAAGTCTCATTAAGAAACTTTTTTTTCTTTTTTTGTCATGAAAGCGTCTATCCCAAACAACAATAGGACAGTTCAAACATATAGAATTCCACAAGAACTAGTTGAATAATTGAAGTTTGAAACAATCACGTCATTAGACAAAGAAGAAATAGACTAACTCAAATATTTCATACATTCTATCGAAATGAAAGAATGCATTGAGTCTGAATTAAAAGTATAGTTAAAAGATTATCGTCGTAGTTTTAAGTCTCAGCTCCCCTCACATTATAAACTCTACTCGTAGTCGTCGGTTTATTAGCGCTGGTGTTGTTGTCAGCAGGTCCACGTTTTGGTGCATTGCAATCCCTTGACAGATGTCCCACTTGATCACAATTAAAGCACTTGATTCCCCTCACTGGGCATTTATCAGCCATATGGCTTGTATCCCCACAATTGTAACACCTCCTAACTTGGCCTTGGTTTTGATTCTTCTGGCCTCCATTTCCCGGTGCAGAATTATTAGGGCGATATTGGTGTTGATTCTGGTTAATTCCCGATGGTCGGAAATAAGGTTCATTCTGCGCTTGTCTTCGTCTTTGGTTTTGGAATTGACCCTTTGACCTAGCCGGTCCTCCTACAGTTCCTTTGTTGTCTCTTTCTTTCCTCATTAGCTCTATTTTTCTACACTTCTCGACTAAGGCTTGGAAATTCCTGATTTCCAATGGTAGCACTGATTCCTTAATCTCGAAGCAGAGTCCTCCCTCAAAATGCTCACACTTCCATTCCTCGTTTGGATTATTATGAAAGAAGCGAAAATATTTGGCAAGCGATTCAAACCTTGCCGCGTATTCTCCAACAGTTAAATCCCTTTGCTGCAGTCGTAGAAATTCTGCCTCCTTTTCAACTCGCGCACTTTGAGGAAAGTACTTGTTCAAAAACGTAGTTCGAAATAATACCCAAGTAATCACCTGATGCTCTACTTCCAATAGTTGTCTGGCGCCCCTCCACCAATACTCAGCGTATCCCACTAACAGATAGGCAGCATAAGACACCTTCACTCCCTCTGGAGTATGAATCAGCTCGAAAATCTTTTCTAACTCTTGAATCCATAAGTCAGCTTTCATAGGATCTATATCTCCATTGAATTGTGTCGGATCTTGGCGTCTAAAAGCAGTTAAATTCTTGCCTTCAACAGCTTGTTCAGCTCGAACCTGTGCCTGCTGGTTCCGGGCATTCATGGATGCAGTCTGATTAGCAATCGCAGCTGCTACATTTTCCATTGTTTGGGCCGCATAGTCCACTCCTTCTTCAAAATTTTCATTCATGTTACCACGACCGCCTCTACGGCCTCTTCCACGGCCGCGTCCACGTCCACGTCCAGCTTCTAGTTCAACAACTGGTTCCATAACTGACCTACAAGCCATACTCAGTTACACCAAAACCAGAAACTGAAATGTAAACTTACTCATTACCACACATTACTTCTAAAAAGTAATTCAAACACTCTTAATCAGATAACACACAACATCAACACAACAGACCTATTCCCCAACATTCCTGAAAGACTCGACCAGCTCTGATACCACTAATGTGACACCCTAACTTGGGTCATCACATGGTTACCCGTTAACTCATTGCGAAAAATAAAATTCTAATTCACTGGTTGCTTTCGGAAAATAATATTTTCTTAAGTCGTTATAATCTCTCAAAAAGGTGATAAAAATTTTTTTTCCTTTTCCTTTCTTTTTTGACCAACCCGACAACAACATAAACATCAACAAATATGGATATATAAATATAACACACTTCTATACTGCATCATAATGGTTTATACAACCCGACCTTAATAAGTATAGGTCCTTCGAAACAAAACATAAGGTAATTAAAACCCTAAGCTGGTCGTAACTAACAGACACTATGAAAGTAGTAAATAGCATCAGCATGCTCTGAACTAAATAGCCTTTTTCTTCTTGTAGAAGTCATATCCCTTGAGTGGTTCCCCTGAACTCCACAATATACAGCACAACAAAGCAAACCCAAGACAACAATGCAAGGGTGAGAAACCAATATATGGATTTAACTTGATAACTACATGCGCGACTCAAAGGAAAACATATAAACATATATATATTCATACAACTTCAGTTCTTAAATAAACAAGTAGTCAGCATTACCTCGTTTAATTAATTGAGCACTGATCACTGTCAGGCTTCTCAAACAACATCCAACAACATCATTATAATAATAAACCCAGGCAGATCATGTATCACAACACTATAATATATGACTGCAGATAATTAATTAACAACAGATAATCAATTAAAAGCAGAAGATAAACACAGATAAAATACCATAACTAACAACCCCAAATAAACATACAGACCACAAACAAATAACACATAACCATCGAAAAAATCCCTCAGGTAATCCCCCCCTTACCTCTTGAAGAATTAAGCTTCCGATTAACTTTGACACAATTTCGAAGATCGGTGACACACGTACGAGCAACAACTTCAACCTTCAACAAACCACCATCACACAAGTCAAAACAAGAAACATAAAATCACCTAATTCTCTATACTAGGTCACAGCCTCCATGGGTTTAGTGGCTTAAAATTTCTAAACTTGCTTAAGTCATTGGATTAATGATCTAAGTACTTAGAACAATAGGATCAATGATTAACAACCAAAGTTTGAATCAAAAACTTCCAAACTTCCAAATACCTAGGTTCGGCCATGATAGGTAAATGAAGCTAAGATTTTTGTTTGATGAAATAGCTTGGATTCAACATGAACACATACTAGAAAGATAATATACAAGATCATTTGTGAAGGAAATGAACAAAAATCTTCCTCCAACACCATCACCTAAGGTTCGGCCATATCAAAAAAAATGAGGAGGAAAACTTTGTTTACAACAATCTCTTGGATTATGAACATATGTATGATAATAGGAACATAGAAATTGGTTTCATATTTATTGGATTTTTCTATGATTTTCTAGAGGATTTCAAACTTTCTAGATCTAGAAATTGAAAAGGATGATCAAAGCTTTAAATCATGAAAGTAATTGAAGAGCATGATGTTTAATGATGATGAGGATCATGGATTACCTCTTGGAATTGAAGGAATGTGCAAGAATCAACCACTTGCTTCACAAACTCAAGGTTATGGAGTTAGGAGAATAAGAACAAAGATGAAGATTGGAGAAGAATGGAGAAGCTTGGTGACTCATGAGAATAGATGAAGCCAAGCCTCCATGGGCCTTGGGCCATGCGAAATTGGGCTTAGGAAAAATCCAAGCCCAATACTAATTTTCCAACATCCAAATGTGTAAGACTTTAATCAAAGGCATAGGAAAATTAATAGTAGGACATTGGTTCATGAAATTGAAGTATTGGCCATGATATTGGGCCATAAGGCCGCAGCCCAACTTGGGTTTGGATGGGTCAAAATTGATCCAATTCACTTGGAAGATGATGGAAACTAGTTTAGGGACCAAAATGCAATTTAGAGAAAGTGTAAGGATCAAAACGCAATTATTAAAAATTGATAACATAACCCTAAGCCACATCAAACCACTTACATGGATGACTTATTCCTAAGAGAACATAGGATTTATCCACTTATCGAGTCCCGAATCTCCCGTAATCAGCTCCATCGTTCACCCGATTGAATATAACGCCCGAAAAACATAAATTATTTCACTTTTAATGAAATAATTCTAAAAATATACAATCTTAGGAAATAAAATAAAAACCTTAAGTTTTTCGTTTACGAATTAAAATTAGGTCTTCTGATCAGTATAAATATACTGTCAGTGAAATTCGCAGGTCGGGTTTCACCTGACTTTTCAACCTAAATTTTAATCGTAGCTTTCTACAATCAAGTAAAGTATGAATAAGCTTTCGGTTTATTTAAAAACATTTTCTAAGTCTCGGATAAAAATATAAACGTATTTATATAAATTTCCGATATTAGAAAGCAGTGGAAAATCGGGGTGTTACATTACTACCCCTCTTAAAAAAAAATTCGTCCTCTAAATTTCGTGACTCGAAACTAGATTGGATCTCTTAATCCCAGAATCTTACTCTCACAAGAAAAAATATAGAAAAAATTTATCACTCTGAAAAGAATACAGAAATATCATCTGCATAAAAGATTCTTTAATAGGTTCGTAGATGTAAAAATGCATGATCGGTGCACGTTTACAAATATGAATCTAAGAAAGCTCATTCTTTCACAAGAACTTTATTAACACCATTTAAAAGAACAACAGTCCGACAAAAATTCAGACTGGATCACTTCTACCAAAAGTAAAAGTGACTAGACTAAGTCTCATTAAGAAACTTTTTTTTCTTTTTTTGTCATGAAAGCGTCTATCCCAAACAACAATAGGACAGTTCAAACATATAGAATTCCACAAGAACTAGTTGAATAATTGAAGTTTGAAACAATCACGTCATTAGACAAAGAAGAAATAGACTAACTCAAATATTTCATACATTCTATCGAAATGAAAGAATGCATTGAGTCTGAATTAAAAGTATAGTTAAAAGATTATCGTCGTAGTTTTAAGTCTCAGCTCCCCTCACATTATAAACTCTACTCGTAGTCGTCGGTTTATTAGCGCTGGTGTTGTTGTCAGCAGGTCCACGTTTTGGTGCATTGCAATCCCTCGACAGATGTCCCACTTGATCACAATTAAAGCACTTGATTCCCCTCACTGGGCATTTATCAGCCATATGGCTTGTATCCCCACAATTGTAACACCTCCTGACTTGGCCTTGGTTTTGATTCTTCTGGCCTCCATTTCCCGGTGCAGAATTATTAGGGCGATATTGGTGTTGATTCTGGTTAATTCCCGATGGTCGGAAATAAGGTTCATTCTGCGCTTGTCTTCGTCTTTGGTTTTGGAATTGACCCTTTGACCTAGCCGGTCCTCCTACAGTTCCTTTGTTGTCTCTTTCTTTCCTCATTAGCTCTATTTTTCTACACTTCTCGACTAAGGCTTGGAAATTCCTGATTTCCAATGGTAGCACTGATTCCTTAATCTCGAAGCAGAGTCCTCCCTCAAAATGCTCACACTTCCATTCCTCGTTTGGATTATTATGAAAGAAGCGAAAATATTTGGCAAGCGATTCAAACCTTGCCGCGTATTCTCCAACAGTTAAATCCCTTTGCTGCAGTCGTAGAAATTCTGCCTCCTTTTCAACTCGCGCACTTTGAGGAAAGTACTTGTTCAAAAACGTAGTTCGAAATAATACCCAAGTAATCACCTGATGCTCTACTTCCAACAGTTGTCTGGCGCCCCTCCACCAATACTCAGCGTATCCCACTAACAGATAGGCAGCATAAGACACCTTCACTCCCTCTGGAGTATGAATCAGCTCGAAAATCTTTTCTAACTCTTGAATCCATAAGTCAGCTTTCATAGGATCTATATCTCCATTGAATTGTGTCGGATCTTGGCGTCTAAAAGCAGTTAAATTCTTGCCTTCAACAGCTTGTTCAGCTCGAACCTGTGCCTGCTGGTTCCGGGCATTCATGGATGCAGTCTGATTAGCAATCGCAGCTGCTACATTTTCCATTGTTTGGGCCGCATAGTCCACTCCTTCTTCAAAATTTTCATTCATGTTACCACGACCGCCTCTACGGCCTCTTCCACGGCCGCGTCCACGTCCACGTCCAGCTTCTAGTTCAACAACTGGTTCCATAACTGACCTACAAGCCATACTCAGTTACACCAAAACCAGAAACTGAAATGTAAACTTACTCATTACCACACATTACTTCTAAAAAGTAATTCAAACACTCTTAATCAGATAACACACAACATCAACACAACAGACCTATTCCCCAACATTCCTGAAAGACTCGACCAGCTCTGATACCACTAATGTGACACCCTAACTTGGGTCATCACATGGTTACCCGTTAACTCATTGCGAAAAATAAAATTCTAATTCACTGGTTGCTTTCGGAAAATAATATTTTCTTAAGTCGTTATAATCTCTCAAAAAGGTGATAAAATTTTTTTTTCCTTTTCCTTTCTTTTTTGACCAACCCGACAACAACATAAACATCAACAAATATGGATATATAAATATAACACACTTCTATACTGCATCATAATGGTTTATACAACCCGACCTTAATAAGTATAGGTCCTTCGAAACAAAACATAAGGTAATTAAAACCCTAAGCTGGTCGTAACTAACAGACACTATGAAAGTAGTAAATAGCATCAGCATGCTCTGAACTAAATAGCCTTCTTCTTCTTGTAGAAGTCATATCCCTTGAGTGGTTCCCCTGAACTCCACAATATACAGCACAACAAAGCAAACCCAAGACAACAATGCAAGGGTGAGAAACCAATATATGGATTTAACTTGATAACTACATGCACGACTCAAAGGAAAACATATAAACATATATATATTCATACAACTTCAGTTCTTAAATAAACAAGTAGTCAGCATTACCTCGTTTAATTAATTGAGCACTGATCACTGTCAGGCTTCTCAAACAACATCCAACAACATCATTATAATAATAAACCCAGGCAGATCATGTATCACAACACTATAATATATGACTGCAGATAATTAATTAACAACAGATAATCAATTAAAAGCAGAAGATAAACACAGATAAAATACCATAACTAACAACCCCAAATAAACATACAGACCACAAACAAATAACACATAACCATCGAAAAAATCCCTCAGGTAATCCCCCCCTTACCTCTTGAAGAATTAAGCTTCCGATTAACTTTGACACAATTTCGAAGATCGGTGACACACGTACGAGCAACAACTTCAACCTTCAACAAACCACCATCACACAAGTCAAAACAAGAAACATAAAATCACCTAATTCTCTATACTAGGTCACAGCCTCCATGGGTTTAGTGGCTTAAAATTTCTAAACTTGCTTAAGTCATTGGATTAATGATCTAAGTACTTAGAACAATAGGATCAATGATTAACAACCAAAGTTTGAATCAAAAACTTCCAAACTTCCAAATACCTAGGTTCGGCCATGATAGGTAAATGAAGCTAAGATTTTTGTTTGATGAAATAGCTTGGATTCAACATGAACACATACTAGAAAGATAATATACAAGATCATTTGTGAAGGAAATGAACAAAAATCTTCCTCCAACACCATCACCTAAGGTTCGGCCATATCAAAAAAAATGAGGAGGAAAACTTTGTTTACAACAATCTCTTGGATTATGAACATATGTATGATAATAGGAACATAGAAATTGGTTTCATATTTATTGGATTTTTCTATGATTTTCTAGAGGATTTCAAACTTTCTAGATCTAGAAATTGAAAAGGATGATCAAAGCTTTAAATCATGAAAGTAATTGAAGAGCATGATGTTTAATGATGATGAGGATCATGGATTACCTCTTGGAATTGAAGGAATGTGCAAGAATCAACCACTTGCTTCACAAACTCAAGGTTATGGAGTTAGAGAGAATAAGAACAAAGATGAAGATTGGAGAAGAAATGAGAAGAATGGAGAAGCTTGGTGACTCATGAGAATAGATGAAGCCAAGCCTCCATGGGCCTTGGGCCATGCGAAATTGGGCTTAGGAAAAATCCAAGCCCAATACTAATTTTCCAACATCCAAATGTGTAAGATTTTAATCAAAGGCATAGGAAAATTAATAGTAGGAAATTGGTTCATGAAATTGAAGTATTGGCCATGATATTGGGCCATAAGGCCGCAGCCTAACTTGGGTTTGGATGGGTCAAAATTGATCCAATTCACTTGGAAGATGATGGAAACTAGTTTAGGGACCAAAATGCAATTTAGAGAAAGTGTAAGGATCAAAATGCAATTATTAAAAATTGATAATATAACCCTAAGCCACATCAAACCACTTACATGGATGACTTATTCCTAAGAGAACATAGGATTAATCCACTTATCGAGTCCCGAATCTCCCGTAATCAGCTCCGTCGTTCACCCGATTGAATATAACGCCTGTAAAACATAAATTATTTCACTTTTAATGAAATAATTCTAAAAATACACAATATTTGGAAATAAAATAAAAACCTTAAGTTTTTCGTTCATGAATTAAAATTATGTCTTCTGATCAGTATAAATATACTGTCAGTGAAATTCGCAGGTCATGTTTCGCCTGACTTTTCAACCTAAATTTTAATCATAGCTTTCTACAATCAAGTAGAGTATGAATAAGGTTTCGGTTTATTTAAAAACATTTTCTAAGTCTCGGATAAAAATATAAACGTATTTATATAAATTTCCGATATTAGAAAGCAGTGAAAAATCGAGGCGTTACACAATACATCATAATTTTTTTAAAACATTTAAATATCCCTAAAATACTCTCACTTATTATTATTATTTTTTGAACAAATATATATGTATCTAGTATAAGAGTACAGGATGTACTCGTAAAGTTACAATAGGATTCCAAAATTATAGAAGAACCCCACCCCCTCTAACTGTTAGTAGAGGATCTATAGCATTCAGCTATTACCAAAAAAAAGAATGGCCAAAGCCTCTTCAGTGGGGAAAAAAAATCATTGTTGAATAACATATGAATTTAATTGGTATATATTGTCAGTGTAGTTTTTTTTTACATTATCAATCAATTATAATTTATTACATCATTAAAAATATTTGGCTTTTTGTAACTTTACAAATCACAAATGTTATGTTTTGTGATTGATCGACAATATAAAAAAAATAGACTCATAACATATAATAGTCATTCATAAATTTCTTTTAAACTTCACATATTTAAACTAGAACTTTTTTTATATATAATTATTAGCCTTTTAAAAAAGCAATAGCCACTTTCAAAAAAATTCTAACTTCATCTATTTAATATATATTTTCATTTATAACTGTACACCATGCACTCAATAAGAAAGATAACCACTCATTAGCAACTAATCTATTCACACTTTTTTTATGAAAGCAGTCTTCAATTAGGTAAAATTTAGTAGTTGTTATCTCTAAATAAATTTTATGTGGAATCCACCAAAAAATAAGTTTTATGTGGTCCTCTTTTTTCTCTTATAGATATCAGTGTAGCAATTAGCAACAGGTCCTTTATCGCTTGAGAGCTGCTAGGGTGGTAAGCGCATGTAACGTATGGTCCAATGTTTGGATGTCCAGAAACACCATGTGGGTTGGAAATAAATAAGGAGCTTCTTTTAAAACCACAAAAATCTCCAATACATCATAATTTATTTTTAAATATCCCTAAAATACTCACACTTGTCTTTTTTTTTTTTTGAAGAACAAATATATTTGTATTTGGTATAAGATTACAGGATCTACTTGTAAAGTTACAATAGGATTCCAAAATTACACAAGAACCCCACCCCCTATAACTGTTAGCAGAGGACCCATAACATTCAACTATTAACCAAAAAAAAAAGGCCAAAGCCTCTTCAGTGGGGGAAAAAAACTCATTCAATAAAATATGAATTTAATTGGT
This sequence comes from Echinosophora koreensis, assembly GCA_035048595.1. Classification (NCBI taxonomy): domain Eukaryota; kingdom Viridiplantae; phylum Streptophyta; class Magnoliopsida; order Fabales; family Fabaceae; genus Echinosophora; species Echinosophora koreensis. The sequence goes on from JAPCYP010000103.1 coordinate 566,729, forward strand.
GTGTATTGTGAGTGTAATTTTTTTTACATTATCAATCAATTACAATTTATTACATCATTAGAAATATTTAGCTTTTTATAAATTTACAAATCACAAATGTGATTTTTTGTTATTGATCGACAGTATAAAAAAAAATAGACTCATAACATATAATAGTCATTAATAAATTTATTTAAACTTCACAAATTTAAATAGAACTTTTTTATATATATAACTATTAGCCTTTTAATGTGAATACTTAACCACTTACTAAAAGCAATAGCCATTTTCAAAAAATTTCTAACTTCATCTTTTTAATACATATTTTCATTTATAACTGTACACCATGCACTCATTAAGAACAAATAACCACTCATTAGCAATCAATCTATTCACACTTTTTTTTTTTTATGAAAGTAGTTCAGTTAGGTAAAATTTAGTAGTTGTTATCTCTAAATAATTTTATGTGGAATCCACCAAAAAAATAATTTTATGTGGTCCTCTTTTTTCTCTTATAAATATGTGTGTAGCAATTAGCAACTGGTCCTTTATCGCTTGAGAGCTGTTAGGGTGGTAAGCGCATGTAATGTATTGTCCAATGTTTGGATGTCCATGAACAACATGTGGGTTAGAAATAAATAAGGAGCTTCTTTTTACACCACAAAAATCTCCAATACATCATATTTTTTAAAAAAAATATTTAAATATCCCTAAAATACTCCCACTTATCTTTTTTATTTTATTTTTTGAAGAACAAATATATATGTATCTAGTATAAGAGTACAGGACGTACTCGTAAAGTTACAATAGGATTCCAAAATTACAGAAGAACCCCACCCCCTATAACTGTTAGCAGAGGATCCTTAGCATTCAGCTATTACCAAAAAAAGAATGACCAAAGCCTCTTCTGTGGAAAAAAAACTCATTGCTCAATAACGTATGAATTTAATTGGTATGTATTGTCAGTGTATATTTTTTTTTTACATTATCAATCAATTAAAATTTATTACATTATTAGAAATATTTGGCTTTTTGTAACTTTATAAATCACAAATATGATGTTTTGTGATTGATCGACAATATATATATATAAAAAAAAAAGACTCATAACATATATAGTCATTCATAAATTTCTTTTAAACTTCACAAATCTAAACTAGAACTTTTTTTATATGTAATATTTAGCCTTTTAAAAAGCAATAGCCACTTTCAAAAAACTTCTAAATTCATGTATTTAATATATATTTTCATTTATAATTGTACACCAAGCACTCAATAAGAACAAATAACCACTCATTACCAAGCAATCTATTCACACTTTTTTTTTTCTTTTTATGAAAGTAGTCTTCAATTAGGCAAAATTTAGTAGTTGTTATCTCTAACTAAATTTTATGTGGAATCCACCAAAAAAATAATTTTATGTGGTCCTCTTTTTTCTCTTTTAAATATCTGTATAGCAATTAGCAACTAGTCCTTTATCGCTTGAGAGCTGCTAGGGTGGTAAGCGCATGTAATGTATGGTCCAATGTTTGGATGTCCTGGAACAGCATGTGGGTTGGAAATAAATAAGGAGCTTCTTTTTGCACCACAAAAATCTCCAATACAACTTTTTTTTTGAAAAAATATTTAAATATCCCTAAAATACTCCCACATATCTTTCTTTTTTTTTTGAAGAACAAATATATATGTATCTAGTATAAGAGTACAGGATGTACTCGTAAAGTTACAATAGGATTCCAAAATTACAGAAGAACCCCACCCCCTGCAACTATTAGTAGAGGATCCATAGCATTCAGCTATTACCAAAAAAAAAAATGGCCAAAGTGTAACACCCGATTTTTTGGCTTTCTAATATCGGTAATAATTATATAAATGATTATATTCTTATCCGAGATTTAGAAAATGACTTTGGATAAACTAAGGTCATTTCCCTGTCATATTTATTTTTCTAAGGTTACGGGGAAATTTTGGAATGAAAATTCAGACGGAAACCGATCTGCGTTTTCTGCATTTTCACTGACAGTAAGCTTTTACTGATCAGAAACCCTAATTTCGACTCTTGAACGAAACCATTAGGTTTTATATTTTTCCCCCAACGATTTTTCACATTTCGGAAAAATTCGTTAGGAATAGAATACTATTATTTTATTTGGACGTAATCGTTAAGAAAACGCGTAAAACCTAAGTCGGAGGATATGTCGGGCAAACGAAGGAGTCAATTATGGAGCTGAGATATTAGGAGGGATTAATGTATCAGAGAGGACAAGGAGTCCGGCCTTAAATTTTACTAATCGGGAATTTTCAAGTGAAATGACCAAAATACCCCTAAGCTTAACCTAACCGACGTTGAGTTAAATTTTAACCACGGTTAATTCTTATGGTCCAAAAACAGCCACACTTCTCCTCACTTATTCACCACATATTTTCCAACTAGCTCATGATGACAATTTAAGTTGAATTTGTATTTTGATCCTTAAACTTTCTATTAATTTCATTTTGGTACCTAAACTAATTTCTATGTGTGAATCATATTGTCATATAGGTTTTGATGTTGACAAATATAGTATTAAGGAAGAACATAAGCAAATCAATATGATATAAGTTTTGATGTTGACAAATAGAATATCATGGTATTAATTCAATAAAAGGAATATTGGGCTTAATATGTATTATGTTGATAAATGCCATGTGACTATAATATTTAATCATATATGATATATGCTTGTGATTGACAAATATAATAATTTGGCATAGAATCATAGTTGGAATATTCATTATATGCCTTAAGACATAAGAAATATTAAATATGATATTATCTTAAAATATGTCTTATGAATTATTATACATGGTTTTGTGTATGAAATTAAATGTGAAATACTACTACTATTTTCTATACCTTGAACTAATACAATCATTTATGAGAAATTGTGAAATACATAAGTTCAGGTTGGAAACAAGCAAAGATATGATGTCAAGAACTTGAAGAGTTAAAGTCTCAAGAGATCAAGTCTATCAAGACGGGTGAAGGGAATTTTATTAATTGTATTGTATGTTTTAGATTCCTTTGTAAATGGTAAGTAAAGCTCTCTAATTAAAATTGGTCACACACACATAAATGAGCTTTCAAAACAAAACTTAAATGGCTTTTAATGAACTTAAAAGAGGTATTAATTTCAGCCATTAAGTTTTCAAATTCAAATTTATAAACGAGTCATAATTGATTATGATAATCGATTATCAATAGTATTAATGGCTCTAAATATGCTTTAATGGGTAATTAATTTTAGAGTTGTTAAAGAATTTGAATCAGCTGATTTTGAAATGACATAATCGATTATAGTGATCGATTATTTATAGCTGAACACGTTTTTATTAACTTAATTGGCTTTAATGAGTATTAATGAGAAATTATGTTTCTAGCCGTTAAGTATTCGAATTTGAAGTTGAAATAATCGATTATACATCTTTTAGAATCGATTATGATATTTTGGATTACAAGACAGAGAAGTGCTAATCGATTATGATAATCGATTATATCCTTTCTAAACAGAGAACATATAATCGATTAGTGTAATCGATTACGTTGCGACTGCCTTAAAGCACTTTTTACAATGGATTAAAATAATTGATTATTGATTTTTAAATAATCGATTATCATGCGAAGAAAATGAGTTTTAAAATGGGCTTGACCTAATTTCCTTGAGCTAACCACTTCTTCTATATAAAGGAAACTTAGGCTGATAACAAAGTGCCAATTCCCCATTTTCTAATTGTTCTAAAACTCTGTCATTGTCATCTTCTACTACTCTCACTACTTTTACACTTTGATCACATTTTATTGAGAGAGCTTTACACCATATAGGTGTTCTTGTATTTACGCTTCAATTTGTTTTTATCTGCACTACTAAGAGTGCTTTATCTTGGTAAGAGTCGGATTGACTCAAACTACCTTTCTGGTTACCAAACAAGAGAGGGTATATCTCTTAGGATATTTTGAGGCTCTTACACAAGGGATTGTATGTCCTGTGATTTGTGTTAAGGGTTCTCTGAATTATAAAGGTTCTAGCTACGCCTGTTTAAAAGCTAGTGTTTGAGGCTCTTACACAAGGGATCGTATGTCCTGAGATTTGTGTTAAGGGTTCTCTGAATTGTAAAGGTTCTAGTTGATCATGTTTAAAAACTAGAGTTGATTGAAATCCCTTGGTCGTATTGCCTTGGGGACTGGACGTAGGCCACGTGGGTAGTCTGTGGCCGAACCAGGATATATCGCTGTGTCAATCTTCTTATCCCTATCTCTTTTACTTTTGTTTTGTCTTTTGCAAAAACGCTTTTACTTGCACGCGACAACGATTTAATTTGAAAATAATATTCATCCGCTGCAAATTCTGTTTATACTTTAAAAAGGGTTTCAAGTTATCGAAAAAGTTTTCATTTTTTTAAAACCCAATTCACCCCCCCTCTTGGGTATGGTTGCCACGGCCAACACTATGATACACTAAGTAAAGTAGATCAATTTTTGGCTCTTCCAAACCATGTTGGGCTATGGTTTTTGAGGCCCAATATCATGGTCATGAACTCATTTTCCATGAAGCAAATTCTACTCTCAAACTTGGTCTAATGTTTGGATGTCCAGGAACACCATGTGGGTTGGAAATAAATAAGGAGCTTCTTTTTACACCACAAAAATCTCCAATACATCATAAATTTTTTAAAAATATGTAAATATCCCTAAAATATTCTTGCCTATCTTTTTTCTTTTTTTGCAGAACAAATATATATGTCTTTAGTATAAGAGTACAGGATGTACTCGTAAAGTTACAGTAAGATTCCAAAATTACAGAAGAACTCCACCCCTATAGCTTTTAGCAGAGGACCCATAGCATTGAGCTATTACCAAAGAACGGATGGCCAAAGCCTCTCCCCTGCTTAAAACACTAAAACCCAGGAAAGGATACAAGCCAATCATCTAACCCTCCAAAGAGCTTAAGCCACATGCACCTGTACTGCCCCACCGATCTTAATACACCCCTAAACTTATATTGAGAAATACACCACTCCCCTGCCTCTTCTTCCTCTTTTCCCTCCTCACCCCCACTCATTCAATAATTTCCCTTTGATTGATTTATAGGTTTTTTTTTTTTCTAATTCATTTTTTCCCTTTGCTCCTTCTTCTTTTTGTTGTTTTGTATGAATATTACTCCTTCTTCATGCATGGAGCGTTCACGTACGTAAGTCTGCATATTTATACTACCGAAAGTTAAAGTTAACTTCCGGTACATTGTTTTTATATACCAGAAGTATACATCCGATAAGTTTTTAGTTTTGGAAGCATACCGGAAATACCAGTGGTGGAGCTTGACTGAAACTTTTGAGTGGGCCAATCTGTTAAAACACACACACATATTGATATTTCAACATCATCACAACAGCCTTGTATTGCAATTGGTAAGTGTCTCTCGTTTAATGCTGAAGTAATGTGTTCGACTCTCACATGCACTTTTGGGTGTAATTGCAGTGGCTGGCTCTAACCAGATATCTCCATTGGTTACCCTTTTCAAGACATTGCCGAGAACTTTGACTGGGTCAACGTCATGGTCTATGACCTTTTCACACCATCTGGGTACCCAACATGTACACAGCCACCTGTACCATTGATACTAAACTAAACTACCGGATGTACAATTTCGGTTTATAAAAACAGTGTAACGGAAGTTAACTTTCGTTAATATGCAGATCTATATATATGAACACTTGGCATTTAAGGAAGGAGCAATATTCATAGAAAAAACAAAAAGAAGAAGGACTAAAGGGAAAGAATGAAACAAACAAAAGATAACATCTAAACCTATCAAAGGGAAATTAATGAATGGGTGGGGGTGAGGAGGGAGAAGAGGGAAAGAGGAGGAAGAGACAGGTTTTCTCAATATGCACAGGGCCGTATGATACATAAGATTATTAAGGCCACAACCTTAGGCCCCAATTTTTTATTTATTTATTTTTTCTTTTTAGTATATACCACCAATGGCAATTGGCCCCAAATTAATATATTTTACTTTAGGCTCTGGAATACCTATACACGGCCCTGAATATGCGTTTAGGGGTGTTTTTTTTTTTTTTTTTATGAACTAGGGGTGTATTAAGATATGTGGAGTTATTTTAGGGATATTGAAATGTTTTGAAAAAAATTGTGGTGTATGAAATATTTTTGTGGTGTAAAAAGATCGCTTGAGACCTGAAATGGATCCTTTTCAATGCAAATCATGTTTTCCAATTTGCCTTAAAATGATTTTGACGCACCAATTAAAATAGTAAGTCCAGGAAGCGTATTCCATGGGCAATTCATGTTTACAGTTAGAATATGAACCTGTATGTTGCGAGGTTGGCCACAATATTCTCCTTGGCATAGGTACCCCAAGAAAAATGTTTACAAATTAATCTTGAGTTAGAGATGAATAAAACTACCATCATGTACACATGAAAACAATGAGACATGTTTTTTGTCTTTCTTTTTTTGGGAAATGCTAACCACTAATGAGGCCCTTTTTTTATATAAAAAAGTGATTTTTAGAAAAGTTAAATGTTTGAAACTTATTTAATTTTTTAAATTATATATGGATAAAATGGAAAAATGTGTTTTTTTTTTATTTTATTTTATTTTATTTTATTTTATAATAAAAAATTCACATTTTTCCATTTTATCCATATAAAACTAACTATCAATTAAATACTATTATTCTATACAAACAACTTCTAACCCCTTTTTTGTAATTTATTATATAAAAATGATTTTTTACATCATCCAAACGAAATAGATCATCTTAGAATCACCTTTCAGCAAACATACCCAAACAAAAATATATTCATATTCTGATCGATTATATATGTAATCAATTATTGATATAATCTATTTTTCGTAGCTGTCCCAAACACATTCTTAGTGGATTGAGAAATGAAATTTTTAGTTTTTCAATAAATCATTTCCTTTTTTGATTCCTTAAACAGTTCCTAGTGTTATGACAACAAACAGAAAACGAACAAAGTGGAGAAAAATGAAAACAAGAGAAAAAGAAAACAACATGCAACAATTTAACGTGGTTCGGCCAATATGACCTACATCCACAGGCAGTCGGAGAAATTCTTTATTCAACAGAAAAATTGGTCCACCCTATTTTTATTACAATGAACAGCCACTTAACGTTACCCTAAAGCACACCCTATTTTCGCTCAGGGCTTGCGCCCCTCTGCTTCCCCTACAGATCTCCCATTCTTTCTCATTATTTTTTCAGCTCCAAAAATACCAGGTCGGGTTATGGTTCGGGCGACCCATTAACAAATTCAAGCCAACTCAATACCTAGCAAGAGCTTTCTTATTTTATCCTTAAGCTCTTGAACTCACCATTTCCAAAGCTTATCAGAATTTTATATTTTATGGACTTTTTAATGAAAATATAAAATATCAACAATATTATTTGAACATATGAGATTTTGATGACATTAACCAATGTTTGTACATTATTAACCACAAATCTGACAACATTAACCAATTTATCAACCATCCATTTAGGTACCATTAACCAAGATCTGGACACCCATTAACCAAGTTTTTTTTTTTGATGAATCAAAGTATATGTATTAAATAAAAGTACTATATGTACTGATATGATTACAAGCCCCCAGAAACAAGAAGTTCCCAAGAAAACCCAGAAACCGCATCAACAAAACCAAAAACTGTTCCAATCTACACTGTGTATACAATGAAACTACCCTTAATTAAAGACTATAGACCAATTATCCCAAAGATTGTATTTGATATTACAGAATCCTAATCCAAAAGGGAACAAGCTTAAACCAGAAAAGCCAGCTAGCAGAGGACCAAGGACCCGAAACAGCAGCAACACGGCCAGTAGCTGGAAGCTACCCCAATAAAAGCAAACCCAGAACACAGCAGCAAGTGAAAAAGGAAACCAGCAGCAGAGTAAGACCACCAAACAAACAAACAGACTGAACAGAGAATCATGAAGATCCATAAGACTGCTATCCAACAGCAGCACATGCCTTGCCAACAATTCAACTTGTAGCTTTTTGAAAAACTCCATTATGACTAAAAAAGAATCCATCCTTCTATAAGTTTGGCTGACATCAATATCCAAAATTAAGAATTTAAACCAGTTAAATGTTGATATTCCTGCAGTGTTCACAATCCAGAACATAAGATAGAAAATGCATGTGTGTTAAATCTTCTCCATGGCTCTGACAATCAGGCTAGTTTGCTTCAATCTTACACCCCGAACTAGAGAATATAGCCAAACCACCAAGATTAGTTCCCCGAAGACAGAATGGATAATGGCTAGCCCACAAGATAGCAGGAAACAAACTGCACAGTAGGAAACTTCTAGAAAGAGACTTGTCCAAAACCACCAAGATGCGTAGCATAAGCTCAAAAATAAACCACATCATACACCTGCCAAAAAACCTAGAACTAGCACTCACCAATTTCCCCACTAAGTGTTTCCCTCATCACACTATTATGTCCCAAAGCTAGCCTATTACCCAACTCACAAAAGATTCTCTCACACTCAGTATATGTATTCTCTCCTCACAAGCTGCATCCATGTAACCAAAACCAGACAGCCTATTTCCATTAATATCAGCGCTTCACAGACCTGCAAAAAACACAAAGATATAGAAGGAAAAAAGAAATTAGAAACCAACTCTCCCTGAAGAACACCCCCTTTTGTTTCACAACCAAAGAGTCTCACACCCAAAGAACCGCATCCGCTCTCCACACTCTAACTCTCCCCATTTTCTTTAGTTGTACCAGGAATGAATACTTTCTGTACACTCTTTCCCTCATCACTCACTTTTTACCAAATCACTCACTTTTTCTCTCCATGAATTATATGTAGCTCAAAACGTGACAAAGGCTTTCCACATAGTGACATAGGCTTTCCACAAAGAGAGTAGATTCTGGACAGCACCACCCAGCTAGTTTCAAGGTCTATTAGTAACAATGCTACACTCTTTTAATGCACTCCAAAGGATTCAAGCACCAATCCGAAAACGGGATGTAATTCTTCCTTACACCAGAGAACCAGTACCATGACCTGCCTATCACCAAGTCAAAAATTTTTATCAAGTCAGGCGGTTCCTCCTTGAAAATCACCGCATTTCTTTCCAGCCAAAGAGACCAAATAACTGCATGCCAAATAAAGGAACCCCTTTTCTTCTTATTTCTTCCTGAAAACAGCCCCCGATGTTGATAAAAGTGTTCAGCTAGTGAATGGTGTTGCACAACTGAGACCCCCATCCAACCATATACTTTCCCCCACAGGTTTTGGGCGAATGGACAAGAGATGAACAAATGCTCTGAGACCTCACAGCTGTTACTACAAAAAGGACAATTAAGATCCGAAGTAGGTTGTAGAATACCTCTTACCAAAAGATTGTTCTTTGTCGGAATCCTGTTAACAAAAGCCTGCCATGAAAAGGCCAGAATTTTAGAAGGAACCTTGCACTGCCACAAAAGCTTTAGGGCCACCGAAACTTCAGATGAGAATCCATGAACAACCCCTGCCTTTCTATCCAGATACCTGTACGCAGATTTAGTCGAGTAGCCTTTTGAAGGTTCCAAAGACCACTCCCATACATCTAATCTCTCTTGATCGAGGGTCACTAATCCCAACACTGATAGTAACTCAACTAGCAGCTGATTTTCCCACACAAACAGTTCCCTTGTCCATTCCAAATTCCATACCCACACCCTAACATTCTAGAAGCCACATGTTTCGATCTTGGATTCCTTTTGCATCGAGATTGAGAATAGTCTTGGGAAAAGCTCTTTTAGACACACAGTACCCACCCAAGTATCATCCCAAAAAGCAGTTTTATCCCCCTACCTAATTTCCTAAAAAGACCTTCAGCAAACCAGTCAACCGAAGTACTAAAACTACCCAAAGAACCCAAGTTTCTCCACCAAGTTGAAACCTTATTCCTCCTTGTATTTTCGACACACAGCTTAGACCCCACCACTAAAGTACCATACCTTGCCCTTAAAACTTGTACCCATAACCCATCCTCACCCTTAAGAAGTCTCCATCTCCATTTTGCCAAAAGTGCTATATTAAACCATTCTAAGTCTTTGACACCTAGGCCACCCTCTAATTTTGGCTTGCAAACCACCTCCCATTTTACCCAAGCTATCTTTCTTTTTTCTTCACAGCCCCCCCACAAAAAGTTTCTTTGAATTCTCACCAACTTCCTAATGATTTTCTTTGGTGCTTTAAAGATAGAAAGGAAGTACAATGGTAAACTGTTTAAAACAGAATTAATTAGAGTTATTCTCCCCCCCAAAGAAAGATGTTTTCTTTTCCATGAAGATAGCCTATTGGACATAGTTGTAATTACCGGTTCCCACATAGTTGTAACCCTGAGACTAACTCAAAACATCTCAAGATCGACTTCATTGCCCACAAATTACTCCAAGAGGCTTCACCCACAAACAAAGTGTCATCTGCATATTGCAAGATTGAAATCTCTAAACCCCCATTTCCAACCTTGTACCCCTTAAAAATACCCAAGTCAACTGCATTTCTCACTAAACCAGTTAAACCTTCTGCAACCATGAGAAAAAGGAAAGGTGCTAACGGGTCTCCTTGTTTTAGTCCTCGTTGGATATTGACTTCCTCCGTTGTTCCTCCATTTACTAGTACTGACAACTCCCCTCTAAAAACACATTCCTTTATCCATGACCTCCATTTATCTCCCAACCCGAATCTCACCATCATATAATCTAGGAATTTCCAATTAACTGTATCGTATGCTTTTTCAAAGTCTACTTTAAAGATCAAGCAGTCTTTTTTCCTTTTCCTTGCATCATCAACCACCTCATTTATAACAGCCACACCATCCAAAATCATTCTTCCCGACAGAAAGGCCGATTGGTTAATGGAGATCAAATCCGGAAGAACCTTTTTCAACCTTGTGGCAAGTACCTTAGCTAAGATTTTATATAGGCAACCTATCAGAGAAATTGGACGGTAGTCCATTAACCTTTGGGGACAACTGATCTTTGGAATCAAAGCCAAAAAATAAGAGGTCATTCCTTTTGGTAGCTTTGAATTCACAAAGAACACTTCAAACATCCCCCCTACATCCCCTTTTAGAATATCCCAAAACTCTTTTATAAAGTTGAAATTGTAACCATCCGGCCCCGGGGCCTTATTCCCCTCACAACTCATAACCGCAGCCTCTATCTCATCTAAACTAAATGGACCACTCAATTGCTGTAAAAGTGCAGTAGAAACCAAAGGAAAGGAGATTCCATCCAACTTGGGCCTCTCCCACCCAACCTCTATAAAATGTGAAGTGAAGAACCTAGTTATCTCATTTTTTATTTCTGATACCCCCTCTACCCAAAGATCCCCTACCAGGATGGCCACCAATTGATTCCTCCGACGCCTAACTGAGATGCACGCGTGGAAGTATGAAGTATTTGCATCTCCCTCAGTAACCCATTTCTGCCTAGATTTTTGTTTGAGAAGGCTCTCTCTATCGCTCAGTTTTTTCCATAACTCTGAAAGTTTTTCCTTCCTCTCGATCACTTCCAGGACAGATAAGCCCACTAATTCAGCTTTTGAATCTAACACCCTAATTTCATCTTCCAAAATTCTGATTTTTTCATCAACATTCCCAAAAACCTCCACATTCCACTTTTTGATAACCACCTTTAAATTTTTCATTTTCTCCTTGAGGATGAAAGCCTTCCACCCTTGAACACTATCTTCTACCCAGCTATCAGTAACTAATTTTTTAAAATCCGGTTTGGACAACAAACAATTATTGAACCTAAACGGTTTCGGTCCCCAATCTTGATTCCCCCACTTTAAGATTATCGAACAATGGTCCGAAACATCCCTATTAAGGGCCCACTGGGAAGAGATCCCCCATTCTTGGATCCATCCGTCTGAGAGAAGGAACCTATCTAACCTACTCATAGCCGTCCCATCTGCCCTGTACCAAGTAAATTTCCTCCCTAGAAGAGGAACATCTACCAAATCCATTTCATTTATGAAATTATTAAAATCTTCTATTTCCGAGCTCCCCCTTTGCTGATGTAAACCTCTGCGCTGATCCAGATTACTGACAGCGTTAAAATCTCCCACAACACACCATATAGCACCCCCAAACCCTCTTTTAGACATAATTAAATCTTCCCATAAATTCCTTTTACCCTCCAGCAGGTTGCAAGGAGAGTAAACATTGACCACAAAGCACCTAATTTTCCTTACTCCCCATTCCAAACAAATACCAGCAAAACCAGTCCCTGAGAAACTAAAAATCAATGTACCCTTTGATGAGTCCTAAATATTAAGTAATCCCCCTGCAGATCCATTAGCCGGACAAAAAGTCCAGCCACAGTCTATATTTCCCCATAATTGTTCACATAAATTCTGATCTATTAACTCCATCTTTGTCTCTTGTATTGTTATTAAGTCCAGTTTTTCCAGCAAAATAAGATTACGGATTTTTTTCTTTTTTACCCCCGTCCCAAGCCCCCTAATATTAAAGGATCCTATCTTCATAAAACACCTTTTTTAGCACCAAAGTATGAAACATTTGTTCTATCCCTTTCCTCCATTTCTCTAAGTTTTTTAATGACCTCACTCTCATTCCCCGAAAAACTAACTCCTATTGCCTTTCCCAACTCCCAAGCTTTTGTTGCAGCATCCATGTTTGAGTTATCCTTTAGTATAATATTGCACCTCCTATTTTTGGAAACAGTAGTAGACTTACCTATATTAACACCCGAACGCTGACCAGTTGAAGAATTAGCATCTTCCCTTGAGCTTTGCTGAGGAATGTTGCCATTGCTTCTAAGTACACCGTTCTCTGACACCGACCAACACTTGGTCCCCTCGACTGATTCCGAACTAGGCACCACTGCTTTTCCTTTCTCTTTTCTTTTGGCCTCATCAACACTTGTCTCAATGTCGTCCGATTTAGTAGTGCCCTTGAAAACCTTCATAATACCCTGCATCACCTCCTTTTCCTTGCGTTTAATTTTGCTTGTTCTTCGCCTATTAGATAGGATGCCAATCTATCCCAATTTGTTGAAAGCCCTTGTCTTGTCCCCTTTTGTTGCCCTTGTTCCGTCTCCCCCAGTAACCCCTTCCTTCTTCTTTTTTTTCGTCCTCTTAGGTTTCCTTAGAGTAGCAATCGGAGCTGATAGACCCATTGATTTCTCACCATCAGATACTACTTGTAACCCACAATCCGTCCCACACACTTGCTGCCCCAATTTCTCATTCGCAGGCCCTGAACACCCCATTTGAGACTCACCTTTCCTTTTAGAGCCCGCCCCATTCTTCCCTTTATTTTGGGCCTTCACTAATGGCCCATTAGGACCATCCTCATCAATCCTCTTACTCTCTTTTCCCCCACCGAATGGCAATATCAAATTACCAGGAATTTGTGTTTCCCCATAGTCCTTTTCCTGTTCACTACCCCCTACTTTTGTGCAGTCACCATCTCGATGACTTTCCCCCAACACCGCCTCGTTTACAGAGCCATCATTTGAATTCAAAACGGCTTCCCTACCAATTTTCCCCGCCAGATCCAGTTCATCATCGGAAAATGACGTGTCCGGCACCCCCAACAGGCTACCAGCCGCGGAGCCATACCCATCTGAAGAGCTGCTATCCTCATCAAAAATCTTATCCTGTGATTTCAGCTCAGAAAACCCTGATCTAAAAGCATCTTCCATCATCCTTATATTGAAAATCAAATCATTTATTTTTATGCTGATAACCTTGTTGATAGTTTCTTTGACAGTAGTTGCCACCAAAGCCCTCCCCACATCCAGTCTTCTCTTCACGGTGGTATCCTCGTCCAGTTTTACATAAGTACCAACCATTGAAGCCAGGGACTTGAAGATGTCTTCTTTCCATGCATGAATTGGAAGACCTGTAAAGTTAATCCACACCATTCTTTCTCTTGCCACTAGACATGGACTCCATGGTCTAATTTCATTGAACCAAGTTGACAATTTTTCCTTCTCTTCCATCAGAGTAGCTTCAAGGTCTTCGTTAGTTTTGGAGCTCAAAAGGACCATGCTGCCACCCATTGGTGTCACTATGACAGAGAATATTCCTTCTTGCAACAGCTTCTTCTGTAATCCTAGTATGCAATCAGAATTAATTACTTCACCCACATAACTATCATTTAACCAGTTCATTTCATTCTCCTCTATAATAAATGATATCCCTGTCCATTCATTCTCTGTATTTGCATTAACTCTAGCAGCATTAGCTCGCCTCCCCCCCCCCCCCCCCCCCCCCCCCCCCAAAAGCCTGTGTTGTTCTGTGGAATTTGTTTGTTAACAAATACTCCTCCTTCTGTTACAACCTTGGTAAAGGATACCCCACTTCTGATGTTTGCCGCTGCATAATTTCTCTTTTGCTCCTGCCTTTGTGGGACCGGTGGGATTCTTCTGGAGTAGTCACGATTGTAACGTGGCAAGTTAACAGTCAGTCTCATGTCACCTATTTGGATAATTTGTAGTGTTTGCTCAAAAGTTTTTGCATTTCCCACCTCCAAAAACTTCACAAAACCAAACCTTTGACCCATTTTGTCTCTTTTAGGAGGAATATATACATCCAGCACCTTCCCCCAACGCAAAAAGACCTCCCACATCTCCTTCCTACCAAAGTTCTCCAGGAAGTTAGTAAAGAAGTAAGAAGTTAGGACCTTGCTATCTTTACCTCTGTTTTTAGTTTTCTGAGCGTACGCATCTGACCTCTCTCCAGCTGAGTTGAGATAGTTTCCATTTGTCCAAACATTCCCAGCGTTTGGTGGATGTTTGCTCAAAGGGAAAAATCTTCCCTGCCCTTCGAAACCCCCTCTTTGTGAAAGCCTAGCACTCATTCTCTCACTAACCATACTCTCTGTTTCAGCTATGTTCAAGCATCAAAAAAAATATTGATGTTCTGTACCCATTAACCAAGTTGTATGGTGTTTGGATGTACAAATAACATTTTCGATAAAATATTTTCTTCACCATTTAATGGATCACAATGCAATATATAGCACCCTCTTAAACCTTGCAATACTACAATAATTCTCACTCATTTAGATATGTTGTTTTGTAATTCATATGATGCCCACTGTTACTCAATATTTGTCTTTAAATAACAATCCCAT
Organism: Echinosophora koreensis; assembly: GCA_035048595.1. Classification (NCBI taxonomy): domain Eukaryota; kingdom Viridiplantae; phylum Streptophyta; class Magnoliopsida; order Fabales; family Fabaceae; genus Echinosophora; species Echinosophora koreensis. Next base: position 581,906 of record JAPCYP010000103.1, read on the forward strand.
ACTATGCTTTAACATGAATATAATTTCTTTCCCAGTACATCACATACAAATATATACAATTCTCATGTATATTATAAGTTCAGTTCATAGACTTCCATCATCTTGTACATTTCACATTCACTGGTAACAGTAAAATTCTTAGTACATAACATATATTGCCACACCACGGTTGTGCGGCTCTTATAGGATATCTCAGCCATGATCACTCTGCCTGGGGTTACAAGCCAAGCAATTAAACTATTCAATCTCATTGCTCCAATCCTAGACTCCTAGTCACTTTAGTGAACCTGAAATTTTGTTGGGGACAATTAATAGCTGTTGCAATAGGCTTCACCTTCTCAAAGCCTTTGATGATAGCCAAAAACAGAATTCTATATACTACAGCCATTCCTACCAAGATAGCAACATCCACCCACTTTGAGTAATTCATTTCCACTTCCCATAAGTGTCTCAGTATTTCTTCACCACTAATGGTCATAGGCCCTCCAAGTTGATTACTAGTGAACATTAGACCTTGGAATTCATTCTTGAACAATCCTTTGTAGGCATACTTGTGGAAGGACATGTAGTGCAAAGGGTATCTCCAGAAGGGCTTAGGGATATCACTTGGCAACCTATAGAACCCACCATCTAACATCATTACTCCCAAGATTCCAGAACCAAAGATTATGCCCATAAGGAAATTAGGAACCATGCTTGCAACAATCATCATGAGACCCTCAACCAATAAGACAGAAATAAAAAGCACAGATATAAAGTACACAAATTGTTCATGTCCTTGGTGAAGTCCAACTAGGTAATAAACCAGTGCTCCTGGGATTAATGACATCAACAGCAAAAATGGAATAGCAGATAAGGTGTTGCCAATGGTAAATGCAGTGACACCATAATGGCCATTAAGTCTTTCTCTTTCAAACACCTAATTAAAGATCAAAGAGAATGTATATCACTAACAGATTCAGAAATGTAACATATTATTGATCAAGCATCTCAATCACAACAAGAGAGGGATTTTAAGTGTCTAAAAAACTGATATTATAATGACAATTATTGAAAAACAACTTTACCTTCATATCCTCCACAAAAGAAGGGAACCCACCAACAGTTATGAAGGTAAGGAATGTAACAACAAACACAAGCAGAGAACCTCTGGCCTGAAAACATTAAAATTAAGCTTTAAAATTAGCTTATCTTGGGATTATGACCTATAGTAGGTCATGCTCAAGTTTGTGCATTATAATTATACTTTGCCTAACTTTCCATGTTTACCTGAATTGATTCACTGCTTGAGCCAATGTCAAAGAACATGGTTCCAAGACTTAAAGCCAAGGCACCATAGATAAGTAGGCGTAACCAGTAATAGCCAACTTCGCGATACATATTCACGAATGATCGTCTTGTGAGAATGAGGCACTGGGTAAAGAAGTCAGCATGGCTTCTATTCTCCATTGAGACTGAGTCCTGCATCCATTTGTTCATAAAAAAAATTCAGTGATCCAAGCTCACAAACTCTTCATTTTTGTATTGCATATGCACATTAAATTAAGCATCTTTTTGAAAAAATGCAAATAGAAATTGCTTATGTCCTTCATCATTATGATGTCCATGTTATGATCTTGACAATAAGGGCCTTTTTAGGAGAAGGGAGAAATGAAAGTAGAGCTTTATAGTTTTAGTAAGCCTTTTCCTCCATTGCCCTCCATTTCCCCTTCTAAGGGTGTAAAAAGACTCACCCTTTTTCTTATTTGAGCTACTTCTTTTTGAACTTGATGACTAATTTCAGATGAATCATATGATTTGACAAGAATATGAATCACTTCTTCTGTGGTAAGCCCTCCAGCTAATCCTTTCTCGGGGTCCTGTGAATAAAGAGGTGAATCAGTCACATTTCTTTATATGTAGCCTAATGAAAACTGAAGTAAATTGCAGTAAGATCAAGAGTGAAAACAATCCAAAGATAAAAGTTTAACTAAGATTCCCTTGCCAGAAAAATGTTAGAAAAGCTCTAAAACAAGAATTATAAAGAGGCAAATTCTAGGGTGAGAGACCTTGACATGTCTCTCACCATGCATGACCTTTTATTACCGTTAGATCAAATATTTGACCAGATTTTATCATATGCCTACCCACACCAGATAATTTTTTTCTTTTTTGCATTTGTTCTCTCTCCTTGGCACCATCTTCAACCTCCCCCCACCTCCACTGACTGCTTCTTTGTTCTTCTCCGGCCACCCTCTTGTTTTTGGTTCATTCCTTCCTCCGACCTCTCTACCACTGCTGCATCAACTCCAAGATCCAGTCATTCTTTCCGTTTTCTTTGAAATTGCCGACCACCTCTCTCCCTCCTTCTCAAAGAAACTTCCCAACGCAGGCAATAAGTTCAATCCTTATTTTAACACCATCATCGAAAACGAAATTAGACACAGCCATTATAGCACCATTACACAGAAAAAGCAACAATTGTTCTATCAAGAAAAACAACTGCAATGCTTAAAAAAATTGAACAGTCTACACTTTTCAATTTCATCACAGATTACATGAACCAGAGACCAAGACTAAGAAAAACAAAGAAGCTACACGCTAATAGCCAACCTTAACAAAGCTCCATAAAAAACAAAACAGATAACTTAGGTCTATTTTCGATTACATGTTGAAGGTGAACCTGGATCTGAGTAGCTTCTGAAGAAAAAAAAAATGAAGTTAAAATCTTCATCAACAGCTCATCACAGATTTATGAATGGGTGAAATCGAAACGAAAGTGGGGGGAATCGGGAATGGAAGGGAAGAAGTAGGGGGAGAAGAAGGGAAGAAAAGGAGAGATTTGGAAATGGATTTAGGGATTAGGGTTTCCTTACCTGTTAGCCGCCACGCCGTTAACTTGGAGAGAAGTAGCACCGCATGCCGCTGGTAACTGGATCGAGATCGACGAACTTGTCTGGAACGAGGGAGAAGAGGACAGCGTCTGGTGTGGCTGTTTGGCCGCGGCGAAGCCAAGGCAGCGACCATCACTGCGGCAAGGTCGAGGCAGCACAGAGGCGGGCGGAGGCTTTGTGTTGTGGTGGTCGATGGTGTATGGCGTAGGGAGTGCGTTTCTGGTGGTAGGTGCGGAACGGCACGGCGGCGAGGTTACTACGTCGCGGCGGAGGCTTTTGGTAGAGGGTATTTTTCCAAACCAACACGAAGTCGGGCGGTGCAGCGATAGGCTGACATAGTGGTTGCTCTACACACAGACGACGGCGCAGGGGCGGGGAGTCAGGTGGGGCGTCGTCACACAGTACAGTGAGAGTGAGGCAATGTCTGATCCAAACAAATTGAAAAAAGAAAAGAAAAAAAGATTAGGTGTGGATAGTCTATGAATGAGTACTGTGGAACTCCATGATCCAATGGTCATTTAATGTGTTGCACGGTGAGAGACCCCTCTCACCGTAGAACCCGCCTTATAAAGATTCTACTAACTTGTTCAAAATCCTTGTTAATGGTTTTTACAAAGTGATCAGAAGGATTCTGAAGACTTGGGCAGGGAAAACCGTTTGATGAGAAAAACTGCAGGCAAAAGTAGAAGTCAGTTATCCGTTTTCAAGAACAAATTGATGTGTGAACACACACAAAGACTGGCTGTGGTTTCCAACCTTATTTGCAGCAGAGACAGGTCCAAAGTATACTGTTTTCCCAGAAGACAGAAGACAAAGGTTGTGGAAGAGTTGAAAAATTTCATTACTTGGCTGATGGATTGATGCAATAGTAGTTCTTTGAATGTCATCCTCTTGATTTAAGCTAGCAATTCTACTCATAACATAATAAGAAGCTGCACTATCAAGTCCACTCGTTGGTTCATCAAGGAAGAGGAGTCTTGGGCGTGTTAAGATCTCAATGCAGATGCTAACTCTCCTCTTTTGTCCACCACTAATGCCTTTAGATCCAAACCCTCCAATTCTGGTGTTAATGGCATCTTGCAGACCCATTTCTCTGATTGTGAAATCTGCTCTCTCCTTTTTCTCTGACTTGGACATGGAATCTGGCAATTGGAGCTGAGCTGAGTAGTATACAGCTTCTCCAACTGTCAGAGTTGTCAAAATAGTATCATCTTCTGTTACATATGCCTGATTTCATATGGTGAGAGGGAAAGGAGAGATAAATAAATAAATAATAAACTCCATGTTTCTATAAGAAAATGATTCCTCATTGGCTAATAAAAAAAAGTGCTGTTTTTTCTGTGTGTTTTGAGGGGAGAAAGGTGATGAATTCTTCAAAAGCTTTAGAAAATATTCTTACAGATGTTCCATAAGCCAGTGCTTGTTTGTGGCCATTGATTAGAATCTTCCCTGTTTGCTTTGTCTTTGAGCCTAATCTTCCTGCAATTTCATATTAAGTATATGATATTATGATGTTCCCGAAGTTGATAACTATTCAGTTGGTAACCCTGGAAAAGTGTTAACAACGTTTTTTTCTACACCCTCAAAAGATATTTTCTAGTACATTTGTGGTAACAATGGACTTCCTTTAATGCAGATTCTATAAATTTAATTTGGTACGCAAAGCAATCTTTGGAACTAGAGGGAGACCCTTATAACTAATTACATTTTACATTTCAAATGACTTACACAAGTTAAACAAAATGTGGGATTTTGAAGGTCATCCTAGGCAAGAAAGTTAGCATGCTTTAAACCTTTAAGTTACACCAATTAGTTGACAATTATAATAAATATGATATAATAATTCAACCATTTGAGGCCCATGAATAGCATGTTCTGATTTCATTATCAGACCCGTAAAGTCAAATACATGTGAAATGTCAAAGTCTCATATATATGGTTTGGTCCTAAACTATGAAAGTAACAGGGTCAAAGCAAATCATCTAAATACAATTACCTGCTAAAGCATCAAGAAGTGTGGACTTGCCACAACCAGAAGGACCCATTATAGCCAAGAGTTGTCCAGGTTTGGCATAGCCTTTTACACCTTGAAGTATTGGTTTCCTTCCATTCTTTCCATTTGATACAGTCACCCATAAGTCTTCCCAAGTCAAGAAAACCCCATCCTCTTGATCAGACTCACCAAGTTTACCACTTTCTATTGATTTGTTGGCTTCCACATCAAATGTGGTATCCAAGATTTTAGAGCTATTGTTTTGCTCACAATCATGAGCATGAGGTTGGAGAAGAGAGCTCATGGTGAATTTTGTGAGGAGTGTGTGTGTATGTGTGTTTGATCAATGTTACTAGAAGTGAGAAAAAAGAGTGTGCACTAGTTAGGATGGTAGAATATGGTATACTGAAGCTTCCAAAGCCTACACAGTACTTACTATATATAAAATGTTTTGCTTGATTGTACCAAAAAATCAAAAATACAAATTGACAAATAAGTATAGTACCGGTGCATGTGATTACGTGGTTACAAATTAGGTAATTGAGAGATATATATCATTTCTATTAGAACTCTATGGATGTTATAATACACCTCTTTTTTCTTTTCTTTTTGGGTCATTGTTATAATACACTGTTTCAACTTTTCTTCCACTGCTACCAAATACACCTAACTCCTACATAAAAAGGCCTCTCACCAACATCTGGTTGGTCCAAGTGGTAAGGGACTTGGACACTTTAAGCAAGTGATCCGGGGTTCGAATCCTGACTCTTGTGTATGAAGAAAACCTGGTTGAGAGGGGAGGACCCACCTTGTGTATCCAACAGGTTCTCCGATGGAGATTAGCCACTACTAACGATGGTGGATACCTCGTACCTATGTCATGGCTATAAAAAAAAAAAAAAAAAAGACCCCTCATGTTTGAAGTTTGAGTGTTAGCCATGGATAGAGCCACCTTATTTATTCATTAAACTTTTGTTAATTGTAACAATTTGTTTTTTTATATGGATGATATCAAAATTTCTATCCCTATTTTTTTTTATAAGCAAAAATGTATTCAATTGAGTATAAGGAGTACTCAAACCCAAATACGGAGATAGTATGAAATGTATATGGGAGAGAACAAGTTATTTCTTCAACCAAAAACACCTACCAAATCTTCTAGAACAACAAAGATCCTAAAGATGAATGAAGTACATAATGGTTGAAAATCTAACTTAACCCCTGCAACGTAGTAAAAGAACAGTAACTGCACTTCTTCCTTTACAATAACAGTAAAATAGTTCTTAGGTGCCCAAAAAAGATCTTTAAATTATAAATACATTTAATTGCTTTAATCTTTTGAAATAGTTGATTCTTTAGAACATCTATAATGGAAGAACATCACTTTTGTTCTTAACTTCCATTTTGTGGGCCCATTAATGGTATATAAGATTTAAGAATTTTCATATATTTTCACTCCAATGCAAGAACCATAATTTGGGTTCTTAACTTATTTTAAGCGGGTCCCACCCCATATATTTATATTTTTTAACTTTTTAATTGTTTTCAACTTAAAAAATTAATTTATTTTTTATTCTTAATTTTATTCTATTTTGCCAAAAAAAAAAAATTATTGGGGTATGAATGTATACTGCCTTCAACAAGCTCCTGACAATCAGACTACATTTGGTACTATATATATCCTAAATCAGACCACACCATATCCATATCAGTAAATACATACTTATTTTATTTAATAATAACAAAATAGTGGAAGAAATTTATAAGAGAATGTAACAAAACTGTATTCACTTCCAAAGAATTTTCAGCCAGAAGAGCTACCAGAGATTACCTAACTCTTTTTTCCTGGTCCCAAAATCAAAATTTCTGCAAAAGCACGTTCTTGATTGAAAAAAGCTGCAACAACAACCCGGGTTTGTTAAGTCCATAGTTAATGCTTTAATGTTTGATGGGAACAGTAGTTGAAATGGCACACCCAAAAGCCCAAAACAAATAGGGCTCTTGAATGTTTGATGGGAATAGTAGCTGAAGTTGGTTAAGTCCATAGTTAATGGTATGACAGCCCCAAAAGTCACACTGACAGTGAGAAAAGAGACCTGGCGGGAGGTCACCGCAATTAGGGGTGGGAATAGGCCAGGCCAGGCTTTAGCTAAATAGGCCTGGCCTGTTTCAAAAATATAAAGCCTAGGCCTAACCTGTTATCTGACATAGGCTATTTTTAAGGCCTGGCCTGGCCTTTTTAAAAACCTGGCCTGGCCTGAAAGCCTACTTAAAAGCCTATTTCACATTAAGGCCTTTAAATAGGCATGCTAAGAAATAGTTCAAACTCCTAAATAGGCCAATAAGCCTACCAGAACAAAACTAAGACCCACACACCAGAAACTCCATCAACCGACCCACACATCTTTCATGTTCTAGCCTTTTCACCTACTTCTATGAAGGCTAAATAGAGCAAATAACTACGGAGAAGAATGTCTAACGAGTTTTCACAAATTAAAAGAGATACCAAGCAAGAGAACAACAAATCATTTTCTTACATTTTTTTCAATATAATTTTGATCGTTTTGCACCGTTATCATTACTTCTGCCTCTTGGATAAACACAAGGCTTCACCTTTATATCATCTGCAAAGTCACATGGCTTGTCTTCATCAGTCCTTCCAATTCCCACGCTATGACTCAAGCCACTAATCCAAACTCAACGCCATTGCCATGACTCTAAGTGTAGCAGCCCTTATGAGCTCCTTGAAATCATCGCTTGCATTGGATCTGTGGCTCGCTGAAGCTCTTGGGAAGGGTGCAAAACTGACCAGGGAATCACATGGAGTATGGAAGGAACTCTTTGGTTAGTGCGAATGAGAGTAGCCACTGGGAGTGGCAACTGATGAAGGAGAGGAAGAGAAAAGAATTCAAACCTCAAGGGTTAGGGTGTGAGAATGACGGCGCAGTGGAGAGGGAGAGGGCCCGAACAAGGGTTTCAATTAGATGACTAGCATTAGAAATAAATCAAATAATATTTAATTTTTAATAGAAATAATATTGTATTATATATTATATATTTATATTTATTTAATATTTAATTAAAAATAATATTTAATTTTAAATAGGCCGGCCTACCAGGCCTAAAAGGCTTTTTCGTGAGTCTAAGCCTGACCTATTTAATTAAAGAGGCTTTTAGAAAAGTCTAGACCTGGCCTTTTTAATAAACAGGCCAGGCCTTAAGTAGGTCAGGTCATAGGCCCCTATCGGACGGCCTGACCTATTCCCACCCCTAACCGCAACACTTTCATTTTCAGCCCGCTGGAAGGGTCTCCTAGCAAAGGTTTTTAAATTTGGGTGTTGATAACGAGTGAGGACATTAACAAAAGATTTAAAATAAGATAATTATTTTTTTGAAAAGTTAAGGATACCTCTTCTCAATATATTGAATACATATCTTTTCATAAAAACTTATTTTTTTAGAATTCTTAGACAATGCCCTTAAGATACTGGCTAGCTTTCCCCTTTAAATTTTAACTGGGTCTCTAGCAAATTCTAATATTCTAATCTATAATCTTGGGAAACAAAAATATTAAAAAAAAATCTCATTTTTGGGTAATTAAATTTGATTTAATTATTTATTTATATTATATTACAAATAATCTATATCTGTGTCAATATTTAAAACTACCTTCTGTCAACAAAAATATTTAAAATTACCTTGAAATGTAATTAGTACTATTAATTACTATTAATAATAGAATCTTACCAACGAGTGTCCTGAAAAATCTTATTTAAAAAATTTAAATAAGGTAATTATTCACTGATATTGTTTAACACGAATTAGCGAGTTCACTATATGGCATTGTTCTGAAGATGAGTCACTCTATTAGCTTTTAATTATAAGATTAAAAATACGTTTATCATTTGCATTAACAAAAAGTTGTAGACAAATGTCAGTGTTTAAATACGTTAATTATAAGTCTTTCTAAATGAAATGTAAAACCTGCACTAGATATATGTATTCATTAAGGTTTCGTCTTCGGTGCACCACCCTCCTGAGTGGAGCAGTGGTGCACCAGCCAGTTGTCTTGTTTTCAGCCAATCAAAATGCCAAGAAAACAAGTACATGTCAGCTTGAATATTCAAAGCTTCCTGTAGTCAAAGTATATGTGAACAGTATATTACAATGGAAAACATGTATTTAAGATGTATTTGTGGTCCGTATTCTTACTAAAAATATTGTAAAATAATATTATATTAAATAATGTTTGTTTAATAATTTAATTTCGTTTATTTATTTATTGCTCCGATGGATCGCTCCGATGAAGGGAACTCAAATGAAGGGAAGAGGAGGATTTGGTTTCAACGTAGGGAAGGAAGAAGAGACACCAGGTTTTGGGAGATACAGTCCACGTAGAACCGAGGGGATGGCGGCTCGCGCTGTGGATGGTCGGCACGAACACGCACAGAGGCTGGGACGAAGGGGCTCATGGCGGACAGGGATAATGGCGCGACTGCGGTGGGTCGGAGGGGCGTGGTTCGTACAACGGCTGGGCGGCTTCGGGCGGAGCTGTTTCAGTGGGGGTCGGTGGGCTGAGACGTGATTGCGGTGACGGAACCACCACCCCACCCTCACCGTCCCGACCGCCATACCAACTACCACCACTGCCACCATTATCAGATCTCGAAAAGCTCAGATTGGGATTGGGAGGGAGAGAAGGCAGATCTAAGACCAATTTGATGAGAGAAGAAGGTGATGGGTGGTTGAAGAAGAAGGCGAATGTGGGGCTGGGCGAAGCGGCGGCGCTCGTGGCGGAGCATGGCAGAGGAGCAAGGATCTTTTATATTATATTTTCTCTTTTGTTGTTGTTTGATTTTTTCTTTGGTGGAATGATGGTGGAAAATGCTTCTGGTTTATGTTGTCTAATATAGCAAAGTTGCAAGCTTGATTAAAAAAAAAATGGATGAGGGTTTAGGTAGATGAAGATGATTTTTGGGTGTTAATCTGGTTTATGTTGGTAAAAGAAAAACAGAGGGGGATTTCAGTGTATAAAAAAAAAAAACGTAGCTCTGGGAAGAAGATGAGCTACAGGAAAGAAGGTATTTGATATTAAATAATAAATGTATTCACATTTGAGAAAACAAAAATCTGTGTATTTGATTAATAATTTATACAAACTGACTGTATTGTATTAAAAAGAACTTTGAATAATGTATAAATGTTTGAAAAGTCAAAAGGTTTACATGGCTTAATGATTGGTCATGTAAGTGTCATGTGGGTGGTGCACCACTGCACTATTATGTGGGTGGTGCACCATAGACTTAACCATTCATTAAATTAAAAATGCATAATCATAAATATTAAATTTAAAATAACTTATGCATTGTGCAAATAAGATAACTAGTACTAATTTACTTTAGCAACCCTTATAAATTTAGATTTCAAAATATAAGTAGGGATTAGTCAATATATTTAAAATATTTTAAAATCTCTCACCTCCATATCACTTCATATTGGAGGGGAGTTAAAATTAAGTTAGGATATACTCTCCTCAAAAAATTCAACCAAACAATAGAAAAAAATATAAAAACATCCCCCTCAAGTTCTCCACCCAAACACTATGAAATCGTAATCCTAAAACAAGTACAGTTATACTGAGCCACTACAATAAAGGTTATAATAACTTTAGCTAAAATACCGGTAGCACAAGTATGTTTATTTAATTGATTTGGGTGAATATGTAGAACGCTATTAAATGTTCATTGATTCTGGGCAATCTAGTGAAAACTTATGTTTAAGAAAAATCATTGATGGCTGCATCATGCAACAACAGGCTTCAGCTTACTGATGGATGCAACAACGGGCTTCAACTTCTCTTTGCTCTTAGTGATAGCCAAGAACATAACTCGATATAGAATAATCATTCCAAACATGATAGCAAGATCAACCCACTTAGAATGACCCATTTCTACTTGCCATGTCTGAGTCAATATTTCCCTACCACTAACATTGATTTTGGCACCACCAGCTCCATCTTCACCCATAACAAATGTTAAGCCATCAAATTCATTCTTGAAGGATCCTTGGAAAGCATATGTGAGGAATGAAACATGGTACAAAGGGTATTTCCAAAATGGTTTGGGAAGATCATTTGGCAATCTATAGAATCCACCTGTTAAAATACTGAGTCCTTCAACTCCACCAGCAATGATAATGCCCATCACAAAATTGGGAAACATGCTCCCCACAACCATCATAAGGCTCTCAACCCACATCACAATGGCAAATAGAACAGAAGTGAAGTATAAGAAGTGTTCTAGACCTTTGTGCAGTCCAGAAAGGTAATAAATTATTCCTCCAGGAATCAAAGATATCATGAGCATATATGGAACAGCAGAGAATATGTTGCCAATGAGGAAAGCAGTAATACCATAGTGCCCATTCAATCTCTCTCGTTCAAATACCTGTCACAATAAAACTAATTAATGTTTTCGGTTAAAAGCCGAGTCATAAAGTGATCAAAGATGATTGAGGCATGGGACAAAAGTGTTGAGAGGTATAAGATGTAAGGTTCGAATCTCGTCTCTACTAACATAATAATCTAACAACATGTTTGCCTATAAAAAAAAAAAAAAAAAAAAAAAAAACTGGCAAGTCATCTGTATACAAAATTCTAATTACCAAACCATAATATAAGTAGGAGTTGTTTCTACTTTATTTTCCTTTTATGGATCAAAGAAATTCTATCTTGAAAACCAAAATAGGAACAACATGCATCATTCTTTTTTTTTTAATATATTCTTTTGTTTTTTAATATATTTTTTAAATGTGTATATACAAAATAAATAAAAAGTAATAGAGAGTTAAAGACAAATACATATGATATTATAATACAATATTCAAAACTGTATGTTGAAATAACATGGCTCATTTGACTGGTTTTGATTTAATAATTTTCGTTAATTATTTATATATATATATATATATATATTCATTTTTTAAAATTTATATATTTTAAAGTAAATGTATTGTCCGAACCTTTCAGTGTATGACACTTAAAACGATATCCCATTAACATTTGTATATAATTGATTATATACATTCATTCTAGTATAATATACGAGTATCTAATGATATTCACGTCACATATTGTCTCTGGGTGTCAATTAATGCAGTGATAGCTGTTAAAATAACATTTTGTTATAAAATGCAGCAGTTTTACCTTCATTTCCTCTATTAATGGAGAGAATCCACCCACAAGCGTCATGAAAGTCAGAACTGACATAAAGAATGTAAGCAGCGATCCTCTACCCTGAAGCATGCATGAGGATATTGTGTTATACCTTCCAACTGTATATATACATTAAAAGCCATATATAATTTTTACCAATTTATACAAATATGTAATGAGAGGAGTGTCTTAATCGTAAGAATTAAGAATAGTGAGTTTCCATTATTAATTCTTATATAAATGTGGTACGTGCATTTAGGTGATCACATGACCTATAAATGGAAGGATATGTTATTATTATTATAAAATCCATGTATTAATATTATTTAAATTTTAATTATTATTTTTATGTTAAATCATATTTATGCATAATATAATATGCATTTCAAATTTATGCATCATACCTTTAAATGATATAATTTTTATATATAATATGCATTTCATATTTGGTGAAGGCTATGGTGCACCACCCACCAAAATCATTTGGGCTATTGGCTTTTCAACCTAATTTTGGGTGATAATAATTAATGACATATGCCAAATTAAAGAGTGGTGATTGGTCCATATGGGTGGTGCACCACTTTACCGCTTTGGTGAGTGGTACACCATAACCTTCACCTTCATATTTATGCATTGCATATTTTACCTGAATAGATCCTTTAGTTGAGCCAATGTGGTAGAAGATAGAGCCCATGCTTATAGCTATTGCTATAAAGACAGCAAAACGTAACCAGTAATTGCTGATGTCGCGAAACATTTGCAGCGAAGATCTTTTTATAAGAACGAGGCACTGAGTGAGGAATGCAGCGTGAATTCTCTTCTTCCCTATTGCACCACAATCCTAAACTCACATGCAAAATAGTTTTTATACATCACAGGTCATTGGGTTTGGAAACTTATTCTTTGTGATGTTGTGTAGTATCTTAATGGAAGGAATGTATGTAACTAAAATGAAACTTACAATTTCAGTTATTTTTGCCACTTCATTGTGAACTTGATTTCTAATTTCAGATGCTTTATAAGACTTTACAAGGATATCGATTGCTTCTTCTGTACTTACTCCCTTACCAAAGCCTTCTTCAACATCCTGAAAACAAAAAAATTGAATATCAATCTAGTTTCAAATTGAAGTACATAATACCACTAATGTGTCCCAGGATTCCATATAAATAATATGCAAGGTATTAAATTGTGGTCATACTTGCAATTGTGGTCACGTTGCGTTTTTCATTATGGCTGACAATTGTGGAAAAATACGATCGTAATGGTGATCGCATGCAGTTTCAGAGATTATCAAAACCACAACGTCACGGCCTCAATTACAGTTACGGACCCATATTTAAAAGTTATTAAAACCATGATAATATCAACCAAACACAGAAAGTTTGCATATATACCTGATCAAAATCTTTGTTTATGATCCGTAAGTAATGATCAGAAGGATTGTGGAGAGTTGGGCAAGGAAAACCATTTGAAGCAAAAAACTGCACTGAATAAAAAATATCACTTATCTGGAAAACTTCACATCAATATTTGCTTCTTTAATTAAGTACTAGGATTTTAGTTCCTAATTAACCTGATTAGCAGCACAAGCTGGACCAAAATATACTGTTTCACCAGAAGATAGAAGACAAAGGTCATGGAAGAGTTCAAAAACTTCACTACTTGGTTGATGGATGGATGCAACAATAGTCCTTTGAATGCCATCCCTTATATTTAGACGTGCAATTCCTTTCATAACATAATAGGAAGCTGCACTATCAAGTCCACTAGTTGGTTCATCGAGGAAGAGAAGTCTTGGGCGTGTTAGAATCTCAATGCAAATGCTAAGTCTCCTTTTTTGTCCTCCACTGAGGCCTTTAGAAACCCACCCTCCAACCCTTGTGTTAATTGCATCTTGCAGACCCATTTCTCTGAGTGTGATATCTGCTCTTTCCTTCTTCTCTGCTATGGACATGGAATCTGGAAATTGGAGCTGAGCTGAGTAGTATAAAGTTTCCCCAGCTGTTAAAGTTGACAGCATAGCATCATCTTGTGTTACATAGCCCTAATTTCACATGGTAGGTATGGGAGAGAGGTTAACAAAATTCCTTTCTAAAACGTTGTTTTTCTCTACTGCTACTTTTATTTTAGGACATAGCTTTTGGAAATTTTTTCTTACAGATGTTCCATAAGCCAGAGCTTGTTTGTGGCCATTGACTAGAATCATTCCTGTTTGCTTCATGTTTGAGCTCAATCTTCCTGCAACAATAATTGTGGGAATTATATGATAGTTGTTATATACTAAAGTATTTTAGCATCAAGAGAAAATGTAATAGATGATATACTGGCAAGTAATTAAACTTTGAATACAAATAATACTTAATTTCTTTTTCTCTAATGTGTAAACTACTAAACTGTTTCTAGAGTAATTTCGTTAATGTTCAAACATCACTAAAAGTGGTGTTTTAACTAGAAATTCCCATTCAGAGTTTATAAATTCTTTGAAAACCTATATCATGCTTGTCCATCTAATAATACATAAAGGAAATCGCTCAATAGTCTCATGCTATTAGACTCATACATATATAGTCACATGCATGTGCCATAGAAACATCCCAAGTACTAATCACCTGCTAAAGCATCAAGAAGTGTGGATTTGCCACAGCCTGAAGGACCCATTATAGCCAAAAGCCTCCCTGGCTGGGCATAACCTGTAAGACCCTGCAGAATAAGTTTTCCATTTGGAACACTGACCTCCAAATTATCCCATGTCACAGTGATACCGTCCATGGCATTTAGACTAATTAATTTGGGTACATCCAGATCAATCAGCAGGTGCTTGGTTTTAAACAAATTTCTGAATTCTTGTTTGGCTGCAACAGTAGTTTATACCTAAAACTGAAAAGAAGCAGGGCAACAAAAGTTAGCCGCTGAATTTGGTAAAATTCACAGTTAATGCTTTGATATACTGAGAATGGCCTTTATCTCTCCATTTCAAAGTCTGTCGCGTCTAGATTAGGTACATTATGTATCTACCCATATGAACTTAGGTACGCTTTACTTCATAACTACATTTACTTCATAACTACATTCTGAAACTGTTCTAACCTTTGCCAACAGTGACAGATGTTTTAGGGAGCCCACTGCACATTAGCCAAAATAATGCAGTTAAAATTTATAATTAATGATTCCCTTGCTTAGTCTATGGGACCTTATAATGCACTTTGTCACTTTTCCATTCCCTTCTCCCCCTTTCCTTATCCCATATAAGCTCTGCTATGAGCCTTCTTTGGGGCCAAAAAAATAATATAGAATTAGTGCACGAAGGAGGAGAAACATAGTTGTAATCAACAGTAATAGTCTTGGTGTTGAATTGAAAATAATACTCATTTTAACATTATTTGATTATTTGAATATTTTTAAATCAATAGTAATAAAATATTCCACAAGATAAAATACATTATAGTTTGTGAACTTTACAAATTATTTCAAAATTGTCATACATAAATTTTTGAGGGGTCGTGTGGTTCTCCCCCGCCCTTCCTCCTCTACAATATGGTGGCTTCTCTATCATCCTCTGTATACAAGATGGTGTAGAGCCGTTGAAGAGGATAGCCATTGGCCAGCCATGGTGCCTTCTCTATATTCTCCCATGGTGACTTCTCTCCTTGCAAAATAAATCCGCCTCTGTTTGCAAAGTATCAGGGCTTTGGCTTTATCCAGGCAACTTAGGCTGCTGCCTAAAGTCAACAAAAAAAAAAATTATTAGCAAGTCTAAAAGTCTTGTTCTTGTTAGTTTAGATGATAAGTTTTATTGGGATAGTTTTTTTGTTGAGTTTTTTTAATCTATTTTAAAATAAATTAATTGTGAACGTAATAATTATTATCAATTCTCATAGATTGTTGTTGTATCAAAAGATTGGAATTTTTTTTTTTTCCTTCCAAAGGCCTCGATTGCATACATAATATTATTGAAGTATCTCTTGTATAAGTTGTATTGCACAAGTATAAATAAATTATAAAAAATATTTAAAATTATAAATAATATATAGATAATTCATAATGCGATGGTTTTTTTTTAATATTGATAAACTCTATATCCCTCTGTTTCGTATATTGCCTTTTTACTATTATTTTTTAATATCACTTGACCTTAATTTAAGTTGCTAACAACCAAATGGAGATTAAAATAGACACCAGGATAAAAGTTGACATAGCATTTTTATATATAATGGTTTACATCTATGTTTTTCAACGTATGAAAATATCTTCTATGGTTTTCAAGCTTTGTATGGAAAGTAGTGAACATGAACATTTTCTAAGGCCATAGTTGTTAAGAAGACACCGAGACAGTTGACTCGGGCAGGGGTGTCTGCTAGGATGAATCAATGGTGGGAAAGCATTCCATTCCTCACTAGGGATTACAAGGATCCTTTATTGCAGCATTTACACACTTAACTGTCTTCATTATTTGCCATTGCTGTACTTAATGCTTGAGATGTCAAGAGTTCTCCACTCTTCTCTTCCTCATTTAAAAATACATTAGTCTTTCTCTGTTTTCAATCGTCATATTTCAATAATTATTGGAAAATGAAAGGGCGAGGCAGTGATTGAGGATCTAGAACTTCACATTGCACCCTCTCTTTAAATTTTTGGGTTTTGAATCTATGGCATGATTTTAGGAGTGTAAGGATTTGCATCAGAGAGTAAAAGATGGCTTGTCGAAGAGACCTACCATTGTAAGTTCTTTTTATTACTTTGAAGTTTGAATTATTCTAAAAAAAATCCTGCAACGCTAGAAGAATCGGCTTCCTTAAGTTATTCTTTATACATGAATCTGTTTTACCTAAATTACTATGATGCTTTAATGACTCTAAATATCATGACAATAGCTTTAATGTTTTATACATGGTAGGTGGATATAGAGCAGATCGCAAGAGCATTGCATGAGGATATGACTAAGCACGTGAGTATTATGGAACCTTGTGTTTCAATTGCTTCATCCATGTTTTATTTCATTGATTTGCTCAGAGTTTGTTGACTTGTAGTTCTTATGTTATGTCTGATAAAACCAATCTTTTGATAGAGTAAATATTAACATATACAAGAAAAAAGGGGAAAGGATAAAGAAGCAAGGAGTCATGAAAGAAGGAAATCCATATGAATTTGCATTCGAATTGTATTTTCCTTAAGCTGGATTTGCAATGAAACAAGGAGACACAAACAATGTAATAATGTGATATATAATATATAGGACTATAGGTAACTTTTTCTTTTGTGGATCAATATACTACATGTTTGAACTCATTTTGAATAAAGGAACCTAACCCTGAAAATTGTTGACTTTAGATGGATTGGAGTAATTTTATTAATAAGCATTGCAATATATGGGCAAATAGTGCAAATGTGTTTAATGACTGTGATCCCGGTAATCATATTGATTTTTTCAAGTTGATTTTAAGTTTGGGATATTTGAAAATACAGTCAAGAAACACTATGTCTCCTCAAGCTTGATCCAAAATACTTTTTGAAGGCCTATGTAGCTTGGTCTCTTTTTGGCTCTGTTTTTTTTTGGTTTAGCTTTTGCTGGTTTTTTCTGCTCTATGTGCAACTTTTTTTATCTTTGTATTGTGACTAACTCTTAGCATTTCTTATGCTTCGGTTAGTCTTTTTCAATGAAATTAGCATATAAAAAAAAAAACATTGTACTAATGGGAATGCTCCATATATGAAGAAATGACTTACCTTTTATGATTGGTATGTATAGTTAACATAATCCCTCCGGTCCATATTATAAGCAAAAAATTAATGCAACACACATATTAAGGTGGTTAGTTAATCTCATTTAATTTGGTTAAAAAATTAGATTTTTACCTAAATTACCCTTTATGATAATGAGAAGTTGCTTGTGTTGTTGGGAATAGAAGGGATCATTGGAAAACAAAATTTGTATTAAATGAAGGGTATTTTAGGAATAATGTCATTAAATGGGTCATTGGAAAATAAAATTTGCTTATATATTGGACCAAAAGATTTGGGATTTTTCTGCTTATAATACGGACTGAAGAGAGTATGTGATATGTCATTCCTATTTGATTCACAACCCTTACTCATTGCTCTTCTGCTGGAATGGATTTTATAAGTATCATCTGCTACATGGATCAAAGGTGTGAAACATGCATATCTTAAGAAAACAGTGCACTGTTATCATATTCCTGTATGAGCAGTTTATGTTTTTTATAGGTGAATTTCACGACCTTTATTTCATGCATGCTGAAGTTATATTTCCAATAGGTGTCTTACATTTTCAAATCAATTAAGTCATACTTATTTTGAGATTATCATTTGTTTGCAGATATGCAGCTATATGAAGTATTTATCAGAAAATGTTAACATTTTGATGAAAATGCATAACAGTTATAATTCATAGTCTACAAGTATTGCACCAACCAAAAAGATCTCACTATACTTCATTTTTTGTTGCATGTGATCAACTATGTAGCTGCTGCACTTCTTTCTTTTTTGATTCCTTTAATCCAAATGTTAAAACTATTGTATGGTCATGGTGTTTAAAAACTGAGTGGTGATACGAAAACATAGTCAACATGGTCCTACTTGATCTACATTAGCTCTTATGGACACACCAATCCATTGAAGCATACTTTTCTCAAAATAAACAATAAATAAATTCTGGAAAGAAAAAAAAGAAAAAAAGAAATACCAACATCAAAGCATATCTGTAGTATCAAACAATGACAAATAACCATGATCAAGCAAATCTATTGAATCTATTACTCTGATTCTTTTCAAATATGATTAACTATTTTATATTTCATTCACAATTTATAGGTTAATTTATTGTGTGAATATATTTTATTAAAAAAAAGTACTAAAAAAGCTATTTGAGAATCTTTCTTTTTAAAAAATTTTCAAAAAAGGAATGACCAGATAAAATGTTATAAAATTAACTACTGTTATACAAAATAGAAAAAATATGTTTCATACAAAACTTTATATAATTTCTTTAAATATTTTCTTTAAGCTTAAAATAAAAAAAAAAAAATTTAATCAAAGGATCCTCCCAACAAGTAAGTGTGAGACTAATTTTGCGAGATACTTTCAGATGCTTAAGCAGGTACCTCTTCCAATTATGTTTTCAGACAACCATATATGCGAACACAAAAAATATGTAGGAGTGGTTTATAAAAGTAAAGACTTATTTAGTTTGAATGATATTTTGTTATTTGGTTATGTAATAATTTAAGCAGTAGACTTAAATTTTTTTTTTTTTTTTTTTTTTTTGTATTGTGCTTGCAACATACTATGCCGACTATAATTAACTTTGGCTTTATAAATTACTATCTCCTCATATATCATATCCATACTTACAATATTTAAAATTTCAATTTAAATTTCAATCTCAATTGATATATTATCATATCTATACTTATATTATTTAAAATTTTAATTTCAATTTCTATTGATTTACATATTTGATAACCCGTACGTTACGGGTCCCTCTACTAGTTTGGAAAGTGTGTGCTTATGTATCTTATCTATTGTCTGAAACAGTCAAGTAACATTCACATAGGATTACAGCAGTGTACTGAGTAGGGATGTAAATTTTACCCGTACCCGCGGATGTCCGTGGATAATATCCGCAATGGGTAGGAAATGGATACCTTAATGGGTATCCATGGATAAATTAAATTGATATTTTCTCTACCCGCTTATTAATGGGGCGGTAACGGATATTGTAGTATCCATACCTGCGAGTATCTGCTAAGGTGAAACTACTAAAATACATTTACATATATACATCAAATGCCCTAATTTTTTCACTATCCTTATTTTATTTCGGAAATATATGGCAGTCGCAGCTCCCAAACCTTATCATACCCAAGCCCTATGGATCATTGTTACGTATTATTGCTTTTGCTCAACTATTGTGTTACGGGTTAATGCATATGGATTATAGCTTCTGGATTAATGCTTGTGGATTAATGCTTATGTGTGAATGATGTTAAGATAGGGGTGTTTGAATAAAAAACTTAGTCTAATATTCAATAATTTGTAAGTTGTTAATATCCATGGATACCCGCAAATATTTATAAATATGTTTAAAACCCACAAGATGGATATCCACAAGGATATGGGGCGAGAACGGGTATGAAATTCACCCGATGGGGCGGGTAGTGGGGGGCTACTACCCGTACCTACCCCGCCCCATTTACATCCCTAGTATTGAGTGTACTCTCAGTCTTTAAGAGTTTGAAGAGGTTACTCAATTACAAAGAAAAAGAAATTATATACCTTGTTGACACTAGGAACCATTTCCTGCAGAAGCCCCTATTCTTTCGGGTATTCTTTCTCAGCGCAACCGTTATCAAATGATGACATGAATAATCCAGAAAAATTAGCTAATCAAATGTGAGATTTAAGGACCTTACTAATGAAGGGGTCTTCGGAAAATATCCTAATAAGTCTTGGGAGGAGAGTAAGTCAGGTAACATCATTAGAATTCATATTCTCTTTAATGGCTGACTTATGTGAATTCCTAATAAGAGTAAGCTTGAAACCACATAAGTTCCTAATGTGTGCTCATGGCAGCTAATAGGAGTAAGCTTAAAAAATAGCAGCAAACCATTTAAACATGGTTGATTCCACATCAACTGAAAATTGTACTGTACATATCATCGGTAGAAACAAATATACTATGATATATATGAAGATTACACAGCACCTTTGATTTGGATGAGCACAGAATTTTTTCACTTCAACAGAGAGCATATATATATATATATATATATATATATAGTTAGAAAGAAAGACAAACCAGATTTATTCCCAAATTCACAGAGAAGGAAAATACAAACTGAGATTGAATCTCCTAAAGAATGATACAGGCAAAACTACTATTTTGGTCCCTTTTAAGTTAATTGTTTTGTTTAATTTGATCCCTAACTTTTTCTTTTTTTGTAACCGATAAGTTTCATATGTTTACAAACGATGGCCTAAACGTTAGTATCCATCCAATACTGTTACTACAGTCTTACGTGGCCGTTAAGTATCCTGGCTGGCAATGATGTTGTGGCTAACGTGGTTCTAAGGGCATCTCTAATGCTATAGCCTTTAACAACGACATTTGAGTTCTTAAGTGGCCGACCCATGCCACGTAAACTTTAAGAACTATGATAATATTTTCCTCCAATGATATAATAAAGCAAGAACAAAAAATGGGCCCCACCTTAACGATTTTTTTTCTCACTTCTAGAACCCTCTCGGTAATCTCCATGCTCACTCTTTAATATAATATTTTTACAATTCATCATCCAAATTTTAAATTTTTGGAATTCAAATAAAAAAAAAATAGATTGATATACACTACAAAAAAAAACCTGTTTAGCGACCAAATAAGTCGGTCGCTAAACATGCCAATTCGGTCGCTATCCTGTTTATCGACCGAATCAAGGGGGTAGCAAAAACCCTGGTCGCTAAATGATTAGCGACCGAATTTGTACTTCGGTCGCAAAATGGCGACCGATATTTCGGTCACTAAATTATATATTTCGGTCGCCGTATAGTTGGTCGTATGTTTTGATAACCGAATTTGGTCACTAGTATTCGGTCGCTATTCATGAAAATAAATTATTATTTTTTAATTTTCTTACAACTTAATCCTACCGATCGAATTTTTTTTTTTTCAAAAAATACCACCATTGATTTTTAATTTCTGATATAAGCAAAGTACGTCAATATTTTTTTTTGGATAAATAGAAAACATAAATATCAAGTAGCCACAATCCAAAACACCAAACTCAATATGACCAAGAAAACACATACATTAATTAAAGCAAGTTTAGTAATTGTTTATCAAAACAAAACAATTTTTTTTTAATAATGTACTAATTAACAATCAAAACATAAAAACACACCACAATCAATAAGTACTAATCAGAACTCATCAATCTTCCAAAGGGATGAACATGTAGAAGCGAGAACCCCCAAGGTACTTAAACTTTGCCAATGCACCAGTGGACATCAAATACAACTCCCTGATACCCCTTGTGTCCGTTGCAAAATATGGGCGACCCTCATGGATTACTATATTCCCATTGAACAGATTTCCGCATTTGTCTTCAATAGTCACAACACGTGGTATTCCTTGTCCCAAACGACGGTAGAATGACCACGGAATAGAAATCAAATCCTGCAAATACACACGAACAATTTAGTAATGATCAGTTTATGCCTTAATCATCTTTTTTTTTTCGATCGTTATTTTTCACTTGGTGAGATACTGTACCTGGTCTAAATGGATGGTTGTCTCAAAACATTTAGTCGGATCCATTTTATGATAAAACGGTAAGGAAAACAAACAAACACGATTAGGAAAGATGGAAAGATCCATGTAGCAGACTAACATGCAACTTCACATGCAACTTCAAGGCAAGAAAACTAATACCTTTAATCAATTCACACACACATGCATTTCGTGTATTTAATTTAATGTCGGGACTTGTTTTTTACAGATTAGCAGACATAATAGTTTTCAGGAAAACAGATGCTTTTACATGATTTTGAAGGATGGTCATAGAGAGGAATTTTCCTACCGGAAGTGCCTCGATAACCTATTATGGAGAAGTATACAAACATCGCTAAATCGTTCATCAACAAGTATTTCATTACAAGTGACACACTCCAACTCTATTGCCTAGTGAAACAAATGAGTAGAAAACCAGAGCTGCTTTCATAATATAATGTCGGGACTTGTTTTTACAGATTAGCAGAAATAACAGTTTTCAGGAAAACAGATGCTTTTACGTGGTTTTGAAGGATGGTCATAGAGAGGACTTTTCCTACCCGAAGTGCCTCGATAACCTATTAATGGAGAAGTATCCAAGCATCGCTAAATCGTTCATCAACAAGTATTTCATTACAAGTGACACACTCCAACTCCATTGCCTAGTGAAACAAATGAGTAGAAAACCAGAGCTGCTTTCATAATATTGTGTACAGAGCTGCTTTCTAATGTGAATGAAGATAGCAAACTTGTGCATAATGCATAAATTGTATAATAGATACGGGCCTACCCAGACATGCACCAATGGTTATAACTTACAATTATAAATCCAATAGCCACAAATATCAAATTGAAGTAGGCTTACTTCCCTGTGAGCACTATAATTAACATAATAACAATAGTCGTATTCATCTTTATACATATAAAAGTAGGTTGTCTAAGATTGCCCTTCAGATAATTTGGTAACGATCTGAGTTGTCTTACGATTATCCAAAGAGCTATTGCTTAAGTGCAAATATCTCTTCGATCATCTCTCGTTTAGTTGATTGAAAGTTTATTTTAAGAAAATACATGGTCATTGGATTTCAAATATGGAGTTGACTAGATGATGTGAATCATTTGAAATATTCAAGCCTAAAAAAAGTATAAATTTCAAGATGTTATCTACCATGCCAATCATGAATAGCAATCATGGTATCCATGTTTTCACATGAGTCATATTCTTTTTTATTCATGTTTTAAAACTGACAAAACACCACAACATATATTTAGTTTAGTATGTGAAAGTCATACAATAACAATTAAAAGGTTATAGTGAAGTACATGAAATACTAAATTTGAAAAAGTGATAACAGTAGCTTGTAATATAAATGCATAGCAAAAGTTGAATATGTAGAGTTTACTTGCGGAACCGTCTCCAAAACTGTATGAATCTCATTCTAATGATTTTGACCATACATGATTTTGGGCATACCTCAAGAATGAAGTCCAATAGTTTATTCTACCATGTCAACCTTTTTTTTTTGGCTAATAATAATCACTGAGATATTGGCTTTATAATTATTCCAATTAAAAGTAATTATCCAAAAAAAATTAACAAACCAATAAACAAATTGAAACTTCCAATTAAATTCTCTCAATCTTGATTTCCTTGAGCTTGGAAGAGGATATTTCTGCAACTACTATTTCAACTCTCTTCGTCAAAATACTTTTTAGCAATCACAACCTTCCATTAAGAGCAATCATGCTGACAATCCAATGTCACAACAGGCTTTTAGTTGTATATAATGGTATTATGTTAATTGAAATTAAGCCGACTATGAAATTTTTTTTTTGAAATTAAGCCTTTTCCTAGATTCTAGATATTGGTTTAAGGTTATAGAACTTGAGTAATATAATTTTGTGCACCCTGTGTACAATTTTCTCCACAAAGATATGCTCACCCAAAACACTGAGACATGCTCAATCAGTTTCCCCATCTCCTTCTAGCAATAAAAAATTAATTGCATTTCAGTCATAGAAGACATGAAACCCATTCCCCCTAAACCACAAGCTCTCTTTACATTAATATATATTGTGCATAGTGTGATAATATGATCCTAAGTTTAAAAATATTCAATGGTTCCAAAAAAAAAAGGTTTAAAATATTCAAAGCATAAATATATCTCCATAACACTTGGCCAATATGGGTTGAACACGGCTCAACCATGTAGACAAATTCAAGATGAAAGTTCATACTCCATGTATAGTGACTGAATTGCTTGTCAACCCCATTTTGAGTGTTTTCATGATGAGGGATTTTTCCTAAAAATCGCTAAAAAAATAATCCCCATGATTATCTGCCAATGTAGATAACTACCTAATACCTAATGTTTATTCTTGAATTTTGTGTGTGGATGGAGGGGGCTTCACATACGAAAATGAGAAGATTTATGCATTCAAAATCAATGGGCAGAACAGAAGAGTCCGTTGATCAATCTATTGTACAGCTAGCATTTGCTGCAACTTCTCACTGTTAACCATTCTTTGCATATTAAATGACAATGCAGGCTCGTTATTAGACACGGGAGTGACAAATAGCATTAGTACTAATTATCAATGCTAATGAATAAAGCAACCACTTTTTTATGGTACATGGTCCAAGAGACCATAAATCCAAAACTCCAAACTCTCCAATTATGTGATGCATCATTTCTGAAGAACCAAAAACAGGCAGAGACGGAGAAATTTAAATTATCAGTAAGTGAATTACATATTTTCCAAAATAAGATTTTATGATGAACCAAAACAAAAACAGGTAGAGACATAGAAAGAGGAATTAACATATAGAAATATTTCCAAAATGAAAACCGAATTCATTATTCGCAATCAAAATGACAACTAAATATATTGATTATACCCAAGCATCTTGCAGCCATAAGCTCCCAAGGCAATCAAGCATTTGCTTATGAACGCAAAACAGTTTCACTAATCTAAGCATTTGCTTTACAATGATGATAGCAAATAGATGAATATTAACGAATAGAGGCATTTCCAATTGATCAAGAACAAACACAGATTAATCTCTCAATCTCCAAATATAACTTAGGAACTTACAAAAGAAAAATGCCCAGAAAAAAAATTTTGCAAAGTAGGAGGAGGATGACAAGAGAGAGAAAGAGAGGCGAGGAGAGGAAAACATACCAGAGGAGGAGGAGGAGGACGGCGGCGCTGTTGTGGTGGTGCCGGTGGCGCCGTGCGGAGGAGTGAACTGAGAGAGAGAAATGGTTAGAAAGAGAGAGAGATAGAAAGAGAGGAGAGCTTGAGAGCTTACCGTGATGGTGGTGGTCGGAGGAGGGGGAGCGGCACTGCTCTGGTGGCTGGAGGAGAAAGAGAGAGATAGAGTGAGAGAGAGGAAGAGAATCGCGAAAATGAAGAAGAAAAGGCATTTGAGTTTTTAGGGATTTCAGTTTTTAGCGACTGAATTAATCGGTCGCTATTTCGGTCGCCATGGTTAAATTTTAAAACCGGTCGCAAAATCGGTCGCTAAATGATACTATTTGGAATTTTATCCATCTAAACTTAGCGACTGAACTGAATTCGGTTGCTAAATGGCGCAATTTTAAATTTTTTTAGAACGCATTAGCGACCGAAATTTAATCGGTCACAATGTACTAAGAAATTGAACCGGCAGACTATAATCGGTCGCAACTTCAATCGCAATTTCGGACGCTAATAGGTCAACAAAAGTTGATTATATTTTTCTTCTTTTTTGCGACCGAACTAGCGACCAAAATTTATCTAATGTATGTTCGGTCGCCATTTCGGTCGCAGAGCAATAAATAACTATTGTTCTTGTAGATTCGAATATCGGTCGCAATTTCAGTCGCAAATGACAACTAATAAATTCGGTCGCTATTTTCGGTCACCATTTCGAGTATTTTTTGTAGTGATATTTATAGAATATTATCAATATGAAAAGAATCTTCGCTTGAGTCCAAGCTCCTTGGCAAATGACAGGAACGAAATTACTATTAATTGCACATATAGGGACAGATTTAAAAATATTTTTAGATACAAGGACCAAATAAAAAATGTGTGTCAAGTATAAGGACCAATTTATCGAGGATGAATTTGCTAATTTTTGCACATGTAGGGGCCAATTTCCGAACATTTTAGGTATATAAACCAAATTAAAAATCCATGTTACGTACCGAGACCAAAACTCTAATTAAATCTTTAATTTATTAACTAGTTTTGAGTAAGGGTTAGCATATGTCTAAAATATACATAGTTCATGAAACATGTTCCTTTATCTGTACACAGGGATTATAAAATGCAATTGCATTTACAGCTGTGTTATTGTGACACACAAATCGGACAACATACGCTACTGTAGCACACTGTAGCACTACTATAGCGCATCTTTTTTTTTTTAATACAAATTTTAACTTTTATTTTAAAAAAATGAAAAAATTAATTCTCAAAAAATACCCATTAACCAGATAATGAAATGAATTAACCAGATATTTACACATACTTAACCAAAAAACCCATTAACCAGATAATGAACTGAATTAACCAGATATTTGTACCTGATTAACCAGATATTTGCACATACTTAACCAAAAATTTTATTTCTCAAAAAAACCCATTAACCAGATAATGAACTGAATTAACCAGATATTTGTACCTGATTAACCAGATATTTGCACATACTTAACCAACAAACCCATTAACCAGATAATGAACTCAATTAACCAGATATTTGTACCTGATTAACCAGATATTTGCACACACTTAACCAAAAATTTTATTTCTCAAAGAAACCCATTAACCAGATAATGAACTGAATTAACTAGATATTTATACCTGATTAACCAGATATTTGCACATACTTAACCAAAAAACCCATTAACCAGCTAATGAACTGAATTAACAAGATATTTGTACCTGATTAACCAGATATTTGCACATACTTAATCGAAAAACCCATTAACCGGATAATGAACTGAATTAACCAGATATTTATACCTGATTAATCAGATATTTGCACATACTTAACCAAAAATTTTATTTCTCAAAAAAACTAAATATTTAAAAATATATATATATATTTAAAAAAAAATGCTACAGTGCCGCACAGTGCAGCATCACCGTCTGTTGTCCGCGTATCTTGTGGAAAAACTGTGTCAGAATATCATTTTTCTTGCATTTAACAAGTCCGAGTTACTATAGTGACACTACAATAACTTGAGCTAAACCCATAGCACTACCATATTCTTCTAAGATATGATGACCTGCCATTGTTCCTTGGCCTTAATGATGTAGAACACTATTTATTTAGCCACAGCAACAGGCCTCAGCTTCTCCTTGCCCTTTATGATGATCAAGAACATAATTCGATACAGAACAATCATTCCAAACATGATAGCAAGATCAACCCACTTGGAGTGACACATTTCCAAGTGCCATTTATTTGCCAGTATTTCTTTACCACTAATAATGGTTTTGGTACCTCCATCTTGGTCCATAGTTAATGTTAAGCCATCAAATTCATTCTTGAAAGAACCTTGGAAGGCATACTTGAGGAAGGAAACATAGTACAGAGGATATTTCCATAATGGTTTGGGAAGATCATTAGGAAGTCTATAGAATCCACCCACTAAAATCATGAGTCCTTCAATTCCAGCAGCAATGAACATACCCATTATGTAATTGGGGGAGATACTCCCAACAACTAACATAAGGCTCTCAACCCACATTACTATGGCAAATAGAATACAAGTCAAGTACACAAAGGGTTCTAGTCCTTTGTGCAGCCCACAAAGGTAATAAGCTATTCCTCCAGGAACCACAGATATCATTATCATGTATGGAACAGCAGATAGTATGTTGGCTATGAGAAAAGCAGTAACACCATAGTGCCCATTAAATCTCTCTCTTTCAAATACCTGACATGATGAAAGGAAACATTTTCACTTAGAAATAAAAGGCAATATTATACTTTTTAATAGTTATAGTTAACATGTTGCTGCACCAAGCACAAGGCTTACATAAATTGACATAACATATAGCACAAAAAAAAAAAAAAAACAGCAATTTTACCTTCATTTCCTCCAAAAGTGGAGAGAATCCCGCAACAAGGGTCATGAAAGTCAGAATTGACATAAAAAAAGTGAGAAGCGACCCTCTCCCCTGAAGCATGCATGAGGATATTGTATTACTCATATATAAACTTTGTTCATTAAAAGCTATATTATATATTGCTTTTGTATCTTACCTGAATAGATACATTACTTGAGTCAATGTGGTAGAAGATAAAGCCCATGCCTATAGATATCACAGTAAAGCCAACAAGGCGTAACCAGTAATTGCTTATGTCGCGAAACAGTTGCAGTGAAGATCTTCTTATAAGAACAAGGCACTGAGTAAGGAATGCTGCGTGGATCCTCTTCATCCCTATTGCACCAGAATCCTAAACTCATGCAAAAGTAAGTCTTTCATGTACTAGAAAATTAATTATTGTTTGTGATGTTGTAGTCTTAATGGGAGGAATGTAGCATCAAACTTACATTTTCACTTATTTTTGCCACTTCTTTTTCAACTTGGTTTCTCATCTGAGAAGATTCATATGAGTTTATAAGGATGTCAATTGCTTCTTCTGTAGTTACTCCTTTACTAAAGCCTTTTTCAGCATCCTGGATACAATAACATGAACATTTAACTACTATAATACCACTAGAGTCCCTGAGGCTAAAGACTAGCCAAATTCACAAAGTTTGCATACCTGTTCAAAATCTTTGTTTATGATCCTTAAGTAATGATCAGAAGGATTGTAGAGAGTTGGACAAGGAAAACCATTTGAAGCAAAAAACTGCATTGAATAAAAAGTATTATTGTATATCTAGTAAACTTCAAACAATTCTGTTATTTGAACATAAAAAATTGGACAACAATCGACAATTAGTTGATGATGTTCAAAATCATGGTTAATGACGTGTTGAGCTTGGTTAATGGGTACACCATGATAGGTAACTCATTAACCATCTATTGAGCTGCATTAACCAAGTTTTTAAACATCATTAACCAGGTTGCTGATTAACGAGTTATCCCATCTACTAGTACTTATTAACCAAGTTCAACACGTCATTAATCACGATTTTAAACATCATTAACCAATTATTGTTGAATGTCGATTCTTGTCCCATTTTTTTATGTCCGATCGAATAACATTTTTAAACTTCAAAAATCAAATCAATATTTGTTTCTTAATAAGGATTTCAGTTCCTCACCTGATTAGCATAAGAGGCCGGACCAAAATATACTGTTTCACCAGAAGACAAAAGACATAGGTCATGGAAAAGTTCAAAAACTTCACTACTAGGCTGATGGATGGATGCAACAATAGTCCTTTGAATGCCATCCCTTATATTTAGACTTGCAATTCTACTCATAACATAATAGGAAGCTGCACTATCAAGCCCACTAGTTGGTTCATCAAGGAAGAGAAGCCTTGGGCGTGTTAGAATCTCAATGCAAATGCTGAGTCTTCTCTTTTGTCCTCCACTGAGGCCTTTACAGCCCCACCCTCCAACCCTTGTGTTAATTGCATCTTGCAGACCCATTTCTCTGAGTGTGATGTCTGCTCTTTCCTTCTTCTCTGCTATGGACATAGAATCTGAAAATTGGAGTTGAGCCGAGTAGTATAAAGTTTCTCCAGCAGTTAAAGTTGACAGCATAGCATCATCTTGTGTTACATAGCCCTGGTTTCAAATGGTGCAGAAGAAAGGTTAATAAAACTCCTTTGTAAAAAATAATGGTTTTCTCCATAATGGTTTTCTCCACTAGTAAAGTGCTACTTTTTTTGTAGGACATGTAGCTTTTGGGAATTTTTTCTTACTGATGTTCCATAAGCCAGTGATTGTTTGTGGCCATTGATTAGAATCTTCCCCGTATGCTTTATGTTTGAGCTCAATCTTCCTGCAACGTTGTTTAAATCATATGATGGTAATTTTATAACTTTATACAAATCACAGCAGGAGAAAAATGACTAATGGTCTCTTGACCAATAAGGTGATAGATATTTGTACTAAAATAATTTTTATTATTCATGATTTCCCAATAAATATACCTCTCCCAGTTATACTATTATAACATCAAGAAAAAGTAAAAGATATTGACAAAATAAATAAACAAATAACTTTGACTTCTAGAATTGTAATGTATACTTTCCCTTTTCTCCAATGTATAAACTCTATTGCTACTTTATTAATGACCAAACATCTGTAGAAATGTTCTTGTAACAAGTAATTCACAAACAGAATTTATAAAGGTTTCGAAAACCAGACTTGTCTAAAATGCTTCAAGTTCCTTTAAAACTTAAAAGTAATGGTTCTATACTTCTATTACATAAAGGATATCACTGAGAATAATGATAAGTTGGTTATATACTGAGACTCATAATAAGTCACATGCATGTGCCATTGCCACATCCCAAATATGTAAATTGTAGACTCTAGTACTAATGACCTGCCAAAGCATCAAGAAGTGTGGATTTGCCACAGCCTGAAGGGCCCATTATAGCCA
The DNA here is from genome assembly GCA_035048595.1 of Echinosophora koreensis. Taxonomy (NCBI): domain Eukaryota; kingdom Viridiplantae; phylum Streptophyta; class Magnoliopsida; order Fabales; family Fabaceae; genus Echinosophora; species Echinosophora koreensis. The sequence continues at coordinate 612,838 of JAPCYP010000103.1, forward strand.
AAAGCCTCCCTGGTTGGGCATAACCTGTAAGACCCTGCAGAATTGGTTTCCTTTTCTTTCCATTTGGAACTGTAACCCACAAATTCTCCCATGTCACTGTTATGCTCTCATTATCTTCCTGAATACCTTCACTCGACTCATTGGCATCACATTCAAATGTAGTAAAAACTTCTGGGTTGGTTTGCAAAACCTTATGTTGAACAGGTTGGTGATGAAGGGTAGTCATGCTCAATTTTCAGTTTGTGTGAATAATGTATGTCAAAAAAAGGTATGAAGATAAAGAAAAATGGGTTTGTTTTGGTGAAACTATCAAAGTTTACATTACATGAAAATATCCTGTTCTTCTGGTGATATTCTTGGATTTTTTTTTCTTATATGGTAATGAATCATAGCTTTTTTTCATTCTATATTTATGCAATATGCTTGATATATATACAAGAACATGGGACGATTTAAACAACATGTCTTCTTTCAGGTAAGAGTTGTTTTTGTCTTTTGTATTTGACCCTCTACTTCAGGAGGAAAGAGCTTTAGCTTCGAATGTTACAAAGGCATGTACCTAGATGGTGTCAAACAATGTGCAACATATATTCCAACACAAACAAATCCTAATAAAGATACACTTACAGAGTACAGACAAAAGAGGACAATGTTAGCCGAACAAGAAAAATGGCATCATAGTGCCATGCATGGGCAAAGTCTATCCACTGTTCTTAGATGATGCAGCTGTTATTAATGATCTAATAATCAAGTTAATTAGTGAGGTGCTGAACTTTTGTTAGTGGGGAGAGTTGAACCTCCTTATCGCTCCAAACCCCATGTTCCTTCCCCAAACCACCTTATCACTCCATATTATGATTGTAATTGATACATGTTTTTATTGTTAAACCGTTCAAGCTCTAACTCTAACAACAAGTCCAAGAAAGCCGGATTGGAGGTCTAAGGGCTTGTTTGTGCGTTTGGGAAGGGAGAGGAGGGGAGGGCTTTGAGAATAAGAAGGAGAAAGGGATGGAGGAAAGGGAGATAGCCCTCCAAGATCTTCCAAAACCCTCTTTTAGTTCATTAATAGAGTTCCCTCAAATTAGAAGGTTTTGATTCTTTTGTTAAAAAATAAACCCCATGCAAGGTGGGAGAGTATCCTCCCTTCTTCCATTCCTTCCTCCCTCCTTCATCCCAAAGTCTTCCCCTTCCAAACTCAGAAACAAGCCCTTAGTCTTTATAACTAGAAAAGCAAAGTTGAATTTTATTACGAGACATTATACTATTTTTTTTTTAGATTTGACTTAATTACTTTTGGTACCCCAGTATTTTAAAAGCTAACTCTTTTTTTTTTTTACGCTATTTTAAAAAGCTAACTCTATTTCCCTTTAAATTTAGTTATCATTGCATTAAAAAGTATCATAAGTCGAAAATGCAATGTGTCATACATAAAAAAGAATTTTAAAAGATAATAAGCGACTTATATTCAAAATTCAATAATTATGTGATTTTATTTATTTTATATAGCAATATTTTAGTACACTTATAAATTTATTTTATATATAGTATGTAAGAAGTGTAAATAGAGCAAAAAATATATATATTTTAATTTATTGTAACACATTAAGCGATCGACTTGGATAACCCCTTTGATTAAATTGAAGATGTGGATTAGTTAGATGTGTGTGCATGTTGATCCAAAAACATGTTAAGCAACTTTTAGTATAACATGAACCGTATATAAATTTTTTTTTTGGGTGAACTCGAGTATCCTCCGATCGGAAGACAGAGACTAATCTCTTGAGGTACTGAGAGTCATCTAAGGGGTTGACCTCTCCCATTAGTTGATGTGTGTGCATGTTGATCCAAAAACATGTTAAGCAATTTTTAGTATAACATGAAACCTATATAAATTTTTTTTGGGTGAACCCGAGTATCCTCGGGTCGGAAGCCAAAGACTAATCCCTCGAGATACTGAGATCCATCTAAGGGAATCAAACCCCTGACCACATGCTTAAGGGGCTCAGTTATCTACCAACTGTACCACACCATGTTGGTCTATATAAATTTTCCCTCTTCATGCTTTTTCATCTTGTAATTTTATTAATAATTTATAACTTGATTTAACCTAAGCGTTTGAGGGCTAACTCTCACAGTACATTAAGAGAAGGACCACATTGAAAAGTGAAAAACAAAAAATTGAAGGACCCAATACAAATAAAAATAAAAGAGAGGACATGAACAATAAATTGTAATACTTTAAGGAATAAAAACATATTCAAGTATAAAATTAAAAAACGTCAATCAATAATAAAAGAAAAAGTTACATTGCCTTCACTGAAAGGTTTGACTTAATTACTCTTATATTTCTTCTATTTCAAAAGTGGAGTTCAATATAATTACAATTACCTTTCATATAATGTAATATGGTTGATGCCTAACTGAGTCATTTTGTCAAAAAAAAACCGAGTCATTACCTAAGTCGAAAGCTTAATTAAACCAAATCCTTACAAGATGGTTCAAAAGAAACTGCGTTAATATCAGCTAACAAAGTTATAAATTGAGGATGAGGAAACAAATGGCAGCCGAAAGCATCAGTATGTACATATCTTTGGAGTAATGATGGATGAACACCCAAATGAGACACCCATTTGAGACATCTGGTTAATCATGTATAAATATTTGGTTAATCAATTTATTATATGGTTAATTACGTGCAAATGTTTGGTTAATTCATGATGACCTATTAAATATATAAAGAACTGAATTAACCAGATATTTGCATGTGATTAACCAAATATTTACATGGTTATGGTAAATAAGCTCATTAACGTGATTAACCATATAATGAACTGAATTAACCAAATATTTATACATGATTAACTAGATGTCCCAGATGGGTGTCCCGTGTTCACCTTTCATTACTCTATCTTTGTGACAAAGGGCCGAAGTAAAACAACATCCCTTAAAATGAGAGACTATGTAATAGATGGTCACTAACCATATTTTTGGAGCCCAGTACACAGAAATCTAGTAAAAGCCTGTTTCATACCCCTTTTTGTCTTCTACCAACAGGTAAGGTTTTTCAAGTTTTATTCAAATATATGTAGTTATTTCATTTTCCATATCCTAAATAAGCAAAAATGGTCTTGGATAAAATATTATTCAAGGTGCACGTTTTCTTTTTCAATTAGACCATGAAAGCATTTAATTTTTATAATAATGATACTTATATATACACACACATTACATGAATGATACTTGTTTATACTTGGTATTTATAAATATAAATATATTAAATAACATTTTGGTTGTTCAGTATTTTTGTTTTCAAAAATTCACTTAAAGTGAAGGTTTATGAGAAATAAAATATTCGCAAGTAAATTTGCTCCTATTATCGCTTTGTTGATTATAAAGTGGGGGCCACACCAACTCCAAGTAATCTTAGATGGCAGTATTCTAGTGGTCCATGGATGGATTATAATGAGATAGGATTGCTCCAATTAAGGATGTGGAATGGAAAAGTGTTACAACTTTCAGTTTCAGTTATCTATCACTTTTCTAGTTTGCTGTCATTTCTCAAATTCAAGCTCAAGTTTCTCAAAACACAGATAGAGATGTGGATTGGGAGTGCATTGATCTAAATGGCTGCCACATTCTGTAACCTCACCCAAGTTTCTGGTTTCAACAAACTCAATGAGTACTTCCAGATTAAGAGCAACTTCAAAAGGCAAGCTTCCTGTTCTCTGGATTCCAAAAGAACAACATATGATGTTGAGATAGTCTTCCATTGGAGATATAGAAGAGTCCTGCAAGTTAAAAGATGGCACCAATACCATCATGTGCCTGGTGCAAGAGGAGCTGAATTATCCCCTACTAGCTTTGAAGAAGTTGGTGAGGGAATTCAAGAGGACATTTCAAAGGGAACCTTGATTTGGAGGGCTATCAAGTTGCCAATATACTCTGTTGCATTGGTTCCTCTCACTGTGAGTATTTGAACTTTATATCCCTACTATAATTTGGTAAGTTGAGCATAACTACCAAGTGTCAAATCAAATTGTATACAAGCAGTCTTCCTGTATGTCATGCAGTAAAACTAAGGGCTAAGATCTCAGTGAGAGTGCCTAATAATTTGAGCTTTCTAAATACCTATGATCATGAAGAAGGCTAGCAAACAGTTGTATTTGAATAGAAGTGAGGCACTATATTTTGAAACATATTAAGATTTTGGAAAAAAATTTCTTCAAGTGATCATCCCTCCCTTTCCTATCTTAATGTTGAACTCATTTTACATGTCATAAATTATCTGAATCAGAACTTATCATATTTTGTCATTGGGAATTCATGTCATTTTTAGCAATGCGCCGGTCAGATAAATTTGTTTTATATCATTATCCAACATTTTGTGAGACTGTCTCTAATTTAGTTCTTGGTTTCCATGAACAGGTAGGCAGTGCAGCAGCCTATTTCCAGACAGGCATCTTTTCAGCTAGGTGTTATTTTGTTCTCTTGGCTTCTTCCGTTCTTGTGATTACTTGGCTCAATTTAAGGTGGGTTTGAATATACTGTTTGGAGGGACTGAGTGAATATAAAATTAATAATGATTGTTCAATGCCATTATTTATAAATTATATTTCCTCAAATAGTATTGTTAATTGGTATGAACCAATTTGGTACGAATTCTGATGAATTTGGTTTTTAACCAATCAGATTCAATGCATGTAATTAATTGTTGGAGAGCTAAAATCAAATCGGAGAAAACTGTTATTTGACTTGTATGAATTTCTTATTCGTACACTTTAGCATTTTTGTTCCTCAAATGTATGAGAATGCATTCCAGTCACAACTCTCTGGCCATAAGAACTTCTGGTCGCTATAACTTGTAGTCAAACATAAACTTTGGTACTCTCATAGGCTTGGAAGTCAGTTTAGAAATTGTTGTAAGATGGATACTATCAAAAGGTCTTCCATAATTTTTTCAACTATTTTATTAAATTCTTATATTTGAAACAGTAATATAAAATCTGTCAATGATCTCAGAAGAATATCTAGTCTGTTCCTTGCTAGGTATGTTTTAGTGATTAATGGTCCAACCTTGCTAGGAAAAAGATGCAAGCTCTTCATTGATGCATCATGCCATTACCTTTTTCACTCCTCTCCCTTTCATTCCTTTCATGCACTGTCACTCATGCCTATGATGTTCTTGAAATAAATTTATTAATTTCTCTCAAGTTAGTGATTTCTTATTTGTGGTCATGGCAGCAATGATGTTTATGATTTTGACACTGGAGCTGACAAGAACAAAAAGGAATCAGTTGTGAACCTGGTTGGTAGGTGAGTTTGTCTAAAACTTGTCTTTGGTGTTTGTCTATTTTCTTTTGCTTCTATGTTTGATACAAAATAAAAACTCAGCTTGTTTATTCCTTATGTTGAATTTGGGAAGCCGTACAGGAACCTTTATCGCTGCCTACTTATGCCTTGCTTTCGGCTTCATTGGACTGACTTGGACTGCCTTTGAGGCAGGAAATATGCGTTCAATATTGTTTCTTGCTTGTGCAATTATTTGTGGCTATATATATCAGGTAGAAGTTTCTGCTGATGTTAGAATCATATTGGAAAGTTGTTCATAGTCATAAGTTAACTTTCAAATTCTCTGTTTGATTCATTGCTGTTGCAGTGTCCACCATTTCGGCTAAGTTACCAGGGGCTAGGAGAGCCCTTGTGCTTCGCAGCATTTGGTCCTTTTGCCACTTGTGCTTTTTATTTATTACAGGGCAGAGCAAGGTTATGTCAGTTACTTGATTACAGATGTCACTTATAATATTTGATTCTTCATGGGTTGATTGGTGATTCTGAATGATTTTGATAGTGTGATGAACTGTTTCCCCTTAACTGGAACAGTTCTTTCAGCATCAATTCTTGTTGGCTTCACAACATCCCTTATCCTGTTTTGTAGTCATTTCCATCAGGTACTTTCTTTTCTGAATTCTGAATTCTGATTATGAGAAACTTCAAGTAGGTGACATTTTTAATGCAAACTCAGGTGGATGGCGACAAGGAAGTTGGAAAAATGTCACCATTGGTAGATACACTTCGTTGCATTAAACAGTTTTCTTATCTATGTTAATGTTGTGAATCTACCTGTGTTACTTCTTTCCCATTATCACTCAGGTAAGGCTTGGCGCCAAAAGAGGTGCAGAAGTAGTGAAAGTGGCAGTCATGATGCTCTATGCTCTTTTGGTTGCTTTTGGTCTAAGCAAGGCTCTTCCTCTCACCTGTATTGTATGCACTTTTTAACACATAACCAACTTCATGCATCTCATTTCTTCCCTTCTTTTTGGGTATAGTTACTTAATATTGTCAACCATGCACTTATGATTTATTATTTTGGTTATGAATATGGTCATCCTAGTTCCTTTGTGCATTGACCATACCGATGGGAAAGCTAGTAGTTGGATTTGTCCAAGACAACCACAAGGCAAGTCAAAGATTGTTGATGAGTCTTTCTTACCTTATTATTTTTCCAAAAATTTGCTATTAAACAAAACTTGTATTCTTACAGGACAAAAACAAGATTTTCATGGCTAAGTACTTCTGTGTGAGGTTACATGCTTTGTTTGGAGCTGCACTGGCTTCTGGACTGGTACTGGCTAGAATGGTTAATACAACATTTACATCAAGGACACTGTTCAGTTGAGGATTGGCTTGTGGCACAAGGAACTTATGTGCACGAAGGGTTTGCTTAAGAGGACCAACAATGCAACCTTCTGTGGTGCGAGAGCGATATGTTTCGGGTATTGAACGCGGTTTACTGCAGAGGTTTTTGAAATACTCTTCATTTTCTTCCCCTTTCCGTGGCCAAACAAGTTTGCAGAAACTGTATGACACCAATACCAATCTAGAGTTAAGTGCAGCAACCTTACCACAATGGTCAGAACAGGACAGGCGCTGATTCCACTAGCTAGGCGCCCCGTCTGTAACTTCTTCATTGGTAGCCCTTAGTTGATTAACAGCAGAAGAGGGCGTCATTTGCTGCTAGGAAATGCTTTTTGTTTGAAATCAAAGTTATCAAACCATTTGCTGATGATGTGACAATTGTATAATTTCCTTTGCAAACTAAATCTGTGCTGGTGATTCTTTTATATTTCCCTACAAACTTTATTGGATTTACCATATTTGGTGTAAGTATTTAAATAAAATTTGGCAGCTATCCTTGGCAAGGAGTTATATTAACTCTTGTTACCTTGGTGAGAAATACAAATACAAATTGAGTTTAATTAATATAAACTGACAGTGTACAGACGTACTCCAATCAAAATCTGCCACATTAGTAAAAAAATTGACTCTTGCCTTAGTTATATTAAAAGTCATCAATACCGTGATTGATGATTGGTAGATTTTATATTGTCAATGCATAACAATTAAACTCATACAAATTTTATTATAAAATGACCCATCATGAGGTTAAGGTGGTCAAGGTGGTTGGGGTAGGAGAGTTAATGAGTGGAGTGATAAGGAGCCTGAGGGTTCAAATCCCACCCACTAACAAAATACTAACATTAACACACTAACATTTGCCTTAAAAAAAAAAAAAAAAACTTGTTACACAAAAAGTTATCATGTGTCTTTATCTATCCAACATGATCCTCCCATGTTATTTTAACCACGAGAAATGCTAGTTACACTGACATTTCTAATACAGATCCCGGTGATGGAATTGTGAAGTTTTCTGTATTGCATTTTATTTGTGGGCTAAATTACTCTGTTAATCTCTTATCTTTATTTTAAGTTTCATTTTGGTCTCTTGTTTGATTTTTGTTCCGTTTTAGTCCCCTATCTTACAAACGTTATCCTGTTTTGATCCCTTCCATTAGTTTTACACTAACAACGTTAGATTTCCGCCGCCGCTCGCCGAAATCTGGTTTTACACTACAAATACTTACCGGAAAACCGTCGCAGCTCGCCGAAATCTGAGTTTAGAGAGAGAAAACCCAGTTTCCATTTCTCTCTCTTCTTCCTTATCTTCCTCCCTTCCTTCTTCCTTTCCCATCATCTCCTACCTCTTAACCTCACCCCCTTTATTCTGTTGCTACTAGCCTCATTTAGTTCCCTCTTATTAAACAAAAAAAAAATAGAGATCTGAGGAGAAGACTCGTCGTCACCGCCACTTGCCGCTGCCGTTCCTCCTCCACCTAGGACCGTCAGCGCCACCAAACCAGACCCGGCGTTCCCTCTGCTCCACTCGCCGTCGCGTCATCCTTCTTCGTCGCGCTGTCATTCTCCGTCGCGACGAATCAGATTCGCGCCCAACCCGCACCACGAGCACAGCCCAGCCGCATCGGACCACCGCCTGTTACAGTGCCGCCGCAACACTCACCGCCTCCTTGCTTGCTGCCACCATTTGGCTCCTCCCCTTCACGTTGTTGGGTTTCCCTCTGCTTCCCTTCATCTGCTGCTTCTGTTTGTTTCTTTTTTATAAAAGATAATAGATAATAGGTTTTCTTCTCTTATAATAGTGCTGGAGGGGGTGAGGTCAGGAGGTAGGAGATGATGGGAAGGGGGGAAGAAGGAAGGGAGGAAGAGAAGGAAGAAGAGAGAGAAAGGGAAATTGGGTTTCTCTCTCTAAACCCAGATTCTGGCGAGATTCTGGCAAGCGACGGTGATTTCTGGCGAGTGGCGGCGGAAACCTAACGCCGTCGTTAGTGTAAAACTAACGGAAGGGACCAAAATATGCTAACTTTATAAGATATGGGACCAAAACGGAACAAAAATTAAATAAAGGACCAAAATAAAACCTAAAATAAGAGACCAAAAGAATAATTTAGCCTTATTTGTGCAACTATCATTCCTCTTTAACACATTTTATTTTATTATTTTGAAACATGGGAGTTGCTATATACACTCCACATATTTGTTATCCACATCCATACTTTTAATTTTGGCATATGTAATTACTATTTTGTCCTTTAAATTTCAAACTCCCTCTCTTCTTCCTTCGACCATACACCCTCACACCCCTTCCTTTTTTTTTTTTTTTTTTTTTTGGACATAGGGCAAATCTTTAATCCTCATTCGGACAAGTTGTGGATGCATCATCCATGAGTATGACCTATTACAACCGGTCTTTTTCAATCAACAACCGGTTATTGTTAATGAATTATTGTTCATCTCTCTTTGGTTTTCGCATCCTTTCAACCTCACTCACTATAGAGCTGTCCCTTTTGAAGATTTTTAGATGGTGAAGGAGCCCAGAAGCAAGCACAGTAGTGGCACACCCCATTAAGCCAAAAGTAAAAATAAAAATACAACCTTTAACAGAGGAAGATTCAGAATTTTCATCAAAATGAATAATTTGAATTCGGTGGCACTTGCAAAGATCCGAGGGTTGGATTTAAAGGGAGTAAATAAATTTAAAAATTTTGCAATAAAAAAAAAAGAAAAAGGGAAAAAATTAATAAAGAAAAAAAATGAAAATTTTCACCCACCTTTTGGAGGCTTCAGGCTGGGACTTTGCATACAGTGGATGGAGAAGATAAGAGAGAAGAGGGGATGAGTGGTGATTATTACCAAGTAATTAGAGTAGATAGATTTATTAAGGATAATTTATTAATCAAGAAAAATTTTAAAAGTTGTGTGTGGTTGAATATTCAAGTGTGGGGTGCAGGCAGCAGCCTCCTTGAAACACTTGTTCACTTTGACCCAAGCCCTACACGAAAAAAACACAATCAGCAGCCACCACCTCTCTTCTCAACAGCAGCCGCACCATCTTCATCTTCCTTCTTCTTCCACACACCAAGCACTGAGACAGCCGCCTCCTCCTCTCCCCGCCGCAGCAACCACGCACCCTCTTCTTCTTCCTTCTTCTTCTACGCAACAAACACTGAAACAGCCGAACCTGGGTTTTCAGAAAGGGGGAAAAACGCCTTTCAATATATATCCATTATTCACACAAGAGATGTAAGCATATGTTGCAGCTTCATTCTACTCAGAAAGGTACTAGTGCTAATTCCTTGTCACTAATCTTGTTTGCATGTGCTTTTCTTTTGTTGGCATCTTATCTCCTGTTTTAATTTGTTGTGCTGACTTGTCTTCATTAGATCCAAGAGCAAGGCAACTGAACCTGGTTCACGGATCATCGTTGCAGCTGTCGCTGATGATGACTTATGTTCTTTCACACTCAATCCCGACTCTGATTTCCTTGATTAAAGTTTAGGTGAGCTAAATTTTTTTTCTTCTTTAAACAAGCTAATTTATCTATTATATAGCTGGCTTCTGTCATTCACGCTAACATGTTAGCTGGCTTCTGTCATTTTGATATGGCCTGGATAATCCATCCTGGAGGTAGGAGCGTCACTTTTACCCGGTAACCCCGTGGTATTCTTTATCTTGAAAACATTGAAGAGTTTACTCACGGTGTCCCATATGGTTGTTGTGAAAGATTCTTGAATAATAACACCGTTAATTGGATTATTGTAAACATACGGTTGTGGAAGATTCTTGAATAATAACACCGTTAATTGGATTATTGGAAACATTGTTGTTTTTCTTGATCTTGGAAACAAAACTTATCAATTTTTTTCATTGCCTCATTATGATGGCTCGCATTTGACAGTGGTGAGAGATTGCTTGTGTGTCATTTATGCTAATGTCAATGATGCGAACTACGATGTCTGGGTCTTGGATGACCACGAAAATGAAGATTCTTGGAACAAGTGCTTTACTTTTACTACTTCTGACCCATTCTTTATTCTTCATTTCAGTACACAGACAGCCACCTACAATGTTACTTCTAGGAATCTTACCGTGATTCAAAATGGTAATAGTCCAGAAGGAATCTACATAGAGAGCTTAACATGGTCTTGTCCATGATATGATGGTGATTACATGTTGTGTGGAACATTTTGGAACAATTTCACATTGTCTTTCTTCCTTCATATGCTTTTGAACCAAATTATGCATTTTATTCTAATTAGATCCAAACTTGTATTTGAATTTGACAGTTTTTTTTTTTTTTTTACTTTTGTTGTTATCGAGTTGAATCTTTGTTGATGATGGGGAGAATAAGCTGAAAATCATGTGGTGCAACCTCACAAGGATTTGGCATGGAGATTAGTGGTGAAACAATGAGCATTAGGGTGTATTGGGATGGGAATTTGAGTGGAATGGCTACTCCTTGTAATGTTCATTGATCTTAATAGATTTTCTCCATGTATTCACCTGTGGATTGAGGCCTATTGTTCATTCTTGGTTGAACTACATTAAATTTTTGTCTCTTTTTCTTCTCCTTATTTTCTATTTACACACCTGGTTACAACAAGTTCTTTGAATGGATGATGGTTGATTATGTTTTGTGTCTTGTGAGCCTTCTCTCTAAAGAATTTTCTTTCTTTATTTCTGTTTCATATATATATATATATATATATATATATATATATATATATATAATTTTTTTTTTCAAAAAGTTGGTACCTCTCAGCAGTTCTTTAGAGTTAGGAGTTCCTATAATCAAATAAGGATATTTCAATCCAATAAAGAATTATATAAATGCTGTCAAAAATACCTGGTTATCAATGGAACTTTTTTGTTCAACATGTTTTATTGAGAAGATATCAATAATTTTATAGTCATATTTACTTACTATTCGGTCTGGTTGTTTTTTATGTATGTTCTTTTACTATGCTGTTTCAGGCACTTTTAGAAAATATAAAGAGAAATTGACTTCCAAAATTTCATCAACCGTTGAGAAATAACAATAATATTGATTTGTCAAGATATTATTGAATGTCAGTATAAAAAATCCTTTACACTGAAAGTGTATAGAAATTAAACTCTTCTCAATGAGATGAGGAATTAAAACTATTAGCCTTACACAGGGTTTGTGAATAAATGTACGAGATCGTGTAGCACTTACCAATGAGGCCATATCGATTAAGAGTATACAAAAGAAATCCATTATGGATACTAATATAAATAGATTTGCTCTTCATAGACAAACATGGGATTTGCGATCCTGGGTAAGATCGGTCCATGATCATGGAATCCAACTCTTACTCTTGGACGGGAGAATTTGGAGTATAACAGAGGATCTAAGGGGGGTGTATTGGATTAGGATTGTAAAATATTGTTTTGGCCTAAAAAAATCTTGCGGATTTTAAAAGATTATGTAGAAATGTAATAAATTATAAGATTTTAAAAGACTTTTTTTAAATATTGTTATAATCAAGATTCTTATGTGTGAATTTTAAAGGATTTATATCATAAGACTTTATAAGATTTGAATGGACTATATGGATTTATAAGATTTGAACAGAAAACATGAATTTTTAGCAAACATTCAAAGTTATAAGAGCCAATGAAAAATGTAACAAAGAAATGAATAATATAATAAATAAATAAAAGTAAAACCTAATACAATTTTTCTAATCTTTTAATTATTAATCAAATTGATGTAACTTCATATCCTCCTAAGTTGCATTTCTCCACATATCTAAAGCTATGCTAGCCCTCCAAGCATTAACATCTTCTCATTCCCGCTCTTGGGTTTGAACAGTAGGTTCAAAATTATTGTCTACATTAGCTGATGATATTGAAGATAAAGATTTGTCTATTGGTTCAATTGTAATAAGTTCATCAGAACGACATTCTTTACAAAGGAACTTATATAGTGCTACACATGCTAACACAAGCAGCTTGTGTTATAAATAGAAATGGAGGTGCTAACTTAAAAATTGTGAACCGCGTTTTAAAATATCAAATATCTTCTCGATCACATTCCTCAAGGATGCTTGACGAAGATTGAATAATTCATTTCCATTTTGAGGGTCATTACCATTACCTGCAAAATCTTATAGCTTCTGATTTTAACCTTAAAAATGATTTATTTAAAAAATGATTTTAATGAAAAGCTTAAAGGAATACAATCAAACTCGTTACAAATGATTTTTTTTTTCAATTTAAAAAAATGTTTTCTTTCATCAAATAATCTGTAACAAGCACACTCTAAAAGTTATTTAGTAACTAATGTTGGGTTGAACCACAACCGTGGGGGGAGATGGGAGAGAGGGGGAGAATGGAGAGAGATGGAGGGAGGGAGGAGAGAGTGGGAGAAAGAAGAGAAATGGAGGAGGGAGGGAGGGAGGAGGGAGAGAGGGAGAGAAGTGAAGGCATATGGTGAAAAGAAATAACAACGAAGAATCCTGAGAAATCTCATGTGTTGAGGTGAGACTTTTTGTTACTAAAAAATCACTAAAAAGTCACATAAAGTCCCACGAAATCCATCTTAAAAAACAATCTATCGAAATCAGGAAGTTTTTGAATACCAGAGGACTTTTTATTACTTGTAAAAAGTCATGATTGAATACCACTAGATTTAGATTCTCTCTTTAAAAAATCCTGATAGTCTTGATTGAATACCACCAAACTTATTTAGATTACTTAAAAGTCTTGATTGAATACCACAAGACTTTTTTATCATAAAAAAGTCCATTAAAATCTTTTGAAATCTCAATCCAATACACCCCCCTAAATCCATAAATACATAAAGGAGAATGCTAATAAATGCCCTTAGGACATTGTTTAAGGAACCAAGAAAAGAAAAAGTTGTATGAGAAATAATATATTTAGCATTTTAAAAAGTGTAATACTTAGTTTTTCAATATAAATTTTTCTTTTATAGGTTCCTCAACCAATGCTCTTAGGGCACTCGTTAACAAGACCCATAAATAAAGGATTCAGATTCTCTAAAGTTGGATTTCCCTAAAGTTCCTTAGACAAATTTTAAGGGTGTTTTTGTTTTTATTGCACCCAATAAATTTAACTCTACAACTTTAAAAGTTTAGAATAATAACCTCGCTTAACTTTTTTATGGATAAATTCAAAACCAAGTTGTATTTTCTCGAATCAAATTAAAGAATTCAAAATAAAAAAAAATAATGAGAGGGAGTTGCTATGATACTTATAAGGGTACAATGATAAATTATTAAACATTTGTTAGTTTCATAATAGCATTTGGAAGATGGATTATAAAGAATGGCGTGGGTGGACGCAGACATTGCAAAGACGCAGCAGGATGGAGGAGGAACATGATGCTCTTGTAGCTGCGGTGATTGAATAATTATGGTTTTAAATTAAATTAGTATATGGTTATTAAATTGCAATTAATGTGGATTTCTAGTTCTCAATTTCTGTATGTATTTCACTCTTGATTATACCCAAAAAAAAAAGTTTATTTGAGTACACAGAATAGGGCAACTGAATGATACTTCACTCATGTATACCATATATCAATCTTTAGTTTATAATTTATAACTATATAAAAATAGGGTATCCTTTGTGATGTCATATCTGGGTGTACAATAAACATTCTTTAAAAAAATACATGTATGTATTATTTTATTCTACAACAAGACCGTATAGCTTTTACAAATGAGAGGAGACACATGGGTAAGCTAGTTTGCTAAATGAGGTAGTGAAGAGCAAAAAAAGGGTCCTCTTGACCGGTTCTCCTTGCTCTTCAACTTAAGAGCGTTAAAATAAAACACTCTTTTCAGTTTTTTTCAGACACATTCTTCTCCTGAATCTCTTAATCCCCTTTTTCTGTGTCTTTTTTTCCCACATAGGGAAAGGAGGAAGACGGGGAGAAGAAAGAAAGAAAAAACCATAAAAAAAAGGGGGCATACATAATATATAACGTGAAACATAAGAAAGTGTAACATATATATAAGCATAATAAAAATGTGGGTGTTCTATATGTTATCATTGCCTCTAACTATTGGCATGGTGATTTTTACGTTGAGATACTTTTCTGGACCTGATGTGCCTAATTATGTGTTCTTCACCGTTGCTTACACCTGGTTTTGCTCCTTGTCCATCATCATTCTCGTCCCTGCTGACATATGGACGGTATTTCCATACTAGTTGAACTGTGTTAGTTTTAATAGAATACCCTTTTTAAGTTTATTAATGGTTCTGTGTTGTTTGTTTCATATGAGTTTCTTGTTGAGTTTGAGTATATGTTATTCATAAAGTTCATGCTCTTAGAGAAATAAATCATTGAACAAATAGAATCTGTTTCTTTGATTAACATATATTTTATTTTCTATATTTGATTGATTACAACCTGGTTAAGTGATTTCCTTTGATTGACTAGACACTAAATGGTGATCAAAATGGAGCAATTTCCTTCTTATGGAGTTTGTCATATTGGAGTACCTTCTTACTTACATGGTAAGTTGCTTCCATTTTATAAAGCTACCTATTCCTCAAAAATTTTAATAGCTCTGTGTGAAGTTCTGTATATTGGTTTGTTTGGGTAAACAGCTTAATTAAGCGCTTATCTTATAAGCGCTTATATGATAAATAAGCGTTTATGAATAAGCTATTTCTATAATCAAAGAGAAAATTATAAGCTGTTTACATAAGCTATCTTGGATAGCTTATGAAAATAAGCTGAAAACATCCATATGCTCTCTCAAACACTTGCAGAAGCGCTTATGCCATAAGATAAGCCCAAATAAGTTCTTCGAAACGCAATTGGCATTTAGATAACTATTTTGTATATTATATATGCTTACATCAAATTGTCTTTAAGCTACCCCCAGTTATCCCCATACACTTGCATAGAGAGAAAGAAGAGAAGCAGCTTGAAGACTTTAAGCATGTAGAATATTTCCACTGCTTTTGGAATTGACTGGATTTCAATATTTTCATAATTAATATAAAGTGTATGTGTGACATTGATGTGATCTTTTATTTGCTTGGTTTTACTTATGGTGAGAATCAATTAGGATATTTATGGCAGCTAGGTAAGCACTCATAGTTCTGTATTAAATTATGTCTCTAAACAGGGCTGTGGTTCCCACTATTCAGGGTTATGAAGATGCTGGAGACTTTACTGTGAAAGCGAGATTGAGGACCAGCATACATGGAAACCTACTTTTCTATCTGTGTCTTGGTTCTGTTGCGCTCTTTGGACTGATATTACTAATTGTTTTACACAAACATTGGTCTGTTCTTTCTTTCTTTTAGATTTGTTACTATTACTATTGTTCATTTATTTACTTGAATAAGTTTCAGTACCAAATTTTTTAAACTCATTTCCCTATTTAGTTATCTAAATGCTTGGTAATTTGCAGGAGTGGTAATATTATGGGTGTTGCCATGGCTTGCTCTAATACATTTGGACTGGTTACTGGTGCATTTCTACTTGGATTTGGTTTGAGTGAAATTCCAAAGGGAATTTGGTTAAATTCAGATTGGATCATTCAGCAAAAAGTTCTTTCCCACAAAGTTGCAAAAATGGCCGTCAAATTAGATGATGCTCATCAAGATTTTTCAAATGCTATTGTTGTAAGTTAGTCATACCAATTGCCTATCATGAACCTTTACCAGTGGAATTCGCATTGTGTTCAGTTTTGCTCCTTTCTTAAACTCCTAGTGTATCTTTCCCTAAGTAGGATTTAGTCCTCCAGTATAATAAAGTTGTTATATAATTGCAAGTATTTCTCTCTTTTGGAATGAAATTGAAAAAAAATAAAGCTAGCAATTGAAAGGAGATATTGGTAATTGTAGTAGTTCAGGCTCTCCAAAAAATCTTGCAATGTTAACATGGATCAAAGTTTTTGAGTCCTGCAATCTTAATCATAGGTCTTATTATGAATCTATCTTCAATTTGTGCAGGAATATCAAACTATACAGTTTTGGCTGTTCTTACATATTGATAAATTATGTTCACTTTTCCTATCCATTAATTCTACTGGATATCACCCCCATTTAATGAGATTAATGATTTTCTTCTGAAATATGGTGTATGTATTTGTGGATCATATAAAATCTGTCCTGTAGTGATAAAAGGAAATACTTTTTTTTATCCTTTATTCTTTGCAGACATGATTTTTGATGGTGTGCCATTGTAGATCACACAGGCAACATCAAAGCAGATGTCCAAGCGTGATCCTTTGAAACCCTACATGAATATAATTGACAAAATGTTGGTTCAGATGGTAAAGTCTAAGTTATACATATAGATGTTTTGAATCAAAATGTTCTTTTGCTAAGTGTTTATTTAACATTGTTTTTTTCTAGCTGAAGGAAGACCCCTCCTTCAAACCACAGGGTGGGAGGCTTGGAGAAAGTGACATGGATTATGACACAGATGAGAAGTCTATGGCAGCACTAAGACGCCATCTTAGAAGAGCTCGAGAGCAGTATTATCGATATAGAAGGTAGACACTGATCCACTTGGTATAAAAGTTGGGAGAGGGTTCTGAATTTTAATCATATGAATCTATCAAAATCAAGGATTCATATGATCAAATTCTGCCTGGTGGACTATATGCACGACTCTTGTAGGATTAATTGTTTCTTTGATAAAATCCTTTTTCATTGAACTAGCTTAAAACACATGACATTTTGATCTTTTAATGCAATATGGTTGGGGAAATATTGGTTATGATTTACCCTTTTGTATATGTATGTGCCTGTGGTTTATGACGGTGTACATGTTAGATTCCATCCTAAAACTAAAACCAATTGGCATCAAGTCAAGTTGCCCAATAGGTATATAAACCACACCCCGGGATTTGAGGTAGGTGATGTGGGACTTCCAATAGTACATTGTTTGGGGAACTAAAACTTCTATGCAGCAAGTTTTGACTTTAAACTTCATTTTCTGTTTCCACTTCCAGACCCTTTCTTTCTTTTTGTGCCCTTGAATTATACATCCTTCAGTTTACATGATTGAATGCCTGGCTATTTCATCAAAGTGATGTGCATCCTTAGCTAGGAAAGAATTTGATAGCTTCATTTTTTTTATCTGCTTGATAGCTTTATTTCGTACATGCCTTTGTTTCACAACAGACAATAATACGTTGCTGAAAATACAATAATACTCTTGTTTTTAACATATACAAATTCTCTTCAAGTGCTAAATACAATCATCATTTGCAGTGAATATACAAAATTTGTCCTAGAAGCTCTTGAGCTGGAGGATACCATAAAGAACTATGAGCGTCGTGATTCTACAGGATGGTTTGCTCTTAACCTGCAGTCATTTTTCTCATTTTTGTGCTTATTTATAGCTTCCTCTTGTGAATAGTAGGGAACTTCTAGAGATTCTCAGTGACAGAAGATGGCTTGTGCATCTTTTTTGTGGGATAGGGAAGGGTCCAGTATTCCTGATTGCAGTTTCAACAAATATATGAGGATTTTAGTCCCAAAAAATTGTTGGTATAGGAGGAAGTGCCCAAATATAACACTACTTTTATTATCTCCTACAGTCTAGAGAAAAATGCCTTGGTTTATTAAGAAAGTTGAACACATATAAAATGAAGTTAAAACTAAGCAAACTATGTGAATTTCTATGATCCCAGTAGTATTCTTTGATTTAAAACAAAGACAGTCAATATCTGAGAAAAAAGGGTTGCTACTAGGCAACAAACTTGAAAATGGTATAGATTATGGGGAGATAAAATCTTTGCTAATTAATTTGGGATATATAGTTGAGTTACTAATAGGAGTCTGCTTTTCAGCGGTCAGTGTTCAAGTGTTATACTTATAAAGTAATATGCAGTAGCTTTATATTATTATTAAAGATAATTTAACCCATTCTTGCAGGAAATATATTTCATGCTTGAGGCCTGAACGCGTAGGCAGAGTAGGCACACTTTTGGATACAATTGGTACTCACCACTCATTAAATTGATGTACTCTTTCTTTTATTTATTGGTACATTGATGTACCAATGACCTTATTCTTTATGGTGCTAACTTAACCCTTCCCGTTTTGTGGAGTATGTTAGAAATTAAAACCAACTTCCCAGAGATTATTGCCAAAGCTACCTAGAAGAGTGCATGAGAGGCAATTTGTCTACAATGTTATTAAAATTATAAAGATCACTAGAAATCACTTACTTTTCTTTAACAAAATTAATAGTGATTAACTTTTCACAATTTTTTTTCTTATTAGTTACTAAATAGAACAATTATATCTGCCTGAAATATTGATTTATCACAGAGTTTCTATGGCGATGTATAATAAGGAAGCAGCTTGAGAAATCATTGGCTGTTATATTGGGCTGCATGTCATTTGCAATTCTTTTAGCAGAGGCTACTATACTGCCCAGTGGTGTTGATTTATCCCTTTTTTCTATCCTAATACATGCTGCAGCAAAGCATGAGGTGCTTGTGCAGGTAATGTTTTTAGAACTGTTCCAATTTAGTCATTTTTTTAAGATGTGTTTATGTTCCTTAATCTTAATTTCTTTGTATTGAGGCTGTATTTTGTTTCTTATATCTCGTAAGTAAGGTTAAATTCACCTCTCAGTAATTAATACTATTGTTAGGATCAGAAGGGAAGTTAGCTTGCCTAGTTAGTTAGAAGGGGATGAGATAGTTTGTTAGTTAGTGTGAAGGGGGTCAGTTAAATAAATAGGGTGAAAAGGGTAGGAGAGGATGCTTATTGAGAATTGTTAGTTGTGGGAACCTAGCAAAGGCTCGGTTTGGACAAGGGGGTAACCCTTTGTGAAGGGGAAACCCTAGAAGGAGATTACTCCTCTTTTACTGTTCTGTTTTTGTTCAAGAATTCAATAAAACCCAAAAGACTTGTCCACCCTTTAAAAGCCGATGTCCATAATGGCTTCTCTCTATCGGCACTGACCTGATAGTAGCTCTTTCCCCTTTGACGGCTTCAATCATCTATTTCTATAGCCTAACTCTCTATTAAACCACCAATTGTTATGACATAAGGCTATGTTTGGAAGTTTTTAGGGGATGGAGTGGAGTGGTTAATAATGGAGTGATTAGTAATGGAGTGGAGTGGAATGACAAAAGTATCCCACTCCATTGTTTGGAAGTTTAACGAGGGATATAGAAGAAAATCCCAAATCCCCCAATTTGGAGGGTATAAAAATAAGGATTTTGGATGGAGTGGAGTGGATTGAGTTACCATCCTAAACCATTCCACTCCATTAATGAAAAAACTCCCAAACAATGGGTTAATAGACACCACCCCACCCCATTACTAATCATCCCACCCCATTACTAATCATCCCACCCCATCCTCCCAAACATAGCCTAAGCCTATAAGGAGAGTCTAACTTAAAAGACTAGTCCATTAGGTGAGAGTGCCTCATGGGTTAAATTGCGCGTTGAACTTTCTTATCTACTCAACCTGGGACTCATAACAAATACCAAGTTCAGGATTGACCTTAAATTTAATAGAGTAATTAAAGCCATTAGCAACTAGCTTTACAGAAGTTATATTATTAAGAAACCAGAAAATTTGATGAAAGAAGTTGAATGGATTAATTAACATTAATTGTTTTGGCCCAAGGCGAAAAGTCATAGGTAGGCACATTCTGATGTGAAAAGAAACCAAAAGTGGATTAGAGGCTTTCTGTTTCCTTTGCATTATTTTGAGTCCAAATTATTGATATTGATTTCAGAAGGGAACTACTCTAATTTTCATAATTCTGCAATTGATTTTGACTCATACATCAAATTATTATTTTCCCCTTTGTTCATCTTGCTGAAAACTGATTGTTGGATTCTTTTCCCAGTTAGCTGCTTCCATCCCCTTGATGTATATGTGTGTGTGTACATATTATTCCTTGTTTAAAATGGGAATGCTGATGTTTTACTCATTGACACCAAGACAAACAAGCTCAGTAAGCTTGCTTATGATATGCTCGTAAGTTTTCCATTTTTTCGCTTATATATTTTCAGTCATTTGTGTGTAGTATAATTATTCTAAATTATTGGCCTTTGCATCTCACTTTTATTCTGTAGGATGGTTGCGAGATATGCAGCACCCATTTCATACAACTTTCTCAATCTCATTAATCTTGGTGGGGATGCAAAAACCATTTTTGAAAAGGTCTTTTAATATTGTCTGCTGCTTAATTTGTTGCACTACAATTATGATGTTGTCATTAATCACTGGTGTTGCTAGTTAGTCTAAAAGATAATGATAACATAATTTGTAATTCCTAGCAGAAAGAAGTGTTTCCATCAAACAACCATAACAATGATAACGTCAGCTTATGTTGTGTATATCTTTAATGAACATTGCATATTATTTGGAGCTCCTGGTTAATGACAGATCGGTTTAAATTAACCTCACCTAAAAGATTGATTGATTCATTTCAGTGTGTACAACTCAAATTTTTGTGCAGAGGATGGGGAACATTGATGATGCTGTTCCATTTTTTGGGAACGGATTTAACAAAATCTACCCCCTCATCATGGTTATATACACTTCACTAATAGCAAGCAATTTTTTTAACCGGGTCATCAATTATTGTGGGATTTGGAAAATATTCAAGTTTAATGAGGATGCAGAAGATAGGGATGGATTTGACCCATCTGGAGTAATAATCTTGCAGAAAGGTGAGTTCAATCTTTGTTTTTACTATATTTTTAATATCCCATTTTTTGGCATAAAACACTTCTCATTTTATTATGTGCAGCTACTATTAGTCTAATAGTCTGCAACAGTTTTAAATACCTTCTCTTTTGGATAGAAAAAGAAGAAACTTATTGAAATGTAAAAGAAAAGAAAAATATCACAGAAAGGAAAAGTGAAGGGGAAAAAGCCTTAAAAGCAATACAGAAAAGCCTTGAAAGGATTAGAGATTAAAGGAAACCATATGAACAATTTTTCTCCAAAATAAATTAATTGGCAGCTTGAAATGTAGCACACTTCTTTAAAACTAGACTTCCTCCTTATTCATACAATTTTGGATAACCATAGCCATCTCCTGCCATTTGAGGCCCATAACATCCTAATTTATTGGCTTACTGTCTTTTCATTCAGAGCGTTCTCTTCTCCAGCAAGGGCACAAAGTTGGTGAACTTGTTTTTCCTTTAGCAAGGAGTTTCAGCATGACTATGGATATTGAGTCTGCAAATAGGACCACGGTATGCATCTAAAACTAAAACCACTAGGTTTGAACTTTTTTCTTTTTGATATTAGAAGGCATGGCAATTGTAAAATTCATTCAAATTCTTTGTCATCCACGTGTCACTCAAATTTCTATCTGAAGCTGACTTTCACCACTGAACTAAGAACAGCATCCAGTAACTATGAACAAATATTTGTACAAGTAGCTTAAAACTATCCTAGTAATCTGAAGGCTAGTTTTATGTTAATGTTACTTATTACCATTGCCCCTCAAACCCTACCTTCTTCCTTCTTCTTCAGGTTCTGGATGAGAGCGCGACTGGACTTAATACTACCAACATTGTGGAGGACAAAAATGAGAGTGACATGAGCAAAAAATTTGGTGGCAGGAACTATGCAGCCTTAAAGACAAACCTGAATGAGCAGGTGTCTAGTAAAGATTTGACCCAGGAAAGAGTTTCTTCATCCTTGACAAATGATGTTAATGACTCACAAAGCACTAGTTCAGCACCATCATCTTCATTAGCCTCGAAATGGGAAACAATGATGCATGGATTTCAAAGTTTAAGATCTAACGTTGACTCCACGAGATTCCTTCCTCTTGGTAATGTTCCGGGAACAACTCATAAGTCACACTCTTCACTTGAATCCCTTGATGAAATATTTGAGAGATTAAAACATCCACGCTCCGAATATAGAGATTCTGGTGACTGAAATGATCATGGTGTGGACTTGAGGGAAATGGTGTCTGCCGGATATACTGTATCTCTTTTCTTACCAATTGAAAGAAGTTATAGGGAGAATTAATAATCAAGTTTCCTCTTCAGAAACAAGTGTTCTCTGAGGAGAGATTAATGCTGAACTATATAAACATATATTATCTTGTGATGATTAACAAATGACAGAGTTTGATATAGTGTAGGTCCTTAAATGACATAGCAGTCATTCTGCTTGCAAATTTTGTTTATTATGAAAAAAAATTATATTTGATACTAACCATGTTGTAAAACTAAAGCAAGGGCTTCAAGGATCCATTGTTGGATTTGCCATTGTAGATCTGTGGTGTCGATCTTTGAACGAGTGCGCAGCAGTGCTCCTTTTTGAAGAAACCAAAAAAACGGAGAAAATTTTGAACACTGAATTGTGATTCAGAATGAAATCTATTCACTGAATCAATTAAGCCTATGCTAAACAGCTTTATATACAGGAAATACAGTAGGGAATACTCCAAGTATGAAATAGTTACTTAAGCAGCCATTCTGCTTGCAAATTTTGTTTAGTTACTATGAAAAAGAGTTATATTTGATACTAACCTTGTTGTAGCCTTGAAGGGTCCATTGTTGGATTCACCATTGCTGAGATGAATGTGTCAATTCACAGATTGAGCACCAATTAAAACAAGATCCATGATGTCGATAACGAACGCGCTGCAGTGCTCCTTGAGAAGGAGCTCTAATATGTGAAGAAAGCAAAAACACAGAAAAATTTGCAGACTGAATTGTGATTGAGAATGAAATCTATTCACTGAATCAATTAAGTCTATGATATACAGCTTTATATACACGAAACAGTATATCCTAACTATGAAGAATCAATCAGACTAATCTAACATAATTAGACTAAGTGTTATGTTAACTGCCTAACTAACTACCCCCAACTGTAGTAACTAACTAACAGACTTCTTCAGAGTTGTTGACCTCCGAGGGATTGGGAGAGGTACTGATACTGGATGCGGGTGGCAAAGTTCATAAGTGAGTGTTGGTAACATAGTATCTCAATTATAGGGCCTTAGCCATGTGAGAAATTACTTTGGTTTCAATCATGGTTAATTTTTGTATCTTTTGTAATAGCTTTGGTTTCTTAGTATTACTTTAGGCCCGACTCAACCCCACAAAATTGGCTTATAAGGTGAGAATTGCCTAAGTTTTATAAGCATTACTTAGATCATATCTCTAATTGATGTGGAACTCTCAACGGTAATGAAGGACATATTTAGCAGTTGTTATTTAGCATTAGTTCTTTTTTTTTTTCCTTAAAAATGTATACATTTCAGGTACTAAATTATTTATTAGCATTGTATTTTCATGACGGTCCTAGGATGATGCGATTGACAATTGATAGAATATTTCAAATTTCAAATAGGTCCTTAAATTTTAAAAGTTTGTAATTGGTCCCTAAATTTATAAAAGTTTATAATTGAGTTTTTTATACACATATCTGTTAGGGTTTCATTAAGTTTTCTTTGTGATTCCATTAAGTGGTCCATTCAAATGTGCATTTGTAAATCAACCGACATTTTGAAAAAATTTACATAAGTGTCTTGCTTTTTTAGTACCCCAACAATGATATGTATAAGGACTTAATTATAATTCTTATAAATTTAGGGACCCAGATACAAACTTAAAGTTCAGGAATCAAATTGAAGCTTTTTAAAAAAATTAAAAAATCAGGAACCAGGAACCAACAAATTATTAAACATATTTTATTTGGTTTTAACTTGCTTACAACCCGCATCTCGTACACTTACCTCTAATTTTGACCTAATATTTTTTTTATCAAAAAATATAAAATACTCTAATAGGTATGATATTTTGGATAAATTTGTTAAACATATATTAAATGTTACCTTTATCTCATATATATATATGGATTTGGAGTCATAAGATTGTTAGATGGTTTCAGATGTGGAATAAAGGCGCGGAGAGATATAAAGTACAAGATTCGAATATTATTCGTTACAAACCTTGCATTATTAGTGTAAAGATTTTTTTATTTTTGTTTTTTGAAGCAAAGGAATTATTGCACCCAACTCAGAAAAGTCATTCCTATGACAAATAATACGGTCCACCAAAATTTTACAATCAAGCTCAAAAATTATATTGTGAAGACCAAGACTTCTCACCCAAAAAAAAAAAGCTTCAAGAAGGCCAGTAGCTCCACCTTCCGGAATGGAAGAAGACTTGGCAGCCATGCAATCCTAGCCAAAACGAAATTACCAAGTACTTTCTCTGATGCACATGTCAAAACCAGTAATACCCTGGTCTTTGAAGAAGCTAGTAGGGGTGTTCATCAACCGATCCAATCCAATGCCAACCGCACTAACTGAACCGAAAAGCCGACAACCGAAATAACCGAAAACCGAAAAACCCGCAAACGAAAAAAAACCGAATTTTTTCATTGGATTGGATTAGATTTTGGATCCTATATGTAAAATCGTTCCAATCCAAACCGAACCGAAATTATTTAGTTCAATGAAATTAATTTGATCTTTATATTATAAAAGTAATTATTAGTCTTTATATTTTTATAAGTTATCAATTAGTCCTTATGTTACATGAGTTCAATTGGTATGTAAATGTAAGTTTTGTGTAACAACTTTTACAATGTTAACCAATTATAAATAATGTTATGAGTGATTTTTAATATATTTAGGACAAGAATTAAAAAATTATAATGATTTAACAAATTATGATTAGTTGATGGTATAAAATATCTTTACACATGAGAGTGCATATCAATTAAATTCATGAATATCCCATTAAAAAACTTATTAGAAATTGTCAATGTAATATTTTAAAATTAATTTTTATTCTAAATAAGTAACAAATGCATATGACTTTTTAAATACTCAATTAAATCTAAATCAAACAGAAAGATTGGATGCTCTTTGATGTAATATAACTATGTAAATATGTATTGATAAAATCCGAATTATCCAATCCAATCCAAACCGCATTTGATTGGATTGGATTGGATCGGATTTTTCTAAGGAAGCAAACTGATCCAATCTAAATCGCACGTATAAGTAAACTAATGATGAATTGGTATAACATTTTTAATGTTTGACTACTTTAATAACTACTGCTCCGATCCACAATATAAGTAAAAAAATTCAAATTTTTTTGTCCAAAATATAAGTAAATTTCTACTACTTCCATCATATTTAATAAAGTTATTCTCAAAATACCCTTTATTTAATACTCTCTCCGGTCTTTATTATAAGAGACAAATGACTACTTTTTTTTGTCCAAAATATAAGAGACATGCATGTATTTTGACAAATATTAAATGCTCATTTCCAATTTTACCCTTATTTATAATAGAGTTTATATTTACGAGACAGTGCAACTTTCAATACAAGTAGGTTTGTTCATTAATTATTGAAGGGTTAAATTTGTAAATTTATATGAATATTAATTACAAATAGCTTATTTCAATGCATTTCCTTGGTCTGTGTGTTTTAGGGTTTTGCCTCTTATATATAGGACCAGAGGGAGTACAAATTTTGTTTTCCAATAACTCATTTTATTCTCAATAACACAAGCTTAATAAATAAGAGGAAGGGTAATTTAGATAACAAATTTAATTTTTTTATTCCCAAGGACTCTTTTAAATGAGATTAACTAACCACCTTAATAGGTATGTTTTATTAAATTTTTGCTTAAGAAATAAAAATGATATTGTAAATTTTTTTTTTCAATAACAATTGTAAAAAGTTATTTTAACTGTATAGCAGCATAACTTGATCATTCTTATATGGATCAATCAAATGCGATCAATACTTATCATTTCACTGATGAAGAAAAAAAAAAAAAAAAAATACCAGCTGTCCACGCACCCACCAATCTATATTGCATTGAATTTCTGGATTTGGATGGTCAATGGTGGATAAGTTGGAGCGAAATTTATTTATTTAATTTAACAACGATGATGATGAACCGCCTGTAGCAAACTCTCTTGCTCTTCCTCCCTGCCTTTCTCACCAATACCTCACTGAAACCCTAATGGCGTCTTCTTTCAACCTCTCCTATTCTACCTCTTTATCTCTCTCGCGCCTTCGGTCAGTTTCCCCTTTCAATATTTCCTTCCTTTCATTCTAACCTCAATTTCGGATTTTCTCTGTTTTACCTCATTTCGTGAATGTGATTGTAATGTCTTTATTTCAGTTTAATTCAGTTCAGTCCCTCTGTGATAAATAAACTTTAAATTTCCCCCATTTTTTCATGTTTAGATGTCACAATTACTTATTGCACCTTTTTATCTGCCCTTGTGTTTGATGTAGGGTATGCAAAAACTTCAAATTGTTTAATGGATTGCATAGCATAAATTCATCTATCATAAATGGAGTCCGAATGAACTCTATGTTCCCTTCAAGTTATGGTAGAATTAAAGCTACATTGACCTCTGGAGGAGGGGACCTACATGGTGTTGAATCACTTGGAACTGAGGTACAACCTGATGCAATAGCATTTGGAACACTGGGAGCAGACACAGCTCTAACAAGCCATGGTTTTAATGATGACAATGATGAATTTGATTTGGACAGTCCTACAGAAGGTTTTGCTTCTATTCCGGAGGCCATCGAAGACATTCGGAACGGAAAGGTTGCTACTCTGGCTAATTCAGTAAATTTGTTTTTCTTACCTGCAGGCTGCAGGGGTAGGCCTATAGTGTTAAAAGTTGTTGTTTTGCATCACAATTGACTCACCTTTGTGCTATTCTATTTCAGATGGTAGTGGTTGTAGATGATGAGGACAGAGAAAATGAAGGAGACATAATAATGGCAGCAGAGTTGGCAACACCTGAGGCTATGGCTTTTATTGTAAGGCATGGAACTGGGATAGTTTGTATAAGCATGAAAGAGGAAGATCTGGAGAGATTGGAACTTCCTTTGATGGTAAACAGTCGGGATAATGCTGAGAAACTTCGTACAGCATTCACTGTGACAGTGGTATGTACATTTGGTATAGGCATCTTCATATCTGGAGTTATTTTTTTATCAATATAATCATGGTCATCCATTGTTACGTAAGCTTAAAACAATACATTTACTCACCCTATGAGAAAGTCAACTTTGAGTATAATGTGTTTAATCTAAGCTCAACTTGTAAAATGTATTTAGTTTGTCGATAATTCAGTGTAACTTACTTTGTTGCATTGAATAGATTTTATATGAGTATTTAAGAGACATCGATTACTAGTATGGCATCATGTCAACAAAGATGGCTGGAATTTCATCATCTGTCATGCTGTCGTGGGAATTGGTTTTTGATGTACATTAGGAATTTATTAATGTAATTTGCTATATTTCAACTGTTTATGTTGCATTTGTAGGATGCTAAATATGGTACCACCACAGGGGTGTCAGCTCATGATAGAGCAACAACAGTCTTGGCCCTTGCATCCAAAGACTCAAAACCAAGTGATTTCAACCGCCCTGGCCATATTTTCCCCCTAAAATACCGGGAAGGTGGTGTCTTAAAGAGGGCTGGACATACAGAAGCTTCAGTTGATCTTGCCATACTTGCTGGTTTGAATCCAGTGGCAGTTCTGTGTGAGGTTGTGGATGATGATGGTTCCATGGCAAGATTACCGAAGCTTCGCCAGTTTGCAGAGCGCGAAAATTTGAAAATTATATCCATTGCTGACTTAATAAGGTATGTGGTTGCATTTCATGGAAGATGTAATAAAATTCACTATATGAATATTCATGATACCGATAATGTTTAGATTTTGTTTTAGAGTACAGATACCATAATTTAAATCCCCTAAGTTGTCTGATACCATAATTCACAGTCCTAAAATCCTAATTACATAATTAGAAATCGAACTAATTCGGATTATGTGGTACTTACTTTCGACATTCAAGGATACTATAAAAAGGGCAACCTGGTGCTAGGATGCAGGGAAGGGTCGGTCCCTCCATGTGGGTCTATAGTAGGCAACCTTGCATTTGCAAGAGACTGATTTCATGACTCAAACTCATGACCCTTCTTTTACATGGCATGGCAACAACTCTAACCATTGTGCCAAGGCTCCCTTTCTCATTTAAGGATATTGTCAATCAATTATAATGATTGTTTATGATGTATATTTGGGTTAAATTCTGTTTTTGCTTTTTTTTTTTTGAATTTCTATTTTTCACTGATTTTTTTTCCCCTATACCCATAAGAAAATGGTTGTCCTGTTTCGTTTACATTTCATCTGTTGTCCCTGCATTAGAGCCGTCAAACAACGATTTTCTTTATGAATTATATATATTTTTTAATTTCTTTTGTTCCTTACCTAAGTCTCCTTGGCCTAGGTATTTGCTGCCTGGATAATTCTTGTTGCTTATTTTGGTTACATAACAAGGATATTAACACTTATTTTTATGGCAGATATAGAAGGAAGAGAGATAAGCTAGTGGAACGTGCTGGTGCTGCATTAATACCAACAATGTGGGGGCCATTCACAGCTAACTGTTATAGGTCACTTTTAGATGGGATGGAGCATATTGCAATGGTTAAGGTGATCAATGCCTGTGTTTATATTGAATTATATATATGTAGCAGTATGTGTGAACGTTCTTGATAGTTGAACTTGAACTTAAATATTTTAACTAAGTAGATAAGAAAAAATGTGAGCATGAGAAGGATACCAATATGGTAGAGAAATGATATAACTCAATGGGCAGCTTAACTAGCTTCTTCTATGTTAATCATATAACACTAGCAATATAGCCTATTTGTTATTCTTCATTCCTTCCCTTTTTTCCCTTGGGAAGGAGAGATTGATAGTGGCAACTTTTTATTTACAAGAGATTCAGAGGATCAAATGTGTTTTCTTATGAACTGTCTGAGTTACATCCATGCTAAAGCTTTAAAAAATTGAAATGAATTCTTTTGTTTTTCTTTTTTTTTCCCAGCTTGGCATGGGGTAATGAAATATGGAAGCCCAATCATTATGTCCAGAATAAGTTACAAAACTAACAACATAGAAATGATTGTTTGGTTAAGTCATGAGCCCTTCTAACTAGATGCATAGGAACTTTGTATTGGTAACAAAAGCTAAAGCTATTAGCATAAAGGATGCCTTAAGATATTGAATTTTTTGCAAACATTGTGTCAAGACTACAAATCCCAAAAAACCTCAAATAGCTGCTTTGTTCATTGCTCTTGAGATGGCTTGTAATTCTGCAGAGTGGTCCTGATGCATGGTAGAATTATGATCCACAATTTTCCCGTGCTCCCACAAAATAAATGTGACTTAGAACTAAGCCTGAGCAGGCAGATGAATATTAATGATTTTGTCAGAACGGAATGAGAAAAGACACAGAAAAGCTTCTTCTATCCATGATCCTCAAATAGGATCCACCAATGGGTCAATAGTAAGTTGAGGCCACTAATGCCCCTGCAAGAGATTGGACGAAGTCTTGGGCAATCATAGGGATCCAGTCATCTCTCCAGATTTGGATGTGTTCACCGGCAAATGAAATTTCATTCTGACTTAAATAGGATATCAAGCTACTTATTATCATTTGCTTAACAACGTCAGTGTTTAGCTTTCTGTAGGATAGATTTATGTTCACCCATATCTTTTTTATCGTTTTGCCTTCAAGGTGTTCATTAGTATGCATATAAGCCTAAAGGGTTTGCAAAATTGGCAAGCTTTTCCAATTTTCTTGAAGTTTTCCATTTTAGATTTTTAGATTCCTTGGTTCAATAGTCAACTTTTTGCCATTTTCGTGATTTTGATTGTTTCTTGTTTAAAGGGTGTCATTGGAGATGGACAAGATGTTCTTGTGAGGGTACACTCGGAGTGTCTCACAGGAGACATATTTGGATCTGCCAGATGTGACTGTGGAAGTCAGCTTGCACTTGCAATGCAACAGATTGAGGCTGCTGGTAGAGGTGTATTGGTATATCTTCGTGGACATGAAGGAAGGGGTATCGGATTAGGCCACAAGCTTCGTGCTTATAACCTACAGGATGATGGACGAGACACTGTAGAAGCCAATGAGGAGTTGGGATTGCCTGTTGACTCGAGGGAGTATGGAATCGGTGCACAGGTAATTATAGTAGAAATGCATAATGACTGGCATATTGAACATCTTATACTGAACAAGTGTTTCTCTTTCTTTAATTCATGGTGGTTTAAGATAATTATGAAGTTATCTGGCATGCTATTGTCCAATGCAATATAAATTCCAAATGTTTTACTTTATAGCATTGAGTCAAAAGCTTATAAATTGAAATTGTACTTGCAGATATTGAGGGACTTGGGTGTTCGTTCTATGAAGCTGATGACAAACAATCCGGCAAAATATGTTGGACTAAAAGGTTATGGTTTGTCAGTTTCCGGGAGGATCCCATTGGTAACACTCATCACAAAGGAGAACAGGAGATACTTGGAAACCAAACGTGTTAAAATGGGTCACATGTATGGTTTGGAATTTAACAGCCAATTGAGCTATGATGACAGTGGCAATGGTAAAGTCAGTAGTGGTGATGATTCTAATGCTGTTACTGGCTTATAACTTGCCTTTTTCTACCACATACAGAATTTTATGTCACACACAGAAGAAGAGGAAGGGAAATGTAGATTTCCATACTGCAGAGTACTCCCTCCGGTCTCTATTGTAAGCAAAAATTAAATGGGACACATATATTAAGATAGTTAGTTGATCTCATTTAAAAGGGTCATTGGGAATAAAAAATTAAGTTTGTTACCTAAATTACCCTTCCTCTTATTTATTAAGCTTGTGTTATTGAGAATAAAAGGAGTCATTGGAAAACAAAATTTGTATTAAATGAAGGGTATTTTGAGAATAACTTCATTAAATGAGAAGAAAGTAGTTGAAATTTGCTTATATTTTGGACCAAAAAATTTGGAAATTTTTGCTTACATTGTGGACCGGAGGGAGTATCCATTAGAAGAGATAAAATTGTGATTCTACCGAGATTTAAATTTTCTAATTCACGTGCCTGATTTTTCTTCCGGCAGGATCTGCTTAAATAGGCTTTCTTGAACATTCTTCGCTCACAAACTTTATCTAGTTCCATGTATAATAGAGGAGGGCATTGCTTAGACAAATTTGAGTGACTCTTGCTTTCTTTTGTGGCTTTTGTAGAGGTTCGTTATATGAAGGTGGTGTTGTAGAGGTTAATTATTTGTCGGTCCTTTTGTATAGGATCATTATACAAGAGTAAAATCTAGGGCACATGGATTATAAATTGTTGGGTAATTAATTTTTCTAATTGACTTTATAGTTATATGAATAGTGGTATTATTTCTGAGTTTGAGGTTAAATGATGATTGTGACAACAAATTAGATATTACAAAGGGAAGTTGAGCTCAATAAACAAAACGTTCGGTTGAGGCTCAATCCCCTTTTGGTTTAAGATTTGGAAAAAGCTCCTCTAAATTGAGTAAGATTGTAAAATGAGAAATAATGATGTATTTACCATTGATTAATTAAAGTAGGTTACAATCTCAATACACTTTAATTAGTTAAAGGGTGGATACATTCTTATTTATGTACCAAAAAAATTAAAAAGATATATTTTTACTTTCTCACTTTTCAATCTTGTTCACTTTAGAGTAGTCTTATTCTTAAGATTTTAGGACGATGTAAATCAAGGGGATTGAATAGCCTAGCTTAAAAAGTTTATCAATTTTATTTTATAAATTAGTTTTAATTAATTATTTAAGACTCTAATACCTATTTATATAGGTAGTCAATATAATCAGTAAATTAATTACTTCACGAAGTAATTAATTATAAAGTTATCTTAACTAATTAGATTCATGTCAAGCATTTTTTTTTTTTTTTTGCAATGTGAAAGTTTTTTACCAAATGCTGCATGTCAATGGTTGTGTTTCGTTTCTGGGAGTCACAACTGACAAGTATATTTTTTTATGGGATTTTTGTAGAGTATCTAGGGTTTGATGCCCTTATTCCCTTATTCAAGGTATATAGTTATATATACATGAACATGATTGGTTATCCACATATAATTCAAAGATTTTAAATTTCTGCAACCACGAAACTTTTTTTGTCATACATTGCTCTATTCTATTTTTCAAATAACAAGATATTCTCATGTAATCCATATGTTAATATATATCCATTATTAATACACCCCATTTTAAGTGGCCTACCACAAACATTACCGTCTCTACAATCCTTTCCTTTGGCAACTCGCTGGAATCTGGTGGGACAGCATCATTTCATATCATGACAGCACTTTTCCAAATTTCATAAATAATTTATCAAGACTCGATTCATGTTATGCTGTGAACCAGAACGTTATCGTGAAAGGTAATATTCCTAATGTCCATATGATTTCAGCAACAGGGACCAAAGACCAACTGGCATATACTAAACATGTTTCTGCAACTTTTGACACTAAAAAGCCTACATGCTTATTACTTAACAAAGTTAATATTTGGTCCACATCACTCCGCACTATAATGAGGTGGCATAATTGAAATATAAGTAATAATAAATAATAATAATAATTGAGTAATAAAAACTATACAAATAGGTTTACCAAAAAAAAAAATTACAAATATATATATATATATATATATGGGAATGCTACAATACACCCACTGGTTTTTATGAAGGTCCATTTAGCAACCTGTACCTTTTTATTTGGACAAAAACATCCAATTTCTATTTTTCAAAACAACTTAAAATAATGGGTGATTATGTAATTTACATTTATTTATTTAAAAAAAAACACAAATTTCACATTTTTCTTTTCTCTCTCCAAGCTTGTAAATACACGTTCCCAGTACTGCTCAGTTTCTTCGTCTTTGTTGTCATTGGATCATCTCTCTTTCAAATAATCAGGACAGCAACGAGTGGAGGCATGATATAATTGGAGCTTTGCTTTGGATTGTGTCATCTACTCTTTCCTATCCCAGTAACATAACAATACTTTCGTACTCGTACTAGACCCAGTTCCTGTTCGTGTTTTGATGAACTTCAAGGATCTTTATTTTAATTAAAACTATAAAAAAAAATATTAATCTCTTTTCTCAAACCATATGCCTCTTTACTATTCAGATAATGATGGATTTGAAAAAAACTTATGGTCTCTCGAACTACTATAGAGCATGACACCCTTAGATTGAAAGGAATTTGTGGTCCCTTAGTTTGCATTCAGATTTTATATTGTGGTCCATTAGACATGGCTGCTATGCCATTAGAAACTGTACCGTCACCTCTTCTGCTGGAACCGCCTTGGCAAAGATAAAAGAAATCTGAGGAAATTTGGGACGAGGAGAGACAGAAGCTTGGAGAGAGAAAAGAAAATTTTGAAATTTGTGTTTTTTAAAATAAATAAATATAAATTACATAACTACCCATCATTTTAAGTTGTTTTGAAAAAGAGAAATTGGATATTTTTGTCTAAATAAAAAGGTGCATGTTGCTAAAATGGACCTTCATAAAAACTAGAGGGTGTATTATAGCATTCCCCATATATATATATATATATATATAAAATATTATTTTGTAGATTTTGTTAGGACGCTTACAAAGAAATTAATGATAATTTTTTCTTAAAAATATAAACCCTTAACTCCTTAAGTCACTTATTAATTATAAAATTCTTACCATATTACATAAGATATTTTTTTTACGGATACCATATTATATAAGATATGATAATAACAATAATAGTAATAGTTTAAGGGCAATTTGCCACATTGAGCTACTTTAGAGAAATAATGAGTAAGAAACTCAAAGGGATTGACCTAGTGGAAGCATGTTAGTAAGGGTGTTCATTAACCGATCCAAATCAATTCAAACCGCAAAAACCGAACCGAAAAATCGAAAACCGAAAAAATTGAAAATCGAAAAAATCGAAAACCGAAAAAACCGCTTAACTTTCATTGGATTGGATCGGATTTTGGATCCCATAGGGAAAACTAATCCAATCCAATCCAAACCGAACTACTATATACATATACTATTATTTTCAAAATTATAATATTTCTCATACTTAAGTATTATTTTTCATACTTTTATATATGAATTAACACCTTCATTCTCTTTAAAATTTTTGTTAGAATGACATATATGAGAATATTTAAAATAAATGTTAATGGCTTAAAGTTATATTTTGCTAAAAGTTTTGATGTATATCATGTATATACTTGATTGAGTAAACATGAAAAATAGGAGATCAATTAAGAAAATTATAAAAATAATTGGGTACAATTTATTTATAGCTAATTCAAGGAAAAAATAGGATAAGTGAGATAAGATACAAGGACTTAACATAAAAGAATATTTAACATAAAATAAAGTATGATAAAAACAGAATTATCCAATTCAATCCAAACCGCATTGGATTATATTGGATTGGATCGGATTTTATGAGGATTTTATGAAAGAAACAATTCAATTCAATCCAAACCGCATGTTGTTTTCATGATTGGATCGGATGACTTTTTTGCTCAAAATCGATCCAATCCAATCCGCGAACACCCTTACATGCTAGGTTTGTGAGATGTAAAGTGTGTACAGGATACTTGAGAGTGTGAGGTTTCTTACTCAAATCATTGCAAAAAATAAATTACTTGATGAAGAGCCATATCTATGTGGTTCCCGGTTCCGGAGTGGTAGCTCACTCGCCACTATTTAAAAGTTAAAAAAAGGGAAAGAAATAATGAGCAAGAATGGACATCTATATTTTAATACTTCCGAAATCTCGTTTATTCAATTAAAAACATCAACTCACCTAAAAAAGAGAAGATTGAACTACAATTTTGTTAAGATATATGTTTTATTAAAATAGATAATTATTTTCGATTTGACCACATTTGGGTGAACCTAGGGATGACAATGGGTAGGATTTGGGTAGGGTACTATAGTACCCGGCCACATACTCGTGTTTGAAAAAAATTACTCGTATCAGGATCCGTACCCTTGTAGGTAGCAACCTCAGTACCCTTATCCGTACCCTCTGGGTACCTAAGTACCCTCACCCTCACCCAGACCCATTACCCACACTTTAACAAATAAAAAAAATATAAATAACAAAAAGATCATAACTTAATTGAAAAACCATCCAACGATGTTTCGAATGTATTCATGAAACATTACAAACCAGCGTATTATACTAAATTAAAATATGTAAAATATCCAAAACAAGTAAATAACAATAAGCTTCCAAAACAATAAATTTATCAAGTTGTAATTCGTGAGCCGATATTGCTGATATTCTCCAAAACCTGTTAAATAAAAAAATACATTATATTAGTTATACATTATAAACTTGTAAGGCAATAATTAGTAACAAATTATTAGATTATCTTACCTCATCTTCTGAATCAGAGTCTTGAAAAGACTCCAAACGTTTGTCTTTCATATATAAATATTGCTTTGATCCAGTTATGCCAATAGAAATTAGAACACAAAATAAAATTAATTGTTAGACTGAATACAAATTTTATTAAACAAATATATTAATGCAACATTTATTATATTTCTTATCACGTTTTATCCAGCTTTGTGCACACATAAGCACCTTCAAAGTATTTTGATTATATGTATTAATATAAATATATATATATATATATATATATATATATATATATGCAGGTATGGGGCGGGGTGGGTACTAAGGTACCCATACCCGCCCCCATACCCTCTCAGATTAATGGGTAAATACCCGTGCCCGTACCCACCCATAAAACATATTTTTATGCTACCCATCGTGAATATTTTTTGTGGGTACCCAGTGAGTAGGGTCCAAATTATCATCCCTAGATGAACCATTGAACTGAGAGCAATATACTCTCCACCAGTTTAACAATGAATCTGAATATTTTTTTTTTTGGATACAATGAATCTGATTTTAAAATTAAAACCTTTCTACAAAAGTATCTGAAAAAGAATTTCTTTTGTAGTTCAATTTACTTTACTTCCCTAAATAAATTTCTTGTGTTAAGTTTCCGTTGAACGGCTAGAAGAAAGAAAAACTAGAGACGCGTTGCTTTATCAACGAAGTGGTCCCTTCCAACACGTTGCGTGCGAACAATCTGGTACTGACTCCGACTCTGTCGCCGAAACAAACATCAGAATAATCAAAATCAAAATCTCACATAATCACTTCACCCCAATCAATATCTGCATTTATCTTTTATCTTTTTATATCTAATTTTCGACCGTTACGACTTTCCGTAGCAAGCAACTATCTATTTTTACCGTCCAGATTCATGAAGTATTTCCACGTGTACCGTCAGATTCGAAGACAGCTGTACCAGCTTGGACTCAACACCACTCTCTCCGCGTGTCGTTTCTTACTCAACGACAAGTCTTACCCTCTGCTTTTCCCTTTCAGATCGTAGCACCAATCTCAACCGTCAGATTCAAACTTGATAATCATTCAAACGTATCAACGGTTCACAACGTCTCATCACATCTTCACGCGGTTACCGTTCTATAAATACCCTCCGAACCCTATCTTTCTCAACACACACCGCAGTCACCTTCACAATATTCAGTTCTTTATCTCTCTAGAATCGCTTAAGCCTTTTTCGCCTTTTCTCTCTCTAAAATCTCTCTGTCTCTCTCTCTTACTGCAATGGCGAGCTCCACCGTTGTTCTGATGCTAGTGGCTGCATTGTTGGTGAGCTCCACCGTGGCTCAATCTCCAGCGTCGTCGCCGGCTTCTTCTCCGACCAAGTCGCCTGTTGCTACGCCTCCGAGACGTTCATTATCTCCTTCGCCGGCTGTTTCACCGATTGCTAAGTCGCCGGCGGCTTCTCCTCCCACTCCCGTGCAGAGCGGTCCTTCTCCTTCGCCTGCCGTCGTGGACTCTCCTCCGTCTCCTCCTCCTGCTACCTCCGATTCGCCTTCCGGTGCTCCTTCCACCTCTCCCTCAACGATCTCCGCTCCTCCGGCTGAAACTCCGGCAGTGCCTCCCGCCGGAAACGGTGCCGCTTTGAATAGATTCACCGGAGCCGGATCTACAGCTGTGTTGATTCTCGCTATGGGGTTGATGATGATGTAGAGAGTTATTTGGAGTTTTTATTTTATTTTTTATTTTTAAAAATTATTATCACGAATTACCACATGAGTCGTGAACTCTAGTAGTTGATTTTTGGTTGTTCTTTTCTTCTCAGTGTGACGATTCATTCATTTGATTATTATATTTTGTGTATCCTATTTATTATTACTCCTATGAATGATACATTTTTATTATTCTTCTTAGTTCTGTTATCTCTGATCCATTATTATTTGTATTTGCATTTGTTAACTTTTAATATAATTCATATGTGGATGTAATAACCTAAACTATTTCCAATTTGACTCATTAATGCCCTATTACAATAGGATAACTGGCGATCTTCTTGCAAATGTGAAGGATAATGTCAATAGAGAAAATTATTTTGGTGTCATTAGGAGAATTTTTTACCTTCACTGTTGAACCAAAAATTATTAGTGCAAATACGCGTGAAAAATAAACGATGCAATGCTGCTGTTCATCTTTATTCGCTTCTTTCTCTTTAAAGTTGGTCGAAAATTGAAGAGACAGATTATTATACTTTGGTATTTTCGTTTTTTTTTTTTTTTTTTTTAACCTTCTGTGTGTCTGAATTTGGCCTCACTTTCACTCTTGTTGTACGATGAAATTGTTGCATTATTGAGGTTTGGTCACAGTCAAAAGCGACCAAGCTTACATGTGATATGTTATGTCTAAAGCGAAGTGACGAGGCCCAAAATGTACGAGCATTCTATGTTCAGTAGTCAAAAGATTCCATCGTAAAATATAAACGACTCTTTAACTGGTTTGTTCACTTTGTTGCTTTACGACGTAAATTAATCTAATTGCAGTGGTGCAATTATCACTGAATTGAACCGGAATTAGTGAGGGAAATCAATGTGTTGATTACCTTTCCACTCTCGGTTTGTTACAGAATTATGGATCGTGGGATGGGATCCTTCTGGAGTGTTGGGGGTTTGCTTCTTCGTGAGGTAATCGGGTCTTGAGGTGAGGCAGTATTTTGTAATTTTTCACCGAGGCTTTTGGCCCTGTACCCCATCAAATCCTATAAAAATATAAAAGGTTTTTCTATCATGTGTAACTTTGCACAGGTTAAGAAACCAAAAGTAGTAACTATTTATTGGAAAACTAAGCATTTCAGTTTTGAAAGTATAAAATACACAAGTTTCTATGTAAATTTACTCCTTTGAAACCCTTAACATATACAAAATTGCACAGGTTAAAAAAACCCAAATATAAAAAGGCTAATAAAATATTTTATAGGTACCATAAAATTATCTCTTATTTTATGATTTTACGATTTGATGAAACTATTTAGCTATCAAGTTTGGAAAATCGATATAATGAATAATTTATATATATCTCTCTATAAAGAGAATTAAGTGTTTCTCTCTATAATTTCAACTTTTTGTTTTGTCTTTCATCAAGTATCCCTAGTAAGTATTGAAATGAGACTAGGAGTTCCTCCAATTGTGGTTAGAATTTTCTCTCCGGGTGAGTATTGGTGTTTACCAACATACTCTAGGTGATAAATTTTAAATAAATCAAATAACTAAATTTTAGGATAAGACTTTGCACTATGACCTTTTTCAAATTGGACACCATTAAGCAAAGGTCAAGTTTGGTTCTGGAAAATTGATGGATGGACGCAAAAGGTGAAAGGAATTTGGAGTGTCAGTTGATCCTCATGTGAGGGTTTTCATGTCTATGCCTAGATTGAGGGGAGATGACTGGATGCGCACAATAAAAAGGGGATCATAAGTGATTAGGCCTCTTTCCAAGTGATATCTACATTTGAGGGTAGGCATTCATAAGGAAAGACATTGGAGTTTCTCCAATAAAGTCACCAAAGCCGAAGCGTATCAAAGTTTTTCCATTGGTAAAAGTTATACCAAGTGCATATGACATTTGTCATTGAAATAGCTTTTGTGATACAACTTGCTTAACCAGACACAATGTCGCACCTCACTGTTGTTTTAATTAATTAAAACTAAATAAATTAACCTGGCAAATAAATTACAAATAATACAATTTCACAGCAAAGAACATTAATATGCATAAAGGATCTTAAGTACATTAATACAAACAATGACATACAAAAAAAGTAATCTTATTTCTTGGTATCAATTCTTTTCAGGCTCGTTCTTCACAATCTTGTCAATTACGGGTTCAACAAAGGACTCCAAACCATCCAAGTCATTCTTGAGTTCTTCAACCTGTGTTCAATTAATCAAGTCATTTGAAATAAAAGCAAAAAGTAATCATCTATAACTTGGAAATTTGGTGAAGCTATGTGATCAAGTATCGTGAGAAATTTAGATGGGTAGGCGACCCATCCATTAGTTGACATGCATAATAATTAATAACATTTTAAGAGATTACTAGTTTCTTAACATGGGTATCCCAATGTCAAACATATTTAATTTTAAATAAAGTACCTATGATAGGTAACGTCTAACCAATAATTACTTGAAATATTAGTAGCAGTACCTTATGTATAAACTCTTCTGTTACTTGGGCACCATGAGCAACTTGTTTTGATGCATGTTCTACCACTAAAGCTACTTCCTTTAGCTTACTATCCTCAGGAAGCTTCTCGTCTATATCTTCAGATACCTTTTCTGCTAGCGTTGCCACTTTTTCTACTACACTTGCCACCTTTTCAACCTCTTCAACCACAACCTCTGCCTCTCCTGATGTTTTCATACACATTTTCCTCCCCCAGTTAACAAATAACGTAATTCTTGAGGAATTGTTGAAATGTTAAGAAAGTAATATGTTAAAATTACATGCCTATACTATATAGTATGTTATATACCTTCTATTCTCCGTAGTTTTTCCCAGTTATGTTTCCAGAAAGGTAGCAATAGAGAAAGTACCGTGCCCAAAACCCATCTTAGCCTGCATGTTCATAATTAAAATCTCACTAACTGTTTTGCATATTTGTAATTTCCACTCATTAGTTAATACCCCCTGTCCTCCTTTATTTTTAGGCGAATTTTGCAATTAAACGTGGATCAATAAGTTAGATATCTTGCTCATAGCCAATTA
Organism: Echinosophora koreensis; assembly: GCA_035048595.1. Lineage (NCBI taxonomy): Eukaryota > Viridiplantae > Streptophyta > Magnoliopsida > Fabales > Fabaceae > Echinosophora > Echinosophora koreensis. Next base: position 653,553 of record JAPCYP010000103.1, read on the forward strand.
AATACTTGAATATCCATGAAAACAACTATTTGTGTCTTCCAAATGATTTATGTGGTGAGTAATGCTACAAAGCCAAAATTTTCTAGGAAAATTCAAGAGTGGTTGTTGGGTGAAATAAAGGAACCACATCATCTGATAACCATAAATAGGAATGATAATTTCTACTAAGGCTATGTTTGTTTTAGATTCTTCAATCTATCCGTTTGAAATCTCGTTGGATGGAAGCTCCAAATATTAGCTTCATATCAAAGTGCATTAGGAAGCCAAATTCACATAGGGAGTTGTGTTTTTTTTCGGTTTGCATTAAGATAAATCTTAACCAAACATGTTGTTAGTGTTTGGGGATCCCAACAGAGAATGCCCCATTCAGGACTCGATGGTTGGGGTATTTTTCCACACTAATATTACCTATATACCCCCTATATATATGTTTGTATACTAATTTTTTTATGTATTTTGGGATCCCGTGGGGATATGTGGGGAGACAGAGAATTGGGATGGGGAAAATGAGGGAGCACCCCGGCCGGTTGCTATCCCTAGTCGAAAAGCATGACAAATCTTTCAGTTAAAAAGTATGAAAAAAAATTATGGCGATTTAGCAATTTTTGTTGTTTGGTTTATCTAACTAAGTAAATGCAACCTCTAATTATACTAGTTACAAGGGATGTTAGTTCATACCAGTTAGGGAAGGTGAAGATTGTAGAAGCAGGGGCTTGTGGAACCTTGACATTCTTCAAGTCTCTGGGAGTATAGGTTGAAAACAAATTTCAGCATGTAAATTCAACATTCACATTGGATTTGATAGAAGATGAAAACAAAATAAGGGTTGTGGTGGATAATTACCCATTTGCATTAGTGCTTGAGTTGCTATTGGTGCTAAAAAATTGCAGACCAGGATGCATCCAATAACCACTTCCACCCTTAGCTGCTGAAACAATTGGACTGTATCTCTGTGGTCCACCATAACTTGATTTAAATCTGCTGCAATTAATTACATCAAGGACACTTCTGAATTTCAGAGTTATCCATGAGCCTCTTCTTGACATATTGAATAGATTTTCAATTTTTTCACGACAATTGGAATGAGAAAACTATGATTGATCCTTGTCAAAGGTGTTTCTAGTTTCAAGTAACCAATTTCTACAAAGATGATTTAATTTTCAGTTGGTATTTACTTGTGGGGTTGGTTGCACTTGCAGGGTATAAACACTAATAAGAAAGCACTGTATAAGAATTAAATATAGGAAGCCAAAGTGCAGAGAAATTATAAGGTAGTATTTTGGATGTGATTTGATTACTTGAAGCAATGTTATGGTCTAACAAAGGGAAACGTGCTCTAAGTATTGGATATGTCATGTTTGTTCCTTGTAAGTTAAACCTTCTGGCTTTGAAGGCAAAGCTCGTGGTATTTACTTTCTTCACATTTATGATCAAAGTTACTTGCTGAAATTCTTATAATATGCAACAAAAACTTAAAAAAGGGTTGAATACTTGAATATTTTGAGCAAGGAAAGACATAAAGCAAGCATTGATTTGTGGAGTAGAAGAAATATCATTCTTCCCATCTCATTGATTTGGTATTTAGGCCTAGTCCCCCCAGTTAAAGAAACAAAACAAGGCTTGTTTTGAGATTGCTTTATCAAAATTATGTGAGATGTCCACATTCCAATCCCAATCCAGCATCATTTTGATTTGTTTTACAATCTGACTTATCGTGAGAGTTTTCATTGTGAAACTAGAAAAGATTTATGTTGATCATGTTTATCCTGATTCCTGTCCATGCTATTGTCAGCATAACAGTTTAAAGTATATAAATAAAAAATACACCTCAGGCCCCCTTCACAACTCTGAATGAGTGTCCTCATTGAATCAATATAGTGATTATAACAAAAGTATGAAATAGTAACTTCATTGCCGGCAATAAAAGTGAATGCAATGCGGAAAAAGTCTCTTACAAAAAAAAAGGTGATTGAGAAAAGAAAGAAAGAAGGCATAAGGAGAATATTGTTATTGAATATTACTAATCAAGCATCATATATAAATGCTAACAAACAATATATAACCATATATCTGCAAATAAGATTAGACTAATCAATGTCAATGAGATCTTTTTATTTCATTCTCATATTAGTTTACTCAACGAAGTATTTTTTTTTCTTTATTTTTTGGAGCATGAAACGTGCACCCTTTGTTTCCAGCACATGTATTGAAAAGTAAAGGATTTTAACAAGTACTTATATAATATTATAATCATAGAATATTTCAAATAGCACTAGCTAGCTATTTGACACGGTCTTTTCGTTTTACTTCTGTACCTAAAAACAGTTGTGGGCTCTTCCACACACAAGCAATTCATGATCAACTTGTGGATGGCTTAGCAAGGCCCTTTTTATAGTTTTAGTTAACTACCATAAGTTATTAGGCCCTTTTAGTTAATCAATACACGTTAATATTGGCTGTTCTCTTTGGAAATCGATTAATCCTCTCTTGATATTTAGTTAATCAATACACGTTAATATTGGCTGGACTGCCTGGACAGTACAAAACCAACTCTTCCATGTTTGGTTTGAAAAGTACTCATGGGACAACACAAAAATAGGTTGATGGACCGGACAAAAATTCAAAATCTTGTCCTTTACCAAATAATGAGACAACTTTTTGTCTCTTGAATATGCTACTTAGAAGACAAAATTGCCCTTACCTATTTATTACATTCTCTCTCTCTCTCTCTCTCTCTCTCTTTAACGTAAACTTACGTTATTAATTTTTTTATGGGTACTTAGTACGTTATTAATTATTATAATATATATATATATATATATATATATATTACAATATAATATATATTATATAAAATAATTATATATATTATATATTATAAAAGGTATTTAAGTAAATTTCATATTATTTTTTTGTGTTGTCCATTGTCCACCAAACAGTGTACAGGACAATGACTTGTGTTGCCCTAAGTTGGCTAAGCATTTGTCCTATTCTGTTCTCCTTGTCTTGTATCTCAATACGAATCAAACGCACCCTTAAAGAACATGATATACGATCCCGTTGATAAGAGCATCTCTAATAGGAGTTGCTTAACAAGTTCTTAAAATTAAGGACAAGTTCTTATTGAGTTGTACCATTGGAGCAAATGTTATTTGAATTTTAAAACAATTTATTTTAAAGTAAAATGACATATCCAACAGCAAGTTGATGTGGATACCACATGTAAGGACGATTGCTTCTGTAAGCAACCGATTCTTATATAAGAACCTCAAATAAGAAAAGGAAATAGAAAATTAATAGAGAATTTCGTTAACTATTTTTACTCGAAAATTGAAATAAAAATAAATGTAAATAAAGATATGGATAACTTGTGGGACCTATTTGATGAAATTTTTAGAATTGCAACATTGAAGTTGAGAATTGCTTAAAGAAGTATAAAATAAAAAAAATGGTAAGGTGGCATGGTAGGATGCATTAAAAAATGAGCTAAGCAACTCCAATGAGTTGCACCATTGGAGATATTGGTGTTCATTGGTTCGGATCAACTCGATGGACGAGAGAATCCAAACCGAATCAATTAGATTATTTTGGATTTTTTTGATGTTCGGATCCGAACTGAACCAAACTAAGTACGATGGTAATTGGTTCGGTTTTCGGATTCAATGATTCTGGATCCTAACCGAATCAATTACTACATTTTAATATTGATACATGTTTTTTAATATTTAATATTTAATATTTATTATATTTTAATATTTATATATTTTTTACTGTTATAGTTTAATATTTTTATATTTTATATATTTTATTTTATATATGTATAATTTAATATTTTATATATTTTAATACTTTGACTATGATTGGGGTCCGACCCGAACCAAATCGAACTAAATAGTTTTTGATGGGTTTGGTTTGGTTCGGATTTTCTCAAAAAAAATTACAAATCCGAACCATATACAGCAATTAATTTTGATAAACAAATCCGAACCAAACCGACCCGTGAACACCCCTAATTGGAGATGCTTTAAGGGAAAGATACAATTTTTTCCATATAAGAACACACCATGTATGATATTACATTACCAAAAAGTCACGCCTATCCATATCAAACGGAATCATATCTTCCAAAATAGGAGAGAATCCACATTCATTTTCTTTTAACAAAGATATAAAATGTGATAAAATAATTGTTATGTTTCTCCCTTCTATCACACATTTGATAATGACACTTAGAAAATCTTTAACTTTGCAAGCAAATAGAGCTTAGGAGAGCCATACAACTCTGGTATCTTAAATGGGTATCAAAAGGCTCTCCCACGGAAAGTGAGAAGACATCTTAATTTTTGTTCATAATGCTTTATTGTTGCAATTAATAATATAAGAATTTGCGTGATAGTATTAAGCAAAGTGAACATACCATTAATACTGTGCATTTTGCTGCTTATTTAACATTTTCATGTTATATTTTCCTTTTTCTTTTTTTTGGAGATGGTAATATGGTATAAAAGCTTTATCTTTTGTTGGTATAGTTAAATTGGGCTGTGTTGGAGTAAAGGGGGCCCAAATACACGACAGCAACCGCCATTATTAAAATAAAATCTATTAAACCAAACATAATAAAAGTCAAAGAAGCAACGCGTAGAAACACATTTTCCACAAAATAAAGCATGGTTTTCTTTTCCTCCTCTTTTGTATAGTCCAAAGTCAAACTTTCAACCTCACCTCACCTAGTACTCATCCAATCCCCACCTTCTTGCCTCTTCTTCCATCTTGTTTTGATGCTTTCTCCTTTCCCCTTCACACCCAACCCCCTTTCTCTGATATGGGGCTGCATCACAGAAAGTTTGCATCAGAATCAGACTGTGGATTCATCTGTCATGATATACAGTCTTGTTCATCAAAGAAAATTTGTGATGATTGTATTAAGGAATGCAATCTCAATTATTACAACTACCCTCCACCACCACCAAATCCTCCTATCTACACACAAGTAGATGATGCAAATAAACACAGCAAGCACTCCACAATCTCCACCTATTTGATCATCACTTTTGCTCTTGTAGCCACTGCTTTCTTTGTTATTTGCTGCTATGCCCTCTATGCCAAGTTTTTCTCCCCTTGGAACAGGTCAAGAAGGAGAGTTTCATCACAACAACAAACACAAGACAACCATGATGAGTTTCTTGATGAAGAAACATGGCCCTATGGTGGACCACCCCGTTTGGTATATCCGCACTGTTGGTCTAGACCAATCAATTATCACTGCAATCACGGTTTGTAAGTATAAGAAAGGTGAAGGGTTGATTGAAGGAACAGATTGTTCTGTTTGCTTGAGTGAGTTTGAAGAGGATGAGAGTCTAAGACTTTTGCCAAAGTGCAACCATGCTTTCCATTTACCTTGTATTGATACTTGGCTTAGATCACACACTAACTGCCCCATGTGTCGTGCTCCCATAGTTACCACCACCAACCAAGTAAGGATTCCATCTTTGGAGCCTAATGTTGTTGATTCAAGTCCTATGGAAAATTCCCAGATGGGAAGTTTGGAAAATAGTGTTGGTGGTGGAATTGGAATGGAAAATAGTGATGATGTGTTGAGGAATGGAGCAGATCATGAAGAAGGGCAAGTGGAAGTTGAAGCTGAGAATTCAGAAGCTCAAGTAGTGAACATGCAGCCAAGAAGATCAGTGTCTTTGGATTCTTCTTCTGCTGCTAAGATCAATCTTGCACTTGCCACTGTTCTATCAGTGGAATCTAATGGGAATTCAAAGAGGGTTGGTGAGAATTTGGCAACTAGTGCAAAAGGTAGTTCTTCTTTCAGGACAAGATATCTGCAAAGTGAACCTAGTTCAATGAAGAGGTCAAGATCCTTCAATGGGAAACACTTACTTTCCAGGTATAGCCGTAGTCATAAGAAGCCTAATGCTCCTGTGAGAAGCTTTTGATTGTTCTATTTGGCTCTGGTCAGTTCTGTTCTTTTCAACTAAAAATGTATTTGTAACACCCAACAAACTGGGAGTTTTAAAGGTTTTATGTATGAATCAAATAAGTCATGTGACAATCTAAGTGTATAATAGCAAATCAAGAGGACATAAACAAATTGAAAATTATCCTTACTAAGTTTTGTTTGGGAGGTGCTACATATTATGTTTGTTATGGTTTTGTAGACGAACCATCAAAGTGTATGTACACCATTTTTCACCTATCTAAAGTGATGCATGGATAAATTAAATGCGGAGCACCTTTTGAGGTGCTTAACAAAACAATTTAATCACTTAATCTATAAATCCATCCGCATGTTCATTACTTTTTTTCATACTCACTAGGTGACAATGTGATACAATCTTTGTTTTCCTAGTTGCTGAAAACAAATGTAGGCCAGCTTCATGGGTTAAGGATTTCTCATCTGATGAAAGAAGATTTGTTCATTTGATATATTACAATTGATTTCTCTAAAGCTCATGGTTTATTTGAATGAATAAATTGTAAATGATAACCACTATGAGAAAAGAAATCAAGAGAATGAGTTCTAACAAAAGTATATTTTTTTAATCAATAGATTATAACTATTTAAAAATAAAACTAGATTTTTCTCAAATCACTTTCAAGATGTCTAGAAAGATATTGAGGCCATGTTTGGATAGCACAACTTACAACTTATTAGAGCTTCTCTGTTCATATAGGCACTTTTATGTAGAAAAAACAATGTTTGAATAAGCTTAAATAAGTAACTTATCGATTTCAAAAAAACTGTTTTTAACTTATTTTGATAAGTCAATTTTTTTTTTGCTTATTGAAACATTGTGTCAAAACTTATACATAAAATTGTTTTTGCATATTTTAAAGATTCTAAAAGCGCTTTTTCGAGTTTGTATTCAAACACTAAATAAATTAATTTAAAAGGAGCTTATAATTTAAAAGTTTTTCACATAAGTTCTTCTTATAAAAATGTTTAAAGTAAGTTGTTTATCCAAATGAGAACTTAGAGTATATTAGATAAATTGTATAAAGGGACGAATGGGAGTGGTGAATGGTAGAATGGGGACAGTAGAAGATGCAGTGAAAGCACATAGTGCTAAGATCAGTTTCTCTAGATTTGCTATATATTGCCAGTGATCTCTCAGTTGAATCTGTTGAGAATTGAAATTGCCAGATGCCAGATGGGATATGTACCAAGACAGAAGGACACTAGAAATTAAGGCTTGCGCCAATTGCCAAGGGAACTGGGGAAAGTTTTTCAATGGGAAACTCACATCCAGCAAGTTGCAGGATCACTGCAATATGTACAGTACAGGGAAATACAATGACTTTAAACATGTCAATGTAGCATTAGTCAAGAGTCTACTCAAATTTTGGTTGCTACAGATATCCACGGCAAGTATCATTACCCAAACTCAAGAGTCACAAAAATTTCAGGAGCATATAATTGTTGGAAAAATCATTTAAAAAATCCATATGTTGAAGAAAATGCTACATACTATAGACCAAGTAAAATAATGAAATATCAAGAAATTACAAATACATGCATGATGATGTATTAAGTAATCCGTCGGTAAGTTTTTTTATTTTTTGTTTTCCACACATCCTGCGTGCGACTGTCAAGACTAATATCTCAAATCTGATAAAACGAACTTAATACTAATAGTTACAAGCAATAGAGTAGTAAGTTGAATATTATTCTCACAAGGATTGAAATTGTATTATAAAAATCCTAACTATCTAGACTACGGCTTTATGAAAAAAGGATGACAATGAAAAATTAAATTAGATCAAATTATAAAGATTTATTTTATTTTATATAGACAAATGTTAGTGTTAATGATATTATTTTGTTAGTGGGTGGGGTTTGAACCCCCATCCTCCTTATCACTCCGCTCCTTAATTCTCACACCTAGTTATCAAGCAATAGAGTAGTAAGTTGAATATTATTCTCACAAGGATCAAAATTGTATTATAAAAATCCTAATTATCTAGACTACGGTTTTATGAAAAAAGGACATGACAATGAAAAATTAAATTAAATCAAATTATAAGGATTACTTATATATATATATATATATATATATATATATATAGACAAATGTTAGTATTAATGTTATTATTTATTTTTGTTAGTGGGTGAGGTTTGAACCCTCATCCTCCTTATCACTCCACTCCTTAACTCCTCACCCTAACCATCAAGACAACTTTACAACCCCTGTTAAAAAGATTAGCTTGTTCCTATAAGAAGCTTTCCCTTAAATTTTCAATTTAGTCCACCCAAGTGAAATATTTAGGATGATGGTGATATTATGTCCACACCACATTCTCTCTCTCTCTCTCTCTCTCTCTCTTTGTTGTGAGGGGACAAAGGCTCTGTTTGGTAAAAATTAGCGGATAGCGGATAAGCTAGCGGATAGCGGTAGCGGATAAACTAGCGGATAGTGGATAGCGGATAAGCTAGCTGATAGCGGATAGCGGATTAGCTAGCGGATTGGATTTGAAGTGTTTGGTAAAACTAGCGGTTGAACTAGCTGATAAATGTAAAATGACATAAAAGAATATGTTTACATTTTTTTATATAAATTATATGTATATATATTATTTATATTATTTATTTTAAAATAATTATCACTTATAATAATTTATTTTATTCTAAATTATTTATGGTTAACCACGTCAAAAAAAAATTATTTATCCTTTAAAAAAATTAATCATTAATTTTTAATTTTAATATTAATTTAGTTTTAATTATTTTTAATAAATAAAATGGAATAATAAAAATAAAATTATATATTGATTTTATTTTTATATAAGTTTTATCTTTTATAGATAAAATTATATTTTTCACCTTTTTATCTTAAATATAAATCTAAATAGCGAAATTAATTCTTATTTATATACTATGTTAAATGATTAGTATTTTATTTTATAATCAATGATAAGTGAGGAATTTAATTAAGATGATAGGGATAAAAATGGAAGAAAAAATGAAACGCTATACGCTATAAGCTCAAACGCTACTTCAAGTAGCGTCTGGGAAAAACGCTATACGCTAGTGAAAAAATGCTATACGCTAATTTCAAAAATGACTACCAAACGGGGCTACTTTTCCATCCGCTATACGCTATCCGCTAAACGCTAGCGGATTTGGCAAACCAAACAGTGCCAAAGTGTATGCTTTGTGTCCACACCACCCAACTAATTCAGTATATTAGAGTATTTTTTACACTAATCAAACAAAATCGATTAATTTAAAATCATTTTTTTTAATAAATATACTCAAACAAAAATTGATTCTTATTAAAATCGATTATTACAATAATTCATTACATATATTGATTATTGAAATACTTTAATTTTGACAATTATCTCAAACACATACTACATGTGTTTATGGTTCCATGTTGAAAACTTCTAGAATTGATTCTACTCCATGCCAAACGTGATTTTAGTAAAAATAAGGTTTTGGTTACTATCAAGTAAAATTAATTTTACCCCCAGAAGCGATTTTGACTAGAAGTTACAAAAAGTGGCTTTTGCATTATCAAATTTTCTTTCAAAATAAAAACATCCAAACATAATAAATCATTCCACTTCAAACTCAATTATAACGAAATCAATTTATAAAATCAATTCCATTTAGAATTACTTTTATCAAATACTTGTCCAAACACACTAATAGTGTGTATGAGATAAGCTAAGATTATTAGCAATTAGATAGTAACAATTGTGTGGATGTAAAGTAATTTATGTGTAAATATTAAATATACAAAAGTAGTACAAGGATGCTACTGGATTCGATTTTGTTTTTGTTGACAGACATGTATACAAACTACAAAGAACTTCATTCAATATTCTATTTACAGTAGGTCTGGTTTCTTCTGATATTCTTGTATATGGGTTAAAATATCTCTTATACTCTCTTTCTATATACATTTTGCTTATAAAAAAAAAAACTTCAAAGAACTCATAACAACCGAAATGAACGAATGGGATATTAAATTCACTCATACTCTAAGAGAAGGGAACCAATGTGCGGACTGGCTTGCTAACTGAAGTTTATCGAAGGATATGGTTTAGAGGAAATTGTCATACCTCCTCCGGAGCTTTCTATTCTGTTGTTAGATGATATGTCAAGGACCTCCATACCCCGAGTAGTGAATTTGTAATATTTTCTTTTTGGGCCTAGGCCCCTTTTTTTAACAAAAAAAAAAAAACCGAAGTACATAAAAAAATCATGATGGAAAGATAAAATTAAAAAAAAAACAAACAAACAGACACTCCTGCTTACGTACAAAGGCATGAATTCACTTCCATACCAAATATCATAAATAGGTTTGCTAAAGGAATGATTATCATATGTACTTTACATGTATTACCTCACATTTATATAATTTTCACCATTTAATTGCAGTTGATCCCACCTTATTTTCTATCCACCAACACTGCGAATGTGAGGATTCTGAAGTAAAATCAGACATGGAAGTAACAATTTGGTTTGACATTTGTTCATAGCAAGGATTAGAGGTCTGTACCTCATGCAATGGGTTTCTTTTTCGATTAATGTCATTTTTGGTTCTCTATTATTGGTCATGTATGATTTTAATCTCTATAGTTTTCTTTTTATGTATATTTGGTTTCCTATTTTTACAATATTATAACTTTGGTCCTTCTGTGAAACGTTTGTCGATTTTTTCAATGATCAACATAAGGAACCACTCCTCTAAGCCAGGGTCGGCCCAACACCTATTTAGACCTAAAGCGAATTATGAGATAAGGCATTTTTAAAGCAAATAACAATATTTAAAGTTTATTTAGAATTTTTTGGGATGTGAAATCATTTATTAAATTACTATTTTCTTTTGATGAACTATCATAATTAGGGCCTTTGGCTCCCTAGTGTCATCCCGGGGTATCCCACAAGCTTCGGCCCTTTGTACCGGTTATGAGACTAATAATCAATCGATCAGATGCTTAGAACAGAGAATTAACCATTGGTTTTCGCAACCTCCTAACTAGAGTGTCTCCACCAGAATTACTATATAGTAAATTACTATATAATACTACTAACTAGTAAGTAAAATCTACTTTTATCAACAAAAAAAAAAAGCCTAACTATATAGTAACTACTAACAAGTAAATTTATTTCGAGGCCTAAAAGCCCTTGCTTGGGTGGCTTGGCCCAATGGCCGACACTGCTCTAAGCGCATAAAACCTCTAGTTGAGGTTCTCCCTCCTCTGCTTCTCCATTTCAACATGATTTAATGGTTCCACTATACTATTTATTGGTTTTGTTAATCTTTTTTGGGACATTTTTTTGTTCCACCACAGACTCCTTTATCACAGAAGCTCAACTAGAGATTCTATTCGCTTAGAGCAACGATTGCTTTGTATTAATCATTGAAAAATTGATGGACATTAGGTGGAAGGACCGAATATGCCATATTGAAAAAATAGGGGGTACCAAATGTAAACAAAAAAAACTTAGGGACCAAAATTGCACGTGACAAATAGTGAAGGACCAAAAGTACAATTAAGCATTTTCTTTTTGTGTGGTAGTGGTGGAGAAGTTGTGTTGTTCATGCAAGGTACTTTGACACTAAAAAATTTGAACTAAAAGAGAAGAGTATATTAGGTAGCTTTTGATACAAGTTTTATTTTAGTATTTCCGGGAATATGGGCATGATAATAAAAGGTTCTCATGTTCGGTACAAGTTTTAAAAAATTATTCAAGATATAAATGATGTCCGAGAATAAAATTAGTGAATGAAAATAAAAAACTCTATTCACATGTATGGAGATGGGAAAGAAATATTTCCGATAATGAAATTCCCGAAAATATAGTTTGTCTGGTAATAAAACATTCCATAAATAGTATAATCCATAAACCAAATATCACAATAGAGTAAATGTATATTTTAGTGGCTTAACCTTAAATTTATATAATGTGTTTAGTTTGAAGTTAAAGTGTAGCTGGAAATATATAATTCAAATAAGATTATGATGTAGACAATGTTTTAAAAAGCAGTTGGACCGGTCCGATTGTTGATCGGTTAGGGCCCGTTTGGTTAAGATTCTAGATAGCCCAGAATCAATTCTAGTAGCAAAAACAAGATCAATAGAATTGAAAATAATTTATCTTGTGCTTGGGTGACAAAATAATGGTGGCTAAAATTGATTCTGATGGAAGCAAGAATTCGTAGCTTATGCGTTGAAAAAAATCAATTCTGGATTTGAGACCCATAAAAATCTTTATATTTACACATCAAAAGTAATTCTACTTTTATCATTCAAACGAAATCAATTCTTTTCAACCCACTTTTAAAATATCATTACCAAACACAAATCATTTTTTTAAACTCAATTTTTTTAAAATCAATTCTTCATGATCAATGCTATCAAAATCTAAAACAAACAAATCCAGAACTGTTACAACGGTTCAATCTTGAAAAAAAGACAAAAAACCGGTTCATCTAGTCAAGAATCGGAATCGACTGACCGGCTGTTTCAACTCCACTGCAAATTACTTTATTTTTCAATTAAAAAAAATACAAAAAAGTAACCTTCTTCTTCAGTTTTGAGCCTAAGTTTCTAAGTTACTTTTCTTCTTCAAAAACCTAACTTTCCCTTCTCTGCCTCACGAGTCACGACCACCGGACGACGGTGCATTACCTGGTGACGTCGCAGCGACGCACAACGGCTGGGTATTCGGGTTCCCTCTTTCCTCACTCGATGAGATGGGTCTTTCCCTTCCCAAAACTCTATCATGGTCTTTCCCTTCACTATTCTCCTTTTATATATATATATATGTTAAACCTTAAACAAGTATACCGATTCTACCACCAATTCAACCGATTGAATCTTGAAACGCTCTTCTTTTCGATTCTCCAGTTGAACCGATTTTTAAAACATTGGTTACAACGGAGATACCATCAACAAATATCTTCATTAACGATATTGTGAAATGATAGTTTCACTTTCATATCAGGTAGGTACCAGGGCCAAGTAGCCATAATTGAATCTGTGGTGGGAAGCTCGATGTTGGACCTAAATTGATGATATCGATATTCAACAATATTATAGTTTTGTTTTAAGAGAACAACATTATAGTTGGTATTGATGAATAAGTAATACTCCCTCTGGTCCTATATATAAGAGGTAAAATCCTAAAATATACAAACCAAGGAAATACATTGAAATAAGCTATTTGTAATTAATATTCATATAAATTTACAAATTTAACCCTTCAATAATTAATGAACAAACCTACTTGTATTGAAAGTTGCACTGTCTCGTAAATATAAACCCTATTATAAATAAGGGTAAAATTGGAAATGAGCATTTAATATTTGTCAAAATACATGCATGTCTCTTATATTTTGGACCAAAAAAAAAGTAGTCATTTGCCTCTTATAATAAGGACCGGAGGGAGTAATAAAAACAGGTACTACCAGTCAAAAAAAATAAAAAAAATAAAAACAGGTACTACTGTACCACTGCTCACGAAGAATTTTACAAAATGAAAAAACATAATATTATCTAAAAAAATTAATTTTAATACATTATAAATGTAGAATTTTTTACAGTAACCAATTAAAAATCACCTTATATATAAATTTCATGATATATATCATAAAACCTAAACATTGTACCAAAAAAGAAAAAAGAAAAAATAAATTTTCTGTTTGATATTATTCTATCGCTACTGCAAATGCTTGTTCTCTCCTGAACATGCAAAGAACAGCGCTAGGTTTGTAACTCTGATCGTTGCCGCCATTGTGCCCAAATTCCTCAACTTTGAAGCAACCAATTAGGGAACTTTTACTCAAGTTTCCAAATTGAAGAGAATCAAAGAGAAGATCTTCCTCAACTCTAATAAATACCTGCTGCTTTCTTTTGGTTTGGCCTCCCATTCATTCCTTCGCATATTTGCTTTGATCCGAGCATGCCCATTTCTTTTTTCAACTTCTTTTAGTATGATATGATTCTAAATTATAGTTTTTTCATGGATTTTGGTTCCCATCTTCATTGTAATTGTAATAGTTCACTCATTCTTTCAGTTTCATAGCTGGGGTAATACATACATGAATGAATCACACTGTTTATGCATTCTTTTTGTTTTTATTTTTTTGTTGATGGATGTTGGATTGATGAAATGAAGTGGGGTTTCTAATGTAGAATATTGACACATATTCGAGTTTAAAATCTAATTGATTTTTTCCCTCTTATATTTTGGTAGGGAAGTGATTTAGGATGTTGCAAAGATGGAGCAAAGCTATTACGCATATCTCAAAAATTGGGTCTCTGAGTAATCTGAAATTTGTGAATGATATTTATGCTGGAACGCGCCACAGCTATGCCAAGGTTGCTGCAGCTGCTACACCAACTATAGAGGAGAAGGGTGTTGCCAGGGAACCTGTGGTATGAATTTTATAACAGCACGTTCTTAATTATTACATAGTTGAACAATACTTGAAATAGGATTAAAAAAAAAAAAAAAAAAAGAAACTTTTGAACTAAACTTGGTAGTGAGCATGATTAGAACTGATTCTATTTACCCCGGGTTTGTTTATGTATGAGACTGATAGTGTGCTTGCAGCTGATTTCAAGCATTACATATTGGAAATTTTTTTTTTTTTTGTACACCAAAAATACAACACCCTGTGGGACACCATATCCATATGTGATTGTGGATCTCTATTCTGATATGCCATGTACCATGCCCTATTGTTCTCATATACCATACCCACGTGTGAGTGGAGTGTCGTAGAGTTGTCATATTTGGGGTGTTCGAATAATGGAACTCTTATATATAATAGCGTACATATTGATAAGAAGTGACCGCTACTTATATCTTCAGAATTTATGCAAAACACTGCTTAGGAGTTTTGTCTTTTTTTTTTTTTACTCTTCCCCTTTCTACCCTACCTTTTATCAGTTGGTTTTGCTTTGTATCAACGTCCATTTGTCTAGGGTTGCACCACTTGATTTGATGCTGATAACCAAGTATATGTTTGTTGCAGGTTAATCTAGACAAAATGTTTTGGTCTAAGCCCTGTTCGCTGGCCCTGGCCCATGATTCACCACTGAGAGTGGAAGAACCTAATTATGAGGGCATCAAGCGTTTCATACTAAGATTAATGTTGTTTTATAGTAAACAGAGCATGTCAATTCGAGGGGCTAATGTGGTATATCGAAGAATCATTTCACAAGTTGCTAGACCACCCATTTACGAAGGTGACTCACTGACTCCTCCTGTTCACGACTGTATATTTGATCTATTTATTTAACTTATTTAATATAATAACATTTTTTTTTTCTATCTTTGTTTAAAGCATAGCCTCTCATGTCCAACTCCCCATTGGGTGTGGGGTTGATTTTACACCCTGTATTATGTTTTTCTATGTATTCCTTCCAATTGGAGAATAGACATTCCAATTCCGTTGGTAAACTTTGAGGGTCTGATGTCTGCATGATATAATATTAATTGTTGGATGGCTTCATTTTTGACTTTCGAGAGGGTTATTGTTGATTGATAGATTTTTTATTTCCTTAAATTGAAGGTCATAAATTGATTGTACTGTGACTGTCAACTGCATAATTTTAGTTGCATAATTTCCAACTTTCCTACTTGCCTCTATTGGTGATTCAATGCAGACCAACAAATTGAAAGTTCCATGTTATTAAGACTATTCATTTTTTCCGTTTGGCTCACGTTTCTGAATTTTGTCACCTGCTCCTTATTACTAGAATTCCTATTTGATTCAAAACTAGCATTCTGAACTTCTTTGTTTTGCACGCAGTGTTTAACTTGGAGAAAACATTCAAAACAACATTCTCTTTACTTGTACTTCATATGTGGTTATGTTTGCGTCGCTTAAAGCAGGAGGGTAAGGACGGTGTTGAATTTGGGCAGTACCTTTATGAGATTTACAATCATGATGTGGAGCTACGAGTTTCCAAAGCCGGAGTGAGTGGTCTTTTATTGTATTTTCTGCTTTGGAATTTTATATCTAGATTTACTTTTGGATATATAGTTATATAATTATGAGTAACCTCTTGCTAACTTGATCAACCATTTTAGTAGTAAATTTTCCTAAACTTGAAATATTTTACCATGAATTCCTCTTTTATAATTTTCCCGTAAGGGCATGTAGGAATTGGCTTTGCCTTATTACTATGCAAATGATGGGTCTCCATATTGGTGGATTCTGATTGAGTGATCGTTTAATTTGAAATGGCAGGTTAACCTACTGTTGACTAGGTGGATGAAAGATCTAGAGAAGATTTTTTATGGGAATATTGTTGCTTATGATACTGCCATGCTTCCAGAAGCCAAACAGGGTGATCTGTCTATCGTTATGTGGAGGTAGGTTTTGATCCAAAGTCAATCCTCTTTACTGCTCTTGTTCCACCTGCTGAGAATTGGAACTTTCAGTCAATCCTTTTTCTGCTTTTCTCTCTTTTTAGACGTTGAACCAATGAAGATGTATTGACAGTGCCTACTTCCTTTAAAAGCCATCTTTGCCTTGTTCTTAGTTCATCCTTATCTGTATTTTTTGTTTTTGTTTTCAGGAATATATTTTCTGATGATGGTTCCTCAATACCAGATGCTGCTGCGCTGCATTCAGTGCAGGTATGTGATATGTCTTCTGCACGATATAACATGTTTCATTTTACTTGTGAAACAGATATTGTATGTGACTTTGCAAGTCCAGTTTTTTTGGGATTGGGAAATTCCTGAAAATTTCCCGATTGCCACTTGCCAGTTGGGCACTTTGTCTATAATTGTTTACAAAATTCCCCTTTTCAGCTTATTAAAATATTATCACCAATTCACCATCTTTTGATTTCTTCTTGTTTCCTCTGCATTTCCCATTTTGATTATATGCATTTAGTTGTGTACACAATCCTTCCTTCTTTTACTCGTTTAGATCAAAAACACAAATCGATACTGAATCTCAAGTTTGTATATAGGCAATGGCCAGGTATGCTCGCCGGGAAGTAAGCTGCCTGTCTTTAACAGGTATAGAATGACTATTTTGTCCTTGTATGTAATAACTGTTTCTTGTATTATATTATAATTATTGTTCATAAAGTTGATGAAAGATGATCCGCTAATGTTATACTAAGTGGTACAGTGGGCTAAAGAGCTCCCTTTCACTCAGCAAAGGACTAGCCAGAAACCATTCCTGAAAAGGGGCTTGTAGGCCACAGATAATGAGGAGTTTTGTATAGCAAGGAACTCAACTTTATTTCCGGCAGAAAAATGCTGATTACTTTGTTTCATTTCATACAAGTTTTTCTATTTAGTGGATACTCGACCTGTTTAGAGCTTTTAATACCATTTTAGGAGCATCAGTGCAAAAGCATGCATAACTGCCAGCAGTCAGAATCATATGGAAGATCAATAACAGATAGCCATATTCATTCTAGTTATCTCTTCATTTCTTAACTTTCTTCCTTTACTGTTTCATGAGTCACATTCCCTTTTTGCACTTGAATGTCCAGCATGCACCATTATTTCCCGTGTGTTTGTGGTGATGTGGCTTAGTAACATATAGAACTTCTACCTAGTCATTACATATTTATATAATGCTCCCTGCATGTGACTTCTGACTTCCCTAAGAAACTTGCAGAAGTTTTTAAATGCTCGTTGCATACTGCTACTTTTTTCTAGTAGAATACATGAAATATATGTTTATCAAAGAATTGCAAAGAACTTATGGAGATATTCTTATCTTTGTTTTCACCTATTTCTTTTTTGAATTTCATCTTTTTATCTATTTTGCCCAGTTTTAGATTTCTTATTATGGAATTTTGATTGGCAGATAAAGAAGCTATATTTTCAGGGAATTTTATGTTTACCTCATTGGAGAATGAGAACACAAGCGCAAAGGGGCCTGAATGATACAGTAATCATTTCCAAAATGCTGATTAAGTATATCGAAAATACATGCTGTTTTTAGTTTTTTTGGTTTACAAAAAATAATTTATTGAATAGTCAAGATAAAAGATTGTACCAGTCTCCATAAGATTTTATACTCAATAAGCTTGTTCATTTTTTGCCTTTTGGTCGCCTGTACCTCTTCACAATCTTGTCTGCTTCAATTCTCTGCTTTATGCGAGGTATTGCAATGTAATTGATCATATTAATATTTACTCACTATAGTGGAGCAATTCATTTAATGTAAAACCAATGCGTTCATTTTTAATGCTTGGGTTCAAATCAGAGCATTTTTTGTTTAGTCTTTGCTTTCTCTTTTGGGTGAAAAGGTGTCGGAGAATAGGGTATAACTTAAAACAAGTAGATCAGCAATAAGAGGAGGGCCTCAACCTTTTGGCTTGGTATTTACCATGTCTCTCATTCCAGATACCAAACGTTACCTAAGGCATAGGAACTCATTTGTGTGAGATTAATGTGTGCCTAAACATACATGTCATCTCATATGACTTAGCAAAATGTGTTCTTTGGAAGACTTTGCTAGGTGCTTGCTCTAAACATGAGAATGCTGAAGTAGGAAGAGTATCAAAGATACTTTCTGATATAGCAGTGAATGAACCTTCAATCAATGTTCTACTGTCTAACATTTGTGCAACAGCATTAATGTGGAAAAATTGCAGAGTTGAGAAACAAAATTAGAGAAGGGAGTGTTAATAAGCAACCTGGTAGTAGTTGGATTCAATTGGCAGGTTAAAAATTAATTAGCTCTCCAAATTTTATGCATCTTAATAATTCAATGGCATTTGAAAAAATAAAGTCTAACTTAGAAACTAAGGGTGTCAAATTAGAGTTTTAACGTGCTACATTACATGGATATTACCGTCAAGTTTAGTGGACTGGAGTTTACTGAAGAAAGAATCGTACTCTTTCCGGTCCACAATGTAAGCAAAAATTTTCACATTTTTTGGTCCAAAATATAAGCAAATTTCAACTACTTTCTTCTCATTTAATAAAGTTATTCTCAAAATACCCTTCATTTAATACAATTTTGTTTTTCAATGACTCCTTTTATTCTCAATAACACAAGCTTAATAAATAAGATGAAGGGTAATTTAGGTAACAAACTTAATTTTTTATTTCCAATAACTTTTTTAAATGAGATCAACTAACTATTTTAATATATGTGTCCCATTAAAATTTTATTTACAATAGAGGCCGGAGGGAGTATTCAATAAATGTCCGAGAAGAGACTATGGGATAAGATTATATTTTTTGTTCGAGAGCTAACATACAGCTCAGTTTTTCCAAGGGACCAAAGTGGATTTTTTTTTTTTTAAATAACCCTTTCTTAAAAAATTATTTTTCACAATATCCCATTTTTTCAATTATGTATCAAAATACCCTACTTTTTGATACCAAGTGAGAAGTCATTTTTTTTCAATCAACAACTTCTCAATATAATATTTTTTATTTCTTAATTAAAAACTAAAAAAACAAAAAAAATAAAAAGGTAAGGTGAACAACTTCTCACCTATATAAAAAAAAAAGAAAAAAAAATGGTGAGAAGTCGTCTTTTGAAAAAGCGACTTCTCACCGGTGTTAAAAAAAAGAAAACACAAGTGAGAAGTCGTAGAATGAAAAAACGACTTCTCACCACACCAAAAAGTAGGGTATTTTGATATATAACTGGGAAAAGGGTACGGTAGAAAATAAATTTTAAAAAAGGGTCATTTTAAAAAAAAAAAATCACCAAAGTATGTATTTACTGATTTTTCAATAAGGTGAAAATGTCAAGTCATTGTTTGAGGGGGAAGGTTGTAGGAATTACATAAGAATCCAAGGAATTTATTACATAAGAATCCACGAGCACTTATTTTTTGTCTGCTATCATAACTTCGTAATACTAAGAGTATTAAGAGACTATACAAATCTAAGTCGTCCTCTTTATGGGCTTTTCTAACGTGAGCGAGTTGGCATGTCTCCCACGGTGAGAGACTGATTTTTACCGGATGTAGCAAGTCTCCAAGTTTTCATGCTCTTTTTCTCTCTCCTCCATTTTGTTGCCACGGACGTTTCCTTCAGCCACCATTCAATGCAGCCATGTCTTCCACCCTCCTTGCATGAACCATTCCCACCTCACCTGGCCCGTTTGCTGCGCCAATCTCACCCAAGATTTTAACCAACTTCCAATTTCGCTACCAACCCAGTTGAGCGCAAACGAAACCAACATGGAATTGGAAGGTTCCGAAAACAGAGGACAGGTAGCTGTAAAGTGAGGTGAGGGATACCCAGTTGTGCGTAACACGAGTGAAAGCGTAGAGAAAGGGCGATGAGGATAAAGGGGTGCAGGATGGTGCGTCAAAATCGAAACTTCGGGGTGGTCAAATTCGACGGGTCATTCGGCGGCGGAAGTGGTAGATGGAGGGTGTGCGGGAGGATGTAAGGAAGAAAGACGATGCCGACATGTCTGAGTCGCAAAAGCAAGAGCAGAGAGTGGAAGAGCTGATAGCAGTGCAGAAGTGTCTACGGTGCTCAGAGTCCCCTCCTCCGGCCACCGCCGTTGTCTAGAAAGTGGAAGCTTATAATGGAGGAAGACCCAGGCTGAGATCTAAGATGGCCGACGACGAAGGCTTGTATTCACCTTGTACATTGAGTGACGGCAACTTCGAGCCAACCTATACGACCGGTCACCTTTATTCATCTGGGCCATCCAATTTTTTTTTATTAAATCAAATGGCTATAATTTTGTCTCTCACCGTGAGCGACTTTCCAGGGTCGCTCACGCTAGACGCCGCCCCTCTTTATGTTCATTAAACCTATAAATAAATAGTCTAACTTGAGCCATAGATGAATGGTGGCTAAATTCAAGGTTTAATTACTCTGTAGGTCCCTATATTTTTGGGAATTTTCAAATAGGTCCCTATACTTTTAAAATTTGTAATTAGGTCCCTGAACTATTATTTCATTTGTAATTAGGTCCCTATACTAAAAAAATTTGTAATTGGGTCCTCAAACTTTTATAAAGTTTTCAATTGGGTTCTTGAACTAAAAAAGTTTTTAATTGGGTCCCTGAACTTATATAAAATTTTCAATTGGGTCCTTAAATTATAAAATTCGTTAGTGATATGTTGAATTAGACGGAATATAATTGATTTCATCCAAGCTGGCTATGTAAGAGTAGTTTTGGTGGAAGATGAACCGTGAGATATTGTCACAATAAAATGTAGCAAGATGTAACAAGATGAAGTGAGATGTAGTAAGTTGCAAGTGAAGAAACTATTTTGGACAAAATTATTTCAAGGAAGGGATATACAAGCGTAAAACATAAATCCGGGAAGGAATGAACTATTTGTTCAGATGGAGGAAAAGCAATCACAGGTCAAGTTTTGGTTTTCTGACTCAACATTTTGGTCTCATTCATCCCTAAATAAAAATTTGGGGGGAATTCCAGGTCACGTTTAACATCAGCAAACTTAAAGACCTCTTCACGGAACCCTACCCCAAGGACTCCATTGAAAATTTTATATAAGTTCAGGGACCCAATTAAAAACTTCTTTAGTTCAGGGACCCAATTAAAAACTTTATAAAAGTTTGAGGACCCAATTACAAATTTTTTTAGTGTAGGGACCTAATTACAAATAAAATAATAGTTCGGGGACCTAATTACAAATTTTAAAAGTATAGGAATCTATTTGAAAATTCCCAAAAAGTATAGGGACCTACAGAGTAATTAAACCATTCAATGTTTGACACGTTTCACATAACCCATGAACCGAGTAAGCAAGAGTAAGACATGAAGAGGCAGGGCTTATTTCCCCCCCTTCATTTCATTCATTATCAGTTTCTCTAATGGCTTCAACCGCTGCTGAGGTTACCCAAGAATCCAACAAGAGAATCAGTCTCACAAGTGTCAAAACACTAGCTGAATCACCAGAACTCACCTCCATCCCATCCTCCTTCATTTTCACCACCAACCCAGATGATGAAACAGCAGCAGACCCTGATGATGTTGATGATCCAATCCCCATCATTGACTATTCCTTCCTTGTCACTGGTACACCTGATCAAAGGGCCAAAACCATCCATGACATAGACAAAGCTTGTGAGCAGTGGGGCTTCTTCATGCTCATCAATCACTCAGTATCAAAGAGCATAATGGAGAAAATGGTTGATCAAGTTTTTGCCTTTTTCAATCTTAGAGAGGAGGAGAAGCAAGAGTATGCAGGTAAGGATGTAATGAACCCAATAAGGTATAGCACCAGCTTCAATGCTTCAGCTGACAAGGTCTTATTCTGGAGGGATTTCCTTAAAATCTTGGTGCTCCCAGAATTGCACTCACCTGACAAACCAGCTGGTTTCAGGTTTTAGCTGATTCTCCACCACTTTTTCTTGCAATATTGGTTCCTAATATTTACTGATTTACTTATATTATTACTTGGTTGATTCTTTTTCTAAATAGAATAGGAAAGTTGTAATTAGTATGATTCTCCAAATCTTAGAATTGAGATATTTTAATTCTAGTATGATACCTATTCAATAAGTGGGTCTCTCAGGCTCATCCTGTGTCATCAATCAACCTCACAAAAAGGATTTATTTTCTTTGCATTCTTAGGCAATTCTAAAGGGTTATGTGCTAGATTTGTGGCTATGTGGACTAGCAGTTAGGAAAAGATATACTGTAATCATTCACCTGCTTTGTTGTTTAAGGGATACATCTGCAGAGTACTGCAGAAGAACCTGGAAAGTAGGCAAGGAACTACTCAAAGGAATATCAGAAAGCTTGGGGTTGGAGGCCAATTACATAGACAGAACAATGAACCTGGATTCTGGTTTGCAAATGTTAGCAGCAAATCTTTATCCACCTTGTCCGCAGCCTGAGCTTGCAATGGGAATGCCCCCTCATTCTGATCATGGCCTCTTGAACCTTCTCATGCAAAACGGAGTGAGTGGCCTTCAAGTGCTTCACAATAACAAGTGGATCAATGTCAGTTCCACTCCAAACTGCTTGTTGGTCCTTGTTTCTGATCACCTTGAGGTACATAACCCTGCTCACTTCAAAATGATTGTCTATCTGATACAAATCATATGGGAATGGGATGCTATTCGGATACTTTTGAATACTTCTAGATTATAAATTTCAATTAGTTTTCTGGATTTTTGTACCATACAAGTTGGATAACAGAATGTTTAATTAAATAAATGATAGTATCTTCTTGTTCCTACTCCAACATTGAATAAAGTCCACTTATAAAAATTGATATCTTTATTTTAATTTAAGATCCGTGTTTTTATATTTGTTTTATATCTTATCTGTATTGTGTATATAATTTTTAGAATTTGTTATATCCATGTATTGGTACTGTGTATGTTCATATAAGTTGTTCTTTTGATGCTATTTATGCATCTTGTTTCTTTTCTACTGGTGATTTTGATTCTGTCATAACCTTTACCCTTTTGTTTTTGTAACAGATTATGAGCAATGGCAAGTACAAAAGTGTATTACATAGAGCAGTTGTGAGCAACAAAGCTACTAGAATGTCCTTGGCATCAGTAATTGGACCATCCTTGGACACAGTGGTGGAGCCAGCTTCAGAGCTGCTAAACAATCAAAGCAATCCACCAGCATATGTTGGGATGAAACAAGAGATTATATGGAACTTCAGCGAAGCAACCAGCTTTATGGGAAATCTGTGCTGAACAAAGTTAAAATCTGAATTTCAATCGATGTACCTGTCTTCACCAGACCAGTGAGGTGTTGCATTAAGTATTAGGCTCAAAAGTTTAAGTTTGTGATAAATATTCTGTAAAATACAATAAGGTATTGAGTTTGCTTTGTTTCATCATTGGAGGAAGGGGAGATTGATTTGATTTGAGATCACAAAATGGAGAAATTCTTAACGTCCTTAGAACAGCAACAGAAAATTTCAAAATGGACAATATTTTTGTTTTTTGGCTGCCAAATAAGAACATTTCTAAAACATTTAAGCAAAAAATTTTAAGTAAGGCTTGGGGCACGGCACCGTTCAATTGGTAGATGATGTTTTGACTAGTGTATAGTAACCCTTGTTTTTGGGAGTAACTTAAGGAGAAGTAAGCAATAGTAGGTATCAACCCATGTTTTTCTAAGAGTAACTCGGCTGCATTGTGAATGAAGTTTTATAGGTTCCCTAAAAGCTGAGTGTGTTAGAAGTTACTTAAACTTTAAAAACAACTTTTAGTTAAATTTAAGTGTGGCATACAAGTGATTGATTATTTTATGGCATCCAAAGGAATATTTCAAAGCAATTTATCTTTTGTATGGCTTCTCGTTGTATGAATATCATCACCATGCAATAAATGCAACCTTGAATTTAGTTTAAATGTTTACTTTTACAGTGAATCACATTGGTTTCATGAACTCAACCATGTATAATGCTCATACATGTTTCAGGTTTACCGCCATACCCCATATAATCTGCAGGATCTTCAGGCAGGTTAACCGCCATATCCCCATATAACTTCTTCAGTACTCAATCATAACTTACCCTTTCTTTTCTGCTCTTCTTTTGTTTTTTCTGTGTAGAATAGGATGATGGGTGTACCAAAGGTCCAAACTCCAAAGTAATTAATTGAGAAATACATAACACTCTCACCAGTATATATAGGAGACTTCTACAAAACCAATGTCCTAGCCAAAAGTGGATTAACGGAAAATCCATTTCCTTTGTACTTGTCATCCTTCACTATTTCTCTGATTCTCTCTATAGTACCATGACTACCAAATCACGTCCAGAAATATGCACAAGTCCCCAAAAGCCTCTCCTTATCAAACACAACCAACGCCTATGCTTCTGCACACCTAAGCTTTGCATTTTCATCCTCACCACTTGTGTCACCCTCTACATCCTCTTGCACATCCAGTTCTCCCTTCAAATCCCACCTTCAAGGGAATGGCAAAGTTCCATCTTCAACACCAACGAGCTCCATTCCATGGTCCACAAGCTTCGCCATTCAGTCACATTTCTTCCTCTTAAGGATCTCCGTTACACAAATGCTGCCCTTCAAGGCCACACATGGTTCATGAGCTCCTTATATGACACTCATCAAGGTGGTGAGGTCCAATACCAACAATTCCCATCAGAATCATCACAGGGTAGGCTTCTATGCCTTAAAGGACATGACACCCATGATGGGTCTTGGAACTACTATGCTCTAGCATGGCCAGAAGCTTTGCCTTATAACACCACCTTCATGAAAGGTTTAACTTTTGTGTCATATAATCATTACAACTATGGTAATTTGTGGCATGGTTTATCAGCTATGGTCCCATTTGTGGCTTGGCATAAGATGAACACTTGCTCGATAATGCCCTCAAGGTGGGTTTTGTATCATTGGGGTGAGCTCAGGTTCAAGATGGGTCTATGGTTAGAAGCCTTGATGGAGGCCACATTTAATGGGGCACCAAATATTGAAAGGTTTGATGAAGATGGGCCAGTTTGTTTTGAGGAGGCTGTGGTTATGAGGCACAACGAGGGTGGCATGTCAAGGGAGAGGAGAATGGAGGTGTTTGATCTAATGAGATGCAAGGCTAGGATGTACTGTAATGTGAGCTTGAAGGGTATGGAGATCAATGATAGAGGAGTGCCAGTGATAGGGATGACTTTGTTTCTGAGGACAGGGCCAAGGTCGTTTAAGAATGAAACAATTGTGGCTGACATCTTTCAACAAGAGTGTGGTAAGGTGCAAGGTTGCCGGTTTATGGTAGCTCATTCCAATAATCTCACCTTTTGTGAGCAGGTAACAAGTGGTCATTATACTTAATCTCATTTATCTATTAAAAACATTTACTAATAGGAGAATGTTAACCAGTATCCTTAGTACATTGGTTAAGGAATAAAAAGAGGAAGCTTTTCATTGGAAAGTAGTGTATTCAAAATTTTGAAGTGTTATATTTAGTTTTCCTATGAAAGCTTACTTTTATTGGAATCCTTAATCAATGTTCTTAGGGCACTGGTTAGCAAAACTCATACTAATATACTCTAGGGACTCAAATCCTCCCCTTTTCATGTTGCTAATTTGTCCCCAATGAAGTACTGTTGACTAAGAAATATATCAACTATTCAGGAAGAGAGGTATCATTAAAAAGATCATAATCACAGACAGAAGGATCAACCACCGCAATAAACAGTAACACAACATGTGGCCAAATGAGTTATATATTTATTTGTGTAATGCAGGTAAAGTTAATGAGTTTGACAGATATTTTGATATCTCCACATGGTGCTCAATTAACCAACATGTTTCTCATGGAAAGAAACAGCAGTGTCATGGAATTCTTTCCCAAAGGTTGGCTAAAACTTGCTGGTGTTGGCCAATATGTCTACCATTGGGAAGCTAACTGGTCAGGGATGAAACATCAAGGGAGTTGGCGAGACCCAAGTGGAGATGAGTGTCCATATTCAGAAGATGATCGCAGATGCATGTCTATATACAAAGGTGGTAGAATTGGACATAATGAAACCCATTTTGCAGAGTGGGCTAGAAATGTTTTGGATGAGGTCAAGACTAAAAAGATGGAAGAAGCATCAATGAAGAGCACAGCTCCTAGTTCTATTGGTTGTGCTTGTAGCTAAATAGTATCATTTCCAAGCAACATACATTTTTCTTTATATATATATGCTTTGTTACATACATATTACCTGCCTGTCATCATGTTAATTAAGGTTCATAGCATTTAATATCAAATCCTTTAGGTAGCTTGGTCAAGTATGAGAGGATGTTGATTCCTCTCATTTGAGGATGAAGATAATTAGATCGTGCATGATATTCTTTTCTTAAAGTGGCAAAGCACCTCTTTAACATTGTACTCATTGAATTCCTATATAATGTCAAGAGAACTGCTAAATGAAAAACACTGAATGTTACTGTAATGCTGCTAGCCTGCTACCTAATCAATGGGGAGGGGGGAATGAAAAGGGAAGACTAAGATGCTAATGCATGATGTAAATCCTCAATTAGACCTAGTGTCAATAAAAATGCTAGGCGGTAAGACGGCCAGAAATTTTTCGCTAGAATTTTTGATTTTTTTTTTTCATGCTTATTAAATCTTGGATTTGTTAACAGTCAGTAGTACCACTTTATTCCATCCAACAACCACTATTGAATCTAGTTGAATTCTGTCAAAAAAATTCTAGCTATTTATCTCTGTGTAGCATTATTCTGTGTGAATCTTCATAGAAAATTTGGGTCTAGATGAAGCAAGTTCAGAGCAGGTTTGGCTGAACCTATATATAGTGTCTTAATCATAAGTGGTGGATCCAACAGTAGGGGATTGCATAATCACTGCAATTGGACAAATCTCAAAATGCACTATAGCAAGGGGATCTTATAGCTAGTTTCAGAATTTTAAATTGCGGTTATGGTCGTGTTATGATCAATAACGGCTAACGTTATTTGCAATCACAGCTCGATGTGGTTGCAGCAATGGTCACATCACATGATGCTATCCACATTTTGAAACATTGGCTAGGATGTTTACCCAAAAAAATTGTTCCATACAAATATCTTAAATTTGTCCGATGCAAATGTTTTAATTCCAATGGTTATCACTTTTGGAAAAGAATCTCTTACCATGTGATTCTCACGCTATGAGAAGCAGAGTTTTTAAGTAAAAAAATGTTTGAATTGTGGAGTTTAGGTAAAAAATGATATAGTCAGCAAATAAAATATTATAAATAAAAATAATAAATACAAAAATACTAACTACACACAATCCTTAATGCCTACCATCTTTTCAGAGTCCACCAAAGCTAAAAAGTGATAGATGGACCCAACATTGGTCATTGGATATTGAATGATTGCTGCAATTTGAATCAAATCTCATCCCCATTCATAACACCTAGAGAAGAGTAGAAAGTGTGCATTATATAAGAAAAATGCATTATTATTGGAAAGGGTCTTGAATGATTAATCATGCATAACGTCCAATTTGCAGCCTGGCTGTTAAGAGATCAATGCACCAAATGGGCATAGGCATGTGGGGAGAGAGTTGGAGTCTACGCGGCACAACTCCCACAGCTCACTTTCAATTTCTCATGTTTTTTTTTTTCACAAAGGTTACTATGCTTTTTTTTTTCGGTGAACCCGGGTATCCTCCGGCTAGGAGATAGAGACTAATCCATCGAGGTACTGAGATCCATGTAAGGGGTTGACTTCTTCCTGTAGATATTCTTCCATACACATGAGTCAAGAGTTGAACCCCTGACCACATGCTTAAGGGACCCAGTTTTCTACCAATCGTGCAACACCATGTTGGTAAGGTTACTAGCCTTTTTTGCTTATAAAAAAAGATTACTAGCCTTTTTAATAAGTCATCGCAAATCCATGAAAAAACGGACTTGGATTCGCTTCTGCTGGAAACCAGTCCAGCGCCCCTCCAGCCAAAATCCGATGGCTAATGTGATGTGTGGGGAGAGAGATCCAGCTGCTGTTTGTGTGACAGAGAGATCCAAGGGAGGAAAACTGCAGCTGGACCGTCCAGCGGCAGTAGGGAATCTGTTTTCTGAAAAAACACATACTAGTCATTTTTGGGTTTTTTTTTTGGTCTTATAGCCGTGGTTTACACTTTCCAGAAATTATAATATCAGACTTATATTAATCACGAGACTCACTCAAAACCTTGTTTAAAGGAAATCAAACTTCAATTGGACCAACTTTTTAAGAATAAAGACAACAATTTAAGCATGAGAACCCATAAATAGGGATGACAATACAGTGTCCTCATCTTATTCATTTGCAATTTCCAAATGTACCAAGCAGTCAATACTTCATGTGTGGAGTTTGGTATAAGCTCAAGCCTCAAGGTTGTGAAAATGCTAATTGTGAGTTGTATCTAGCCAAGAGATTTTAAGTCTTTTATCTTTTAGAGAGCAACCATTATTTATCTTTCTGAATAGCTAAATGGTGACTGGTTAGTTCATTGGTGATCAAGTGGCAATTTGGTAATTAAAGGTTTCCATATATTAGTATTGCAAACCACTATGGAATGTGCCTTTGGTTCTTTCTCATCATCAAAAGGAATGTTTTTGGGATCGTAATAAATTCAGTAACACATAAAAGAATAAGAAAATAACCTGAAAAGGAAGAGACATGTATTAGATTTCCAAATGTAATACATAATGTCTAGCATCTGCAGAGACAGTTATATGGCTTCTTGACCACTAATTGTTTTATGCCAAGGTTGAGGCTCAGAGAGAATCCCAAGTTCGCCATTTTTGAACTGCATGAGCATGAACTTTGTGGTGGACGATATTTGCAGATTGTTACAGATGTTAAATTTAGACTGAGATTATGCAGGCACTTGAAATATGAATGTATTTTCATGATATCTGGCATTATCACAATGCAAAATGTGATGCAATTAAATGGATAATCATTCATTACCAAAAAAAAAAAAAATACTAGATGGTATCAGAGCCTATCCTAGATCCGTTGGGCCACCCGCAGATGTCCAGTCCTGCAAACTTCACGCTCCAGATGTCCAGTCCTGGGCGTGAGGGGGGTGTGTTAGAGTCCCACATTGGATAGTGATATGGCCTGAATAGTGCTTATAAGTAAGAGGCAACCCTCACCTTACAAGCTAGCTTTTGGGATTGAGTTAGGCCCAAAATCTAATAACATGTATGGTCAAGGGGCATAAATAAAATAAAACTACCTGTCACATTATGGAGTGTCATACCTAAAATCCAAAGCTATCATTGATCATTGATCATTCCCAACAAACTATGCCCATTACGGCACAGCCTGTGAGATTTCCTTGAAATGTTTTTTAAGAAACCAACAATTTTCCTAGCATCCCACGTGGGTTCCTGCTCCTTTCTATATGAATGAACTTAGCTTCTTTTTTCACACTGACTTCAACCCACTTTACTGAGAAAATTTTTCTAGCTCAAAACATTCTGAGAATCTGGTTTTCAGCATGTGGGAATCAGAGAGTGAGTCAGTAGCTGGAAGGGAATATGGGGATGGACTTCTCACTTCTACCAAGCATGGTGTCAAGATAGAAGGATTTCAACAAAGAGGCAACTCTTGGTATGTTGAAATGCAGAAATAGTATCCATTGAAGATGTATCAGGCACTAATCTTCTGTGCTAAAGCTTGTGGCTTGAAATTTTACAACACATGGCAGTAAATAAAGATTGAAACTTATGATAATATTTTTTCCAACTATTAAAGTGTTAGTTTATTTATCCATTTAATAATGTTGAAGAATCAGGTTAAGAAGGACAAGCTTAGATTAAAGAATAAAGACCATGTATGCTGCTTTAACATTTGGTCTCTTTTGCATGCAGGTATGTTTCAGCTGATATTCCAAGTGACCTTCTAGTTCAAATCGGTGAAGTTAACTTCCACTTACACAAGGTAGCAATCTTTTCTTTTTTGTTTTTCCCTTGCCTGAAATTTTGAATTTGTTTTAACAATATACCTTTTTCTATAAAGAGATCAGATAGTAATGACTTGTACAATTGAATTTTGTGACCTTTTTTTTTTTTCCTTTGTTGTGAAAGTATCCTTTGTTATCTCGAAGTGGAAAGCTGAACAGAATCATATATGATTCTCGAGACCCTGACATGAATAAGATAGTCATGGATGATCTACCTGGTGGATCCGAGGCTTTTGAACTTGCAGCCAAGTTCTGCTATGGAATTGCTGTTGATTTAACAGCAGGCAATATCTCTGGCCTAAGATGTGCTGCTGAGTACCTTGAAATGACTGAGGACCTAGAAGAAGGCAATCTTATATTCAAGACAGAAGCATTTCTTAGCTATGTGGTTTTGTCTTCATGGAGAGACTCCATAGTAGTGCTGAAAAGCTGTGAGAAGCTCTCACCATGGGCTGAGAACCTTCAAATCGTCCGACGATGCAGCGAGTCCATAGCTTGGAAAGCTTGTGCTAATCCAAAAGGAATAAGGTGGTCATACACTGGAAGACCCCCAAAAGTTTCAAGCCCAAAATGGAATGAAATGAAGGATTCAAGTCCTAGTAATCAGCAGGTTCCTCCTGATTGGTGGTTTGAAGATGTTTCAATCCTTATGATAGATCACTTTGTTAGAGTCATTACTGCCATTAAGGTAAAGGGTATGAGATTTGAATTGATTGGTGCTGGAATAATGCATTATGCAACTAAATGGCTACCAGGATTGATAAATGACACTGCAGTCCCAGCAGATGAAGCAAGCAACTGCAGTAATAGTAACAATAGTAGTGGTAGCATTGGTGGTGGTAGCTGGAAAGGTGGACTTCATATGATTGTGGCTGGAACTAGAGATGACACTTCAAGTCTTCAAGCTAAAGATCAAAGGATGATCATTGAGAGCCTCATAAGCATAATTCCACCACAGAAGGACAGTGTCTCATGCAGTTTCCATCTTAGGCTTCTGAGAATGGCAAACATGTTAAAGGTTGCACCTGCCTTGATTACTGAATTAGAGAAAAGGGTGGGAATGCAGTTTGAGCAAGCTACCCTGGCTGATCTTCTGATTCCATGCTATCATAAAAGTGAGACTGCCTATGATGTAGATCTTGTTCAGAGGCTATTAGAGCATTTTCTTGTTCAAGAGCAGATGGAAAGTTCTAGTCCAAGCAGACAATCCTTTTCTGAAAATGCCAAGGCAAGAGTAGCAAGGCTTGTTGACAGTTATCTTACTGAAGTATCCAGAGATAGAAACCTTTCCCTCACAAAGTTTCAGGTTCTTGCAGAAGCTTTGCCTGAGTCAGCTAGGACATCTGATGATGGACTTTATAGAGCAGTTGATTCCTATCTTAAGGTAATTAATTCCTGTTCCCAGGAGAAAATGGAATAAGAAAGTTTTATGTCTCTTAACTTCTGTTTGATTTTGGATTACCTAGGATACATGAAATTCAGGTAAAACTGCATTGGTAAAATTTGAGTCAGAAATTTGGGTCTCATTTTAAGTTAGCATGATTATTATTTCCAATTTTCCATCACTCTAAAGGCAAAGTTTAGTGGTTTCAGCAGCTTTACTAAAGAGAAGATATATGCCTATTCTGAAATCTGAATAAATACATTTAGTTTGGGGTCCATAATTACTTTCCATTAGAGTTATGTAGTTTTATGTGTCTCAGATATCTCACTGAGAGGAAATGCTAAAACTCGGGTTGTTCAGTTTTTACTTTTTTCACGTTCATAAGATTTTCTGGATCATTTTTGGTAGCAATACATTTGAGATACAGAATATTTTTGCTGTTATTCCATATCATAGACATTAGATCAGTAAACATAGAAATCAATCATTTCCGGGGAAAAGTATTTCTTTATACATAAGGTTAGAAACTATGTTGATATGTGTTTCACTCATATGCCAAAGGATTTCTATTTAAGTATTTCTGTAAAACAAATTAACAGGCACATCCAACACTTACTGACCATGAAAGGAAGCGACTCTGCCGTGTAATGGATTGTCAGAAACTCTCCATTGATGCCTGCATGCATGCTGCTCAAAATGAAAGGCTTCCATTAAGGGTAGTGGTGCAAGTTCTATTCTCTGAACAGGTGAAGATAAGCAATGCACTAGCCAACAGCACTATGAAAGAATGTGTTGAATCTCAGTATCAGCCTATGATTACTAAGCGGAAAACACTTTTAGAAGGGACACCACAATCATTCCAAGAAGGATGGACAGCAGCTAAGAAAGACATTAACACACTAAAGTTTGAGCTTGAGAGTGTGAAAGCAAAGTATTTGGAGCTTCAAAATGATATGGAAAATCTGCAGAAACAATTTGATAAGACGGTAAAGCAGAAGCACACATCAGCATGGAGCAGTGGGTGGAAGAAACTAGGCAAACTTACAAAAATGACAAATATAGAAAATCATGATATTGAACCTCAGATTCCAACTTCAGCAGAACAGAACAGAAAGACCGCTAGAAGGTGGAGAAACTCAATATCCTGAAAGATGAGCTTCTCAATTGCCTAGGAACTAAAGCCTCTCATATTGTGTTACACACATTTTCCTTTACTGTCATATTTAATTCATTTTCTTCTTTTGGACAGTATATGGGGATTCTCTTCCTTTAATTCAATTTTTTTTTTCATTTTATAGAAGTTGCTATGAAATTCAAGCTACATTGTAATTTGCCACCAAATCTAATCATAATTTTCTTGTGTGAGTTCTACCGGCACTTCATCACTGATAAAATCCTTCTTTTTACAAAATGTACTCAGTACACGTGGAGTCGTTGACATTTAAGAAGCTACAGTCAAAGTACTCTTGATTAAATGGACACTTAAATTTATATTTACATCTCTTTTTTCTAAGTTCTGATGCACTAAATTTCCTGCCAGAATTGAAGACAAACTGAAGAAATATCATATTAAAACAGCTATGAACTGCCATTGGACCAATTAAAGTAATTGCTTATTGTTTGCACATGGAATTTTGTTGGCAGATTAAACTTTCCTGCAAAACATAGATAATATTTTCTTTCTATGGAGTCTCTATTCCATGCACCCTGATAGTATGTCCATCAAAATGTGTGTGTGTGTGGGTGTGTGTATTTTCTCACATGTGAAGATACCAAGTTCTCCATTACATCATGCAAATCACAGAGAAGAATTTGTTGAGTTATAAAAAGCAGATTGTGTTTGGGAAAGATTAAATCTTTCCCATTCAGCTATTTTTGAGCAATTAAGCGGTTTTGTGAAAAAATTGGTATGTTTGGGTACCTAGATTATTTTCTAAAAAAGCTTTTTTTCTCCTCATTTCAGCTGTTTTCTAACAAGCTGCAAGACCCAGCTGTTTTCTAAAAAGTTTTTTCTAACCAGCATCTATTCACAACATTCTCCATCTTTACTATGTAAAAATGATTATTTTTGCACCATCCAAACGAAATAGATTAGCTTAAAATCACTTTTCAGCAAACATACCCAAACAAAAACAGATTTTGATTATAATCGATTATTTGAAAACAGATTATCAGCATAATCTTTTTTTTCAAGCTTTTCTAAACACACTCTAAGCTTAACTACTCCACATTGTTGAGCATGTTCAAGAGTGAACTGATTACAATTCTATGAACGAAAAGTAAAACATGGGATGTTCATCAATGTAAAAGTATTTGGCTTAGTAAGCCTTTGTAGCTATCAAATGTTCATTTACCCTTTTTTTTGACACTTAATTCATGAATGTTCAGCTTTTTACTTTGGACAGATGACTGACCTTATTTTTCAACCTGAGTTGCACATAGGAACAAAATAATGAGAAAGATGAATGAGATTCATTAGCAACTATCCAGACTTAAACTTCATTCAAGATGGTATGCACATAAAATATGAGCCTGCAAACATAACATAACAGTAAAAAAAACTTGAAAAACTATAGGAGACTCTGAAATGAGACAAATGACTCAAACTTCCCTGGACCCAAAAGGTGAAGAGATTCTGACATTGACAATAAACAATGGTGGGAAATAGTCTTAGTAACACTTCTACCATTCAAGGGGAGTGTTCCATGAATTGGGATTTGAAATGCCAAGGTTGCTTTCTTAAATCATATGAACAATGGAATAATTGATTGCAATTCTTCTCTGACTTTCGATACCACAATTTGTTGCAATTCTATAAAGAATAAACTAAAAATAATACATACAAATAGTACTTGCCTTAGTAAGCCCTGGTCGGTCCTGAACTAGTAAACTGAACATGTAAGTTGGCATGGCAGCAGAGAAGTAAGGGATATGCAACCTTCATAGGCACAATGATCCTTCAATGTGAAGTTTTAATACATTGATAGGAAGCCAAATATACATAATAGCAGTTAAGAACCATGCTACATTTGGAAGATCACAGACTTCTTAAGATTGTACAGGGAAATAATGATTGCTCTAACACTGATATCCTCGGATACCAATCCTTTACTGCTCTGTTTGAGAATTGCTTCTCCTCAGCATCTTCAAGAGTGGCCTTGATTGCAGTGGGTAACTGGGTATGCTGGAAACCCTTCTCAAGTCTTGATTGAAACAAAAAGTCGCAGCTCATTTCGAATGGGTGAGCTCAAATTATCAAGCACAACTTCAAGGACTGCCTTCAGCCATCTTCTAACTCACAAAATGAAAATGCAATGGAGGTTGCATGCACGCAGTGGTAGATCTATAATTGTTGGAAATTCAGTGAGATGATTAACAAGGAGACTTTTGGCGTCTAACTTATGAAGTCCACCAATAATGTATTATTGGGAATTTCTTGGATGCATAGCAACTTGGTGAAAATGACAGATGGGAAAGGAACAAACAATATCAGTGACCATTCTTGATAATTCCATGTTTTGCCTTCTAACAAGACTCTGTTTTTGACTCAGTCAGATTTAGTATTTGGTGTGGTCTTGGTGCAAAGCATTAAGTGGCTGTTATGATGAGTAAGGAATGTGGCATTACAGTGTGTTGTTGCCTTGTACACTTGATCCATGCTCCCTCGGTGCTGCATTATCAAGCCCTGAAGTGTGTTGCATCCCAGGTGCCATTCTCCACTATCTTTATTATCAGAATTGAATGAGAAAGCTTGAATTGTATTCACTCATGTGAGTCATATATACAACTTTAAGTTTATATCACAGTTTGTTATCAAAAAAAAAAAAAAAACTTTATATCACAGTAAAACTGAATGTCCAACTAACTAACTAATTGTAGTTATTAGCCATTCTCTGCATTGGTTGACAATCTTTCTGGCTACACTGATGCAGAGTGGATAGTTGATAGAATCTGGACTTCAGATAAATGCCATTGCTGAACTCAAAAATCTTCATCAAATCCTCAAGCTCTGTGACAACAATAGTGCTATGGAGGGAATTTATCTTTCACAAACATTTGTATTCAAATGCTCCCTAATCCCCGCTGTTATAGATATAGATCAATATTTGTAGTCTATCGTAATTTGTAACTGCATAGTCATTCCTTTTATCATGTAAGTATTTACACGTGATGAAATCTGTGAGTGGAGTATTTACACGTGATGAAATCTGTGAGTGGAGTATTTACACGTGATGAAATCTGTGAGTGGATTTCCAAACCATGGAAAAACACAAGAATTCTTCAGTGCCTAAATTTTGGTGCTTGAGCACTCAAACAGAAACAAGAATTGTTCACCAAACCTCTAGCGACTGCATCAGACGTACATATTCGTGTATATACATTCAAGGTGTCTTGTTATGAAAAAACGTAACGTACTTGTTCCCGTACTCTTGCTTTTCTCTTATACAAACGACCCTATGGCACGTTTTCACTTTTCATTGTTGACTCATTTAATTTAATAAAACTAATTTGATCGTAGATTGGGACTATGGTAACATGAATTTAATTACGTTGGATTTTTTTTTTAGTATGATTAATTTTATTTATACCTATATCAATTATCAAAAATAAAAAAAACTAAAATATTACTGTCATTTGACGACACCTTAAAGTAGGTTTAAAAGTAATTCATAAAATACAATAATCGGATGATAAAATTAAACATCTTAACATTCTTCCCTTGTGTGCAGGAGGGGGAAAAGTATATTAAAAAAAAAACAAAACAAAAACTGACACCCCTTATTCAATTATTTGAGAAGAATCATATTTTTCTGCAGAATGGCATTCAAAATGTACAAGCAACAGAATCATAGATTTATAGTAAATGATATTCAATTATTTAACATGTACAAAGATGGAATACATCAGATAACAACTGACAAGATAAACTACGTGCAGGATACAATCAAACCTGCATACACCACTACCATCCACACTCAATTATTCATACAATCACTCAACCAGAAACATAATAGCATCATAATAGAGAGACCTAGAATACACAACCCGCATATCAATTACAAAGTATTGAAAGTTGAAACTAGAATTGCTATTATCATCACTCCTCCCTCAAGCCTCAACATGTAAAACAAAGCTACCTTTACCTCAAATGCTACATCCAAACAAAGGGCCCCAGGAATTCATGATGAAACACTAGGCTCCCCCATCAAGCGCACTCCCCAAAAAAAGAAACTTTCTTGGTACTTTAGAGTTTATGACAGCATGATATGCGTGCAACCTTGAAAGAGAGGACAAAAGCATGATATCAAGAATGAAAAGGAGGGTGGACAGTGGGACCCCAGTTACCTAATGCGCATGTGCATTCAATCACCAAGAGAGTGCAACACTTCAGGAAAAAAGTGTCCTCATTTACAGCACAGACCACCACTACTATTTTCATCCGTTCAATCTGTGACCTTTAATCCTCCAAAAAAGCTATAAGATAATCATTTTGGTCAACAAATTGAAACCCCATCCCCCATTTTTCTCCAACTGCATTGGCAAAGTGAAGTACTATCTATTTCAGCATTACTACCTTTATTTCCCAAACTTATATACACCTCAAGAAAGAGGATAAGTAAAGAAAAAGAAGCATGCATGCTAAGTTAAAATATCAACCAACAAAGCTAAGAATTCAAAGAACTACATCTTTTCACCATTCATGTGCCCTCAACCATGATACTGCAACCTCGGTGACAGTGACTACTTAGTGATATTTCATTCCAAGAGTACCAGTTTGGGACCTCAAAGATTTCAAGTACTCAATAGTTCTATCAATGACTAACAGTGGCTCCTTTCCTTTTGCGCCAGGAATTAAGCTCTCAAGAACTCTCAATGATTCACGGATCTTATCCTTTTTCAATTGTATATCACCTGCCATTGAATTATCTGCTTTAGTTTTCTCAACAGAATATGCCCAGCCACTAGAATGCTTTGATTCAGCATCACTGACACATTCACAGGTTTTGGTTAGTCTTGCCGAACTAGCACAGTCCACAGGTGGTAATGATCTATTGTACCCACCATCAATTGACTTCAACCTTTTGTTAGGCCAATCAGAGCTAGCAATCTCCTCCTTCGTGTCTTCAAATTGTTCTTGCATCAAATAAGTCCTTCTAGTTTCAAAAGGAGAACGGCCTGTACTCATTACCTCATCATCATCGTCCTCGTCAGAAGAATAAAGCAATGCATTGATTTCTTCTGTGTCTTCATGCATTTCACTTGCTTCATGAGCTATATGATCCTTATCAGACACTTCTGGTACACTGCAACTTGCTAGACACTTTTGACCCATAGTTCTTGCCTGTCCCTCCTCATTTACATCATAAGCTTGAGCAAAATTTGTAGCATTAACAATTGGACTCGGGAAAAGAGGGAATACAGGACCATAGAACAACCTTGCCTTATTACCAGAGTGGTCAAAAATCAGAAACTTCTTTTGCAAAGAGGCAGGATTTGCATTTTGAAAAGCTCCTCTGGTATGTGTTTCTTTCACACTTGGTCCTGCATTGGGATGCTGAAGGAGTCCTTGCATTTCAACTGTTACCTCAGTCTTCATACTTGGGATAGCAGGAGCTGCAAGTCCTGGTAAAGCACTGACAGCAGGAAATACGCAGGTGCTAGAATTTAGATATGCAGGAAGACCAAGTATGCTGGGATCTGCCAGCGTGCTGAAGCGACTCGAATAAGGTGATTGCCAAGCCACATGCTGTGGGCGAGGCCAAGACCTATCAGCATTAACCATCTGACCAAGCAAACGACCTAAAGAGTAATAGAACCAATCGACCTAAAGAGCAATGGAATCAATCACTCAATGCTAAATGTGAGACCCTTCAAACTGCAAAGATGAATAAAATGCATTTGAAAGTATGTACCAGTAGAACTGTTGGTGCTCTATGAGATATTCAGTAACTTGCTGCTTCTCTTATGAACAAAGGAAAGAAAAAGAAAACTACAAACTCCAGCTTAATGAGAAAGAAACGTGAATCAATCTACGTGACAGGCTTAAGCAAATGACGGAAGTACTCTGCCTGCAAAGTGTCATAAGATAGCATTCATCACTCACAAGCTCATAAAACTATCTGATAATTGATAATGTGTATGTTTTATGCACAATAAAGACATAGAAGAAATTTTTTTTTTTTTTATCAAATTAGCTTCATAATCATTGATACAGTTATAGGAAAGAACTGCAACTAGAAAAACAAACAATCAGCAAAATGTTACAAACCTGACAATAGTGCAAGGGTTGAAAGCATGCTATCACTCTAACAATAATTGTTGGTTCACCATCAATGCCACTCTCATGTTTTAATGCCCGAAATTTTGTTTGGCTTGCTGCTTGGCACACCATAACTTCTTTTGATCCTCACCACACTACTCAACCAATCTGAATGTATTGTACACACCAAAGAAATGCCTAATAGAATTTGACAATGAAGATACCAAGCTAACTATAAAATCAGAATCAGCTAGAACTGGAGAACAATATGAGACGAGGTGTGTCACACCGAAAATACAAAATATAGGATCTGCCTTCACTTCCTATCTTTTAGCCAATTCTATATTTATCTGAAGAAATGACCAAACGAAGTCCAGATTCCATGGCAGCAGCTAACAACAAGGGACAAAAAGTAACAAAACTGAGGACTTATGGGAGAAGTGATTTACAGAATAACTTTACAATACAGGTTCAATCGTAAAACTTGACGGAACACATCAACCGAAAGACCCAACCAACGCATGCTGATTTCTTCCTGTGTGGATTGATATTCAGAATTGCTTGGAGCTTCAGGAAGATGCTATGAACTCAAAATAACCAATATCCCTGAAACAAGACTATGAATAGAATAAAAATCAAAATTTCGTTTTACCATACATCATAAAAAAAATTATAAACCAAATCAACTAAAATTACAAAAAAAAAGGGATACTCATTCTTCTCCTAATTTTCTTATCCAAATGAGTTTAAGTTTATTTTTGGCTTCACAACGGCCACAGTATGGGGAAAAAATTGAAAAAAAAAAAGGAAGTAATCACAACACTACGTGATGGCAACTAACATAAG
Organism: Echinosophora koreensis; assembly: GCA_035048595.1. Taxonomy (NCBI): domain Eukaryota; kingdom Viridiplantae; phylum Streptophyta; class Magnoliopsida; order Fabales; family Fabaceae; genus Echinosophora; species Echinosophora koreensis. The sequence goes on from JAPCYP010000103.1 coordinate 693,391, forward strand.
GAAGCGCACTTAGCTTAGTAGGAATATTTTTCAATTAAATGAGATTCTCAAAATGTCTAATCAATAACACAAAGAAGATTTTAAATAAATAAATAAACTAAATAATCAAACTACTCTACAATCCTCAAATTTCTGAGCAACAAAAGTTCGTTAATTTAAAAGCAAGATGACCCAACAAAGGGGAAAAAAAACACCCATATAAGATTTGATTCCACACCCAAGCTAAACCATGGAGATCCTAGTCTAAAGCTTTAACCATTTTTTTATGTTTTTTCAGCTACCAACAAAACAGAAAACATAGACACAAAGCAAAAGAGAAGTTAGAATCAGATGAGGCAGCGTTTGAAATACTTACAGATGGATTAGAAGATGTTGAGCAGAGTGAAAGAGGAGAGAGAACAGAGAAGGAGATGAATGAGAGTGAAAGAGGGGAAATAGTTGTGTGATGTGGTGGAAGGAGGAACTAGTCACAAGAAGAAAATGTCCAAAGGGTTACTGCTGATTGTGGATGACAAATAGACAAACCAAACGTCACTTTTGCCTCCAACCTTTTTATTTGCATTCATATTATTTTACATTATTTTTTTTTATTTTTAGGGTAAAGGCTCGTTTTGGTCCCTGACAAAAAATGCGTGAGCCATTTTAGTCCCTAACGAAAAAAAGTACTTCGTTAGTCCCTGACAATTACTAACTGGGACAAGTTAGTCCCTACGTTGACTCCGTTAGTTAGCATCCGTTACTAAATTGTCCCACGATACTAATTGTCAGGGACTAATTAGTCCCACTTTAAATATTGTTTGGGACTATAATGTCCCATAGTAATTGTCAGGGACTAACTTGTCTCAGTTAGTAATTATCAGGGACTAACGAAGTAATTTTTTTTTTGTCAGGGACTAAAATGACCCACGTACTTTTTGTTAGGGACCAAAATGAGCCTTTACCCTTATTTTTATTTTTCTTTTGACCAGGTATTCCCAATCATAACCTCGGATAGTAATTATGTAAAGCCATTTTAAAATAATGACTTCAGAATTCTGATGACTGGTCTTACAGGTAAAATTCGTCTGGAAAGATAGTTTACTTCCACTGTGACTAACAAATTTTGATTTTTCTTTCCTTTATTTTCTTCTTATGGCCATTAGGAATTTAACATATATATATTTTTTTGGAAAAGAAATTGGTCATATAATTTTTTTTCTGGGGTAAGGATACACGAATTTACTCTCATACATTGAACATATACTCTAATGCAAGTTATTAAATAATACTTTAATTTTATTGTAATTTTTTCATGAATGGTTTAAAGCAGATACTTATATTATTTGAGCAAAGTATTTCTTCCTCATATAAAGATTTAGTATTTCTATATAATTCATATTTTTCTCTTCATCATCTCTATCATCCAGGTATAGTTGGTATCTGTTAGCTGCTACTGAGATAGATGTTTGAATAGCATTCTAATGTAGTATTTGATAGATATATTAGAACTAAATGAAACATAAAATGTAAAATTCAGAAAATGAAATATTTTTACTAAAAATCAAAGAGAACACGATAGTAACAAAACATCATATTCTTGTTTTGTTCTATCACCTAACACTAATTATTCATTTTGGCAATGCAGGATATAATTTTGTAAGATATGTGGTTGAATCTATTATTATTATTATTATTATTATTATTATTATTATTATTGTGATAATTCATTGTAATTAGGGTCTTTGACTTCTCAGTGGGTCTACAAAGTATCCCATAAACTTAAATCCTTTGGTCTCGATAGGATTAATCTCCACTCGAGTGTTTAGTCATAGATGTGTTCTATAGGATTCGAACCTAGATCCTCCTCACAAGCTCATGCCTAATCTATTTAAGTGGTCAACTCAATTTTATTTTTAAATCAAACAATACAACAATGTTGATAGTATGTAGCTTTGAAATATGTATATGTACCTGGATCACTGAACATATAATCAAATATTTGTACCAAAACCTTGATCAGCAATACAATATTCTTGTTTGATGATTTAACCATAATTTGCTTTTTCCAACGTGTGAGTTGGAACAGAGTTCTCATTCCTTTCCAATCTACAGAAACACTTAAAAAAATCAGTTAGGTTAAAACATGAATGGATGCTGGCACTTGATGATAAATAAGAAGCATGAGCATTCTTATTATACGGTTGAATAGTTATAAATTTTTTTTTGTGTTGACAGAATTGAATGGTTATAATTAGAATAACTATGATGACAACAACATTGCTGAAAAGAGTCACGCTGTTCACAAGGGACATAAACATACGCCATTCATTTATCTAATTTGTTATTAGGTTTAATTGCACTTTTGGTCTTCTTACTATTGATTATGTGTGATTTTGGTCCCTAAAATTTTTGCAATGCACGTTTGGTCCCCCTATAATTTTGAAACATTGAAACAATAGAGAACCAAACGTACATAGAAAAAACTATAGGGACCAAAATCACATATAATCAATAATAGGAGTATCAAAAGTACAATTAAGCATTGATATTAATTAGCCATTGAAATGCAACCCAAAGGGCCCAATTGCCCCCACCAAAGTGAGCACAGTACACTGGATGAACAACAAACAATATAAGAGAATTATGCAAATGCAAGATCCATCAAGTGCAATCCTATTTTTTGCCCACTAACAACAACCATCCAAACTAATATATTACACCCCGTGCATCTGATGAAAAAGAAGGAACCCAAAATTTTAAAGAAGCCAATATCATCCAATAATTAATGTTATAATACCTTTAATTATATGCACGCTGATACACCATTTTGATTAGAGTGGAGAGCACAAACACCAAATAACCAAAATCTTATAATGAGGTCTACCCTTTCGGTTACAACTACACCGAAGTGTGGTTGGATTTCAGCGACTGAATGCTAGAATTCAGGGATACCCTTTATCCTTTATCTAAACATTCACTAAAGAACATCCATGGAATTGATTGCTTTCTACTTTTTATTCTTTTTAAAGTCACAAATGCATACTTTTTAGGCTCACCAACTCTTTTTTCTCCACAAATGGTGTTCAGTGAGCTTTATCAGAAGCATTAATGGTTGTGAGCAAAGTGAACTGAAGGGTAGAAGTAGTGGAGATTGGGAATATTGGAATTTTTGAAGTGGTGATAATCAATGATGAAATTATAACACAAGTAAAGGGGCTCCTAAGATGTACTACCATATTTGAATCAAGAAAAAGAACCACGAACAATAAATTATGGGAATGCATTGAAAAGAAATGGTGATCATTCATGATTGTTATCCTTAATATGATTGCATTGCCACAGATCTAGCATCCTTTCGCCATAAATTTTGGGAGGTGTCAAGTTTGGAAATGAGCATTGAAATTTTGAAATGTTCCGAACAACATATATTGATAATTAAGTTAAAAGTTTGAGTCAATTTTTAAACACTTCAACTATTATGTAAACATTTTTTATACCATCAATTAATCATGAATTGTCACGTCATAAAAAAAATATTTGACTCTTATAATAATTATCTTAAAAGTCACACATAAAATGATTTGTGATTGGTTGATAGGATAAAATTTTACACTATCGGTCTATCAAAACGAAACTCATTTTAAAAACAGTAATCCTGAATGATACAAAGTGATTCGTGCTTTGTGGATTGTATACGAATCATTTTGATTGGACTTATTTTATGCAACTACCTTTGTAAATTTTAAAATGATCTGGTTTTATAGTTTTTTTTTTCCTTCTCTCGTATCCTGCTTTATTCGTATGTCATTTTTTAGAAAAGTTATCATACTAAATATTACTAAGTAGCACTTCTCTTACCAACGTGGTGTGGCATGGTTGATAGATAATCGAGTCCTTCATGTGGTTAGGGGTTCGATTCCTGACTCATGTGTTTGGAAGGGTATCTGTTGGGAGAGGTCAACCCCTTAAATGAATCTCAGTACCTCGAGAGATTAGTCCCTAACTCCCGGCCAAAGGATACTCGAGTTCAATAGTAAAAAATAAAAAACAACACTTCTCTTTTAAAAACAATAAATATTTTTATTTTACAATGAAGATCTAAAATCTTGTTAATGAATTAAAAATGTAAACATTCGATCTCGACTTCAAGTTTTTTTCACCATAAAAAAGATTTCAGAACACTATTCGTCCATCACATTTTCTTATTGGTGAATTTCGTCTACCCATTTTTTCAAAATAGTCCTTCCACCAAGTTTTTATCCAAAATTTAGCAGAAGTCGCCCATGCAGTACACATCTAGGCACATGGCATACTTAGGTGGCAACATAAATAATTATAATAATATAATAATAATACTTAAAATAATTTAAGAATGTCAAAAAAAAAATTGTCAAATGCTCTTCTTCTCCCAAACTTTCTTCCAAACTCGCCCACTTCTTTTTCTTTACGCCTCCTTCAATTCCCTCTTCCCCTCACCCGTCCCGAAATCTTTCCATAAAAAATCACTAAGCCCAAACCATGAATATTCCCACCCTTGATAGCCATACCTCTGCAACTTCCTCATTGTGCCACCTTGCTAGCAACCACATTGGGCCACCTGATATCTGCCACCACTGTTCCCAAGGGTGGAGCTAGCTATTTTATTATAAGAGGGATGTCAGGACTAAATATACATCAGTAGCAATACAAAAATTAACATTACAATTAAAAAAGTTTAATTGATATATAGAAACAAATTATATGAAAAAAATGATATATGATTAACAACTTAATATTATATAAATTTCTCAAACAGATTTATAGTCAACTTAATTAAGTACAAAGCTAAAACCTTCACTTTTTTAATGGTGCAAGACATGCTTCATAGACTAAAAATTATCAATTATGACATATGTAGTAAATTTTTTAGCAATCGTTTTTTCAATGTAAACAATTATCATATAGAGAAAAAACAATCTCCATCAATGCTTTTTTTTTTTAATGCAAATCTCCATCAATGCTATATATACAGATTTATATTATCTTGTATTTATGTAAACATTTATAATCTAATTAAAACTGATATTTTACATTTTTTTCTCTATACATATTTCATGATTTTGTTACCAAGATGTAAAATTTAGCTCATAAGAAATGTGTCCAAAATATTTTTCTATTGTCTCATACTATAATCACTGTATATCAAAATTTATTTTTGGTAAAGCTAGTATACCAAAATTTAGGCCCTTTTAGATAAAACAACTCATTTAAAAGATAAACAACGTATTTAAACGCTTAGATAATAAGATTTTATAATGATACTGATAAATGACATATTAATTAATGACCCAAAAATATCAAACTTGTATGGTTTGGGACATGGGAGATGAAACTACCCGCATATGCTATTTCCCGTTTCAGTAGATTTGCATAGATTAATCCAAAAAAACTCGAATGAGATGAACTAATGAAAACCCAATTCAGTATCCAAACATCTATCAATGTATATTTTGGGTAAAAGAAAAAAAATGGAATAAACTGAAAAGGAAAATGGAAATATGAGCCAACCATTCAATTCAAATGAACCAACCTCATCATGAATGCTAAATATAACAAAAACTAAACAAAGTCCATCTTCTTTGCTAACATAAGTAACAACACTGCTCTCACACGGCATCAAATCAAAATCCAAACTTCTAAATAAAGCAAACAATTCATCTCCATCCTTTGTTCCTAGCTTCAGTTTCCCTGAATAAATTCCCCTTCACATTCCCATTCCCCATTCACAAACCAAAACAAACAACAAAAAAAGTCACAAACTTTGGTTCTTCCCACATCAATCTCATCCTTCCTTTCTTCCTCCTCCGTTGATTTTTTTTTATCTTCCTCTGGTGGTGCCTGAGTTTCACATTCATATGGCAACAACAACTGGGTGAAACTCTGGAAACGCCACCGTTTTTAGGAAAGAACAGCGCAATGGAGGTAGAGAGGATGATGCAGTTGATGCTCTTATATTGTAGAAAGCAAAGTTCCCGTGCAGCACTCGTGGGTGGAAACCATACCGCTGCTAGGTTCTGCACCCGCTAAAGTTCCCTCCCTTTGAATCGTTGGTTTTTCTCTTTCTTCGTTCTTGCAATCATATTCTCTTTCCTGCATCTGGGTCATCTTCATTTTACCCAATTGAAGTTGTTTCAAACTCTCTAAGCTACAATACTTGAAGTTTCTGACAAGAGTCTTGCTCAGTTGGCCTTGAAAAAAAAATCAATGGAGTTGGGTCGTGGATATAAGGCTAGGAACTGGGAAAAGATGAAGCATTTGCATGGTGGAAGGGTTGATTTCAATTCTGATACTGTTTTGGTGATTGAGATTCCTGATACACAGGTTATTCACACTGTGTCACGGTTTTTGTATTTAGCTATGGTTCTTCTGATATTACTTTTCTTGGGGTTTATTCTTAAGGGATTCTCATCAAGATCACATTCAGCTGTTTTTTCTGGATTTGGAGATTCTGCATTTGGGTCCACCAATGCTGAGATATTGAATTTGGTTCTGCGTGATTTGGGAGAGGAGGGTCTTCTCAAAAAAGAGGATAAGGCTCTCATTGTGAGCCATCTACATGGGTTAGAAGGTATTGCTCATTTGAACAATGAAGTTGATGTGGTTATGGACTCTGATTTGGAGACAAAAAACTCTTTACCAGATAAGTCATATGACATTGTGTTCATGCCTAGCTTTGAAAATGTGAAGTTTGCTGATCGCATTCTGAAAGTTAATGGCATTGTGGCTTTCCCATTGAGCATTAACCCATCAAATGCTGGTTTCAGAAAACTATCTGATTATAAGGTTGTGTATCTTCGGCGATATGGCTCTATCATTGTTGCATTGAGGAAACTTGGCCTGGATAATAAGTTGGCGGACTCTTCACCAAAGAGAAAGCTTTTCCAATTGACAAATGAGGCCAAGACAGCGGCCTTAAAAGGTCTTGAAGATGTGCTCCTTGAGCCACCAGGAAAGGATTTGGCTAAATCAAAGGAGAACTTGAGGATCAAGTACCTGCCTGACCTGTTAGGTGATACTCTTGAAGGTTACAAGCGAAGGGTCTTCTTAAGCGTCGGCTTGCCTGAGGAAAATAGAGCTGCAATTGAATGGTTCCAGAGGAACTACCCAAAGAAGGGTGCAAAATTTGAGATTCACAGTCTCGTTGTTGCACCAGAAGACTTGGTTGTGCCCCACACTGATGTTTCTGCTTGGTTGTCCAAGCATGTGAAGGAGGAAGAGTATGTTGTGATGAAGGCAGAAGCAGATGTGGTGGAGGATATGATAAATAAAAAGACCACCTACTTAGTGGATGAACTCTTCCTTGAGTGCAACAATGAATGGTGGCAAACCGGGAAGAGAAAGAAGAGTGGCCGAGCATATTGGGAGTGCTTGGCATTGTATGGAAGGCTGAGGGATGAGGGAGTTGCAGTGCACCAATGGTGGGATTGAACGAAGCAGACATGGCACTTAATTAGTGCTAACTTGCTAGGTGTTGCTGTGATATGATCTGTAGTATTACATGGTTGGCTTCTTGGAGGTGGTTTATATCTAAATCAAAGGGTTCCCCTTGTACATTTTCCGATTGGTGTGTTAGTCCAAGGAATTGTGTTGTTTAATTGCTTGGATAAATCTTTATTGATCTGCCTGTAATCTGTTATGTATATCCAGGACTTTGTAAATGGGTTTTAGAGTACCCCTTGTACTCCCTTGTACTCTCATTAATGATACACTTTTTGCTTCTTTAAAAAAAATATATATATGGTTGGCTTCTTGCTGATGTTTTTTCTTGTTTGGCCTTTTTCAAGTTTTTCAATTTGTGCCCCTAGGTATAACTGAATGTGCCATTGATGTAGCATGTTTGTATTTCTTTTCCATAGTGCTAACTATAATGCTATGATTGTGCTACGAATAAAAAGATTGTGATTCCTTGGGTTCCTTGCTATTCTATTTTGTGCTGATGTACACTCGTTAATCCCCATGAATTAATAATAATACATGATGATTTCGTTCATTGATAGTATGCCCAATTAGGGTAAAGTGTGTAATTTAATATTTGAAATCTGAAGAGAGCTTATGTGGTCAGGGGTAGATCGACTTGTATATGAGAAGCTAATTGTATTACCAGCGACTTCAACTGTGAGACTCCATAAGAACCTTCAAATTTTTTCACTGATGAAAAGAAAACCAAGAGATATGAGAATAGGAAAATAAGATAATCAAAATTATCATAACTAGGGCCTTATTAAATGATGTTTCCACACGGACCTTATTAAATGATGTTTTCCTGATATTTATAACTGATTTTAATATAACAACAATCATTGTTTGTATGTTTTAAAATAATTAATATTATAATGTACAACAAATACTTGTTCTAGCATTCACATTGATTTTTACACATGTTCTGAAACCACTTATATATTATAGATATTTAATTAAAATTATATATTGCGTATTTTACTTTGGAAAAGCAACTATTATATCAACTCTAAAGCTGTAGCATGAATAGCTCAAATTCTATTAGAGTTCAGCATGGAATAACAATAAGCAAACAAACTTTGCATACAAAAGGATTCTACCGAGAGAGGAGGCACTGTATAACATTCCAAAATGCCATATGAAGGCAACATAAGATAGTATGATAATGTAAGTTTTCTTTGGCATTAGGAAAATTCTTTGACTACGAGAGAGAGAGAGAGACACACACTTACGTGTTAAATGTTTTGGAAAACCTCCTTGAAGACAACATTGGTAGTTGTGTTTAAGTTTTACCTCACCTTATTTACAATAATATGATTAGCTTAAATTAAAATTCTATATAAGGGTACCTACATTATCATCATCTATGACTCCAATGAGCTTTCAAGTTGTGTCACCAACTTCCTTGTAGCTTTCAAGTTGTGTCATTCTTTCACCACCCTTCGCTTCGGTTACCAGAAGATCATCTACTCCGCATGTGAACCCATGCATCGAAATGACAGAAAGCAGATGACAATATGTTGGACTAAATAAAACCTTTAACCAAAACTGCAAAACCAATTATCGGTGGCTAACTTGTAAAAAGTTAGTGAATAAAGGAGTTAGTGCCGAAAGCAGGTTGCCAACAATATTTGAGCCATAAAACTCTTGCGATGTATGTACAATACCATAGCAACAAATTGAGCCTTATCAACTACACCACGCACCAAATCATTTCTATATATCAACATTTGATGAGAACTGCTGTGGATGTTAATTGATTTTATAGCCAAATTTGCAACAATTCATTGTACTCGATTACAGAAAGAATATGAATACATTATACATGATCATGCATATTAAGAACCAAAAAAGAAATAAAAGTGGCAATGTTGAACAAAAAAAATTTATCGAAAAGAAAATTATTGTGAAAAGATCCTTCAATTCCCTATTTTGGACTGCATGGGTCAAAATTGACTTGTAAAAAGACATATATATTGAATTCTGAAATAAAACCACCTTTGTAAATAAACATTGAAATCGTTTTTAATGAGCCTCTAAGTGGCCCTACTTATAAGTAACAAAGTGAATGTATAAAACTAATTAGTGTGAAATATGTCAAATAGCAGGAAGCAAAGTAAAGAGTGAGCATAATTCAAAGTTCCAAAACAGTGATTCAACATGCAGGCTATGCCAATTGTTTCATACAAACTTCTTCCGCACTTCAAAATAAATAATACAACATCCATGTCTGTTCCTTCTAAAAGATGAAAACAACCTAGAAAATAAAACAATGGGAGCCTTGCACAACATCTAGCAGAGGTGCAATATGGCATGTTTCCTCAAATGCATGATAGATTTAGGGGAGGAAGAACCTTAGAGATAATAACAGAGAGAGATACGAAAAATATAAATCATATATAATATGAAAAGTATTAAAATATGTACATCAAATGCAAAATATTTATATAATAATATATATATTCATTCATATATGTTAAAAATATTGAGACAATCAAAATAATGGTTGAAGAATTTTCAAATTATTTTTCTAATATTTTTATTATATTTTAAATTATAGGTAAATAAGAAACAAATATTTATTTACTGCTATGCATGCAGTAGAGAAAGCCAGCTGCTTGGCCTCAACCTCTGGAATAAAGAGAAACTAACTACAGCTGTCTTTAGAAAGATTGATGCCCAGAAAATATAATAAATAGGCAAAGCTGCAACAAAGTGTGACTTGAAAGAAACATGCAACAACAGACATGGAAAAACTACATGCTATTGGATTTAATTTATAGTAGATAAATCTCCAATGAAAGAAGTCAGTCTACTAAAATATATACGGGGTACAGGAACAAATATCGATACAAAGAAAGAACTTACAATTGTTTCAGAATAGTGAGTCCCTTACATTCTCTTTTTCGCAAGGTCACCTCGGACTGCATTTATTAAAAAATTGATTAAGAACCACACTACATCTTAAGATTACAGATTCGCCTTTGACAACTCACTTAGTATGCCTTATGTAACATCCCGATTTTTCTACTTTGCTATAATCACTGTTATGTGTGTAATCGTGTGCTTAATTATTTTAATTTGAGAAAAATTATTTTAACAAACCAAAAATATATTTTCATAGCCTATTTTATTTTAGAAAATTATTTTGGGAATTTTCGGTAGAAAATCTCAGACGATCCCGGTCTGTGTTTTCACTGTCAGTAGAACTCTACTGACCCGGAAAATGAATTTCGAATCGTAAAATAAAAATTTAATTGTTTCCAATTCAATTTTAATCATTTTCATGATTTTAAAAATTATTTCTTTCAATATGAATTTTTCGGGTGGAAATTTACGAAGGAAAATACGAACGATTTTCACTGTCGAGAAATAAATAGCACCGGGACGAGCCAAAATATTTGGAATCAGATATGCTGCAGACTTGGAAGGATTTTGAGATGACTTGATGAGACTTGACATTTAGAATCTCATCATTGTCTTACAAGCTATTAATTTTTGTATAGATTCACAAGAAAACATAATTTGGTCAAATACAAATTTTATATTGCAAAAAATAAATCCACTCCCAACTCAGCTGATGTGCAGCAGACCCCTCCCCCACACTCATCTATAAATACCCTCCTCCAAACTCTAATTCCTTTTTTATTTCTCTCTACAAGTTCACCCCCACACTCACACACTCATTTACTCACCAAAATCACACCGAGATTTTGACCCCCTTATGTTCTGAAAATCGAAAAACCTTAAGCATGAAAGTTTTTCTTCTTCCTCTCCTATTTCCAACAAGACAAAGATCATCGAAAACGGATGAGTATATTGGGAGATATACCCAAATTACTAAAACTGCTCAAAATTCCCCAGTAACACACGAGGACAGCATAAAGAAGGCACTTTTTCGCCCTTTTCTGTTTCTAATCAAGCAAAAAATTAAACAGAAAAGTTGTTCCTTTCTTTCTTATCTTTCCAAAAAGACCAAGATCGTAGTCTTTGGATGAGTAGATTGTGAGATACACTCAAAATACTACCACAACCTCAAAGCTGTCAACTTTTTCTAAGCTTGTTGTGGATTCCTTCTCTTCATTCTTCATCACACAAGGGTATAACTCTTTTCCTCTACTCTTTATCTCTTCAAATCTTTATTTTTAACATGCATGTCATTTTTTTTACATTGCATGTTAAGTTTTTATTTTTTTTATTTTATGTTGCATGTTTATAGTTTCAACTAAAAACTTCAAGAAAAATCTTTAGAAAAACTTTTTTTAGCATGAAACTAATTTTTATAAATTCATCTTCATCTCTACTTTCAACATGTTAGCTTGCATGAAATGAAACAACTCTTCCAACCACATTTTCAATAGGGTGACCGAAACCCTGTATGTAGAAAATAGGTGTTTTTGGTTCAAATCCTAATACTTGAGAAAATGGAGTGTTTTGATCATTTTCCTTATATTGTATGTTTGCATGTGTGTTTTTTAGGGTCTAAGACCCTTGAATGTTGGTTTTATGGCTTGAGGATGATGCTAGAGTGAAGATAATAACTTGGTGTGGATGAACCTATGTAAAATATAAATCTGGCAGCATGACATATACTTTTTCTTAAGCCCATAACTTTTTAAAAAAACGTGTTTCTAAAATTTAAATACATATTTGGAAAGAAGACTTCTGGGGCTTCAATTTGATATATAATATGTAAGTATTTGGATAAGATTTTCTGGGTTAAAACACCTCTCAAAGTAGAACCAAATTCTGTCTGCGAAATTATGAACATCATGGGTTGCATGATGATTTTGAGTATGGTTTTGAAGGTTAAAAACTTTTATAAAATTTTTGGGGTTACTACTGAAGTATGACTAAGGTTTGGTTGAAGATTAGAGACTTTTACATATGGTTATAAAGAGACACAATTTCATGAAGTTGTATGTTAGTGAACTCGGATTTCTGGAAAATCCTGTACAAACAGAGGCAGTGTGAGATTTTTAATAAATTAATACCTTTGAATTTTGACATGGGACCAACTACAATATGTGTATATGTAAGTTGGATACCTTCAATTAAAATTTCAAGGATTTTGAAGGTCATTTGGATGATCATTCACAATCTAAACCCACTGCTGTCCTGAAAATGATTTTATAAAAGAGTTCACTCAAATTTTTGACTGAAAATTATGAATTTGAAAATAATAACTTTTAACATGATCAAGTAAATATTTTGGTATAAAATGGGCTATAAACAAGTATTAATATAAGAATATGGGGTTAAAGTATATATACATATATATCTGCGTAAGCCTCGGATCAAACGTAAATCCAAGAATTAAGAGATTGGAAAATCTCTAGCATCATTTTTTTTCTAGCCATGGCCAAAACCTATACTTAGAAAGATAGGATGAATTTGTTGTTTTAATTTAAGTCGTTCGCTTAATTCTTAGACTTGCGGCATATTGTGGGCGAAAGACGTTCACTCTAGGCAGCACTGGAAACAAAGATCTTGTCTACCCGTCGAATCAGGTAAGGGGAGAAAGCCTGAGGGATACTTATTTTATGATGACTACTATGTCATGTGTGTTTGTTTGTATTGGTTGATGTTGTTATTATTGTGACTGTTTTAGTTGATTATGAATTTGTTATGTGTTAATGATTTTTGAGACATATGGTGTGTTGTTTATATATGTTAAAGTGTTGCCTATATGTTGATGATGTACTTGATGTTGTATATGTCTTAATTGATGACTTATAAAAAAATATGCATGTTGCTTAAATATGTGCTTAAGTTGTTGTATATGTGCTGAAGTTGTTGCATGGAAGCCTAACCATTGGTTAGAGCTCAACTAAGGAAGATAAAAACTTTAAGAAAATATTTACAAAGAAAATCACAAGTAAAGATTTATTTTCAACAGGGGAAGATAAGTAATTTTAATGATTGGTGAATATTTTAGAAAATAAAAACAATTTTTATAAAGAAAATTCAATTGAAAAATTCATGTGATTTTATGCAAAAAGAATCAATTTCTTTGAAAATGTTTTTAAGAAAACAAAAGTTTATTTTGGAATTAAAAAGAGTTTATTTGGAGATTTTCAAATGTTTTAGGGAAAAAGAAGAATTTTAAAATAAAATGGTTTTATGAAAACAGAATAGATTTTTTTTAAGGACTTAAAGTTTTAAACAAAAGAATTTCAAAAGAAGAGTTTTTACTCAACAAGATTTTATTCAAAAAAAAAATATCCGATAACTTGGATAAGTGACGGAAATTTTTGGTTTTGGTATTTTGTTCTTCACTGAACGAAAAATAAGATGAAAAGTGAGCCTAGTAACCGAGACGTCGGAGTACTAGAACTCTGGCACGAGGATCTATGATCCGCATCACAACCACGCTGTGGACTGTGTGTCCTATATATGTAATTATGGACTGTGTGTCCCGATAAAAGTGGCTTGGACTGTGTGTCCTATGTGAGTTGTGATAAACGTGTAAGACGGAGTAAAAAGGGGATAAAGACTGTTTTCTACTACCACAAAGTTCTGGGCCAGTGCACGGGTCTAGGACTGTTGTGATTGGACACTCAGAGTTTAATGTCCTGTGTTAACAATAAAAGCCTTAAAACATAAAAAAATTTACGGTGGCCGTGAGCCTTGAGCCTCGACAAGGAAAGAGCGAAGCACAAAGAAAAGCAGTGAAAATAAAAGGATTTTTACATGCATTGGTTTTTCGGCAGACGTGCCCAACTTTATAACTTCAGCCTGTGTGGCAGATTTGGGCCTGTGTGGCCAAAAATTTAGCCTGTGTGGCAGTTGGGCCTGTGTGGCCAAGATTATGAGCCTGTGTGGCAGTTGGGCCTGTGTGGCCAAAATTTTAAGCCTGGATGGCTAATGAGCCTGATCAGCTCACTGTTTTTCAAAATTGCATGGTGTTGGAGATCTCCGGAGACTAGGATAGAATGATGAAATATAGAAGTGCCATGTTTTCAAAAACGACGACGAATTGTTGATTGGTATGATTTATTTGTAATAATTTATATGTTGAATATGTATATTTATCTGTATATGTTGCTCTGTGTTTGGGCATGTAGTCGTCATAATACATCCATATATTGGTATCTCACCCTTACAATATATCAGGTGTTCCTGGCCCTTTTTATGGTGCTTTGTTACACGAGGACAAGTTGTGTCGAGAAGTTCCTGACCTCACTTAAGGATAGTACTTCCGATCCTTGAAGAGGTTGGTGAGAATTTTATGGTGAGAACTACAGAGTTCTTTCCAGTAATTGTCTTTTAGATCGACCAGCTTAGGATGCTTCCTTTGGGACGGGTATTTTATGAAAGTTGTTATAGGTGGTTTTGAAGAACTTTGTAATGATCTTATAAATTTCAGTATGAAAGATTATTTCATGAAAGTTTATATGTTGAAGTGCTTTGAGTCATAAATGAACCTAGCTTTTGTGTGCTATTAAGCATGGTATGATATTATGTTTGAGTCGTGTGCACTATTCCTTTTTGAAAACACTTCGTACAAAAGAAAAAGAAAAAAAAATGTTTACCGTATATTTTCAGACTTCTGGAAAAAATAGAGAAGTTTTTCGAAAGTAATTAGCAAACTTTCCTTTTAATTTGTTTCCGTATGTGATTAGGAGGTAATGCCCAAGGAGGGTGTTACACCTTAACAGAAGAATTATTATAAGTAATTATAAGTAATAACAATAAAAGAACACCCATTAATAAATGGAATGTGTTTTAATCCATATTTGATGTAAAGAAATTGGAGGATAAGAATAACAGGAAATCTAGAACTTTCCAACTAGACACAACCTATGAGATAAATAGTCTGATTATTTTAATTTCAGCACTAAAAATGCAAATCTTTGCTTTAGTTCCAGACAATTTGATTAAGCATGTTAAAACTGTAAAAAGTTTTATTGTTAAACCATCCTTGCTATAAGAAAGCCTCTTGCAGCATCAGTAAGAAATAATTCATACCTTAGATCCTACACCATCCGTAGCCCAATACCAACATAAAACCAGTAAAGATGCAGGATTATTCCTTATCTAAACAAAAATATACATTAGTAAGTGTTAGATTCCAACCTAAAACCAATTGGTATTAAGTGGAGTTGCCCAACAGGTATTTAAACCACACCCTAGGATTTGAGGTAGGCGATGTGGGACTTCCAACACCCTTCCTCCACAGATGCCTGCCAGAACAGGCGCTACATGGGAAGATTGCCATAACAGGCGGTACGCGGGAAGATGGGCTCTGGCTCTGATACCATGTTAAATTCCAATCTAAAACCAATTGGTATTAGGTGGAGTTGTCCAACAAGTATATAAACCACACCCTAGGATTTGAGGCAGGCGATGTAGGACTTCCAACAGTAAGAAATCATTTGGTTCTTTTTCTTTGTGATTGGGGAGAAAAAGGTGAAAATGGAATTGTACTAAACGATTGACAGCCAAAAAATGTTACAATCAATCACACTATGGTTAAGAAGACAACGGCTTTCTAAAACACTTGGTTTTGTGCATATAAAACCAACATCTCTAGATCAATGTTTTCATTTTTTCAATACAAAGATTCTCCAATTTTTAAATATCAACCTTGATGTTCTTCAGTTTTGTCCCATTTACATATTTGTCGCCACTAAACCATCGAGCAGAAAATAATAGTTTTCACAACCATTAAACCAGTTTCCCCTTGGGGAGACTGTCTCCCTATTCATCTTTCTTTCTCAATAACAGGTCATCGTTTTCAGTACTCTTAGTTTTTTGGTCTACATTATCATCACTCTTTCTCTCTACACAGTTGAGGTAAAATTTTTGGGACCCTAACAATATGGTCCAACCTACCTAACATTTTATCAGGGAAGAAATGGAAAACTCAATGGTTTTCTTGCAAAATACATAAATTTCCTATGTAAACTTTCTTTTCTTGGTTCCTTAACGAGTGATTTTCAATACGATTTAATGTTTTGAATTTTTTAATGATAAATAATCAATAAATTTTAAAATTTGAAATTAAACCAATGCATTAATGGTAAGATATTGATTGACTCATAGAATATGAAAGAGTCAAAGCATTAATGGTATGATATATATATGTCATAAATTAAAATATTTTCAAATTCATTACATTCTAAAAATTGTATTAACACAAATGAAAAATAAATGAAATCGATGTTATAAAGGAAAGAATTAGCAAGGTTCACCGGATAATTAAAATTCAAATCAAATATTAAATGGTTGGCAGGAGTATAATAGAAACAAATGGTTTATATCATTGGGCCTACATAATCTTTTTTTATTATCATTATATTTTCTTTTCAAATAAACATCTTTTTAAAAATAACAATATTTTCCCTTTATTTATTTTTTCTCCACATGCAAACATTTTTTATATCTACGTTTTAATATTGCATAAATATTGCGATATTCCACCTATTGGAATGTTTTTCACATATAATAGTCTAGAGTACATATTTAAGACAATACGTACTTAACACTTTTTTTGGTGGATAAATGGGGCTAACGCCCAAAAAAACAAAAACAAACCAAACAACCCTATCAAAAAGGGTACCCGAAATGTCTGAAAAAATGCAAAGGAGAGGAATTGGGGCATCTGATCAAAGATTTGAATACCCCACCCTAAAGAATGACCATGTTAGCTAGGAGATCAGCACAGCAATTAGCTTCCCGATAGATATGCCTCCAATGAACACATTGAAAATCAGAAATCAGCATCCGAATGTCATGCTACAAAGAGGCACACAGATGAGTTGCATTACAACCACTTCCCAGCGAACATATAGCACTGCTGGAATCCGATTCAATCAAAATTCTATCCATATTTTGTTTATAGCAAGCTGCAACCCATGCCAAATCCCAAAAAGTCCGGCCTGCATGATGGTGCAAGAGCCCAGGTTACATACAAAAC
The DNA here is from genome assembly GCA_035048595.1 of Echinosophora koreensis. NCBI lineage: Eukaryota > Viridiplantae > Streptophyta > Magnoliopsida > Fabales > Fabaceae > Echinosophora > Echinosophora koreensis. The sequence goes on from JAPCYP010000103.1 coordinate 710,789, forward strand.
AAATATGAATATACCAAACTGATCACTCAATAAGCCACCACAGCCACAGGAAGCAAGGCCTCCCCCTTCATGAAAAGAACCATCTAAATTAAGTTTAAACCACCCAGTAGAGGGAGTGTAACACCCCGCTTTTTGTTAACTGCTTCTTTTTTGCTCGTTTGGTTGTTTAAACTAGTTGTGTTAAGTTGGAATAGTTGGCTAAGGGCCCAGTGGGATTTTTGGCTTAAAAGTTCCTTTCTGGTGCATGAGCACGCCCATGCTCATTAGCCAGCATGCCCGTGCTTAAGGTCAGGAACGCGTTGCCAAGTTTATGTTGAGTACGCAAGTGCTCAATGTGTGGACCGCATCTCGCTGAAGCTAAGTCCAGCACGACTGTGCTAATGGGGAAGCACGACCGTGCTCAAGTTCAGACTATATATGTTTGCACAGAAACCGAGGGTTTACGTGAAAACCCTATTTTAGTAGCTGCTGCCACCCTAGTGCGGCCGGAGTAGTTCCATTCCTTATTTCCATCAAACTCAATCAGTTTCTTGAGTGTTGGAGACCGTTGGGTAGCATTGTTTCGTCTGTGCTCATATATCGGTAATGTTTCTTCCCTTGTGATTTCCTTTTCATGGTTTTGAATCGGAAACTGATGGTTTATGTTTTGCTTTGCCAAGGCTTGGAAGAGTTAGCTGAGCCGCTTTGGGAACCGTGATCAGTTTGACTGTTAGAGCAACCTTCAATTCAGGTACGGGAGAAGGGTAGTGTAACCATAGGTAGTGGGGGTAGCGTAAGGTAAAGTGGTTCCCCATGACCCCGATGTTATTGTATGTTGTTTGGTTTTTATGTCATGTATGATATATGATTAAGCTATAATGAATTGTGGTTTATGGTTGATAAGTTCATAATATGTATTTTATGTTTATTACATGTTTATGATGCCCTGATGATAATTGTTGTTGGTATGGTGTTGGGGGAATGTTTGATGTTATTGACTAATCTTGATGATGAGTTCTTACCCAAAAATATGCTATTAAATGACCTAGGATTAAAGGATTAACTTCCCTAAAAATTGGTTAAAATCAGTGTTTGAACTCTGCCCAGAATAGTACTGTCGTGCATTGAGCACGGCCGTACTGAATAGGGAGCACGCTCATGCTCCCACTTGAATTCTGGAAAATGGCCGCGCATTAAGCACTGCCGTGCAGCAGAGGAGCACGACTGTGTAGCTGAGCACGGTCGTGCCTAAAATGAAACACGACCGTGCTTCACTTAAGTGGCAGCACGCCCATGCTGGGGTTAAGCACGCCCGTGCTCACCCCTCTGGACAGAAATTGAGATTAAAGGTTTAAAAGGGTTTTAACCCCCAATCTTCCCAATGGTATGATGATAACACAACTAATCACTGATAAATGTTAGACAACTCGGGTAGTGGTTAATGAAGAAGACTAAAGATGGTTAAACCGGTATCCATTGGATCACCGTACGTTGTACCTTGGTGCTTATTGGCCAAGGGGGCCTTGACCCCATGGTTTGGGTCTAAGGTGTTGATGATGTTGCAGTCTTGGGAGCTTCTTGACCTAAGCATGATGATGTTGATGTTGAAGTCTTGGAAGCTTTTTAGCCCGAGCAAAGGAGGTGGTTGTTGTTGTTTGTTGTTGTGCCATGCATAGAGCATTGGAGTTGATGGTTGAGGGGGAGGTTCGACATAGGGGAGATCGCCCGAGAGTACGGTGATCTGGTCACCCACGGTAGGTCACCCAAGGTTTGGTGACCGCGGCCCCCGTGATGATGCACCCACGGTTTGATGCGTTGATTATCCATGGGGTTCACCCGGGGTTGGTGAACTGCCAGTGTTGGTGCTTCTATGTCCAATACGGATATGTAACTCCGAAGTCATTCATCCTGAGTTAGTTTGGATCCACATGCATAGTGGAGTAGCGGGGTAGTGTTGCATTGCACCGCATAGCATACCTGATTTGATGATGTTGATGTATGACGATTTGTATATGCTAATGTATGTTATGATGTTGCCATGTTTGTTTGTTTGTTTACCTTGGTTCCTATCTCCATGCCATATATGTTTACATGATTCTTACTCCCCGTTTTTATGTTTCTTGTTTGGCCTGATTGGTTTCTTGCAGAGGATGGCGAGCAGCCCGGAGAAGAGTGACTCTGAGGAGCCACCACTGATAGTTAGGGCTTTTCCTTTGTTAGTTAGTTTTCAGTTGTATTCCGAATTGTACAGAATGGTTATACCAGCTCTATTGTGGCATCAGATTGGGTTTTGTTTTGATATTGTTTATTTGTTTAAAACATGTTTTATTCCGCGTTTGAGGACTCGTTCATGTGAGACTTTTCTACCCATGGACAAGTGTTTTTATTTATTTATTCATTAAATGCATGTTTTTATTTTATCATTTATATCTTTCTATGTTGTATAACATGCGGGGTAGAAGGGTGTCACAGGAAGGGTACCAACGAACATGAGCAATAACAACCCTTAGCAGCCGAGTTGCTCAAGGGATCAATACCAAAGACTTGATACCCTTCACTCACCCGAAATGAATCTTCACAAGGAGATCAAAAGTAACAGGGATGTGATTCTCGAACACCACTTTATTCCTATCATACCACAGGGAATCAAGGACAATAACAAAGACAAAGCTCCATTTCCCTTCACTATCATTACCAAAGTCACTAGTAAGGTTTCTGAACAACCACTCTTCTTGGACCCAACTTAAAAAGATCATTCCAGAACTTAGCATCCACTAGGTAAAACTAGATTGCCAAGGACCTATTGTAGTCTCAAAAGCAATGAATAAGAGTCTCCACAACATTGCCACAAATCGGACAAAGATTAAAAATCGTCATGTCTCTATGCTTCCGAACATCATTCGTAAGGATAGCATTATGTGCCACCAACCAGAGAAAGGATCTGATCCTTTGTGGACCCTTCCACTTCCAAATCAGTTTAAAGAGCCGGCTAGGAGCTTCCTCCTCATTGTACGCAATAGACTTATAAGCCGATTTTAATGAGAACCTACCATCATTCTCAGGACCCCAAACCACCACATTAGGGAACTCATTGCTCCAAGGAACATGCATGGCGCCTATCTGTCTGCATATATCATCTGGAAGCATTGACACCAATCTCGGCATATCGCAATCTCCCTAGGAAAGAATGAAATTCATCACATGCAATCGTAGTCATGCCCCTGTAATAGTTATTAAGAGTCGTTGTTTGTATTATAATATCAATAATAGTTATTAAGTTAATATTTGTTACACTTTATGATCGACGGTCGAGGAAAAAAAATTAAACAATTTTTGGTATATAATTCCCCCCCAAAAATTAAATAAAAAAAAATGTAAAATCAATAATTATATTTTTTTTTTATGAAATCCTAAGAAATTAGCATATTCCTCCTGCAATGCATGGGTCCATACAATAGTTAGAATCAAATTTAAACCCATTAAAGGTTTAGTATAATGGAAACAAATATGCACCCCACCACCCAATTGTGACTCCAACATCTCTATTCTCTGTACTCCCCATATTTCTTTTGTCATTTCTCTAATTTGTTGTTTATGATTTTGTTAGAAATGCTTAACGAGAAGACTTCTAGAAATTTGGAATTGAACAACGTCCATAAAAGTGCTATTTTATCTACAAAGGAAGCTCATTTGAAGGGGAAAAAAAAAAGCTTTGTTGATTTTCTTCCAATTCTTCATATGTTCAAGATTTATATTTCACATTATCAGCCTCCTGAAGATTAGAACTCACTAATTCTCGCTCTTTTTTTTATTTTTCCACAACACCGTCCCAAATCTTCAAAAGGTAAGGATTTATTCTCTTCTATTTTTTACGAAGAACACGAAGAAGATGATGAATACAACAATTATAAAGATGAATCAGATGACAATTTTTTTTTACCTTAAAATATTCGATCTTTTTCCTATTTATAGTTTCAACGTTTATTGTAAAGCATTGAAATTGTTTATCCACTATAAAGGTATGTCTTATCTACTATTTTTCCTTGCACTCTTTTGACTATAAATTGATTCTATTGTGACTTTTGATCTTATTGTCATTCCATACGGTTCTTTTTTTGTTTTTTAACCCATAATTATTTTATTGTCTTTAAGCCAACCAAATTCCTAAACATGATTTCTCATTTCAAGAATCTAAAACAAACAGGACATTTGTCAATCAACATACAACAAGATGCTAGATACAAACTTTAAGCCAACCAAATTCCGAAACATGATTTCTCATTTCAAGAATCTAAAACAAATAGACCATTTGTCAATGAACATACAACAAGCTGCTGGTGCAATTTTGGCCATTAAACTAAGCACTTTAAAAGATTCTCAAAGCATTCTTTATATTTCCCGTCCCACAGTAGTGTTGTTAGCTCAGTTATCTCTAGGGATGTAAGATCTGAACCAATGCCCGATCAACCCGAAAATCCAATCCAAACCAATTAAATTGGTTCAGTTTTTTTTGGTGTTCGCGTCCAAACTCCAAACCCGATGGTGATCGGTTCGATTATTGGGTTCAGGGATTCTGAGCCAAACCAATTACTATATTTTAATATTTACACACACACACACACACACATATATATATATATATATATATATATATATATATATACATACTTAATATTTATATATATTTTAATAGTTTAATATCTATTATATTTATTTTTATGTATATTTTAAAATATTATATATTTAATATTTATATATATTTTGAAATTTACTAATTTTTGTGTCCGCACTGAACTAACATGTTCTTTAATGGTTTGATTTGATCCAAATTTTATAGGAAAAATTCTTAAAACTGAACCGAATCATGTTTTATTAGCTCGGATTTTTCTACTATTTAAAATTGAACCAAACCGACCTGTTACACCTAGCTGTCTCATCCCCAATTGCTCATACTGATATTTCGTCCTTGCTAACTGATAGCTATAGCTATTTGAGTTTTCAACTGTAAAAGAGTTTTGATGGAAAAGATAAATATGTAGAAAAGTATGACACCTTTTTAGGTGGTCCACACCCTATGAGCAATATCTCCTTTACCAATAAATAGCGTTTAATTTGAAAGAAAGAAAAATAAATAGCGTTTCATGTAACGAGTAAATAACTTTACAGACAATAAAAATAATAAAATGCAACTCGTTGTCAACATGTGGCTGTAGTTTAGTGGTAAGAATTCCACGTTGTGGCCGTGGAGACCTGGGCTCGAATCCCAGCAGCCACATTTTCTTTTGTGTTTTTTTTTTTTTATTTTATATTCAATAATATCATGATCGATTCATTTTTATTTATGGGTTTTCTAACCTGTGCAATTTTGCACATGTTAAGAATCTTAAAAGAGTAAATTTACATAGGAACTTATGTATTAATTATATTTTCAAAACTGAAATACTTAGTTTTTTAATAAATAGTTGCTACTTTTGGATTTCTTAACCTGTGCAAAGTTGCATATGATAGAAAAACCATTTATTACTCATTCATTTTTAGTTGCAAATTCAAATATTTAGTTAGCGGCATTTGTTATCCATACTAGAGTAATTGACCCGTGCCATGCACGGGGTAATTGATGCCTATAGAAAATTGGTATTTGATGTAAAAAGTAAATTATTATATTTAATAGATGTTATTGATAATAAAGAAAAAGACAATAAATTGTTTTAAATTTTTTTTAAGATTTTAGATTTGAAACCTATATGGATAATGTTCATCCTTATGAATTAACTAAAATATATCTTTAAGTGAAAATCCCCCCATTGTTTTTGGAGTTTAATTGTTATACGCTGTCAGTATAAAGATTTTTTTACACTGTCGACCAATAATAAATCGTTACATCATTGAAAACTTTTTATTCTTATCCAAATTACCTTAAAAGTCACTGATTCCATGATTTGTGATTAGTTGACATTGTAAAAAACTTTACACTGATAATGCATACCAATTAAACTCTTGTTTTTATGTAAAATTTTATTCCCATATGTAATGTTTCTATGATTTCCATATTCATCAATTTATATATAGATATTAATTAATGTTTTCCGTGTAAAATATGTGTTGTGTCATGTATGTAATTTTCCCATATTTTCTTGTACAACATTCATCCTCCTGTCTTATACTTTATATACTATACTACAAAAAAATTGAAATTTTCTTGGTTAAAAAAGTATTTTACACGAAAAACACTTTTATAACATATTTGTTGGCCGTGCTACATGCAATATATTTAAAGAAATTATAATCATACACCTAGGGTTTGGAGGAAGTAACCTTCTGTATATAATTTTTTTAAAAAAAAGACCAGCATGCTATTAAAAAGATTGTGTGCTCGTTTAAAAAAAATATTATTAATTGATGCTTTCAACTGTATATAACCTTTTTTTAAGACTTTATATAATGTATAATGCTAGGAAAAAATGATTTATTGCCATCTTAGATGTGTGCCCATGAGCTTAATTTCTGACTCTCAATTAAATGTTATTTTACTCATAGGTTGACACATGAATGAGAATTCAATGTGATTATTGCTATATATATATATATATATATATGTGTGTGTGTGTGTGTGTGATTATTGCTATATATATATATATATTCTTGATGTGAATTAAATGGAAAGCTGTAATTATAAAATATTCTTGTTAATTAGAAGCTGGACATAAAAACCTTCTATAATTATGTAGAAAAAATCGTTAGGTACATAAATGTTTTCTAAGAAATAATGCATTAAATGTGAAATGCATGAGAAGATGACACTTGTAAGAGCATTCAATGAGTTTTATTCTTAAATATATATAGTATAGATTCTTGATGTGAATTAAATGGAAAGCTTTAATTATAAAAATATTCTTGTTAATTAGAAGCTGAACATAAAAACTTTCTATAATTATGCAGAAAAAATCGTCAGGTGCATAAATGTTTTCTACAAAATAATGCATTAAATGTGAAATGCATGAGAAGATGACACTTGTAAGAGCATTCAATGAGTTTTATTCTTAAATGTATATAGTATAGATTAGTCTTGTTTTAGCTGTATTTAGACTTTTGACCGCAATTGCAGCCTCTCTAACTAATAGATATTATGTAGATTGGTTGAAATATAATTATTTTCTTTTTCAGAATATTTGTACTCAATGAATAAAAAATTAATTTCTTAAATTATGGTTATGCATACGCGAAAACTCTCTCAACAGTATTATACAATATTTTTTTTTTCTGAATTAAAGTTTAGATTGGGCATAGGCACGCCTCCTTGCAAGGTCAGGAAAAACTATCAACCTCAGCGATGATTTATAGTAAAATTTACATATTGTCTACCAACAGGAGAAATCTAGGAATCAAACCCAGGTCACAGTTAGTATGAACGGAAGGTTTAACCAGTTGTGTATTTAATCATGTAATGTCGGCAAAAATAAATTGATTATAAAATATGGATTAAAGTATGTTTTGTTAGTGTAAAGAAGTTGACATTAATATTTACTAATATTTTGATATGTATGTTTTTATTTTAATAGTTAAGAGAGAGAAATAATAATCTTGACTGACCGGCCGTGCATAGAAATTAGAAATTAGACTCATAAAGTCTCACAAAAATAAATTAGACTCATAAATTAAGAATGCGGACTATGGGAATTGTCCAGCATTATAACATTTTTTCCTTTCCGGAACACTAGGACTCATGATATTGCTAGGAGTAGATATTTTCATTCATACATTAAACTTTATGCAAATAAAACGGGTAGGACACGTCATGGGATTAACATGCATGCCAAATTCACCCAATCTAAGGAAAACAAACATGAAACTAAACATGGTGATAAGAAGGCTTGTGCATGAACCTTTATTTTAGTTACTAATAATACATATGCAACCTAGCCAGAGCACGCCACACGCAGCCACTGGGAACATTAAGGTACCAAATTCTCCTCAAGGTTTGGTAGTTGTGGTAGCTGGTGGGGTGAAGAAAGATGGAATATCTGGAATATTTGTAAAAATTGGTGGAGGCAACCTGTACTCTGGCCACTCAGTCACTGGCGGGAAAGGAGGAAACTTGAGGCCACGAAAGTTGCCGAAACCAGGCACTGTTGGTGCCAAAAGTTTTCTGCTTCCACCTTGGACCTGGCCAATGCTGGAGAGTGACAAAGCAATGAAGAAAGCCAAGAAAAACAAGCGGGTAGAGGCCATTTGTGTATGTACCAACCAAGAATGTTAGAATGGTAAGCAAAAGGGGAAATCAGATTATTAATTTGTTGTGGTGACACGAGGGCCTGCCCTTCGGGTTTTATAGTCCACCTTAGACGACAAGTTTGTTCCATGGGCCTAGAAACTGTTGACTATTCGCCAAATAATGATGAATAATACCATATACACATTTATAGACATGGTAGTTGCATTAGTTTATGATTTTGTTATAGTTAATCTTACTTCATTTTAAATATAATTAAACTTACTTTTTACATTATCGCTAACTATTGTTGTATCACGTGCATCGCACGGGTAACACGCTAGTATATGTACATGTACACTTTGATTTTTGTACATGGATGGCACTAATATAAGAGATTATGTTTATTATTCTATCATAGTTACTTTTACTTCGTTTTATATAAGCATTTTGATTTTGCTTCAATCACTAATATAAGAGATGTGTGAGAGAAAAAAAGTATTAACTAGTATTTCAAAGAATGATGTTTCAACTTTCAATAATGGATTTAAGTCTCATGGACATTATATTTTAAATGGTGTCAAAATGTTGGTGTGCATTACTCTTTTAAATTAAAGTACCTATGTCTGATATAGATGCAAAAGTGACCCAATTTATGCCTTTTTATTGGTGCTGTCTTTACAGTTAGCCATCGTTTTCTTAGTTCGAAACATTTGTGCAAATTGTATTTCCCCACAAGGGTAATTTGCAAACAAGTTTGTCTCTGGTTGAATTGTACTAGTATTCGCCAAACAGTGATGAATAAATTACGTATATACTATCAGAATATTTAAAAAATATCTTATAAACTTTTATTTTATCTTAAAAATATTTCAAAATGTTTCAGTTAATTCTTAAACTATATTGTAGAATTTGATTAAAAAAAAAAACTATATTGTAGAATCAATCAATTATTTAACTGTGAAAGTAATTTCAAGATTTATTTCTTGATTTCATTATATATTTTTTGAATTATTATTTTATTTGATTATAGATAGAGTATAGTATAAATATAATATATCATTTTGTCGTTTGCATCATATTACATCACACCAACAACATTACATTCAATACTTTTTTTCATAAGAAAAAAAAAAGGCTTAATTACACTTTTCGTCTCTCAACTTTTTCAATTGAGCGGTTTTGGTCCCTCAAAAATTTTAATTACACATTTAGTCCTCTAGTTTGTCGAATTGTGCAAAATTAGTACTTCCGTCCATGACTAGTCAACATGTAGTAAGGACAAATTTACAAATTAGAGGACGAAATGTGCAATTAATTTTTTTGAGGGACCAAAATCGCACAATTGAAAAAGTTGAGGGACAAAATGTGCAATTAAAATTTTTTAGGGACCAAAATCACATATTTGAAAAAGTTGAGGGACTTAAGCCAAAAAAATATTATTAAGTGGATATAAGAAGCACCCAACCCATAAATATTACAAAAGAGACATTACATTCAATAATATTCTCAATTTATAATCATTTTTCTTGTTTTCTTATATATGTAACCCCTATACTTGATTCTTCAACATATACATTTACATTAGGGATGTCAATCTGTACCCTACTTATTGGGCACCCGCAAAAGTTAACAACAATGGGTAGGGTAATTACCGGCACAATGAGTAAAGGTCCGTGTACATATAATTACCCACAAATTTGAATGAGTATGGGCGCGGGTACGGGTACCATGGTACCCACCCCGCCCCGCACCCGCGCATATGTATATGTATATATACATAATTATTTATTTGTATTATTAATATATATAATTTTAACTATAATACAAATTTTAAAACCAAAATTAATCTAAAGATTCTTAACTTTCTAGACCTAGTTGCATCTATAAATCCTTTTTGGGTGTTTTTATTTATTTAAATATTTTGATTTGTAATGTTTTATGAGAAGATTTAAAAGACCTTTGAATCATTTTTTAATTGTTATAATATTTCTTTTGTTATTTTTATTTTTTTCACAGTGGGTAACGGGTGTGGGTATGAGTCCGGGTACGGGTAATTTTTTCAAACGTGGGTATGGGGACGAGTACTATAGTACCTTACCCATGCCCTACCCATTGCCATCTCTAATTTACACACACCTTAGTTCATACCTGCAAAGTGTTAGCATTTTATTATAGTTAGTCACCCTTGTTATTTCAGAGATGTACACTTTGATCTTATTAAGTTGGTAATAAATATGAGAATCTTCCATATTTCTACCCTTTTATTGGTCATTCACTCTCGAATTGTAGAAAGAATTTAGGTATCACCCCTTCAAAGCTTCATAAAGATCCTGCTGTCAAGAAAGATAAAGTAATATATGCCTCTATATATATCCCTAAAGTTGTTCGTGTTGGTAAAGAGGGAAAGGGTGACTCATCGTCTGATTTTAAATCAGTGGATCTTGTGATTCTAGGTAATAATTCTGATGAGATAAGAAATACTTTGATTGAGCAACATGCTAATGCTGAGATTGATGTAGATGTTAATTCTGCAAAAATTGTCCATGAAACTGATTTTAAGTCCTTGCGCCCGGATTCATCAGTCCAAAAGGATAATGTCGTGCTTGATTCTACTGCAGCCATCACTGCCAGTGGTAATGGGATGCACGATTCTAGCTCTAACACTTGGTTTAGGTTTGTGCAGGCGAATAAAGAAAACACAAGTGATAACAGGTTGAATGTTGGTGGCATTAATATGACTGATAACGGTGTCAATAGTCATCTTTTGATAAGGATAATAATTTGATTGACAAGGCTGATGTCGATTGAGACCACTTCTGATCGTGTCTCAAACTCCTTTCCTCAAAATTCAATGCATGTTGCTTTTGCCTGTGATTTAACGATGAGTGGTAAGAATTTTGAGACTCCCATGATTAATTCAGCCCCTATGTATTCTAATGTTATTCATGATATGAAAGTTCTTGCCAAGTTTTTGGGAGATACGGATGAGGATGACCTAGAGAATGTATGTCTCTCAGAAGAGCATAATAATAATAATAATGTTGCTAAGGATGACTCTGATTTTACAGTGGTTTTGTCTAAATATCAGAATATAAGACTTAATTCTATATTTACATGATTCTTGTTTTCTTTTTGCATGAATTTTGGTTTATGTCCCCTATGATTTTGTTTTCTTTATTTTTTTTCTCTTTTTATCAATAAATTTATGGTGACAAATGTTCACCTTGCTTTTTATTTTTATTTTTTTACATCACTTATGTGAGAGATGTGATAAAAAAGAAAAAAAAAAAAAGAATGTGTATATAGTGTTTTGCCAGAAAACTCTATTATTTGAGCACACATTCAACCAGCACTCCATTTGTGTATTTTCATATGATGCATTCATAGAAAACTTACCTTATACAATATATATGAGGATTTAACCCCACTCAAATTTAATTGAATGTCCCACAAAGTATCGAATCCCACGGTACAATTTTTTTTTCTTTCAAGAACGATGCTTCAATGGTGGAGTTACATCTGATCGACATTTGGTTTTAAATGGTGTCAAATGTTGGTGTGCATTACTCTTTTTAAGTACCTTATGTCAGATATAGATGCAAAGGTGACCCACTTTAGTGGTGTTCTGTCTTAGCAGTTAGCCATCCTTTTCTTAATGTGAAACTTTTGTGAAAATTGTATTTCCACACTAGTGTAATTTGTAAACATGGTTGTCTACGGTTATGAGCTGATGTTAATGCAATTGTTATGAGGATAATTAGAATATTAAACCCCACATTTTACTCTTTTCTTGCTACTCAATCAACGTTATGATTCAATGCACCGCCTTGCAAATATGTTATGTTGACATAGTTTACCTTTTTTTTTTTTTTTAATTTTTTTTTTTTACAATGTTGACATAGTTTACTTAATAATTAGACAAAACTTAAATTTTGTTGTGTGAGTGTTTGTGCAGATGCTCTAATAAAAATATAGCAGGTGTAATAGCTGATATATATTATTAATTTTTTATTGATAAACTTTTACATATGCTATATTTGTATTAAAATAACATTATACCCTTCCTAGAAGGTGGGGATGATAAATACTTTGATGCTAAAGCTAGATATTTTTAATAAAATAATTTTACTTATCGAAAAAATTTAAAATAATACCATAAGTATCTACATATCAACGTCCAAGTTTTTTTCTTAATAATTTCACAAGCAAATTGTAAAGGGGCAAGAATGCTACTTGAACACGGCTTAAGGTTAAAAATGTACATGTTGATGTATGATATGATTAGACTGAAATGAAAATTTTGGCCTAGATCTAATGAGTAAGGATGACTAATTCGTCCTAAGCGAGTCAAAACGCTCACATAAACAAAATACAGCAGTTTTATTTTTTATTTTTGGTGAGTAAAAGTTTAGGTGGGTTGGTCCTAGGGCTCACAAGGACCAGGTCAGGCCTCACGGCTTAAAAAGCGTTTACAGAGATACTTATAACAGTTCAACTTTGGGTAATGGGCTGATTTAGTACAGTAACAGTTACCGTGGTAGCAAAATTCACTTTCCATCGCCTTAAGAATTCCAAAATCCATTTATTTCTAGTGTGTTTGGAAACCAATGTTGCTTCCTTAAAAGTGCTTTGAAAAATGGAATTTCATCTGGAAGTGATTCTGCCCATGAAACAGGAGTTTCTAAACACACACTATGCAAGGTGAGTCACAGTGGTAAAAAATACACACAATTTATGCTTAGTTTGAGATAATTTAGATGGATTTTTAGTACAATTTATGTCACTTAAAATTAAATTGTTTTTGGTAATTGATGATTGACCTTTCTTTCTGTTTTTAGGACTCGCAAGTGACTACAGTGCACCATCGTTTAGGCTTTAAGCCATTATACTCATTTGGTCCCCCGATCTTTTTGGTAGGTAGCATTGGTCAATGACAGTTAGGTTAGCTGAAGATTAGGCCCAAATATTGAATGTGTAAGCATGATTGTTGTTCTCAATTGCATTTTACACAAGAGAATACGTGGTGGATGACTGGATGTTAGGGTGTATCTATCTAGGGTGTTACTCCGATACCCTTCATGTTGAGAGGGTATGGCTACCCTTCCAGTATTTTATTAATTTTAAGTTATTGTTTATTCTTCTATCCATGTTTCTAATTTGGTAATCATTGTTTTTATCAATTCTATTTTTCTATCGTATTCTTTACAATCGCAATATTCACAATGATAAATCATATGTTTATTACATGCATCAGTTCCTTTATCTTTTAATCATGTATTAATCTTTTTAGTGTATTTTGATTAGTCAAGTCTAGCATACTTAATTTATGTACAATTTTTTCTATATTCTGAAAATCCATATTAATTGTTTGCAGTCAATGGGTAAATTCATCATTAGTATACTAAGTATTATCAATGCGTTAAAAATAATCTTCTTGTCTAACCTGTTCTTTTATTTTTTTTAATTATTAGTTGTTTGCAATCAATAGGTAAATTCATCATTAGTATACCAATAATTCATCATTATTTTACAAAACAGTCCTTACATTATTTTAGTCTATTACTCAGACCTTAATAATTCACATATGACGTAAGTGCTTACGTCATTCTTCTATTATTGCATCGTCCGAGTCCTTATCTTCTTGCCGACAGTCTTTCTTTAGTACGCATCTTTCACATGCGTGGTTTCCATTTTGCTTTATCATTGCACAAAGTTGGTCAAGGACAGCTGATCGATAATTCATTGAAAGTCCTTGGAGTGTGTAGAACGGCTATCCAATAATAGAATGGAAATATATTCAGAATTTGATACTCAAACACAATTGGAAATACTTAGTGTACTAATGATGAATTTACCCATTGACTGCAAACAATTAATATGGATTTTCACAATATAGAAAAAATTATACATAAATTAAGTATGCTAGACTTGACTAACCAAAATACACTAAAAAGATTAATACATGAATTAAAAGATGAAGGAACTGATGCATGTAATAAACATATGATTTATCATTGTGAATATTGTGACTGTAAAGAATATGATAGAAAAATAGAATTGATAAAAACAATGATTACCAAATTAGAAACATGAATAAAAGAATAAATAATAACTCAAAAATAATAAAATACTGGAAGGGTAGCCATACCCTCTCAACATGAAGGGTATCGGAGTAACACCCATCTATCTATTGCTTCTTATCAATTAATTAATATATTTATTGACCGTATGGCTTTCTCTTTTAGCTGAAAATTATATAGATTTAAGCTTGACCTATTGTTTGCTATTTCTTGAAACTCATTACTATCGATTTTGTAAAGCGTATATCTCAAAGTCGCCCAAACATTATTACCCTGAACTGCTTTACTTGTATTTTGGAAATTCAAAGTTATGGTGATTGACATATAGTTTTTTTTTTTAGCAGACAAATATTAATGTGTTAATGTTAGTATTTTTGTTAGTGGGTGGGGTTTGAACCCTCAACCTCCTTATCACTCAACTCCTTAACTTCCACACTTAAACCACCTTGACCACATTATGACTCCCAAACCGGCTCATAGTTCTTTTTAGTTTTTACAAGCATAGGTGATCTGTCTATCCATTTGCATAGAGATCATATGTCTGATTTTGATATATCATATCATGTTCCCACACTAATCCAATGTTTTTACATATTCTATCTTTTTCATATATTATATAAATTTTTAACTTATGTGACAATATTTGATTGATGAAGACATAATATGATACACAAAAATGGGACACGTGGGTTTTATCCCTGTATTCTACCATCACTTTTCTCTTATCAAATATTCCTTTTTCTTTTCTTCTTTTTTATTTTTTTTCAAAAACTTCTTTCATGCTTCTCACTTTTTATTTTTTGGTTCAGGTTTAATGATGTATGTTTTCCGGTTATGGCTCACTTGCCCTGCATGGTTGCTGCAATATGCTGTAAGCATGCTTCCTATGACGAAGTGCCAAAATTTTCTTTATACAACATAACAACAATTTGTTAGAATATTTTATTCAAATATCATAATGTGGGCAGATATCGGTAATTAATTATATTAGCTATTTATCTCTTAGGGGCCTTAATTGATATGTGATCAAATTAAGAGATAAGGCCAATCAGATTTCTGATTTGATAATTGATATTATCATTAATTATTTGATATGGGAAAATATGAGTGGATGTCAACGATGGCCAATTTTGGAATAATGGGAACCCTAATTGGCCATCACACTATATATAGGCTATGGTCCCCAATACACCGGATACAACGCATACCGCCTCTTCTCCCCATCTGAAGAGCGACTAAGGCATAAAGAGTCCCGGTTGAGGAAGAACCATAAAGCCGCCGCTAATCATTCATCATCATTGTTAGTGTTGATTGTCAAGGTATTCCGTGATTGATTGTCACTCCCTGTTCGTGAAGGTTGGTGATCAAGTTCATCTTTTGAAGAACGCTTAAGATCAGGAACCCTATGGATCCAGGTATACTCATAACCTTAGTATCCTAGTAATCTGGCATGATGTAGATCTTAGGCTATATGGTATATGTGCTCTAGGGTGTATGCCTATAGATTTAATGTTTCCGCATAAAGAAATTAAAGAACTAAAGAATTAATTCCAACAAGTGGTATCAGAGCAGTCTTCATTGTTAGGTTATTAGGATTCAACGTAAGTGATGAATTAATTGGATCGGTGGCTTCCTGTATCTGTATCTGCAATTAAAGTTTTATTCCATTTTTTTTTCGAAAACGTAGATACATAGTACTGTTAATCGGTTATTCTTTTAAACATATACATGACCGCACGGCTGACTCTTACTTTCAACAAGTATGTTTTATCTGGTTTATGAACGTATGCGAAAGTTGTGGTGATATATACCTTTCAGAATGACATATATATGTCGTCCAGTTGCATGGCTAAGATATTTGCTTCCTGCAAGTATATATATTTGCTATTTTTTATTATGTTATGAAAGAATGATTGATTCCTGTACGTGAGGCTTTGATGATTTTGATTTGCATTTGATTATTATATATATATTTGAATCACCATCATGACATTCTGGACAATTGGGTTTATTATATATATGAAAGAAATTTAATTGCAAGTGTGATTGTCAGTACACATGACTTTACAGTGTATGTTCTATATTGTCCATAAATGCATGTTTTTTGAACTTGGCCTGGAACGTTTTTTTGTTGAATGGTTATTGTACCTTTTGAGCATGAATATTATATGTATAATATTTGAATCACAATTAGTCAATATATGACATTCTGGAGTTTTAATTTTTTGTATGTACAGATAAAGAAATATTTTTTTAAGGATTCTTTTCACACTAAACATTCAGGTTTCTAAGTTTTAGCGTGAAAAGGGCAAAATCGGGACCGTCCCCAATTATTTTTTTTTTAAAAAAAATTGTCTGGTATTTTTGGTTGGATTTGTTGAAGCAACACGTTGCCAAAGTAACCTCTGTTGTGTAGATTGATTTAATTGAATTTACTAAGATGTGCATGAAATTATTTATGCTGATTGTTCTTGGCCCAAAGGTAAAGAGCAGTTTGGCCGAATAATGGAATGCCTGCGATGATAAATGTGTGGTGATTATAAAGGTATTTTCATGTGAATAACGGAGTGTCCAAAGATAACTGTTATTTGACAGAACTTATCACCAATGTTTGATCATTGCTTGAGAGGGCCACTTACAGTTAATCCTTACTAGTCCAAAGATTGGGGATTAATGTTGTGCTAGGCATCTTGTTTGGGTCTTTGATTTGCCAATATGGATTGCTTTACATGTCTCATTTATATTTTATATTATGACATGTTTTGCTTATATGGTTGTATGTTTTCTTTTGTTCCTTGTTCAGTGTCTGCTATCACTGCTACCAATTTTACTACTCAAGTTAATGGAATCCCTATGCTGAATGGGATGAATTTCAAAGTCTGGAAGGAATCCGTAGAAATTGTTCTCGGATGTATGGATTTGGATCTGGCACTTAGGGCTAGGGATGGCAATGGGTAGGGTTTGGGTAGGGTACTATAGTACCCGTCCCCATACCCGCGTTTAAAAAAATTACCCGTACCCTCGTGGGTAGCAACCTCAGTACCCTTACCCATACCCTCTGGGTACCTAAGTACCCACACCCGCACTTATTACCCGCACTTTAACAAAGAAAAAAATAAATAACAAAATGATCATAACTTAATTTAAAAATCATCCAACGGTTTTTCGAATGTATTCATCAAACATTACAAACCAGTGTATTATACCAAATAAAAATATGTAAAATATCCAAAACAAGTATAATAATAAGCCTCTAAAACAATAAATTCGTCAAGTAGTAATTCCTGAGCCGATGTTGCCGATGTTCTCCAAAACCAGTAAGATAAAAAAAATACATTATATACGAAGGAGGAAGGGACGGTGGTTAGAGGCGATGAAGGAGGAAGGGACGATGGTTGGAGGCTTGGAGATGAAAAAGGAAGATGGGAAGAGATGGAGTAGAACCTGAGCTGCAGCTATGAAGGTGTGAAACGGCTGAGGTAGTGAGGTACTAGGGTTTCAAGTTTCTAATTTTGATCTCTAATAATTATATGTATTAATGTGTGTGTGTATATATATATATATATATATATATATATACACACATGCGGGTATGGGGCGGGGTGGGTACCAAGGTACCCGTACCCGCCCCCATACCCTATCAGATTTGCGGGTAATTACCCGTACCCGTGCCCATACCCATAAAGCGGGTTTTTTACCCTACCCACGGTGGGTATTTTTTGCGGGTACCCGGCGGGTAGGGTCCGAATTGCCATCCCTACTTAGGGCGGAGCGACCCACTCTCACTGCAGATAACTCTAATGAGGCGAAAATTGAGAAGTGGGATCGGTCCAATCGAATGTGCCTTATGATCATCAAGCGCTCCATTCCGGAGGCGTTTCGGGGCTCTATTCCTGAGAATGAAAATGCCAAGAAGTTCCTCGAGGCAATAAAGCAATATTATGCCAAGAATGACAAATCTGAGGCTAGTAGCCTTTTGGCTAAACTCATCTCAATGAAGTACAAAGGAAAAGGGAACATTAGGGAGTACATAATGGAGATGTCTAACCTAGCATCAAGACTTAAGGCACTAAAGTTAGAGCTGTCTGATGACATGCTTGTGCATTTGATCTTGATCTCTCTCCCTGCACACTTTGGGCAATTCAAAGTGAGCTATAACACTCAAAAGGACAAATGGTCCCTAAATGAGCTTATATCTCACTGTGTGCAAGAGGAAGAGAGGCTGCAGAGGGATAAGACTGAAAGTGTTCACTTGGCTATGTCTTCTCAGAATAAGAAGAGAAAGAGAGCTAAGGATACTGCGGAAAATTCTTCTCAACAGAAGAAGAAGCAGAAAAGGCAAGATGAGGAATTTACTTGTTTCTTTTGCAAGAAGGCAGGACATATGAAGAAGGATTGTCCTAAGTACGCCAACTGGCGTGCTAAGAAGGGTAAACTTCTCACTTTGGTTTGTTCTGAAATTAATTTAGCTACTGTACCTAAGTATACTTGGTGGGTAGATTCTGGTGCTACTACTCACATAAGTATGTCTATGCAGGGTTGCCTGTGGAGCCGACCGCCAAGTGATGTTGAAAGATTCATCTTTGTGGGCGATGGCAATAAAGTTGCTGTTGAAGCTATAGGGACTTTTAGATTATGTTTAAAGACTGGTTTTCATTTGGATTTAATTGAGACATTTGTCGTACCGTCATTTAGGCGGAATTTGATTTCTATTTCTAGTTTGGACAAAATTGGTTACTCTTGTTCATTCGGAAATAATAAAGTTAGTCTCTTTTATAATTCGAATGTTGTTGGTTCCGGTCCTTTGATTGATAATCTTTACATGCTTGATGTAGAAAGTTCCTATAACGAGATATTGCAAACAAGTACACGTGGTACAAAGCGTAAATTAATTGAGAATTCCGCCACTTTATGGCATAAGCGTTTAGGCCATATCTCTTTACAGAGAATTCAGAGGCTTGTGTCGGAGGAAATTCTTGGGCCCTTAGATATGGCGGACTTTAAAGTCTGCATTGAGTGCATTAAGGGTAAAAGGACAAACTTAAGCAAATTAGGTGCCGAAAGAGCTAAGGATGTCTTAGAACTAATACATACGGATATTTGTGGTCCTTTTCCTATAAGTTCTTGGAATGGACAACGATACTTTATTACGTTCATAGATGATTACTCTAGGTATGGCTACCTATATTTAATTCATGAGAAGTCTCAATCTCTAGACGTTTTCAAGTCTTTCAAGGCTGAAGTTGAACTTCGACTTGGTAAGAAAATTAAGGCCGTTAAATCTGACCGTGGTGGTGAATACTATGGCAGATATGATGGATCGGGTGAACAACGTCCAGGGCCCTTCGCACTTTTCCTCGATGAGTGTGGAATCGTTCCGCAATACACCATGCCGGGCAAACCCAGCATGAACGGTGTTGCAGAGCGACGAAACAGGACTCTTAAGGATATGGTGAGAAGTATGATTAATCATTCTTCCTTGCCAGAGTCACTTTGGGGAGAGGCATTAAAGACCGCAGTTTATATCCTTAACAGGGTACCAAGTAAAGCAGTTACCAAAACCCCTTATGAGTTGTGGACTGGCAAAAAGCCCAGCATTAAGCACATGCACATTTGGGGATGTCCAGCTGAGGCAAGGCCTTATAGGCCACATGAAGGAAAACTGGACTCAAGGACGGTTAGCTGTTACTTTGTTGGTTATGCCGAGCGCTCTCGCGGGTATAAGTTTTACAATCCCACTACAAGATCATTCTTTGAGACGGGGAATGCAAGATTCCTTGAGGAAGTTGAGTTTGGGGGGGAAGGAAACATAAGGAATGTTGTCTTTAATGAAGAACCTGTTATTGATAATGATCAGATCTTTGTGCCTGTCATTGTTCAAGAAACAGATCCAGTTATAAATAACGATGATCAGGCCATTATACCTGACATCACTCAAGGACAAGACAACAATGGTATTCCTCCTCAAGCACCACCTTCAGAGCAAACTCAACAACCTCAAGAAGTGCCATTAAGGAGATCCACTAGAGATAGGAGAAGCACAATCTCAGATGATTATATAGTTTTTCTCCAAGAACATGAGGATGGAATTGGTTTGACTGAGGATGACCCAATCACCTTTAGTCAAGCTATGCAAAGTTCTAACTCTCAAAAGTGGATTGATGCCATGAATGATGAGATAAAATCTATGGCTGATAATGACGTTAGGGATCTCGTCAAATTACCCGAAGGTGCGAAACCCATTGGCTCTAAATGGATATTTAAGACCAAGAGGGATTCAAAGGGTAACATTGAGAGATATAAGGCTCGTCTGGTCGCCAAAGGCTTTACTCAAAAGGAAGGTATTGATTATACAGAGACTTTCTCTCCAGTTTCTTCGAAAGACTCTTTTAGGACCATTATGGCACTACTAGCTCATTATGACTTGGAGCTACATCAGATGGATGTAAAGACTGCGTTTCTCAATGGTAACATTGATGAGACAATTTATATGGTGCAACCACAAAACTTTGTTTTAGGTGATGCAAAGTCTATGGTATGCAAACTAAAGAAATCCATCTATGGCCTTAAACAGGCCTCCCGTCAATGGTATCACAAATTTCACCAAGTTATCACCTCCTATGGTTTTGAGGCTAATGTGGTTGATGATTGTGTATATCAAAAGTTCAGTGGGAGTAAATTTATCTTCCTGGTATTATATGTCGATGATATCTTGCTAGCCAGCAGCGATATAGGCTTATTGCACGAAAACCAAGAGATTTCTCACGAAAAATTTCGAGATGAAAGATCTTGGGGACGCCTCTTTTGTCTTAGGTATACAGATACTTAGAGATCGCTCTCAAGGTATCCTTGGGTTATCACAAAAGGGCTATATCGATACAGTTTTGGATAGATTTGGCATGAAATGTAGTAAACCAGGGGATACACCCGTTGCTAAAGGAGACAAGTTAAGTCTCAAACAGTGCCCCAATAATGACTTTGAAAAGAAAGAAATGCAAAAGGTTCCTTATGCATCAGCTGTAGGGAGCCTTATGTATGCTCAAGTTTGCACTCGTCCTGATATATCATTTATAGTGGGAGTCCTAGGAAGATATTTGAGTAATCCTGGTATGCAGCACTGGATAGCAGTCAAGCGCGTGATGCGCTATTTGAAGAGAACAAGAGACCACATGCTTACCTATCGGAAGTCAGACAGTTTGGAGATCATCGGGTATTCTGACTCCGATTTTGCGGGATGCCCGGATAGCAGACGTTCCACATCTGGTTACATATTCCTTTTGGCTGGAGGAGCCGTCTCTTGGAAGTCTGTAAAACAGACTTTAGTGGCTCCTTCGACCATGGCAGCGGAGTTTGTGGCTTGTTTTGAGGCATCAAATCATGCATTATGGCTGCGGAACTTTGTCACAGGCCTACGCGTCATTGAAAGCATCCAGAGGCCCTTGAAAATTTATTGTGACAATAGTGCAGCTGTGCTCTACTCGAACAACAACATGAGTTCTACAAAGTCGAAGTTCATCGACATCAAGTGTCTTGTTGTGAAGGAAAGAGTCCAAGAGAAACAGATTTCAGTAGAACATATAGGGACAAACTTTATGCTAGCTGACCCACTAACCAAAGGCTTGACACCTAAGGTCTTTCATGAGCATGTTGCTCGTATGGGTGTTGTTTTGAGATTGCCTTAGATTAGTGGGAGGTTTTCCCTTGTTTGGTTTTCTTCTATGTTCTATGTTTTTTTTTTTTTTTTTTTTTTTGGGTTTTGGTACATTTTATGTTATGATTGATTTTCTGCAGAAATAAAGTTTATGAGGTTATTTTCATTATAACTGTATTATGTGCAAATATTTAATTTGCACCTAAGGAACTTCGGTATGATCTCACTAAAGATTTAAGTTGGACCAGTTGGAAATAGGCATGATTTAGAGATCACATTGCATGAAATTTCCATGCCACTCATCCATATCGATCTATGTCATCAAGTGCATTGATATGGTGGTCGTCGGGGTTTAGTCACAATATACGTTAGTGACGACAGCCGCGGTGGTTCCATTATTGATGTATGAGGTGGACCAGATTGTAAAGTGGAAGTCTAAGGATAAATAGCATTCGGATGCGCGCCTAAAGAACTCTGATATAATTATTATGATATATTGCCCAAGTGGGAGATTGTTGGAATATTTTATTCAAATATCATAATGTGGGCAGATATCGGTAATTAATTATATTAGCTATTTATCTCTTAGGGGCCTTAATTGATATGTGATCAAATTAAGAGATAAGGCCAATCAGATTTCTGATTTGATAATTGATATTATCATTAATTATTTGATATGGGAAAATATGAGTGGATGTCAACGATGGCCAATTTTGGAATAATGGGAACCCTAATTGGCCATCACACTATATATAGGCTATGGTCCCCAATACACCGGACACAACGCATACCGCCTCTTCTCCCCATCTGAAGAGCGACTAAGGCATAAAGAGTCCCGGTTGAGGAAGAACCATAAAGCCGCCGCTAATCATTCATCATCATTGTTAGTGTTGATTGTCAAGGTATTCCGTGATTGATTGTCACTCCCTGTTCGTGAAGGTTGGTGATCAAGTTCATCTTTTGAAGAACGCTTAAGATCAGGAACCCTATGGATCCAGGTATACTCATAACCTTAGTATCCTAGTAATCTGGCATGATGTAGATCTTAGGCTATATGGTATATGTGCTCTAGGGTGTATGCCTATAGATTTAATGTTTCCGCATAAAGAAATTAAAGAACTAAAGAATTAATTCCAACACAATTTAGTTGGGAACAACTACATTTAAGTGGGCAAAAGAATGTATACAGAAAAAGGGAACCAGATCCTCTCCATTTGCTGGAGAAATGGAGAGTCCAGTCCATTTAATCTCAGCCATACATGTGTCAGTTGGGAAAATCAATGGCTGAAAGTTATTACCATTTATTTTATTATTTAATTAATTAACACAGAAATTAAAAACCCTCTTTTCTCTCCCTCTCCCCCAATCCATCGACCCTCCACCTCTCCCCCATTCAAAGGTGTCGTGCTGCTCCTCTGTCCACCACCCAAAGCCGCCGCGTCGGATCGCCGACGACCACTACCACCTAGCCTCCGCCCCATCAACCACCACCACCCTGATTCCGCCCTATCTAACTCCACCACCACCACCATGACAATCAGCACACAGGGAACTTGCAGGAAATTTTAGTTTCCAATATCAGACAGCACAAATGATCAGTTCCAATTGCACAAGAGATTAGAAAATTCATCTTCCATTAATAGATATGCTTTACATTGGCAAAATTTGAACACAAATTTTCTGGGTTTGATGGTAACTACATCTTCCATTTTACATCAGTTCCCAGTTGCACAATTCATCTTCCACTAATACACAAAATTGAACCATGACAACTACATCTCTCACAACTATGAATAAGAAAGGGAAAAAAACAAGAACAACCCAAGCAAGAACCACCATGAATTTGTTCAATACGATTTTCTTCTTCTGGGTTTGGTGGACCACTTTCTGCCTCTCCTTCAATACAATGTCCAGGAGTGGCGGAACAGAGGCGGTGGTGGTGCTCGACGGTGGAACAGAGGCGGGGCGGGGTGGATGGGGCGGGCCGGATGGCGGAGGGTCAAATGGGGGAGAGGGAGATGGTCGAACAGCGGTGGTTGCTGGCGTACATGGGGCGGAGGAGGGTGATGGTGGTCGATGTAGTAGGCGGGTGGCGGTGCTCGACGGCGGGGCGAGGCGGATGGGGCGGGTCGGAAATGGTGGAGAGTGGATGGATTGTGGGAGAGGAAGAGAAAAGAGGAGGCGGAGTCAGGGTGGTGGTGGTCGATGGAGCGGAGGTTGGGTGATGGTGGTCGGCAGCGGTCCGACGCGGCGGCTTGGGTGGTGGGCAGTGGAGCAGGGCAGCACCTTTGAATGTGGGAGAGGTGGAGGGTCGATGGATTGGGGGAGAGGAAGAGAAAATAGGGTTTTTTAATTTATGTTTTAATTAATTAAATAATAAAATAGATGGTAATAATTTCCAGCCATTGATTTTATCAATTGACACGTGTACGGCTGAGATTAAATGGACTGGACTCTCCATTTCTCCAACAAATGGAGAGGATCCGGTTCCCAGAAAAAGGTAGCAGCAGCATTTAAAAACTTACTATACAAGGCGAGAATTCAATGTTTTTAACCACAATTAACAAAGGTACGGTGATAACTTCATCCAAGTGCTGTAAATTGCAATTAAGCATGATTCCTATGATATAGTGCCAATTTTCTCATACATTTCATTTTGGTCGGAAACTGGTTTTCAATCAGTGAAAATAGATAGTAAGGATTGCGTAAGCTTTCAAATCAACTACTCTTGTTGTGGAATTAATGTTCTCATAATTAGATGGCTAGTTAAGTAGTTGAATTCTGAATGTATTGCACTTATATTATCTTACATTGCAGAGTTTTTACCGTTGATTATATATAGTTGGTCTCATATCATTTTTCACATGCACTCTAATTTCTATCACATACCCGAGACTTGAGATAATGAGAATATATCTGATGTGTGTCAAACACCATCCTTATTAAAAATATAAAAATTATAAGATTGAGAAGGGAGAAGAGTTTGTAAGAAATAAAAAAATAAGTTGGGAAAATTAGCAAAACATGAATGGAGCTTTGGTTAATTGATAAATTGATTTAGCTGCTAGGCTAAAACTCATGCTGAGATGGACAACAGAGCAATAACACTACGATGAAGGGGGAATTAATGGATCCCATACAGGGAATCTTAGCCATAAAAAAAATTGTTGTTGTAATGTAAATTATTAATGGAAAACATAATAAATTTCAGCCATCATATCAGGAACTGCACCTTGTGTAGTTGTTTTTATAAATGCAAATTATCCAAATCCATGATGAAGGAAGTGAGAGGGGCCATAGCTGAATGAATTGGAAGAATGAAGAATTATAAGGAAGTGCCATCCCATCCTACATGGCTTAAAAACCAAGTGACTCTGTTTAAAAGATCCTTTGCTTGCTCACCTTCCAGATTAATTATGGAAAATACAAAACAATAGAGACATATTCTGTTGTTAGTTTAACTATGAGCTCATGCCAGCTTGGAACCCATTGCAAATTTGCAAGTCTATTATAAAGTTGCTATTTACAACCGATGCCATTTCATATATTAGATCCAATAATGACATTAACTCACTTAAAATCTATTAATTTTTCTCAAAAACTATACACTTATCCTGCTAACTGTATTTGAATCTAACCGTGTACAAAAATTGGACTCAAGTAATTGGGTCCAAATGAACTCAGATTTAGCTACTCATCGGTGTGTGTACACTGTTTTGAGAAGAAAGAATTATGTAACAATATTAGCTCATTACAATATAACATATTTTATTTTATTTTAACAAAATTTTCTTTTCTTTTTTCCATTTTTTTTTTGTTGTCTTTTCTTAATGCCAAGTGTTTAGAGAAATGGAAGTGGAATTGCTACAGTATCGTGTATATATTTCCTGTGGCCCTCCTTTATCTGATGAAATACTAGATTTGATTTTTATCCGTTTTGAAAATATTCACTTTTATCCTTACTGATCAAAGAAATTTTGCTTTGCAACTTTTTCTCAGGGAATTACACTTCAACCTCAATACCTTAAGTAGATTAGTAGTTGAGCAAAGCCTAATGTTGAGAACCCATGGGCTCAAACTGTCAACTCTAGCATATATATAAACCACTCTAGTAAATAATAAGCGGGCCAATTATGCTGTTATAAGAGTTTAACAAGAGAGAGAAAACATCATAATAATAATAATTATATAATATAAATGTGTAATTCAACATCAATAATATAGTTAAAAAAAAGTACAAGCAATAGCAACAAACTCATGAATAGAAAAGAAAAATAAACGTTTGTCACACCAAACAACAAAATACAATCACGACCTCATAGTCATAGAACTCTCACATACACTAATGAATTATATATGCAATATCTATTGCATGCAATCTGCTGACCACATTATGCAACTTGGCAAAGATATGTACCAAGCCAGTGCCACAATATGAACAATTGAACCCTTTTTTTTTTTATGGGCTGGAGGTTGAAGGTGGTGGGGAGAGAAATGGAATGGTGGGGATAGTGGTTGGGATTGTGGGAATGTTGGGCAATGAAGTGGCTGGCAATGGGGGGAATTTGACCTGTGGGACTGTTGGCATGGTGGGGATGCTAGGAAGTGGTGGCAGAGATGGGATTGTAGGCAATGGAGGAACATTTCCCTGAGGCAATGTTGGAATAGGCAAAGTGGGAATGGCTGGCAAATTTGGTTGTGTAGTTGTTTGCAAAAGATGGCGAGCTGCTAGGCTCAAGCTCATGCTTGAGAAGGTCACAACAAAAAGGAGAGCTGTGATGAAGGTTTTGATAGAGGCCATGGTTTGATGAATTAGAGGATTCAAGAAAAATTGGAAATTATACTATGTATGCAAAGAAGGGTTTTGCTTTGAGATTTTATGAGAACCCAGGGGATGGTGCTTGATCTTATATAGAGTAAGAGAGGTGTGAAGGGCATTGGGGCAATATTTTGGTAGTTCAACATCCTGTGTTTGAAAAGAATATTTTGTGGTTAGAATGCTTGTGTGGTTGGTTATTACTATTATCTTCATATTATTATATCCCCAAACATCCAAATGTAGGATGGCCAACCCTTCTGTTTTGTAAGTTACAAATTACAATGAAGGGGGGAAAATGTAGAAAGATTAGGTGATTACTTGTTTATAAAATTATTTCTGGATTTGGCAGCCGGGAAGAAATGGAACTGGAAACAGTTATATGTGTTAGCAGGTCATCTGATTGAAGTCGCGTTTTTTAGCCAATATCTACTCATTTGACTGCCATTAATGCAATATTAATTAAGAAAAATCATTATTGTATGTAATGCCTATTCTGAGAGAGGCCCAGAACACAATAAAAAATCTAAATCCTTGATGTTGGGCTTGTGCTGGAGTGGCTCTTGAGACTTGGTGTTGTTGGCTTGTGTTCTTCTTCTTCTCCTCCTTCTTCATGGCTCCTCTGGCTGGATCGAATGGGGGGTATACCGAGGGGCGGAGCTTTTATATGACATGGGGAGCCTTGGCTCCCCCAAAAGTTTTTAAATTTTTTTACCTCCTTATAAATATACATAAAGTCTGCAATTAAATTGTCATTCTTCATATCCCAGCTTAAATAAAATAAACTTATATTTGGTTGATATAAATGACCAAGGTTTATTGTTTATAACCCCTGTAAACAAAACTAAAGCCCAGCCCTGAATATTGTGCATATCCTTGCTGATTTTATTGATTCTGGCATGTGAAATACATATCAACAATATGAGTAAATCAATAATATGGGTGAATCAAAATGTTATATGATTTTAACTTCATAAATATCTCATGAAACAAATAATGAATTGCTTATAAGATATTTATTTATATTTCTTCATCGGTCTTTACAATTGTTCCTTTGTATCAAGAAAATAATGATAAGATACAAGAATTAATTCATTTTTTAAGAGGAAAGCTTGTGAGAAAGTTGAAAAAATTTTATTCTGGCTCTCCCAAATTTTTTGTTCAAGCTTCGCCACTGAGTGTACCTGCGAAGACACTCTGATGCTTAAGTCAGCAAGGGTGTAGCAGATAATATATGTGTAATACTGCCTCTGGTCCACAATATAAGAAATAAATTAGTCCTTTTTTTGGTCTAAAATATAATAAACATGCATCAATTTTCACATATATTAAATGCTAATTTCCAATATTGCCCTTATTAATTACTGTCATTAATTATAGACCATCAGAATATTAATTAAAATTAGAAAAGGTGTTTTTGGAAATTTATATGAGTATTAATTACAATTAACTCATTCCAATACATTTCCTTGGTCTGTGTGTTTTAGGGTTTTGTTTCTTATATTGTGGACCGGAGGGAGTATATTGTAAAATCATACCTTAGCCTCTTACTATGAGGTCTTTTATAGCAGTGTCCATGGTGGGAGTGAGCATGATTGCCATGCATGATGTCCCTCACCGTGTGACGTGCTAATACCTAGAGAATTGGTGTTCCCCTATGCTATGTGACGTTTTGGTCAGGGAGGATGTAGGATGCTGGTAACGGTGATTAGAGGATTTGCGTGTGTCAGGGGCGGTTCATACCTAAGGCATTGTTAGGTAGGTAGGAGATCCTTCCCGAGGCAGGGCGGGTCAACTCTCTGGGGGCCAACCATTTTGCTTGCCAGCGGGTGACTCGTCCGGCTCTTAGGTGCTGTTGGGCACCTAAGAATTGATGTATTTATCAACAAAATTTTTTTCCTTGATTTCTTATGGACATTAGTTAGTATTCTCCCTTAAAGAAGTTAAGACATATGCTACTTATAAGGAATGTGTGAAAGTCTGAGCCATTAACATTCATCTTTTACTATATTTACACTTACACAACATATATGTCTGTGTGGGTGGGAATGGGGGAGGAAAACTTTCATTGGAAAATAGTGTATTCAATATTTTGAGAAGTTAAATATTGAGCATTTCAAAAAAAAAAAAGTTATCGATTCCTTAAACAATGCCCTTAAGACAAAAAATATTACAAGGGAAGTATGGACAAGTATTGTTACATTTTATGAATTCATTAATCAATGCCCTTGTCTCAGTGTTGGTGTTATGTTGATTTTTGTTCTTTATTTTCTCATGAATTCCAGCTTTTGGGACTTATAATTTCTTCTTTTATGTCTGTATAGTTGGACCAAGCTAGGAGAGTTGGAGGGTAATGCATGATAAGAAAGTGGAATTTAATCCTTTTTTCTAGAACCCCAGGGCTGAGCATAGCTTGCTATCGGCTTTTTGACCAATTTCTAATAATAACAATATTAAAAATGATTAACACTTACTAATATTAATAGTGATACTTACAAAATAAAAAAAAATTCACAACAACAAATACAAACAATGGTATTAATATTATTAACATGGTATTTTATATTAAATATGTAAACTTAATAAAAAAATTAATATAACAACATTATTACCGCAAAATTAAAATAATAATAATAACCATTTACAATTTTTAATAATAATAATATTAAAATTAAAAATAATCAACAATTACTAATACTAAATACTGATACTAATAATAATAATAATATTACTATTATATTATAATAAAAAAATAAACTTAATGAATAAAAATAATATAAAATTATTACCGTGTATTATAAAAAAAAAATTAGTAGAAATTATATGAAGTGAGTTAAGTTTTATGAATGACGATGGTATTTATAGGAGGGGAGGGGCATTAAAATGGGGGACGATTGGGGATGGGGGAAGGGTGGGTGGGGGTTAATGTGTTGGGAAGGGGGGCGCCTTGCGTGCGCCACGTGGCGCAACGCAGGGAGGCGCTACTGCGCCTGGCGCCTCTCTTGCGTTGCGCCACGTGGCACTGCAAGACAGAGATACAGGTTTTGTCTTTTTTTTTTTTTTTAAAGGTAGGCGCCAGTCTGACTGGTGCAATTTCACGTGTCCAAAAGGATCTCTCATTGGTAAATTGTTTAAGAACAACCCTAAACTGGTAAATAGTTTAAAAAAGGAACCCATTTTGGTCAAAAAACCCTTGCTATCGGAGCTGGGCGTTAAAGCCTATGCAATTAAAGCCTTCTGCCATGCCACCACCAACGTTAGTCCACGCCTAACGTGAGCTCCTGGTGTCAATTGACAATAGAGTAAATACCTAATTTAGTCCCTAAAATTGTGAGGTAGTATCAACTTGGTTCTTGAAATTATCGAAATTTCAAAAGCATCCCTGAATGATAAGTTAGTATCAATTTGATCCTTCATTTTACTTATTTAATATCAATTAAGTCCCCGACACTGCAAACTTAATATCAACTTAATCTTAATCCATATGATTTTTAACAGAGAGACTAAGTTGATCACCGTTTTACAATTTCAAGGACTAATTTGGAATTTCGATAATTTCAGGGAGCAGGTTGATACTACTTCATAATTTCAGGGACCAAATTGGGTGTTTACTCCATTTCTGATGCAGTAAGGAGTTTTTGTTTGTCAAGGACAAGGGGAGTAGCTTTTTAACCTAATTTGGGAAGGGCAAAGATCTCTCTTCGTCCCTTGGGAGATTCTTCATGGAGTTATCAATTCTTATCCCATTTTTTCTAGCTAAGTTTCCACCATGTTGGGGTTGAATGATGAACTATTCTGACTTCTTTTGTAGTTGATTTGGATATTTAATGCAAATTTCTTCTTCTTCTTGTTTTTTTTTTTGACCGGAAAATTTCTTCTTTTTATTGAGTGTTCGCATTTTGTTCTTAATGCTTCGTAGATTTGATCACCCTAGGTTGATTTGTTAATTTTGCATGTAGTTCAATTTGCGAAGTGGTAATTGTTAACCATCCCTATGAACAATATTTGTTCATATTCACCATTTTATTACTTGTAACAACTCAATACGTTCATAATACTTGTCACTACATATTTATGGAAGATAATTAAGTTGAATTATTTATTATATACTATAGATAGAATACATTATATAGCAATAGGTCTGCAATTACATGAAGTAATGCAAAAGTGGGGAAAAAAATCCCAGCTATTCAAAGGCGAAAGATAAAGACAAATTGAAAAAAATAAATAATCATGACTAAGCAACGTATAACATAATGCCACACCATAGTATATTCCTAATACATCATAAAAAGCAGCTGTCCACAGAAAGCCAGGATCCAACTCCTGAGAATAGTGCTTTTATCAAACAGAGCAGCTTCAGGGGCTTTTGGTTGAAGGTGGTGGAGAGAAGAATGGGAAGGAGGGGAAAGTGAATGGAATATTGGTGGGGATTGAGGGAAAGTTTGGCAGTGAAGTGGCTGGGAGTGGTGGCAGAGTGAACTGTGGGAGAGTGGGAATGGTAGGAAGAGAAGGCAGAGTTGGCTGTGGCAGAGATGGGAAAGTAGTAGGCAAAGGTGGAACATTTCCCTGAGGCACTGTTGGGATTGGAGGCAAAGTAGACCCAGATGGAGTAGTTGTCTGCAGAAGATGGCGTCCTGCTAGGCCTGTGTCCATGATTGAGAAGGAAATAGCAATGAAAAAAGCTAAGATGGTGCAACTGTAATAGGCCATGGCTAATTGAATTACAAGTCTCGAGAAGTTTGTTTTGTGTAAGTGTGCATATTCCAGAGAGTAGTGGCTGGCCTTTTATAGAGAATGAGGGCTAGTCTTTGAGGTCAAGACTCTGAATTTTTTTTCTTGTTAGCTAACCTTCCTTAGACTTGTTGGACTACTGTGTTGGTAGAAGTGGTTGGCTAGTATAAAAGTGGAGATTCAGAAGTAGATATCCAACTTCTCTATCTCTTTTAATAATAAAGATTAGGCAAAATTACACTTTTGGTCCCTTAAGTTATTTGTTTTGTTCAAATTGGTCCCTTAAGTTTTTTTTTGTAACAAACTAAACCCTTAAGTTAGGTTCGGTCCCTTAAGTTTGTTTTGTGACAAACTAGACCCTTAAGTTATGTTCGGGTGAAAAATTAGTCCCCTAAGTTATTAAAAATAATAAATTAAGGGTTTAATTTATTGGTCCCTTTAACAAATTAAGGGACCAATTTGTCACCCAAACATAACTTAAGGGTCTAGTTTGTCACAAAAAAACTTATGGGACCAATTTGAAACCTGAACCTAATTTAGGGGTCTAGTTTGTCATAAAAAAAACTTAAGGGACCAATTTGAACAAAACAAATAACTTAAGGGACAAAAAATGTAATTTTGCCTAAAGATTACTAAGTGTTTGGTAATCCAATCGGCCCATGGCTGCTATGAAGCCACAACACTTCTTCCCTAAGTCACCCTTTGATCATCATAAAGTGATTTGCATTAGAAGATTAAGAAGTTTATTTTATTAGGAAGTAAGTAATAGTTCTAATGTTCGAAACTATTTTTCATGAAAACTTGATGATCCTAGAGATTGGTGTTCATTATCTTATTTGAACATCTAGTTTTTTTATTTTTTATTTTTTTTATTGCACTGAACATCTAGTTTTCAATATCATATTTGACACCAAATATATTTGTCTTTCTTTTTTTTTTATCTTTCTATGCATTCATCAATCTTATATCATCAAAAAACCTTTTATATTAGTCTTATATCCTTATCCTTCCTAGAATACTAGTCGTGTAGCAATAATCTCCTGCAAACAACAAAAGTATTAACTGTTCATTAATGTTCAGTTATTTAACTCAATATATAGATCGAGCCTTAAGCGTCCATTTGAGATGAGAGAAATTAGAGAGGAAAGAAAATATGGGAGAGGAAAGACGGTGTCACTCTTTGGTAAAAATTAGCGGATAGCAAATAAACTAGTTAATAGCAGATAACAGATTGAATTTGAAGTAGGTGTTAAATTTAGTGATTGAACTAATTAATAAATATAAAATGATATAAAAGAACATATTTATAATTTTTTTTATATAAATCCTATTTATATATATACATATTATTTTAAAATAACCATCACTTTTAATACTTCAGTTTATTTTAAATTATTTATCATCTCGAAAATTAAAATATTAAATTTTTAAATTTTTAAATTTTATTTTATATTATTTTAAATAAATAAAATGACATGTTGATAGAAAGCGTGAGACGTGAATTAGGGATTAGAAAATATTATGATTAGTATTTGCTATTTTGTTTAGTAGAAAATAAAGGAGGAATTTAATGAAAGTAGTAAGAATAAAAATGGAAGAAAAATTATAAGTTATAAACTATAAGCTCAAACACTACTTCAATTAACATTTATGCGAAAATATGTTGTAAGCTAGTGAAAAAATGCTATAAGCTCTGTTTAGTAAAGCAAATCTGCTAACTTATAGCGGATGAAAAAGTAACCTCATTTGGTAACCGTTTTTCTAACTAGCTTATATTGTTTTTTTCACTAGTTTATAGTATTTCTTTCCGACGCTATGTGAGTTTATAGCTTATAACTTATAGCTTATCATTTTTATCTTATTTTCATGCCTACTATTTTAATTAAATTCCTCATTTATCCTCATTTTTCTATGTCATAACTCATAGAATTTGGTCATATCTAGTTTAGACAAACTATAAATTTTCATATAAAAAAATTCTTAAGTTAACTTAATTAACAATATATATAAGAGTTAATTTCACTAACTTTATATATATATATATATATTACGGATAAAAATAGAAAATATATTTTTATTTGTAAAAAATAAAATTTATATAAAAAACATAGCAACATATCATTTTATTTTTATTATCTCATTTATTTATTAATTAATAATTCAAAATAAACTAAAGTATTAAAACTGATAATTATTTAAAAATAAATTATATATATATAGGGTTGGGCTAAGGTT
Organism: Echinosophora koreensis; assembly: GCA_035048595.1. Taxonomy (NCBI): domain Eukaryota; kingdom Viridiplantae; phylum Streptophyta; class Magnoliopsida; order Fabales; family Fabaceae; genus Echinosophora; species Echinosophora koreensis. Next base: position 744,496 of record JAPCYP010000103.1, read on the forward strand.
TATATGGTATATGGGTTGGGCTAAGGTGCACCACCCACATTTTGCACCACCCACTACACCACCTACATGTCAATACCTCAACCAATCATTTGTACAACTAGACCATTTGACTTTTCAACTAGTCAAATGTTGAAACTAAAATAAGTATTTGCAAAAAAATACACTATATTTTCGTATTTGCTTATTAACCCAAAATTTTAAAAACAAAATTAAATAACACATTTATTATATATAAAATACAAAACACGGATAAAAAAACTGATACCCACTTTTTTTTTTCAAATTGCTTTTTGATCTGGTTTGCAATTTTTTCAAACACTGGTCGGAATAATGTTGTGCTGAATTCGGAACCGGGTAGGGAAGAAGAATTCGAGGCTAGCATACGGGTAAGAAAGAAGAGAGAGAGAGAGAGAGAGAGAGAGAGAGAGAGAGAGAGAGGGAAAAAGAGAGATAAGAAATAACCAGAATTTTTTTAATAAAAAAACATTATTTTAATATAGGTGAAAATTGTAGATACAAAGAATACACACACTATACTACAATATACTGTCTTTTTATACTTTGACTACACAACAAATACAAGGTCAAAATTTGAAATTTTGACCAACCATATGGCAAATTGATTGGCCTAAATTTTGCCACATGGGTGGTGTAGTGGGTGGTGTAAAATGCGGGTGGTGCACCTTAGCCCAACCCATATATATATATATATATAGAATTTATATATAAAAAACATATAAACATTTTCTTTTTTTTCATTTTACATTTATCAGCTAGTTCAAACGCTAGTTTTAACAAACGCTTCAAATCTGATCCACTAGCTTATCCGCTAGTTTTTACCAAACAAAGTCATATGTTAGTGAGAAAAATGTTTACCAAACATGACTACAATTTCTGCCGCTATAAGCTATCCGTTATAAGCTATTGGATTGACCTTGCCAAACAAACTCATAGATTAGTAGATTTTCCCTCGTTTAAGGAGAGAAAATTGAGATAACAAGAAAAATCATCGTGGGGCCTAGAAACAATTTTCTTCTGGGCAGTACGAACGAAGGATATAGATTATCTATCCCATTTTGGTGTACCACATCCTGTTTCAACCAATAATATATTGCCATATATTCTACTTTTGTAATATTTTGATTAAATTTTAATTTATATGATAAGATATTATTGATTGGGACATGATGTGATATATCATAATGTGACAGGTATTCTCTGTATCATGCAGAGAAAATGAGAAGAAAGTTGATGCACTGTTTGGAAATATACTTTTTGGTAAAAATACCAAAAACCTCATTATGCTATTTCTTTGAATCGTTTTGTGGGGGTATTTATGTCATTTAAAACAAATATATTTTCTTTCCTTTTACTTCCTATCCAATAATAAAAAAAAACCAACATGCGATTGATCCGATTGGTAAGAGCTCGATCCGAGTGCTATTGATCTTTAGATTTTTGTCTTTTGTGTTGGCTGATGTATTGGTCTTTGTGTTTTGCTGATATTGGTTTTTTTTGCAGCTTCTTGTATTCTTTGGTTCGAGCTCTACATTTGGTACATCTTGTGCTTGTGGTTAGTTGTTTTATTGATGAATTCTTTGGCTTGTAAAAAAAATGAATTGAAAGGATTCTTATTCGATTGAAGTTTAAAGAGATTTAGTATTTAAAAATAATAATTAATCAAAGATAATGAAAATATTTTTATTGATATGATAATATAAATATAATTAAAGAATTAAAGAATTAAATATAATAAGAACAAATAAAACTAACGTGTATTGATCTGATTAAAAATTGCTCATATCGTTCAATAAGTAAGTAATCTTGGGTTCGGCAAATTATTTAAACTTGGGTCGTTAATTAAATATTCCACCAAACTCACTTGTTTGTCAAAAAAAAAAAAAAAAAAAAAAGAGCTCAAACCTGAAGTTAGGCTCGACTACTTAAATGAGTCTAGCTCATGTTTCATAGGCTTCACATATTAATAACTCACAAATAGCTCATGTATATATGTATTAGTGACTGAGTAATGACTAGAAATTATGAATTACTTTGTGTCATGGATTATGAGTACAAAATTATATTTTATTATTTCTATTTTTATTTCACCTTCTAGCTTAAAAATGTTTGTTAAATATTAAATTAATAAACTAAAAACATAATAAGATAGTAAATAAGCTAAAAGAGAGCCCGTCTTAAACTTAATATCTTTAATAAGTCAAGCTCTTTATTCAAATAAATAAGTCAAACTTAAGCAACTTTTTTCTTACTAGTCAATCTTAAGCTTCAAGTGCTCCACTTGACTCGACTAATTTACGTTAATATTGGAAGGGGTCCTTACTTAGATGTTTGACAATACTCATGGAGATTACCATTTGCCTATCGAGTAAGGGAACTTTGTGAAATCCAAAAATAAAAAAGAGACAAAACTAAAGTAAGATAATGCTATTGAAAGGATTCTTATAAATTTATACTTTGAATAAGACTGAAAAATTTTAGTAAATAACGAATAATAGATAAAGGTAATGATGATGATAATAAATTTAAACTTTAAATTTAAAAAAAATAAAAATAAAAAATAAAAAATGATAATATTATTAAAATGATCCTTCTAAATATAAAGTGTCTGAATGAAGGAAAATCATAAAAATCATAGCTACAATACTGAGGGTACTATTCCGCTAGCATCAACTTAATCTTCAAATAACTTCTATTGTAGCCAATTTATTTCTATCTATAATATAAGCATCTAGCTAGGGTCAATTATGAAATGATAAACTAGTTACTTAGGCAGTGTTTGGTTTGCCAAATCCGCTAGCATTTAGTGGATAGCGTATAGTGGATGGGAAAGTAGCTCTGTTTGGTAGTTGTTTTTAAAATTAGCGTATAGCATTTTTTCACTAGCGTATAGCGTTTTTCCCAGACGTTACTTGAAGTAGCGTTTGAGCTTCTAGCGTATAGCGTTTCATTTTTTCTTCCATTTTTATCCCTACCATCTTAATTAAATTCCTCACTTATCTTTGATTATAAAATAAAATACTAATCATTTAACAAGTATATAAATAAGAATTAATTTTGCTATTTAGATTTATATTTAAGATAAAAAAGTGGAAAATATATTTTTATCTATAAAAAATAAAACTTATATAAAAATCAAATCAATATATAATATAATTTTTATTATTCCATTTTATTTATTAAAAATAATTAAAACTAAATTAATATTTAAATTTAAAATTAATGATCGAAATTTTTAAACGATAAATTTTTTTTGACGTGATAAACGATAAATAATTTAGAATAAAATAAATTATTATAAGTGATAATTATTTTAAAATAAATAATATAAATAATATATATACATATAATTTACATAAAAAAATGCAAACATATCCTTTTATGTCATTTTACATTTATCAGCTAGTCCAACCGCTAGTTTTACCAAACACTTCAAATCCAATCCGTTAGCTAATATTCGCTATCAGCTAGCTTATCCGCTATCCGCTAGTTTATCCGCTACCACTATCCGCTAGCTTATCCGCTATCCGCTTGTTTTTACCAAACAGAGCCTTAGTTGGCAAACTGAACAATGACTCAAGAATTTAGATTGTATGAGGTGTTAAATCCTTAAGATCAGACTTAACTAAGTTAATTTTTAATGTTTTATCCGAGGCTGTATTATCTCGTAGTATTTTATCTATGTAATTTTTTTATTTTTTTATAGCTAGAAATGATTACTTTGTTTGTCTTGTGTCTTAAAATTTAAATCACCTCAAAGAAATTTTTGATTAGGAATAGTCTAGCACATCATTTCTTGAACAAACACTTAAATTATTAGAGGGATATGCAACATGAATGATGAATCACACAAGATAACCGTTCCACCACCTCAAGAAATTGGTGTAGTAAATGTTACTTATGCCTTGTTGCAACTTACTTACTCATGACTCCGGTCACACTAGTACAACTTATTGAGATTGTATAAATTGTTAAATTTGTGCTTGATATATATATATATATATATATATATATATATATATATATATATATATAAAGGAATCCAGATATTATTCGTGATACAAACCACTGAACACATTCGTTTTTGCTGATCTGACAACAAGATTTCTCAACAGAAATTGGCAAGATGAATTTGAAGTAGTATATTAAATTTTTTTTTTTGGGGTGAACCCGGGGTATCCTCCGGTCGGGAGTCAGAGACTAATCCCTCGTATATTAGATTTGAAGTAGTATGTTAAATTTGACCATACTGCAATGGGTCAAAATGAATTAGATATTGGAAATTTACAAACTTCTGCAATAAACTTGCAGTCTTATTAAATTCACGATACTTATACATGAAGTATAACCGATTTGAAGGAACACAAACTGTCCACCACTCTCATGCAGCTTCAACAAATTAAAGGAACACAATACTTATACATGCGTAATCTTACAAGGTTCATACTAAACTGTCCACCACTCTCATGCAGCTTCAACAAATTATACATAGCTGAAAATTAAGCTAAATGCCGAAAACATATCACACCCATCAAACAACATAAGCTAGGCAATGAATAGCAGCCAATTACAACCAAAGGCAAGATAACTGGAGGAATAATAATTCATATACTTAAGGAATTGTGGTTGGGGTGGCTTTAGGAATTTCAGGTCCTTTAGGCAGTTCAGGGAACTTAGGCAACTCTAGTCTTGGTAATTCAGGGATTTGGGGCAACTCAGGCTTTGGCAATTCAGGGAGATTAGGCAACTCTGGCTTGGGCAATTCAGGGACTTTAGGTACTTCTAGCTTTGGCAAAGGTGGCAACTCAGGTTTGGGGAGTTGAGGCAGCTCAGACTTTGACAATTCAGGGACCTTAGGCAGCTCTGGCTTGGGCAATTCAGGGACCTTAGGTAACTCTGGCCTGGGCATTTCAGGAACTTTAGGTAACTCAGGTTTGGGTAAGGTTGGGACTTGAGGGAGTGGAGGCAACTCAGATTTGGGGAGTTGAGGCACCTCAGGCTTTGGCAATTCAGGGACCTTAGTCAACTCTGGCTTGGGAAATTCAGGGACATTAGGCAATTCAGGGACCTTAGGCAACTCAGGCACCTTAGGCAACTCTGGCTTAGGCAATTCAGGAATCTTAGGTAACTCTGGTTTAGGGAATTGTGGAAGCTCTGGTTTGGGTAAGTTTGGGACTTGAGGAAGTGGAGGCAACTCATGTTTGGGGAGTTGAGGCACTTCCGGCTCTGGTAATGTTGACTCAACAAGATTGCGTGCCCCGGCAACCATTGTGTGACTGGTTGCTAACAACAAAGATAGAACCATGAAAGGAAAAAACATTTTTGACAAATGGGAGGAAGCCATGATTGAACCAATTAAGCTGATGACAAAAGCTGCTGGATTAATAGGAGTTGGAGCTTTTTGCAAATGATTATGATATGCTTCGGTGTAGTTTGCAGATGCTATATGTGGTGCTTTTATAGAGGAAATTGTGTAATGCAAATCAACAATTATGGGTAAACAGGGTGAGTTGGTAGGTTGGTGCAAATTTTGTTAGTTCAAGTTCTTACCCTATACTTTGTCTCTCATCACAAGTCATAAAATAATTTAACTAGAACTATTGTTGGTCTAACTGAACCTATCTGTATTCTGAAAACTTCCAGTTAATTAGGCCCCATTATCGACCAAAGCTAAAATTCTCAATCAGAAAAGCTACCTCAAAACAAAGGATGATATTTGTGAATTTTCTAACACCTTGTCAACAAATCAGATTCCACTTAGCAAAGCGTGATGAAATATCATCTATGAAACAAGCAAAAAGGGATAAGAAGGTTGAAGACAGACACAAAATAAAAAGTCAAATGTTAGATTACCAATAATGGAGTACATTGGTACAAATGACTCAACCTGAAGCCGTACTATATTTGCCCAAAACAACATTACCACCTTTGCCTTCATTGCCAAATCTTCCTCAGGGAAATCTCTCCCCTTTGCCTACTATGCCAACTCTGCCACAAACCTCAATACCAACCACCCTCCAGAACTTAACATTAAATATCATATGTGACGTTATTGTATAGAAACCAACTTACAAAACTTAAGAGGAAAGCACTTAATTCTATTCCAAAATCAGATGATATACTACAATATATTTGTCTCAACCGTAGATAACGGTTTCAATGTTACATAATCACTTAATTGGTATATACTGTCAATGTAAAGATTTTTTACACTATCAATCAATCGAAAAATTAATATATTGCAACTTGTCCCTTGTAAAAATAGTCACCAGTGAGCATTGCCTACTTTTTAAGTTAGCAAAGTTGAAAGTGCATACATGGAGAAAAAAGCCAAAATGCTAACTATAATTAATTAATTATATTTCTGTTGAACTATATGATAAATAGGTAAGAAGTTGAACTACATATGCTTTGATCATCTGTCCAAACATCCTTGCTACCTACGTGTCTATCATAGTGCCATGCCCATACCCATTTCCATAAAAGCCAACATAAATCTCCTTAAAACATGCTCACTAGTCACTAGCATATCAAAATCGTTAGCAAAGGGCTTGAAATCCCATTAATCCTGAAACTCTTGTTCTCTGTTACCTCAAACCATGGCTTCTTACAATTTCCCATTGACAATTTTGCCTCTCCTGCTCTTAACTTTATCTTCAATGACCATCCACACAATGGTTGCAGGGGCACACAATCTTGAAGAGTCCACACTACCTCAGCCAGAAGTACCTCAGCTTCCCAAACCTGAGTTGCCTGTGTTGGATACCAGAGTGACGAAATAATAACACGCAACTAAAATAAGAGATGAAAAAAAGAGGAACTGAACACAATATTTGCGTGGAAAACCCTCAACAAATAAGGAAAAACCACAGGGCAAGAATAAAAAGATTTTCACTAAATGAAAGAAATTACAACACCTCTCTTTAAGTATAAAAAGAGAACAATAACATCATCTCTTGAGTATAGCAAAATACACATAAGGAGAAACCTCACGAGAGAAACTATCTCTCTCTTTGAATTTTTTCTCTCTCAAATGAGATGCATTTCCCCGGAAGAATGCTTCTCTATTTATAGAGAAAGCTTGCAAGCATTGTATTTAATGCTTGAACTCCCAATTCCATCTTCACCCATACCCACCGTCCAACTTGGAGCAATTTTTGACTTTCATGCTTCAAAAGTGGCTTTACTGTTTTACAGCCTCCACTTCCTAAGGTTCCAATGTTAACAAAGCCTGAACTTCCACAATTCCCTATGCCTGAACAAAGTCCCTGAGATTCCCAAGCCAGAGCTGCCTAAAAAAGTCCATGAAATTCCTAAGCCATCATTGCCTGTTATGCCAAAGCCAGAATACCATATGCAACCACTAATCTATAAACTAGTTTTATGTTTTTCAAGTTTCATCTGTATTGTCCCAGTGAAGAGTGAAGACTTGAAATTGGTCGTTGGACAGTGGCAGCAACAACAAATAAATAACTAATTTTACTGACTGATAAATTTGTTGCTAAGTCGTCACTAATGGTAAGATGAGCGATCGCTAGGCTTATTTTTTAACAACCGAATATTAAATCGCTAATTTGAAGGCATTTGTCACTACAAATTAGTGATCAACATATATCGATGAATTAAAATATAAAATCATTTGTGAATAAATTTGTATTTTTTGAGAATTGAATTTTTAGCTAAGAACGTAAAATGCCGAGATCTATTATATATATATATACTAGTATCTGCACCCGTGCAATGCACGGGGACAATAATGCTTGGCGACAATAATCGAAAAATATATGGAAATTAATTTTTTTTAGATTGAAAATTGAAAATTTATGTCTTAATACAAATCAAAGTACAAAATACATAATAAGAAGGTTTAATTATTGAAAAATAATGACTTGCAAAGCTATTATAATATATATATAATCATTCTTCAACAAATGTTATGTGTACCTTAGGTGGTAGCTTAGGTAGAGGTTTCGAATATAGGCTACTAAAACATAAAAATTATTAAATTCAAAAAATATTTGAAGTCCTCCTCCTTCCCGTCTCTCACTCCTTTTCCTGTTTCTCTCTTCACATTAGAAAATGCAGACATATATATCATGTTTCCTTAATAGGGCATTATCCAGTTACTTAAATTTAAATTGATAAGGCCTTTATTTTGTCACAAAAAATAAATAAATAAGCCTTTATATAAAGTAATATAAACCCTTTAGTTAAATTTAAATACTCCTTCAGTCCAAATGCATTTTAAGGTAAAATACATTCATGCCAAATCATTGCAGTTTCCTGAAACATAACATCACTACAATAAAAAGTAGTAGTAGTTAACTGAACCGTGTCTTTTTAATGTTTTAGCAAGAAGCTATCATTTGTTTCTTGATATAGATACCATTGAGTCACACTTGCTTCTTCATATACGTAACAATTGTAACAGATTTGCAAATAGTAGCACAATGATTTTTCATTGCATAGTAGCTAGTCTCATTTGGAATTAGATAGTTTAAACTTTGAGTAAAATATGGTATGCCATAGATAGCTTACAACATTTCCTTTTGATAAAGCTCAGAGACTTGGGTGCGTCCAATATTTCCTTGAAAAATTACAATACCAATTGTAAGACATTCTAGTGTTGTGAAAGAGTGGGGCGCATCTATAAACAATACAATTCTATCCCCTATGCAATGTAGTTTTGCCATGTGTCATCTTCCCTATACATGAAATGTTGCCATATGTCATGTGGCAAGTGTCAACACTACAATTTTTGGATTTATTATTGTATTTATAAATTTTACAAAAAACAACACACTAAAATAAAAATCTATCCATTCTATTCTATAAACAATACAATTCTATCCCTTATGCAATATAGTTTTGCCATGTGTCATCTTCCCTATACATGAAATGTTGCCATGTGTCATGTGCCAAGTGTCAACACTACAATTTTCGGATTTATTATTGTATTTATAAATTTAACAAAAAATAACAGACTAAAATAAAAATTGAATCTATAAACAATACAATTATATCCCTTATGCAATGTAGTTTTGCCATGTGTCATCTTCCCTATACATGAAATGTTGCCATGTGTCATGTGGCAAGTGTCAACACCACAATTTTTGGATTTATTATCTATAAACAATACAATTCTATCCCCTATGCAATGTAGTTTTGCCATGTGTCATCTTCCCTATACATGAAATGTTGCCATATGTCATGTGGCAAGTGTCAACACTACAATTTTTGGATTTATTATTGTATTTATAAATTTTACAAAAAACAACACACTAAAATAAAAATCTATCTATTCTATTCTATAAACAATACAATTCTATCCCTTATGCAATATAGTTTTGCCATGTGTCATCTTCCCTATACATGAAATGTTGCCATGTGTCATGTGCCAAGTGTCAACACTACAATTTTCGGATTTATTATTGTATTTATAAATTTAACAAAAAATAACAGACTAAAATAAAAATTGAATCTATAAACAATACAATTATATCCCCTATGCAATGTAGTTTTGCCATGTGTCATCTTCCCTATACATGAAATGTTGCCATGTGTCATGTGCCAAGTGTCAACACTACAATTTTTGGATTTATTATTGTATTTATAAATTTTACAAAAAACAACACACTAAAATAAAAATCTATCTATTCTATAAACAATACAATTCTATCCCTTATGCAATATAGTTTTGCCATGTGTCATCTTCCCTATACATGAAATGTTGCCATGTGTCATGTGCCAAGTGTCAACACTACAATTTTCGGATTTATTATTGTATTTATAAATTTAACAAAAAATAACAGACTAAAATAAAAATTGAATGAAAATTATCGAAATTGAAATTGAAACTTAAAGTTTAAATGTAACTAATCTTATCTAATTATTTAGTTTATTTCAATTTTAATTTTAAATTTAAGGTCATACAATATGTATTTACGTAAATCTTATCAAAGTTGAGATTAAATTTAAATTACGTGAATTAAAACTAAAATTTAAATAAATGTATCAAATCTCACCCTTTAAATAATTCATAAATAATCTATCTATCTATATTTATCTTTTATAAATAATACAAATCAATCCCCTATGCAAGAAAAATTTGTCATGTGTTAATTTCCACCTGTCATTATCATATCTTTTTTTATTTTTTATTATAGTTATACAAATAAAAAAAACAAAAGAAAATATTTATGATTTGCTCGTGCGGGCACGGGATCAAAGTCTAGTTGCATACATAGGTGACTGATTTCCATAACATCTGCACAATTTGGAGTCTTCTATCTCATAGTTAATGTTGTGGATTGTTAATGTGATAAACGAAAAAGAAGGGTGTTTATCCTAATGAATCGTGATTTATAAAATTGCATCCATGTCCCTCAAATGAACTGACATACCTTCCTAGTATATTAAATAGCACCATGTGACTAAATTGGACTGCCATATATGATAACATTTAATATTCGTAATGATATATAATAATGCCATGGTATATTATAACACTTGTTATAATATTCTGTCTGATGATGCTTGAAGGCATGTTATGAGAATCATTTATCTACTATTATACTATAACCAAACAAACTTTTCACGATAATGATGTCTTGTGTTTTCTGGTTATTCATGCTGAACTATTCAAATATATGGTTTCCTTTCCTGACACGCAACATGTCCAAATTATTGGATTGTTGGCCTTAGCAATACCAAGTCCTTTGTCCATGTTGGGAGGCTTCAGTCTTGGGATGACTCAGAGACCTGTTGAAGAAGATATGGTGGACATCATTAGCATCACTAATATCAATTCAAGAATTAGATTTTGCTAGAGTCTATGTGAGAAAAAACCTTGATGAGAAAAAACCTTAATAAATTTATTAAACATGAAAAAAAAAATTGCAAACAGCATCCATTTTCTAATAGTGCCCAAGAAATATGCCATGAATATTACCTCCCGTTCATATGACCTGCATCTATATCCTTCTCTCTCTATTCCACCTTTTCCTCTAGTTTTAAAACTCCAGCTCTCCAAACTTTCATTTTTCTTCTGAGCCTTCTCAATGTGTGAAATCCAAAAATAAAAAAGAGATAAAACTAAAGTAAGATAATGCTATTGAAAGGATTCTTATAAATTTATACTTTGAATAAGACTAAAAAATTTTAGTAAATAACGAATAATAGATAAAGATAATGATAATGATAATAAATTTAACTGTTTTGGTACTGTTAAATTTTTTGACCAATAGTTAAAGGAGGCTCATTTATACAACAACTTACTAATAAAACTTCTGATTTTGCTATCTAGTCCCTAACGGTTAAAAGTATATTTTACCCTAGTAAAATTTAATAACCATTATTTGAATTTATTAAATATGAATTTAAAAATGATAATTAATTTGTAATTGTGTGAAATTTAACCTAAAAGACCTTTCTTCTTCTCCCTGTCCCTGCGCATCATTTCCTTCTCCCCGTGTCACTGTTCATCGTTTCCAGAACAAAATCTATATTGGGCTTATACTTGGACCTCTTCATACTACGCATATTGACTTATAATGTGTCTCCAAAGTTACCAAGCAATGCTAGGAATCAACGCAAGTGCCATGTGTTCTACCACGGTACTACATTAGTAAGGATGATGGAGATGGTTAGTTTCGACTTTCGAGCATATCCCGATTCCACATAGATGTAGTTCTGCTGTTGAGAACAAATGGGGAGTACAGATTGGGATTACTAGGGTTCGACAACAAAAAAAGGTCAAAAATAATTTTCCTCCTCAGGGACTAAAGTGTAAATAGAGAAACTTTGGGTCAAATAGTTGCTCTGACTTCATTAAATGAAATGATATTCATCTATTGGTCAGAATATAACTGTTCCAAAACAGTCAAATTTATAGGGGTGCAGTAGAAATTCCCAAAAAAAAAAATCCCCAATGATAAATTCCCATCACATCTCTAATAACCGAATTTTTTTTTTTAATGTAATTTACTCATGGTTGTTGACTAGATTTTGCACTATTTAAAAGATAAGCAATTTATCAAAAAATAAAAGATAAGCAATCCATCAACACTGTTTCAGATTTCACAATTATCAAATCATAATTCATCAACAACCCTTGTAATTTGAGATAAGGAAACCGACCTAAAATACTTCAATAAATAGAGCCCATGCTGCATGCACACATGATTAAGAGTCCATAGGCATCATTAATTGTACACAGTTTGTTCATGTTCTTCTGTTATTCATGATGGCATCTACTGAACCAAGGAGGTTAGCTCAGTACCTCTTTCGTGTCTGGAGAATTGTGTCTACTGACCAACATCATCATCAACCACTCAAGCCCACAGATTCCTTCCTATTCCAAGTGGATGGTGTCGTTCGAATCCGCTCAAGCGATCCAAACTCTCCTCAACGTGTTTGCAAATGGTTCCATGCATCTATATCCATAAGCTGTGAGCGCTTCTTCTTCGGTGATAATCAAGATTTCCTACGAGGACATATAACCAATCAACCATACTTGCCCCCTCGTAATCTTGATCATATAACAAAGAAGATCATACCTAAAGTTCAACACTTGTTTGCTTTTGACACTGGATTTTCAAAATCATCATCAGATAATTCGGAACCTCGAGAGTTCCGTTTGGCTCTAGACATTATGGTGGACGTGGTGGACGATGACGAGTTCGAACGTGCAATGATGGAAGCGTCCATGCAACATGACGTCAGAATGATTCCAGCATCCAAGGAAGCCATCCAGTCTCTCTAAACATACTAGCTTCCTGATCAGTGTCATATATGCATGGAGAAGTTTCATGGTGAAGGTGATGATGAAGACGATGATGTGTTGTTCACGCCAATGCCATGCGGTCATGGGTTTCACCACAAATGTATTCTGCAATGGCTACAAACTAGTCATATGTGCCCCATCTGTCGCTATCCTTTGCCCATCGGCCATCGCCAACAACTGATATAAGCAAAAGATATTAGGTCGAGATACAAATTTTTAGTTTATATTTTCATGATATGTTACTTGCAATTAGTTATCTACGGTTGAGAGGAATTTTATTATAGCATCATCGGATCTTGGAATGGAATCAAGTGATTTCCTCTAAACTTTTATAAGTTTGTTTCGCTGCAATAACGTCACCCACATATATATCTGGGATGATATAGAAAAAACTGAACACGCAGCTACTGTAAATGCATATAATCATACATATTAATTGTTGCTAGCTAGACTAGAGCACAGCAACTTTAGACTAATAATCGAAGTTTCATAACGTAGGCTCAAGGACTGGTGGATGCGGGAGGTGGAGAGACAAATGGGATTAAGGGAATCATGAATTGAGGGAATGTTTGAGAATAAGCCAGCTGGGAGTGGAGGCAGGGTGGTTGGTATTGAGGGTTGTGGCAAGTTGGGGGCTTTTTTACCTGATATGTGTAAATTTGACCCGCAAATTCTCAAAATAGTGTAACTTGAAAAATATTTACATATATAATATAAGTCGTATGTAGGAGATACGATTTTTTAATACAAGTCGTATGTAATATTAACGACTTGTGTTTTTTTAATTAAATAATGTAAGTCGTATGTGGTGTTAACGACTTGTATGGTTATAATATTTTTTTCAACCAAATAATATAAATCGTATTTATGGTTAACGACTTGTATGTCCATATATATTTTTTAAATTAAATAATGTTAGTCAAATGGTTTTATTAATGAAACTTTTTCTTAAAATTAAATAACGCAAGTCGTATTTTATGGTAACGACTTGCATCTTAAATAAATTTTTTTTTTCCTGACAGGCTTAGTTAAAATTTGTATGTGGCTAAATGGAATTTCTTGTTAATATTTTTTTATAATTTTTTTTACTAAAAAAATATTCATTCATTCAAATTAGTAAAATACATCTAAAATAATACAAATTCAACATTGCTAAAAATCGAAAAGGATGAATCTGTGATTTAAACAACGTTGCCTCCAAAACCGACGTAACAGGTCACTTTTAACCGTTATAAAAAAATGCTTCTTGTATTAGTGTAAATTAATTTATTTTGGGGGATAACACTAACATTATATAAAATTGAATTATTTAATTTATAAAAAAATTCAATGCACCACATAACTTTATTTTATTTTATTTTTGGTGAAACTTTAATTAAGAAAAAAAAAACCATACAAGTCGTTACATATATATGACTTGCTTTATTTAATTTTTTTAAAAAAAGTTTGCTGTCATTAATAAGACATACCACTAGCATTTATTTAATTTAAAAAATATAATGATGCAAATCGTTAATCATATATATGACTTTTATCATATAATTAAAAAAAATTATATAACCATGCAAGTCGTTAACACCACATACGATTTACATTATTTAATTAAAAAAATGCAAGTCGTCAATATTACATACAACTTGCATTAAAAAATCGTATCCCCTACCAACGACTTACACTACATACATATAAATATTTTTCAAGTTACACTATTTTAGAAATTTGTCGGTCAAATTGCACCTACCCGGTAAAAAGCCCAGAGTTGGGATAGTATAGGCAAAGGGGAGGCATTTCCCTGAGGAAGATTTGGCAATCAAGGTATTAGAAAATTCACAACCATCTTTAGTAATCCTTGGTTTTGAGGTGGCTTTCTGATTGACAACTTTGGCTTTCGTGGATAATGGGGACTCATTAACTGGAAGTTTACAGTGATAGGTTCTTGGTTGGGAAAATGATAAAATTATAAAATGATTTTCTTGGTAAACTTCAATTTGTTTGGTAAGTGATTTGTAAAATGGTTCAGCGATCATTGTATTTATATGTTTACATATATAATTTATTGTAATAATTTTAACTCATCATATGCTCAAGATATATTTTTATCCATATAGAATTTCATAATATTTAAATATTTGTATTTGTACTATATTACACGAGGCCGAAAATCTACCCCAAAAATACAACGCCGAAAAACTTACATAAATATGCTTAAACTTTTAACAGAGGTCATCATCAGGTTCCGTCATACTAGAACAATCTTCTTAAATGATTTTTCAAAAATAAAAAATATTCAATCAAAACAGGAAATGAGAAGGATTTAGCTTAATTTAATATTGTTCCATTATATTGAGAAAAATATAAAATAAAGACATGTGATAGAAATGACACAATTCTTGGTTGGGGGGCATTAAGTAAATTTGGGAAAATGGTAAGATTTGTAAAATGGTTTTGCGATCATTGCATGTAAGTGTCTACCCATATAGTATATACTGGATTGAAATACAATACTTAAACAAGTTGATTATATTTTTATATTAGTATAACACGTGGTTGAAGTATCTATCTAAAAATATATTAGTCAGTAGGGAACAATTAAGTTTTTTTTTTTTTGGTTCATGTCTTAATTTTTTACATGAAGTAGGGAACAATCAAGTTGAGTATTGATGATTTCTCTCTCTCTCTCCTCAAACTGCAAATAATTTTTAAAATTTATGGACTTTTTACATCATCATCATCAATCATTTTACACTAGTTGAATTTGGTTTTTAAATGATGGGAGTGGAAAAAGTGAGATAGAGAGAGAAATGGGAGAGAAAAAAAAGGTGCAATCACTACAAAAAATCAACTGTTTAGCGACCGACAAAATCGGTCCCTAAAAGTGCAAATTCGGTCGCTATTCTCTTTAGTGATCGAATTAGCGACCGATTAATAGAGGTAGCTGATAACCTGGTTGCTAATGTTTTAGCGACCGTGGCGACCGTATTTTCGGTCACTAAGTAATAAAGGTCACTCGCTCATCGGCTGGTCGCATGATTGTGGTAACCATGTTTGGTGACCGATATTCGATCGCTATACCACCATTTTTTGCTTTCAACTAACTTTTAGCGACCGAATTATGGGTTGCTAATTCGGTCGCTAAATTGGATTTTATTATTATTATTTTAAATTTAATTTTTAAAATAAAAAAAAAAATTAGCTTAAAAGTTTAGCAAAATTACTAATAAAACACACCAAATTACTAATGAATTATACAATTATAAAAATTACTGAATATATATATAAAAAATAATCCAAAGTGTCGTACAAGAATCGTTTAAAATCTAAAAAATGAAAAAAAAAATCAATATAGATGTTTTTTGTGACTGAGACAGGAGAGTGGGTCCCCTCACCAGTCAATGCCTCATCATGTGACTGTGAGGCACGTGATATGGCATCGTCCTTCTTCTTGTTAAAGCCCACCTGCAAAATATAGATGAACAGATTTAGTTAAAATTATAATCAATATTAACAAGTCGGTGTTGCATGACAGAACGTCAATCAAGAGGGAGACAAATGAAAATGAAATCAAACATCCCTCAATGGTTTACCATATTATTTAGTAATTAAACCTTTTGTTTCCTTACTTTTCTTCTAAAAAACAACTCACAAAGCCTAAGAGGAAACGATAGCATGTGATGAAAGATGGAAAAGGTTTAAATCATTGTCTGAGCAGAGCTTCTAAAACAAATGGTCATATTCCAAAATGAATTCAAAAGTCCTATAAGTTATTTCTCACTTATCAATCTAGGAAAACAAAAGTATACTGACATAGTGGAATTAAAATACGTTTTACCAAATTTATTCAATATCTGCAAAAAGGCATCTGCAAATTTTGGTCACCGAGAAGCAAACATTTCTAAAATGCACAAATATATCAAAAAGAAGAAAAAAGCTTATACCTGGATATGCAGTTGTCTCCCGAATGAATTGTTTGTTTCCCATTAACTTTGTATCAGATGCAAATGATTGTTGCTTCAGGCCATGTTTGTGGTATATTCAAGCCTGAAATCAAAAAAGCTTTCAAGCCAAACTATCTTTGTTGAATTATACTTCAGCCCAGCAGCAAGTACAACACAAATACTTGACACTCTCCAAAGACATGCAATAATATTGGTATATAACAGGCTCATCAAATAAAGAATACTTCCTGACCTCTTAAATTGACCCCTCTTGGCAGAACGCAGCCTAACTTGCACTTGGAATAAGGATGAATGATTTTCTTAGTAATATTGACTTTGAAGAAAAACAGTGCCTACAGCCAAAATTTCCTATAGTGGATCTAGAAATTAAGAATCCAATTTGGGTTTTAAAAAAATTAGAGAATAATGATACCAATTTGAAGACATAAGATTTTGAAAGAGAAAAAAAACTAAAATAGACAAAGACTCAATAATCTCGCAGAACATATATGATACTTTATAAACACATCTAAAGAATTGTTTTGTACCAAACTTATGTTCTCCAAAATTGACTTGTATTTGAATGTTGAGGCCACGAACCTTCTCCTCCTTGGTGCTTATATCATTACCTTTTATGCCATAACAACCATGGACTATAGGACTTGAAATGAAGAATTCCCCATCTGACATGATAAAATATTTTGGAAAATAAATTAATATGATAAACATTAGTGATATGTCATTATGTTGCCAATCTGCATCAGCCCTACTCCACTTCCAAATTCTTTATCTTTATTTCCATCCAGTTCATATGGTTTGTATTCATGAGTGTACGTTACTTTACCTTTCTACTTCTCCCTATGAGTTAGCCAATTTCTCCAAAGTTAATTTACCAAATTACCCTTATATTAATCCAAGTGATTTTACAAAAATACCCCACCCACCACCTTTATTTAACTAAGTGATTTTACAAAAATACTCCTGCCACCACCTTCCTTTTAATAATAAAATAATAAAGATGCTATAATATGTTATAAATTATAAATAGAAACATATACTTTTTTTTCTTGACGGAAATTTAGGGTGAGGAGATAGTAGCACAGTCCAAGACAGGGAAAACCTTTCAGGTTTTATGAACACTTACAAAAGGATTTACATTTACCTCCCCACGGAGACTAGTGGGGGCTCGAACCTGTAACCTGTCATATACAAGACCACCCCGTCATGTTCCACTGTACCAACCCCTTGGATTACATATATACTTTTTTTTTAACAGGAGGGCAAAGCCCAAAAAAAAAAAGACTATTGAGATTTATTTTCATCAAAGGATTAAGGTTTAAATAAGTTTTTAGTCCCTACAAAGTTCATCAAATTTGGTTTTGGTCCCTGTGAAATTTTTTCTTAGGTTTTCATCCCTGTAATCTTAAAAATTTTGCAAATAGTCCCTACCATCATCTTTTTCCGTTATTTAGTACTCATGGGTATCGAGGTAATTTTATTTTACTGTCCGACTTGCTGTAAATTTTGGCCATAAAATAGAAACAAAATCATACATTAGGGAATAAGGTTAAAATTGCTAAATTCCTTCATTTTGTATGATATCTAGTACTAAGAGGGTATCGAGGTAATTTCTCGTTCTTGTCCGACTTGCTCCAAAATTTGGTTAGAAAGTAGAAATAAAATCATACATTAGGGCCATAAGGTTATAATTGACAAATTTTTTTCATCTAGTGTGATTTTTAGTACCCAAGGGTAACAATAGGGACTATTTACAAAACTTTCGAAAATACAGGGATGAAATCCTAAGAAATTTTTTACAATGACTAAAACCAAAATTGATGAACTTTCTAGGAACTAAAAGCTTATTTAAACCAAGGATTAAATTCAAATTAACATTGGATAAAAAAAAATTAAAATTTGTAACCAAAAAGAAAAAAAAAAATTTAAACAACATTGGATAAATTTTGTTCCAAAAAAAAAAATGGATAAATTAAATAATCATTATCTTGCTATTTAATTATTTTAGAAACATAACCTATCATCATTCTATTAACGATCCCTTAAATGTCGCATCATCATCTTAGAAAAGAATCAACTGTCATATTGGTCATCTGTTTGCGGTTACTTTTCAAAAGGTTGTCGATGGATTTTTTTTGAGTCCTTGATCCGCAAGTTGTTAAGGAAAACCAAATTAGACCATGATTATGAAAACGGTTAAGGTTTTTTGCATTTTAAATTATATATTTCCATTTTCCATAACTCCACTCATAAAAAAATGTAAGTAGTTTTTTTTTTTTTGAAAAAAATTGTAAGTAGTTAATAATATAGGTAATTAAAAACGTCAATACCCTCATCCTCGTATCAAAAAAAAAAATAAAAAAAATCTACTGGAAGTAGGATCTCTCCTAATCACGGACGGATAGAGGGTAGTTATAGGTACCGTTATTCCCAAGATATTTTAATTTTCCAACTTCCCAATGAAAAATTATCATCACATCTTTAACAACCGATTTTTTTTTATTTTTTTTTCAGAGAATCTAAATCCAATTTTCTTGATAAGATTTTACACTATTTTAAAGATATATAAGCCATCAATCAACGGTTTTTCACAATTATCGAGGTATGATATTCTGTTACAGCATGAAAAAACTTTGGTAACAAATATCTTTTTACATATCAAATCATAACAACCTCTGTGATCTCGTGAGTTGGTTAAGGAAACCGACCTAAAGTCCTTCTATAAATACAGCCCATGCACACATGATTAAGACTCCATACTCCAAAGGCATCATCGTACACAGTTTGTTCCTGTTCTTCTTCTGTTGTTCATCATGTCACAAGCTCAGTACCACTTTCGTGTCAATAGAATTATTTCTACTGACCAGCAACAACAACAACATCATTGTCAACCACTCAAGCCCACAGATTCCTTCGTATTTGATGTGGTTGGTGTCGTTCTAATCCGCTCAAGCGATCCAAACTCTCATCGATGTGTTTATAACTCATCACCCTTGCTCCAAACATCTATAACCATAACCTGTGAACGCTTCTTCTTCGGTGATAATCAAGATTTCCTACAAACACATATAACCAACCAACCATACTTTCCCCCTCAAAATCTTGATCATTTAACACAGAATATCATACCTCAAGTTCAACAACTGTTTCCTTTTGGTGTTGGATTTTCAAAACCATCAGATCCGGAACCCCAAGAGTTCCGTTTTGCTCTGCACATTATGGTGGACGTGGTAGACGATGATGAGTTTGAACGTGTACTGATGGAAGAGTCCATGCAGCAACATGACATCAGAATGATTCCAGCATCCATGGAAGCCATTCAGTCTCTCAAAACGTACAAGCTTCCTGATCAGTGCCATATATGCATGGAGAAGTTTCATGGTGAAGCAATGATGACGATGATGACGTGCTGTTCACACCAATGCCCTGCGGTCATGGATTTCACCACAAATGTATTCTGCAATGGCTACAAACTAGTCACATGTGCCCCATCTGTCGCTATTCTTTGTCCACTGCCAACAACACTGATATATAGGCAAAAGATATTAGACTGAGATACAAATTTCTAGTTTGTATTTTCATGATGTTTGTTACCTTAAAATCAATTCTGTTATCTATGTATGAGAGGAATATTATTGTAGCATCATTTGATTTTGGAATGGAATCTACTGATTTCCCCTCAACTTTTATGAGTTTGTTTCTCTGCGAGTTTGATTGAGATGTTATCATAAGCCCAATTTACTTATAGTCACACCGTGATCAAGATCCGAAAGAAGTTAGAAAGTAGCAGCATATATATGATAGTAACATGTCATAAAAAAAAACTCGAGGACACTTTTTGCTAGAAAGTGTCATTGGTGTACTGATATGCTGATGTACTGACATTCTGAACTTTTTGATGTATACATGACGGGTAATTACTAATTGGATTATTTAAAAAAGGGGTTTTTAATGATGTTTTAAGGTGTTGGGACCTGTAATCCTTGTAGCTGGTTTTATCTTGGTTGTATTTGGGCAGAACATTGATGTTGTTTTTACTATCTAGCCTAGAGCACATGATAGAGTGTATGTTCTTCGACCCTTCCTAGAAGATGGGGAGAATAGTCATTTTGATGCCTAAGGCTGGATCATATTCATTAAATTACTCTATTTATCCAAAACAAAAAAGATATAGAAAAAAGTGAACACTTAAATTACCCTGCAACAACTATACCAATCACAAATAACTCAATAATAATAAAAGATAAAAGGAAGACACACATATATAAATGCATATAATCATAGATATTATTCATATTAATTGTTGCTAGCTAGACTTGAGCAGAACAACTTTAGACTAATAATCGAAGTTTCATATAGTAGAATTGTTAAGAATTATCAACTCTCAAGGACTGGTAAATGCAGGAGGTGGAGAGACAAATGGGATGAAGGGAATCACATTTGAGATTGAGGGAATGTTTGGGAATGAGCCAGCTGGGTGTGGAGGCAGGGCGACTTAATTGTATAATGGTAGGAAGTGGTAGCAGGGTGGTCGGTATTGAGGATTGTGGCAGAGTTGGGATAGCAGGTTGAATCATTTGTACCAATGTGCTCCGTTATTGGTAATCTAATATTTGACCTTTTCCTTAGATTGATTTTGTCTTTCTTCAACCTTCTTATCCCTTTTTGCTCGTTTCATAGATGATATTTCATCACTGTTTGCTAAGTGGAATCTGATTTGTTGACAAGGTATTAGAAAATTCACAAGTAATCCTTGGTTTTGAGGTGGCTTTCTGATTGACAACTTTGGCTTTCGTGGATAATGGGGACTCATAATTCATTAACTGGAAAGTTTACAGATAGGTTCAGTTAGATCAACAATAGTTCTAATTAAATTATTTTTTATGGAACTTATAAGAGATACAAAGCATAGGGCAAGAAGTTGAACTAACAACACTTGCACCAACCTACCAACCCACCCTGTTTACCCATAATTGTGCAATTTGCGTTACACAATTTCCTCTATAAAAGCACCACATATAGCATCTGCAAACTACTTCAAAGCATATCAAAAGCATTTGCAAAAGCTCCAACTCCTATTGATCCAGCAGCTTTTGTCATCATCTTGGTTCAATCATGGTTTCCTCTCATTTGTCAAATATGATTTTTCCTTTTATGATTCTAACATTGTTGTTAGCAACCAGTCAGACGATGGTTGCCGGGGCACGCAATCTTGCGGAGTCGACATTACCAGAGCCGGAAGTGCCTCAACTCCCCAAACATGAGTTGCCTCCACTTCCTCAACTCCCAAACTTACCCAAACCGGAGCTTCCACAGTTTCCTAAACCCGAGATGCCACCTCTGCCCAAGCCAGAGTTGCCTAGTGGCCCTGAGTTGCCTAAGCCTGAATTGCCTAAGGTCCCTGGATTTCCCAAGCCAGAGTTGACTAAGGCCCCTGAATTGGCAAAACCTGAGGTGCCTCAATTCCCCAAACCTGAGTTGCCTCCACTTCCTCAAGTTCCAACCTTACCCAAACCTGAGCTGCCACCTCTGTCAAAGCCAGAGTTACCTAAAGTTCCTGAATTACCCAAGCCAGAGTTACCTAAAGTCCCTGAATTGCCCAAGCCTGAGTTGCCTAAGGTCCCCGAACTGCCTAAAGTACCTGAAATTCCTAAAGCCGCCCCAACCAGCATTCCTTAAGTATATTAGCATGTTTGGAATCTCTTCTAAATACTTGAGAATCACTTTTAATCACTTTTAAAAGGGAAAAGCTACTCATATTAGCTTCTTCCAAAAGCACTTCCATCCCTTCAACCTTGTGTTTCCAATACACACTTTGAATTGTTATTCCTTCTGTTATCTTGTCTTAGGTTGTAATTGGCTGCTATACATTGCGTAGCTTATGTTGTTTGATGGGCGTGATATTTTTTAAGCATTTAGCTTAATTTTCACTTATGTATAATTTGTTGCAGCTACATGAGAGTGGTGGTCACAGTTTAGTATGAACCTTGTTAAAATTACGCATTATGTTCAGTTTGAGTTCCTTTAAATCAATTATACTTCATGTATAAGTATTGTGAATTTTATAAGAATGTAAGTTTAACGCGGAGGTTTGTAAATTTCCAATGTCTAATTCATTTTGAGCCATTACGGTATAGTCAAATTTAATATACTACTTTCAATTCAGCTTGCTGATTTCTGTTGAAAATCTTGCAGTCAGATCAGCAAAAAAGATTGTGATCAGTGGTTTGTATCACTGATAACACTGAAGTTTGTAAATTTCCAACATACAATTGGTTTGTTGCCAATTAAAAGGCATGCAAGTATGCAACAATGCTGCAATCTATATTATATATCATTTTTTGATTGTTTCGTATAGATAAGAGTCTTGATGTGTTGTTTTTCATTTTATTTCAAACAAAATTAAATAAAAGAAATAGCCCGATCAAATTGGTATTTTGACGGCTATTAAGATTATATCAAATTAATTTTGAGCTTAAGTGTTTGATATATGTGTACATGAACCAAAAATTCAATAAATATGATATGATCCGCCAATCACATTCTCCAATGGAAGCTGAATTTGAAACTTGATACATTAATTTTGATAAGAAATAACAGTGTAACATAGAAGTTGAAAACTTCAGAAGCTTCACTGAACATTACGTGTAATCTTACTATGGTTCATATTATGAGAAGAAACTTGATAAATAGAAACACTTGATAGCTCTAAACTAATTCTCTAACTAATAAAACTAACTTCCTAACAAATTCTGTTTACACATTTAACACGTGTATATTAATCTAATACCCTCCCTCAAGCTGGAGAGTGTATACTAAGAACTCTCAACTTGGATACAAAAGAGAATGAAATAAGTTTGCTTGAAGAAATTTGTAGATGAAAAGAGTTGACGTGCTGGAATTTAACATCGTTCTTCGATTGCTCGTAATTGGCTCTATAGGCCTCATGAATGTTTCTTGAAAACGGGTTTTGGGTTTTCCTCACCGTTCTTTGAAAAAATGTCTTTGGAATATGGGTATTGGGTTTTCCTCACCGTTCTTTTAATGTCTTTAAAATAAGGGTGTTGGGATTTTCTCATCATGCTTTAAATTCTTTGTTGTGGTCTTGAATGCACTCTTGATGGTTTGAATATGAGGAGCACCAGCAGCTTTACCTCTTGTTGACCAAATATTACCCATGGTTGATGTTTTCTCCATTAATTCTCTGTGCACTGCTTTATCTGAATGAGTGGGTAGCACCAATATCAGGTCTACCATGCTTGACTAGCTTGTATGAAATTGAGAACTCTGGAGGAGCTTCCCTTTTTGCCTTGCGAAGTTTTTTTTTTTTAAAGAAGAATTACTGTATTATATCTATTGCAAAACCTCCAAAACGTTGATAGAAACAGAATCACGGCCACAATCTCCACCCCTTTCCTCTATATTGTTCACAAAATAACCGAGAAGAAATTCTTGATATAGAAACAGGACGTCAAACTTATGATCAAGACTCATCACCTTAAAGGACGCAGGTGCATTGTTTGCTACATGAAGATGAATAAGAAGGAGGAGAATAATGAGAGCAATTAGCATGGCTCCTGGGAGAACACCATACTTCCCAAACGCTGTCACTTTGGTTACCACTGGCTTTCCCTTCATAAAAGCCATTTAGGCTTTCTCTTCTTCAACTCTCTTTGCTGGGTCTTTGCTCTGATCTAGAGCTGACCGAAAACTCTTGAGACCAGGTTTTGGAAGGTTGTATGAATCTTGCTTATCTTGAATGAGAATAGTAGGATCAACACTTGTTTTCATGACTTATGCCTTCTCTGTCTGAGTACATGCATCCTAGGGTGGTGATTGCCTCCAAGCAAAGCATATCTTGGAGGATTTGAGGATTAGCGTCTGGCATCAACAATCATCACCATGCATTGTGACTGAAATCAAGTCTCCACTCGTCACATGAAGCCTATATTGAGTGATTCTTTGCACTGGCTCTTGATGCTCGGAGAAAAACGAGAGGGAGATGAAAAAAGAAAGTGGAATAAAGAAATGAAAAGGTGGTTTGGTAAAAGAAGAGAGTATGCAGCGGAATCAAAATAATTCAAGGATGATGATATCATTCAAGAGTTTCCATGGAAGAGAACTGAAATTCTTTTAAGAAAAGAAGGAAGGGGAGATAAAAATAAAAATAAAAATTGCTCTTGATACCATATTATGAGAAGAAACTTGATAATAGTTTCATTGATTGAATTGATTGATACAAAGGGAGTGTTTATATAGAAACACTTGATAGCTCTAAATTAATTCTCCAACTAATAAAACTAACTTCCTAACAAATTCTGTTCACACATTGTTTACACGTTTAACACGTGTATATTAATCTAATAGTTCATACCAGACCATGACCACCAATCTTATGCAGCTACAGCAATTATACAAAAATTGAAATCAAGCTAAATTATATCACACCCATCAAACAACATGAGCTAAGCACTGTATAGCAGCCAATTACAATTTAGAAGAGACAATGAAAGGCATAATAATTCAAACTTAAGGAATTGTGATTGGAGTGGCTTTAGGAATTTCAGGGACTTTAGGCAATTCAGGGAGTTGAGGCAGCTCAGGCTTTGCTTTGGCAATTCAAGAAGATCAGACAAGGATTGTTGGTCAACTGACCTAACTGCATTATACAATTACTTCTTTCTAAAACTGTCAAAATTATTTCACCTTATAAAGCCAATGTTATCCTGTATGGCTTTTGTAAATAAAGCATAAATCGCAAGAGCTCCTACACCTGCCCACTCATAACTCCCAGAAAAACATCTTTCTACCTGGTGAAAATGTTCAGCCACCAAGCCAATGAAACAAATTCATGGTGGGAGTTATCTTGGTTGAACCTGATCAAATGGCGTCGATTGAAGTTCTTAGGGTATGTGGAGAACTAGCAGGTTTATAATTGGGTAGATGGGTGATTTGACAATTGACATAATATGGCTGAAAAAAATCTTAAGAGTTGAACTAACAATTCCCCAACAACTATTCTTGTAACACAAGTCACACGCCTCACTAACTCATCTATAAAGCACACATTACAACTCATCAAGACCACAAGCATTCCAGAACCATTTGCATAAAGCAGTAACTAATAGTCTAATATTGATTCAGAGCTGCTTGTCATCTGCTAGTTCCAACCTTGGGTTCTTGCAGTTTCTTGTTATTCATTTTACCACTTTGCTTCTACTTTTCTCATAATTGACCCGTTACACAGGGGTTGTAGAGGCACATAATCCTCTAGAATCAACATTGCCAAAATCACTGGTCACAAGCTTCCCAAATCCCACACCTGAGTTGCTTCCCTTACCTGGGGTCCCTAAGTTACCAAAGCCAGAATTCCCTCTCCTGTCTAAACTAGAGTCCGCAAAATCCTGGAGTGCCTAAAGTGCCTAAGCTAGACTTCCCTAAGTTTGAGCTGCGAACACTGCAGAAACATGTGAGTTTCCTGCTATGCCAAAGCCAGAGGTCCCTTATAAGGGCTGCTTGTCAGTATAGTCTTCAACTGTGGGATCTGGGATGGGTGTACAATTTATATTTTTTTATTGAGGGGTTTTATTTGTACTTAATATATATAATTGAATTACGTTGTGTGTTCAGTGGTTGCTTGAGTTAGTCTTATTTCAGCATATTGATTATGACCATGTAGCCAGTTTTTCATATCATGCAGCCAAGAGTTCAATAGTAAAATGTTGAACTAGTGAATACCGTGATTATGAATAATGAAATTGCAGCTAACATAGACAAATTCAGCTACCCATATTTTTACAAAACCATTTCTTCAAATAATGCAGATTGTTTAATAGTCTAAATCCAGAAAATGCTTATTGTTTGAAGTGAAAAGAGTCCTGATATTTGGGAAAGAAACAAACTAATGTTGAGGAATCAAAGAATACGAACAAAGAACATTTTCTGAGTTATTAGTTATTACTCATAGTTATAGATATCAGAAGTTTCTACATATAAATTACAATCTTATTTAATCGACAACAGTCTAGACTTATACGTGAAGGCTGACCATCAATATGTAGTAGTATATTCGACTAAAACAACACTCAAACTAAGCAAAAAGTGTAATCTTGATAAGGTTTAGACAATCATTCTCATGTAGCTGTAACAAGTTATACATAGTTGGAAATTAAGCTTAAGTTTCTCTTCCTTCCCCTCTCTATAAATACACACGAACGCGCACGCACACACGCACATAGGAACGCGTGCGCACACACGCACACACATATATATATAGGAACAAACTCCTCATTCTTCTTTGTAGAGTTGAGAGCAATATTTCTCAACCGAAATTGGCGAGCTGAATTTGGAGTAGCATATTGAATCTGATTGTAACTTAATAGCTCAAACTGAATTACATATTGATATTTTACAAACTTCTGCATAGAAAATTACAATATTATTAAATTCACAAAATTATACATGAAGGATGACCATCAATGTGTTGTATAATTGATTTAAACAAACTCAAACTGAACATAAGGTGTAATCTTCAAAAGGTTTATACCAAACCATGACCACCACTCACATGTAGCTAAGACAAATGAAACAGAATTGGAAATTAAGTTAAATCATATCACACCAATCAAACATGAGCTAGGCACTTATAACAGCCAATTACAACTTGGGACAAGGCATAATTCAAACTTAAGGGACAGTGGCTGGAGTGGCTTTAGGAATTTCAGGAACTTTCGGCAATTCAGGGATTTTAGGTAGCTCAGGCTTTGGCAATTCAGGGAGATTAGGCAGCAGAGGCTTTGCCAACTCTGGGACTTTAGGTAACTCTGGCTTTGGCAGAGGTGGCAACTCAGGTTTAGGTAAGTTTGGGACTTGAGGAAGTGGAGGCAACTCAGGTTTGGGGAGTTGAGGGAGCTCAGGCTTTGGCAATTCAGCGACCTTAGTCAACTCTGGTTTGGGAAATTCAGGGACCTTAGGTAGCTCTGGCTTTGGCAATTCAGGGACCTTAGGCAATTCTGGCTTGGGCAATTCATGGACCTTAGGCAACTCTGGCTTGGGCAATTCAGGGACTTTAGGTAACTCTGGCTTTGGCAGGGGAGGCAACTCAGGTTTGGATAAGGTTGGGACTTGAGGAAGTGGAGGCAACTCAGGTTTGGGGAGCTGAGGCATTTCTGGTTGTGGCAATGTTGGCTCTAGAAGATTGCGTGTCCCGGCAACCATTATATGACTGGTTGCCAATATTATATTTAGAACCAGAAATGGAAAAAGCATTGTTAACAAACTGGAGGAAGCCATGGTTGAATCAAGTTGATGACAGAAGCTTCAAGATCAATAGGAGTTGGAGCCTTTGCATATGATTTTGATATGCTTTGATGGTACATGCAGATGGTATATGTGTGGCTTTTTATAGTCTGAATTGTGTAAGACAATGATGGGTAAGCAGGCTGAGTAGGTGCAACTGTAGTTAGTTAAACTTCTTACCAATACTTATTAAAAATTTAATTAGAACTAATGTTGGTCAACTTACCCATCTGCATTGGAAGAGAATGAGGACAATTTGCTATCTTTGAGAAAGCTACCTCAACCAATGATTACTAAAGATATTTGCCAATCAAGATAATTCCTTTTGCTTGTAAATTGTCTAATGGCTTGTCAACATATCAGATAACTGTAATGAAATATTATCCATGAAACGGACAGAATGGGTGAAGTAGATCAAAGGAAGACAAATCGATATAAAAAAAACCAAAGATTAGATTACCAATAATCAACCATACTGGTACAACATCCACATCTCTTTCTATATATATATAAACCAAACCTTCTGAAAAGCTTTCCATAACCAAAGCAAAACTCTTT
The DNA here is from genome assembly GCA_035048595.1 of Echinosophora koreensis. Taxonomy (NCBI): domain Eukaryota; kingdom Viridiplantae; phylum Streptophyta; class Magnoliopsida; order Fabales; family Fabaceae; genus Echinosophora; species Echinosophora koreensis. The sequence continues at coordinate 773,107 of JAPCYP010000103.1, forward strand.
TAGTACACTTATGCGTCTCAGCCTAAATGTTCCAAATCTTCAATACTCAACTTTTTTTTATGGACTTTTAAATTGAAGAATGGATTATAACTTACTTTATGAATATTGAATTTCATAAACTTAACTATTGGATTGAGAAGCAGAATAATGTCTATAAAATTCTGTACAATTCAAAAACTACTAGATACTTCATGATTCGAATTTATTTTAACCAGAAGATTCAGAAACAAATGGAATGAATTAACTGCTTAAAGTGCGAAAACGGGTAGAGTTTCATGTTCTGCTTATCATGTCATAATGGCATTGCATGTCATAACATCCTTTTCAGCCATATTGTCAAATTTCTCCTAGAGCCATCAAATGACTCATCTAGGCTCTAGCCAAGTATAAACCCTGTAATTCTCTACGGAGTACAGAGGCCAACGATGTTCATTAAAGTCATTTGATCAGGTCCAACCAAGTGTCATTCAAGTCCCCATAACTCCTATGAATTTGTTTCATAATCAATCATAGGCTTCATTGGTGAACATTTTTCATTAGGCAGAAAGGAGTTTTTCAGGGAGTTCTTTTTTGTTGTTGCAGTAAGGGTATCCCCGGTCAATAGCCATAAACTAATTTCTTTCAAGACAGAGAAATCACCGAAGTGAATTTTGTCTCTCCCAACAAATTTTTTTCCATATACACGACAGAAATCAAACCCCTAACAACATGCTTAACCAAGCCATCTATCTACCAACTATGTGAGGCGTTGTTGGTAATTTTTACTAGAGCCAGGTGTAGGAGTTCTTGATTTATGCATTATTTACAATGGCCATCCTGGTTAGCATTGAATTTATAATTTGGACTATATTTGGAAAGAAGTGATCGTATTAGAACATGTAGATGGGACCCACCCCACCTTCAAAAATAAGGGGCTCATACTTATTAGCATTAGCAGAATGTGAAGATTTCATTACTGACTTGTTCACTTGCCCTAGCAGACTCGGACCTTAAAAGTTATTCAGAAAACACTGAAATGTAGATACATAACATGGTAGGGATTTTTCAGGTCAATTGGATTTCAATATTTCAAAAATTGTACAGAAATACATATTTCAGCCTATGCTTTCAAAATCCTATTAGTATTAAAGTTAGAAAAGAAATACAACACACTATACAGGACAATAGCAGTAAAACTCAGCACCAGAACATTTTGTTTTTGGCTGCAATTCTGCCATTTCCCTCCATTCTGGTTTCCCTGTAATCCAACGTCCATTTCTCAAATGAACAGTCAATAAAGTCATAGTAACCACCATGAACAAAGAGTTCTGCATTTGCCACCTTTTCTTCTATCCATGGATAAGTAAGTAGGTTTAACAAGGAATGGTTAACTGATTCCTGTACAAAAATCAATTAAACAGTAAAAATTTGAAAGAATTCAATATAATCAACTTCTTTACGGATTAACATTTGCAAGATTCCTACTAGTTGAATCATATCTGTTAACAAGAAATAGAAAATAATGGTAATTACCCCTACTCAGGAGTCAGGACTATCACAAAGCAAATTAGGGGAGGGTTTTGCTTAAAGAAATCATTACACCCATGGGTGCACGAATCATGCCATTTTTTTATTTCCTTTGAAGCTTTGGAACTCCCAATACAGGAATCAAAAAAAAGCTCCATGGTTGCCAATTTCCCATTAAATTCAAAAAGTTATGAAAAATCCTGATCTGGAGAGAAGGAACATGTAACGGCAAAAGAATACATCAAAAAGTTATACATACACCAAAGATATCCTTTGAAGCTTTGGAACCCCCAAGGCCCCAACAAAGGAATCAAAATAAGCCTCCAAGTTGGCTAATTTCCCATTAAATTCAAAAAGTTTAAGAAAAATCCTGAATTGGAGAGAAGAAATATGTAACAGCAAAAGAATACATCAAAATGTTATACATACACCAAGGATGTTTCTGTCTATATACCAATAGGGTGTCCTACTCACATACACGTAGAACATCATAAACCATCTAGCCCTATTTGGGGATAATCCATATTATTCAAAAAAATTATTCAACAACCAAATTGGATTAGATGCAAATTTAAATCTAGCAACAAAAACATTACTACCTTTTCACAATGCCTGCACTGCTGATCAAAGCTGAGGTCAGAAGCAGCAGCCTCAGTTTTCATTCTAGCATTCTTTCCAACAACAACCCAACTATTTATCAAGCTACTGGGAAAAAAAAAAATAGCCAAGTTAGAATAGCATGGCACATTTTAATAAAGGCGGTAATAGGACAACCAACCACTTGAACTAAGCAATTCAACCTTGCATTGGCATCATCTTGCATACTCATAAGGGCACGTATTCCCCCACAGCAGCTGTGGCCAATGACTAAGATGTGCTCAACCTGCAATAACAACAACTCAGTCTCTCCTCAAAAAAAAAAAAAAGTATAAACCTTAGGTTTTCTGATCAGCTATTTGAAAGCTATGAGAATCATATTCATATACATTCAAATATTCTCCAAATATTCCTTGCAAGCCCAAGCTATATGAATCCCCGTTTGTACAACACATGACTATATGTTATTGATTGACTTACATTACATGTGACCACGCTTAATAATTATTTCAGGATTAACCAAATAATGCTGCAATGGAAACATTAATTCCTCCTGTTTCATTTCCCATATTGAAGCTGTAATTACTATAAGGCCAGCCATTATTATAACCAAGAGTAATGCTAGGGAGCCAGAGTTAATAGCCCACGGCTTCCTGACTCAAGTATAATAACCACTGCTTTTATATTTTAAATAAAATAAAGAATTAAAAGAAAATGATTGTTACAAGTAAATGACATCGTCCTGGACAATTCCTTGCCACTTGCATCCGGGCATTTATCAATTTCCATAACCAGAATCATTTCCAAATCTGAATCTAGTTAGTCAACAGCCTAGGATGATGAATTGAAAGCCTGGTAATTTTTATTTAACCTAAATTGTACTTCAAGGATCTAAGAAAGAGTAAATGGATGCAAGGTAAATGAATAAAAGCATTACAAAACTTCCAAATTGTAGGGGGGAATGCTTACTTTAAGAGAGTTTACAGCAAATTCTAGTGCAGCATTTGTTTCTGAGGGTCCACTCTGTATCAAGAAAATGAATTAGAACTTAGATGGGGCAAGCATGGTAAGTCTCATGTTCACACTTTATCAACAACATTAAATTGTTAGACGCAGACAACCAAATAAATCACTTGTACGGCAAGTTTGTCGTATTGGGGAAGTAGATGCTAATCTACCTCATGGTTAAATAGATAAATGTGGGGACAGTCAAAAAAAAAAAAAAGAAGATAAATGTTTGGATATCTGCGATTAGTTTATAGCAGATTGTTGAATATCAAAAACTTGTTGTGCGAAAATCCAATTTTTTTAGACTCGAGGAAGTAGGCATGACATATACCTCAAAGGGAGGAACCAAATTGGCAACATTGCGCATCATGAATGCTTCTCCCGGCTGAAATCCTAGAATATTAGAGGGGCAAACCCTAGAATCTGCACAGGCAATAACCATGAACTGTTCTTGGAATTGTTAGTCAGGAATACTAATTTTTGCTAATGCCTCAGAAGACAAATCAATAAAAAACAAAAGGCTTTTGTTAGGAGTAAACCTTTGGTGCTTGAGCCTTGGCAAGATTTTGGAACTGTTCTATGCTTTCCCTATAAGAAAACAGAACCAAAATTGAACAAATTTGTCCTTTTTTTAGGTATCATAGTTCATAACCAAACCGAACATTTATGAACACTGATTTCTGAGGCTTACATAAATTTATTCTTTTTAAAACTTAAAAACCTATCCTTCAGATTGTTAAATATATCACTCCCTTTTTCAGCTTCACACACTGTCTCTAGTTGGGCATTGTTAAGTTGCTGCTTAAATCCTGGAGGCCCCATAAAAGCCTTTAAAGTGAACCCTTCACTGCTCCTACAAACATAACAGCAATGAATTGCAATGGATTTCATTACAACAGAATAACAATTCAGTTAATTGTTGGACACTCACCTTAAATCCATCAACAATTTCAAATGGGTATGCTTAATTTTTCCTGTTATCAGGGTAACACCAAAGATCTACAACAGCAATATCAGAAAAATCATCATTTCAGAAGAAAAAGGCATATAAGAGAAGAGAAAAGAAGAGAATACCGTTGATGCCTTCAATGGAGCAGCTCCACTGCCAATGGAGGAAGGTAAAGGTTGAGACTTGGGAGCAAAGAGGTCTCCAGAAAGCGTGATTGGTGCGGGAGCTGCCATTATAGAGTTCAAACTCAAATGGGTTTTGCTTGGAATTGAATAAAGTAGCCATGGCTGGGTTGGGTTGGGAGAGTTTAAAAGAGTAGCGAAAGTTGGTTAGATCAGAGAAGAAACACATGTATGATATCTCCAAGAAAGACGGAGAAACCCAAGTTTAATAAATAAATATATCAAAAAATAAAATAAATTAATATATATTCTTTTGCCCAGTTCAGTCACCCACTCCCACGTACGATTCCATTACCATTCCTCCACCATGTTGTGTTTGCCGAACCTGGCTTATAGAAGATGGATTTGTAAATTTTTCCTTTTTTTTTTATAAATTTATCATTAGTTTAATTTTTATATGATAAATCAAAGTATTAAAAGTAATAGCTATTTTAAAATACATTATATATAGAATTTATATAAAAAAATATAAGTATGTTCTTTTATATCATTTTATATTTATTAATTAGTTCAATTGTTATTTTTACTAAACACTTTAAATCCAATTAATTAGCTTATCCTCTACCTACTATTAACTAGTTCATCTGTTATCCGCTATCAACTAACTTATCTGTTATGCGTTATGTATTACCAAATAGAGTTTAAATTGATAGAAAGCTGAGGAGAGTGCTTAAAGATTGAGAAGGTATTGCTTGGACACAATGCCTATTAGACACAATGAATTAGATTCTCAATAGTTATTATCAAAATAATTCAAAAAGATAACAAAATTCTTACCATCTCCAATGATGATTCTCACATGAATTCTTATTTGTAAGAATCGGTTCTTAAAAATTCACTCATCGGAGATTGATGGCCTAAATGTTCCTAATGCCAAAAAAACTTTGTTTGCCAAAAAAACTTTATTTGAAATAAAAATAAATATAAATAGAAATAGAAGTATAAATAATAAGTGGGATCAATTGTGAAACCTACTTAAGAACCAAAATGAGTTCTTTTATTAGAGTGAAAAAATGGTTGGGTTTTTATATCTCATGTAACATCTATCAGCCTGTTTGTTCTGCGTTCCAAACCCCCGTTGGCCCAACGCAGCAAATTTTCGCTTTGTAAAAACGGCACTGTTCATGCCTCGGGAAGCCGCATCCTGCGTTCCCGTATATAAACAAACAGGCCCTATGAATCCACAAAATGATAGATAAGAACTAAAATATGATTGAAGCTTACTCAAGTTATTTTTAGATTTCGATTGGTTGTGTTCAATAGACAATATGGATACAAGATTTACTCTATATAAGTTTTATATTTGGTTGTGTTCGAACTTGGATTTTGCACCGATCACGATTTGAGTCGCTAATGAGATTGGCTTCCTCCTTGTGCATCAACTCCCTCCCATTAAAGAGAAGAGGTGTACCCGCAAAAGGCACTCTAACGCCCAAATGTTGAGAGCCTTGCCCAGTACATCGTTTCATTTGCTATTCATACGAAGCTTTTTCTATTACAAAATTACCAAACAAGCAAACAACCAAACAGCATAAATAAATAAATAAATAAAAAATAATTGTTACACGTAAATATGTCAACCAAATATTTTGCATATTTATATGTGGAGAAAGGCAAACCATTAAATCAACACGTCCACTTGAGGGCCATGCTTTGTAGTAATGGGTTTAGTGAGGAACAACTCGTACATGGTAAGTGGTGAATAATCAATTACGATAATTGGTGACATCTAACAAATGTGATAACAAGTAATAGCTGGTAATTTCTACCCTCTACGTTACCTGTTGAAGAACCTCGCTTAGATATATCCTTTAACTTAGACCATGTATTTTAGAACTCACCCTATCAGAACTACAAATGCAAAAATTCTAATTGCAGCATACCTATGAACAAAATGTCCAAAGTCAGAATAGACAGGGAGAAAACGCAGATCAACAGGTCCAACACTTCACAAAACACAATGTGTAAGGCTTACAAGCCAACCTCATCTCCTGTCAGGTCTTCATGAACACATAAATACTAATTACCCCTTCACGGAAAGGAAAAAAAAAAGCCACGTGTCCGAAGATAATAACCACATCCAACTAAGGGGAAAATAAAGACAAATCAACAAAACACACTAATAGTGGAAGGCCGTTCATTTGTACCAAAAAATGAAGGAAGGCCATTCTTTCAAAATTCTTTAAGCACTAGCTTCTATAATCATCACAGACTCCTCTTTATGTTTGAAAAGCCGAAAGAAAGTATGACTTGTACTGATCAGATTTACACTAAAGATCAAGAAAAGAACCCTAAAAAGCATGGTAATGATAGCACCTGCAAGATGCTTCATCAAAACCAAATGTAAATTTTAATAATCATTACCTACTATTAAAATTTTTTAATTTTGAAGCAGAGGTCAGTGCACCAATAGATGATACCTATGTATATGTATCAGGATTGTCATGCATAAAGTTCGGAGTTAAAGGCAACATTTGCAGCTTTGTAAACGTGCGTTTCCTTTAAGGCTTTGAAGCAACAATTTGTAGCTTCACAGGAAACGCAAGTCTGCTGCAAAAGTGGAAACAAACACACCATAAACCTCCAAAGCAAGCTCTCTCATGATATGTCCAATGTATGAGTGTATGACTTGATAATATATCCATCCTCATTAATACAATCACAATGTACATAAGATGAAGTTACCCTGCTCAAATAGTTCAAATTTCAAACAAAGTTAAGGATATATTGCCGCAAATTATTATAAATTTTAGTAATGACAATAATTCACAATAGCTCAGCATCATTTTGTGCGACAAGTACAAACATACAAGTAACAACCGTCTACATTCTACAGCAAGATAAGAAGAAGAGAAGGGGAAAAAAACAGGCATCTACAAGACTAATGGCCTTTAACCTTATCATCTGCTACAACATTGAGGATGGGCAAGCTGCTGAGGAACTCATCAAGCCCCTCAAAAAACCCAATCCCTTCAATATTATCCTCAGCATTTCCAGCTGCATTCCCTTCACGCGCACCACCACCGCGAGAAGACTCTTCCGCCTCATTACTGAACTCCACATTCAAATCCAACTTGCCCAAGTTTCCTGCACCCCTCCTTCTTGAACCACCCAATGCAGCTCTCTTACTAGGCTCTGCCCTTGCAGCTGCACTTCCACCACTTGGCACTGCAGCCGCAACACCATCCACAGCCCCACCGCCACCGCCACCACCACCACTCACATTCTCATTCCCTGCAGATGCAGCAGCACCATGAACACCCCTCCTAGGCCTCACTACAGGTTCCTTCCTAACATCAGAATCTTTCCTCTTGGAAATCTTTGACCTCTTCCTCCCCCTCTTCCTCCCACCCCTCCAGTCCCCATCGGAATCATCCTCACTGGGGTCCGAAATCTCAATAAACGCCGCGGCAGCTTCATCATCATAATAAACCCAATCCGCCTTCTTCCTATTAGAATTCCCTTTCAGGGGGCAAGGGAAAAGCGGCGAAAAAGGGTTCCAATTTGAAGAAAACCCATTGATATCTTTTGAATCACCAGAAAACCCTAACGGGAAAAACCCCCAACTGCAAAACGATTCATCTCTACCGTTCAGCGGCGGTGACCTAATCACCACCGCATGAAACCCCCTCCTACACCCTTGGCACCGCAAGGTACACTCCTCGTACCCTTTCGGGTACTCGTACAGAACGTAACAGTAGGGGCACGAGGTCCAGAAACTCGCGCCCTCGGACTCGGTCCGAGTCGAATCGTTCGGCTGGGTCGCGGTCCGAGTCTGCCGAGCCGGTTCGGTCGAAGCATCCTTCGATCTAGGGTTTCTCTTCTGCTGTGGCTGAGGCTGCGGCTGCGGAGGAGGTTGAGATTGCGGTTGCGATTGCGATTGCGATTGCGATTGCGGCGGAGGAGGTTGGGAAGTGAGTAATCGGAGGTCGTTGTCGTACATGGCCTTCTTGACGGGGTTGGAGAGGACAGACCAGGCGTCGTGGACGAGGGAGAAGGCGTGGCCGGCGAAGGCGAAGGGGTTGCGGTGAGGGTCGAGGAGGAGGGCGAGGCGGCGGTACTGGGCGGCGATGTGGTCGATGTTGGTGGTGTAACGGAGGATCTGGAGGATCCCGTACCAGTCGCGGTGGTGGTCGTTGATTCGGGTCTCGCCGGCGAGGACCGTGTCGATCACCGTGAGGAGGAGCTCCGATGCGTCGAAGGTCGGGTCGGATTCGCGGGCTCGGATCGCGAAGGAGCGTGCCCCGTGCAGGTCACGTGCGCTGAGGAGCTTGTTCGCCGTGTAGAGCCACCGCTCCGCTTCGGCTCTGGTGCCGCCACCTTCCATGATGGGTGGGGTTTCGGTGGGAATTGACGAGAAAGGACGCGGGTGGTGTGGGGGGTTTTTAGATTTTTTATGGGAACAGAGGGATGCGAGGCGAGGGTGGTTTGGTCATTTTGTGTGGAGATAGGTTTAGTGTTGAGAGACTGCGGACATGGTTGTAATAATAATGGAAAAAACAAGATCCTAGTTTGGGTTGTAACTTGTAAGGTGAAGGAATGAAAAATGAACGCAAGTGCCAAGGGGCTGTTTGTTTTTTCAACCTTTGACTTGGGAAATGAGATCAGATGAGGCGAGGGCAATGTTTTTTTTTTTTAAGACTCTTTTTTGTTATATACATGGAAAGCATTAATTCATTTTGAGCTTTTTATAAAAAAAAAAAAAAAAATGGAAGAATTTATTTAAAAAAATAACATTTCTCTTATTTTTATTGGGACTCCTTGTAGAGAAATTGCACTCCACTTCATGTCATTTGGACATCTTCAGGCCCAAACAAACGCATTTATGACTTGATCAAAAAAACAAACGCATTTATGAAAGAGGTCCACTGCTTTTACCAAAGCATTAGTGTTTCCCTACTTTTTTCTCTAGAAAATACGAGTATTATTTTATGGGCATCTTTAGTAACTGAAGCCCAAGCAATCAAGCATAAGCCACATTTTTCTGTGTTTTTGTTCTTTAAAAATTATGTTTATTTTTTTATTTTTTATTATATATTTTAGAAATACATTTTAAATTTTATTATATTTTTTATGTTTTTAAATAACAATTGTCCTACCAACATTATGTTCATCTAAGTGGAACTGGGTTTGGATCTCTAAAATAAGGTCTCGAGTTCGAGTTTTATAGATGAAGAAAAACGTGGTTGGGAGGGGAGACCTTACTAAAGATAATCAATCAGGTTTCCCAATAGAGATTGGTCATCATTGAAGCCGGTGGATACTCCACACCAGTCATGATAACAAAAAGAAAAATGACAATTGTCATAAGACAACAATGGTTGATTACAATAGAAATAGATTGTGTCCAATGCGAACTTTACCTAGAGTTCAATAAGGTCTCAAATTCAAGTTTTATAGATGAAAAAAAAAAGTGGTTGGGAGGGGAGACCGCACTAAAAGTAACCAGACAGGTTCCCCAATAGAGATTAGTCATCATTGAAGCCGATGGATACTTCACACCAATCATGATAACAAAAAGAAAAATGACAATTGGCATAAGACAACAATGGTTGATTACAATTGAAATGGATTGTGTCCAATGCGAACTTTACCTACAAGATTAAGGGTTCAATACCGAAGTCATCTCTTTTGAAAGGGTTTTACCTAACTACCACCCCTGATCATAGGATCAGTCTAACAGCTATGCATATGGGGGTATCTGATCAAAGACTACCATTGTAATGGTTGTTGATAGAGTAGGATGAGATTGTCATTTAGATTTATGTCGTGATTATGCATTTATGCTCCATTGATATGCATTGTCGTTTTGATCCTTTGTTTGCACCACTCTGGCCTCTCTCGACATGTGCTACCATTGTTTATTAGTGTTGCGCGATTCGTATAAGCTGTGACCGCAAGGGTTACACCACTATCATCCATGGTGGTCACGGTGTATCGGAACCTTGAGTGTGAAAGTGATAGTGAGGAGGTAAACTATTTGTGGAGCTGTCCGGCTATATTTCATGGGTCCGAGTGCTCATAGTGTAATTTAAAAAATGGAGATAAAAAATAAATAAAGCTAAGCCAAAGTAATTTCCTACAATAAGATGAAAAATGTAAGCATATTTTCATCGTCATATCTAGTTTTACTGATAATGGAAAAAGGAAACACTAAACCCAAACAACCACTTAATTAATGTCTACCAAACACTCTATTTGGATGAGGATAAGAAAGTGAGAAGAAAGAGAGAACGAAAGATGATGGAAAGAAAAAGGTGAGAAAGAGGGGGGTTTTTGTATTGTTTAGCATGAGAGTACGAAAAAAAAGAGAGGCGTAGGTCTACACTTGCAGTTACTATAGAACTAGAACCTCATCGAACCCATCAAAATGGAAATAAAAGGGGAACAAAAATGCAAACACAATACTAAGAAAACTTATCGACTTACTTGGTCTGGAATAAATCTGGTGAGCCTTGAAGGCCTACAGATGGTAGGGATTATAGTCCACATGGATGAGGTGAGCATCCATTGGAACAGAACCGGCCCAACACCTATTGAGGCCTAAAGCAAACTCTATGGTGAGGCCTTTTTGAAAAAATAACAAATTAACCCACTAATTTTCTCATGCAAAAATATATTTTTTTACACAATGAGGAGTTGATCCTGGGGCCTTGCAGCTAATGGTGTCCTTTCTTACTAAGTGCGCTAGCTTATGATTGTTGTAAAACCAAACGTATAAAAAAGATGATAATATAAAAAGATGGAACTGGGCCTTTTTTTTTAAAAGAAAAAATATATATTTTTTGAGAGGCCTAAAGCAAGGGCCTTTGATACGACTCTTGGATCATCAGGGCTAATTCTGGAGCAAGTGGGCCAAGCAAGCCCAACGTGCCATGGCCCAAAAGAATTAGAAGTCTCCAAAATAGATGGAGGAATACAAATGACAAGCTCCAATTCTGCTTGCGTCACATTCCTAGGATTCCATTCAATTTCGTTATGATTTCATTTGTAAATTTTCCTTTCAATTACAAGATTATCCTTCTGTTATTAGGCATGTATGGATCATGTGCCACTTGGCTATTGATCCGCAACAATAGGCATCTAAGGACTATTATAAACACCATAGCAATGTAATGAAGAAGGCAGAACAAATTAATGAAAAGTTTCTTTATTTTTATCCCTTCCCTTCTAAACTTCTGGAGCTCTCCTCCTTTCTCGAAAAGGAGTGTGTCATTTGGTGCTTTCATTTCGATCTCATTCCGGCTGAACCAAGGTCGAAGATGGAGATTATGGTGTTTGACGACTGCGAAGATGCTTATTGGTGGATCCTTTGTACTGAAAAATACTTCAATGCAAAGGGAACACCAGAGGAGGTGAAGGTAACCACGGCTGTGCCGGCACTGAGAGGCCGTCCTCTCTGCTGGTGGCTCTGGTGGTGTCAGCGTCATCCAGAACCCAGTTGGGACACCTTCACCACTATCCTTCTGTGGCGTTTCAAACCTGAATGGCGGCACTTGTTACCATATTTGATGAGGAGGTGGAGCCGGACTAGGAATGACCACTATTGACGATGCAAGGTGGCAGTGATGTTCAAGACGAAATCATTGTACTTGCTCTTTGTGATCCAGAGATGGAAGAAGAAAACCCAAAAGAGGAACCGGAGCTGGAATTGCAACAATTGCAACAGTCAACGGTGCAAGGTGGCCAACTTGTTACTGAATCAACAATAGTGGAAGAAAGACTCAATGATTTCAACCAACTTTATGGAAACCTCAGCATCCTTCCGCAAATGGATGTGCCGTCACGACCTTGCCGTGCAAATGACTTCACATACTTTTCACTTGTCGTTGCCAAGGCTGCTTTTGCGATTAAGGATTTCCCAAGTTCTAAGATTAGCGGTAGTGCTCACGGGGTAGCCGAAACTTTGTCGGATACCAATGTCTCCGCCACCGATGTGCCACTCCTCGACAACCGCCCTATCGACCCAGGCCCGCTCGAATCACCGCCACACGCCGTCCTTGGGTTCGATCTTGGTGGGACCACATTCCTCAAGCCTTTCTATAGCTCCAACTCCTCATGACCACCCCAACAACAACACCAAGCAGTGTATGACAGTGGGTTGCTCGCAGATGCATTCCATGGTGTGCACTTCTCTCTACAGTGGTTGATGTGGGAATGGAAAAGGAGAAAGAGGGAAATGCAACCACAGCAGAAGCGGCAGCCCCCGGAACCTCCGGATCAGAATATATTCACGGCTGCCATGGAGCAAAGCGTGAAAGGGGCGGTCACGCGTGTACGGATTTGGGTGGTCCGGAGTTCGGCTAGGCCGCCGCCTCCACTACCACCGGAACCATCAGATGCGAACCCATCTCAGGTGGTCGAAATTGGAGCAAGTACGTTTCTGTTGCAGAGAACCATTGTGAAAGAGGAGAAGATGCCAACAGGGGCAATTTGGGAAAGAGACCAAAGAAGTTCAATAATTAACCTAATGGGCCAGACCTATTTAATGATGGAAGAACAAAGAAATAACAGAAGTGCTATTGGGCCTTTTTCTCATATTGGGCTTCCCTATTATCATGAGTCCAAACAAGGGAATTTGGGGAAATGCTCCTGGATCCCAAACAATTGCTTAATGGCTCAGCACGGTGCAAGACACGCATCATCAGGTTCTCGCCACTTCCGAGAGGCATTTCTGGTGACAGACTTTTCTTTGATGGGTACTATCTCAGGTATGAAGGCTACGATTTCTTAGATCAAAGTCTCAGGCCTCAAGATATTACTTTGTGTCGAACCAAATATTTTAGCGGATGCTTTCTTGAGTCTGTGAGTAGTAGGAGTGCACTTGTTTATGATTTGGTTCACTGCTTGGAAATAGTCACTGGTAGTTGTTTGGCTAAAATTGTTACTAGGATTGCTTCAAGTAATTTGAAAGAAAAAGAAAGGGGAGTGAATGCTGGGTGTTGCTTGAGGTATTCAACACACAAGTTCTCTAATAATTCTTGCAGCGATGTTGGCTCGAACAGAGTAATTGATCTTTATGGAGCTAGTTTATTTCAAACCAAATTATGCTTGTCGTCTTGACACAGTGTAACACTAGAAGTTTAGCCACAGCTGGATATGGTTATGCTTTGGGAGTATTTCGTGCACTTCACAATGAAGGAGATTTAAAAAGGACTCATTGCACAGAAACACGCCTATTTAATCATGGATCTCTTACTGCCTTTGAGTTGGTACATAACAAATTACCAACAACTCTTATAGCAGATTTTGCAGTGGCTGCATTAATGAAAGTGGGATGCCTGATTGTTGTTATTGTTTGGGCAGACCTTATTGCATCAAATAATGACATAACCAGCAAAATTGGAACCTATAGTGTTGCCTTATGTGCAAAGTTTCATAATGCATTTTTTATGTGGCTGCATATGACATTCTCCCAAATTCTGAGGAGCATTGGCAAAAGGCGTTACAAATGAGTGCACTAGAAAGAATGACAACTTCACTCACTAGTTCATTATTGCACATTGATAGAATCATTTATTTTTTTGGCATTGTTGAAGTTTGCTGCCTTGACCATATCTTATCAAAACACTATATGAAATGGGATCCAGGTGGAGTTTGCTATTTTACCCATACCAAAGGGTCATTACAGTTCTAACAATGGGATCCAGGGGATGGTTCACCAGTGCTAATTACAACCTTGAGGACAAGGTTGTTGTAGATAGGTGGAGTAATGATGCGACTCTTGGATCACCAAGGGCTAATTCTGGAGCAAATAGGCCAAGCAAGCCCAACATGCCATGGTCCAAAAGAATTAGAAGTCTCCAAAATAGATGGAGTAATACAAATGACAAGCTCCAATTCTGTCAGCGTCACATTCCTAGGATTCCATTCAATTTTGTTATGATTTCATTTGTAAATTTTCCTTTCAGTTACAAGATTATCCTTCTGTTATTAGGCATGTATGGATCCTGTGCCACTTGGCCATTGATCCACAACAAATCTAGGGACTATTATAAACACCATAGCAATGTAATGAAGAAGGAAGAACAAATTAATGAAAAGTTTCTTTATTTTTATCCTTTCCCTTCTAAACTTCTGGAGCTCTCCTCCTTGCTTGAAAAGGAGTGTATCAACCTTACTTGTTTGGCCTTGGCCGGTCCTGCATTGGAAATTAAGGATAGGTTCTTGTTGGGTTGCACCATTGGAGCAAGCTGGTGTGACTGCCATGTATAAGGATAGTTGCTTATATATAGAAATAAATTATTCTTATATAAGAACAACCAATAAATATAATAGAGAAATAATAGTGTTCAATGAATATTAATTTCAACAAAAATAAAGAGTTTATATTTTAAATTGATTGTGATTCGTGAAACAAATATAAATATAAATAAATATGTGGGGTAACTTATTGGACCCATTTAGTGAACTTTTAATAGTTGCACCATTAGAGTGTGGAGTTGCTTAAAGCATATCTAAAGTGAATTAATCCTTCCTTGATCTCGAGAGTGAGAAGCATGCAAAGTTCATAACACCCATGTTGACTCACATGGTAAGAGTATTAACTTGAGATCCACTTTATAATTAATAGGATGAAGTTAAAATTTTCTTATACCTAATTAATCACATGACCCCTGCTATGAGAAATGTTTTCTCTTTTTTTGTTCTCCACAGTCCACAGTAGCTCCTCTCGGCTCCTCCTCTTATATTATCATGGACACCACACGCCGCCTTCTCTATCCCGTTACCCAGACCTCCGCCGCGGTTTGTAAACCCACCTTTCCTTTATTTCCCGCATCACCACCCAGTCAAACACCTTCTCTCTCCCGTTGCCAGGACCTCCGCCGTCCTCTGCCTCAAATCTGAACCCAGATCTTCGCCCCATGCCTTTCCTTTGTTTCCCACACCACCAACCAGCCAAAAGCCTTCTCTCCTATCGCCCAGGATCTTTGTTGTCCTCCACCGTGGGGTGGGGATACCTAAGGGGAGGGTGACGCATTCGCACGGCGGCTTGAGGTGCGGCAGATGGAGAGGTGGATTTGTGGTGGCTGGGACTAGTCGACGAGGTCTGGTTCGTGGTGCAGACGTGGTGGAGGCACACGACGGAGGTCGGGCTATCGGTGGTGGGCGAGTATGACAGCTAAACAGAGGTCGCGGTGTGGTCCGACTTGTGATAGTTGCAGATCGGGTACGGGCACGATGAGGTGGAGCAAAGGTACTGTGATTGCTGGTTCCTTGGTTGTTTTATGGCGGTTACAACATATGGGGAGATGGTGAGGTTTTTTTTTTTAGGAAGAGATGGTGAGGTTACGTTGGAGGATATTAGTCAGCACATATTGCTGATTTTCTTTGTTGTTGGTTCATTTTCCCATAGGACCGTGTTTTTTTTAATTTGGAGCATTATAGTGGCTCACGTGATTTTTAATTTGGAAGGAGTAATCTGGGCTGTTAAATATAATCCAATTGTTATTATTAAAACTTCTCATTTATCATAATAAATAAGAGTTCTCAATCTAATACGTCCCCCCCCCCCCCCCCCCCCCCCACACACACACACACACACATAACATGAGTGTAGCAATTATCATAGGAATAATAAGTTCTTATAAATAACTATGAACGTCATTGATGTGAGTGGTTACAGACCGCTATGTCATATTAATAGCCTATTAGGGAGATGTCAGTTACGAATCTTAACAACTTATTTGGACGTGCAGTCCAACGACGTCTATGGCACTAACATAAACTATATCTATAAAAAAAACTATTGGCAAAACTATGAAGCCCTAAAAAAAATATGGAAGAGAGAAATAGAAGAGAAATGAAGACTTTCTCTTGTTTTGGTGTAGAGGGTATAGAGGAGCCCACAACTTTCTGTTTCTCTCCAAATATTAGAAAAAAGAGGAAGAGAGATGTTTATTTGCATCTATATCACTACAAGAATTAGTTGATTAGCGACAGATTCTTTGCGACGGCCTCAATGCCATCGCTAAAATTGTCATTTGCGACAGCCATTGTCGTCGCTAACAGAAATAGATGAATTTTCAAGACTTTGCGACGGCCTTGAGTGTTTGCGACGGCCTGTGTCGTCGCTGTGGTTGTGCGCGGTTCCGCGAAGATTTGGCGCGATTTTTGCTGGACAAAAATGGATTTTTGAGACGGCCACTAGCCGTCAGTAATTGTCATCTTTTGCGACGGCCTAGCCGTCGCTAACGGATATAAGTTTTGCGACGGTCAAGCCGTCGCTAATGGGCCGTCGCTAATTTTTATTATAATCCCTAACTCACTTCTTTCTTCCTCCTTCACCCGCAGCCTCTTCCTCTCCTCTGCTTGAAGATGCCGGCTGCCACTGACCCAGCGTCGCACTGCCGCCGACGCGGCTGCCGTCCACCGTCCATTCGTCCGCTGCCCTTCCTCTTCTCCTTCTCCTTCCCTATTCCAAGTCCGGCCGCCCCCTTTTTTCTTCTCCTTCCCTCTTCCAATTTCGGCCGTCGTTGCCACCACCGTCCGACCAGCCAACCGCCGTGCACGTGGTGAGTCCATCTCCTCCTCCCTATTCCTCCATCCTATTCTCTTCTTTCCTTTTCCCATTTTCCCCTCCAAATTTGATTTCTGATTTAATAAAAAAAAAAATTAAATTTTTTCATGTTGCAGAAAGATTGTTTGATTCCTCCACAGCCACATTTGGATTTCCTCCTCCACCACTGTGCGCACCACCACTGTATAGGTAAATGATTTTTTTGTTAATTCATGTATGTGATTTTGTTGTGCTGGGGAGTTGTATTAATTAATGGTGATTTGTAAATTGATCTTGGATTGATTCATGTGCTACATTGTTAAGATTATGTTCTTGTCTGTATTCTTTGTATTGCTGGTTTCTTGGCGTAATCTTATATGTTGTGTTTGTTGCAAATGTAATGTGTAGCAACTATAAAAAAAAATTAGATAGTCACATGAACTGAGAGAGTTTGTATTAATTTTGAATATGAAATTTCTTATTATGTTGATTGTCTATATTGTGGTTATTGAATTGATGAAATGTAATTTAGGATATGTTAACATTATATGAAGTTTGATGAAATGAACCGAATTTAAAACTGAAAAATAAAAAATTCAAAATCCGAAAAATCTAATATATGCTTACATTTCATTTTAAATATATTAAAGAAAAAAAAATAGGAGGATGACAATTTGTAAATTGAAAGAGAAAGGAGGACAAATGGGTCGTGTGTAGATGAAATTTGGACTGTAGGTTTTAGATAGAGGTGGTGTTGATGATATTTTTATTTATTTTTCTCCAAATTTTTTTTTTTGAAAAATAGGAATAAAAACTTTAATTTATAAGTAGATGGTGGACATTTGAAATTTGGGTGAAGAAAGTGACGTGTCCGCATTTTTTATCATTATACTTTCAATTGAAAGTTAGTTAAATACTGAAAAGAGACAAACAGTGAATTTTTTTTTTTGGTAGGTTTTTTTTTTTTTGGTAGGTAGACAAACAGTGTATTATTAGAGTGGGAAGCAAGGGAAGGAAATTGGTTTAGGAATAACATTTAAGGAAAAAAAATATTAGAATTAAAAAAATGTTTTTGTTACACCATTAAAAAATGTTGTTAAAAAAATGAAAATTTTGAAATATTATAAGATATATATAAATAATTTACTTTTTTATTCTTAATTATTTTAGTTTAACATAGAAAAATGGTCTTAGGGGCGAAGCCACTAAACCAAACGTGAAAACATAGAAAAAGGTAAACAAAATGGAAGTAAATAAATAATTAAATAATTGAATAATAAAATAAGTGTAAAAACAATCTTGTTGATAATTAATATAAAGAACAGAATACAAATTTTTCTCAACAATTATAAAGGTGTAAGTTTCATAAGATTTGAAAAATATTGTTAAATTATAATTTGAGCCTTTTTTGTTTATTGTGTAAATTGTTGTTTTGTGTTTTGTTTGATTAATTTTTTCCATGCCTATTACAATCCTTATGCACTTTAACTTGGTAAATGCGGGGGTTAGTTTGAGTAATTGCTTTTATCTTATGTACTTGGGATTCTGGTATATTATGGATATTATAAATTGTCTATAGCGTTAAAGATTTATTTTCTAGATGAGTTGATCGTCGAGAAAAACCTTAGTTACCCATTTGAGGTGCAATATTTTAGAGCACGTGTACTCGTGCAACTCACGGAGCTCTTGATATTGGACCTCGAATTGTCCAAGTGGGACAGTTTGATAAAAAACTTTTTCTTTACTAGTATAATAGCTATTCATTAATTCTTATGTGATATATCTGATAAAATTCGGTGTGACACATTTCCAATTGTTCTCTGGGTACATACTTGATTGTGGGATCTCACCACGGTCAAGTCATGTACTTGGAGACCAATGAGAAATGCTGCCGAAATTTCATCAGATATGAGACATGAGAAGTGATGAGTAACTATTATACGAGCATTGAAAAAGTGTTTTCTTGAATGGGATAGGCCATACCAAATAAAGTAAAGGAGCAGTTCTGCGAGATGAAGCATTCATGTGTTGTTTTTCGGATATATCCGAGTTTGTCCAAAATAGTTTTTCAATATAGTTATATATTTTTTGCTTAAATGCAGAGGATGGAATTTGTTCCTTCGAATCGTACTTGGATGTATGATAGGGTTTATCCACGCAGAGGGGGGTTGAAACAATCTTTTTTAGATGGTGTTGAAGAATTTATTACCAAGGCAAGTCAGCAAGATACGTATAACAATGGGGGGGGGGGTGATTAAATGTCCTTGTGTGAAGTGTGACTGTACACGAATTAAGAGTTTAGACGATGTGAGGCTCCACCTGTATAGAGTTGGGTTCAGGCCTAATTACTGGATTTGGACAAATCATGGAGAAGAAATGCCTCAATTTAATTTTGGCATTGACCAGAATTGCACTGGTGGTTCAGGTAGTGGTGCAGAAGTTGGATATGGAGATCATTTTGTTTCCATGTAGGAGGTGGTGTGTGACGCTCTCCTGATGCCCGGGTAGTTTGCGTCAAATAATACAGAAGAGCCTCCTAATCCTGAAGCGCAAAGATTTTATAATATCCTAACAGAGACAAATAAGCCTTTGTGGGAAGGGTCCCCCGATTCGCGGTTATCGATGTGTGTTCAACTATTGTCTGCCAAGTCCAATTGGAACATACCCGAGTTGGGCTTGGATTTCATTGCCAAAATGGTTTTGACCGGGACGCCTTTCAAAGGAGGATTACCCAACAATTATTATGTTGCGAAGAGGTTAGTGTCCAAGTTGGGAATGGAGTCCAAGAGGATTGATTGTTGTGAGAACGGATGCATGATCTTTTACGATAATGAATTCGACAGAAATGATGGCGCATTGGTATCGTGCAGATTTTGTCACGCGCCAAGGTATCGTCAGCACAACGCAAGTAGAAGTAATCTGAAACCAGTTCCAGTAAAGTCGATGTTCTACTTGTCAATCATTCCTAGATTACAGAGGATGTTTGCATCGATGCAGACTGCTGGAAAAATGACTTGGCACCATGAGAATAGGAGGAATGCAGGAGTGTTACGCCATCCTTCTGATGGTGAAGCATGGAAGCACTTTGATAGGGTGCATCCGGATTTTGCAGCCGATCCTCGCAGTGTACGACTGGGGTTATGCTCGGATGGCTTTACCCCATATATCCAAGCCTCAGCCTCGCCATATTCGTGTTGGCCCGTTATTGTTACCCCTTACAATCTTCCTCCTGAAATGTGTATGTCAAAGCCACGGATGGTCGATGAAGGATTCATGTCCCTCCCATCTACATCTGCTCCACCACGCCCTCCGCCAACACCTTTGCCTACACATGATATGGCACCCCCACCCCCACCTGTTGCTCCTACACCACATCCACCACCCACACTTATGCCTGACTATGTTTCGACACCTCCCTACCGACCTGATGCTCCATCTACTCAGTTCATGGAGACCTCCATTGGCATCACGGTGATGCCCACCACAGGGTTTCCGACTCATACCCATGGAGAGAGTTCTGGACAGCCAAATGCACCAGGGGTGGATTTGCCCATGGACGACGAGGAGAGTCATGGATATACACCGCCTATATCAGATGATGAGGAGGATATCGTCGAGTATATGTCTGACGGCCGACTTATTATTACCCCGATCGGTAGAGGGTAAGAAATTTTCAAACAATGTTATTTTATTGTTGTATTTATATGTATGTGTATTTAATTGTTATCCATGTTTTATTGATAAGGTTCCTTCCGTCGAGGGAATCCGCTGATTGTGTCAAATATGCGATCACATCTCAGTTTGATCGGGCCTGGAAAAATTGGGGTGAGCTGCAGGAGGATGATCGGGCTCGATTCTTTACGGCTTTTAAGGTATTTTTTACATTTGAATTTAGTTCCATTTTTTAGTTATTTTTCATGTTTCTTTAATTTTTTATTATCATAAAAAACATTATATTCTCGAAATTTACAGGAGAAGGCTGCTTGGAGAGTAGAACATAATGATCGAGTTGAGCAAAATTTTCATCACAAAGCTAGCAAATGCCTTTCAAGGTTGATGCAGAGACAACGGTCAAAGGGACAACGTCCAGACTGGTGTTTCCCACCCATTTGGGAGGAGCTATGTGCTTATTGGGCTACAACTGCATTCAAGAAATTATCTGCCCAGGCCAAGCTCAACAGGGCCTCGGAAAAGGGTGGGAGCCTGCACACTGGCGGAAGCATCAGCCATCCAGAGCACGCTCGACGTCTTGTAACTTCAAATATCATATTTTGTGAATTCATTTAAATTTCGTTTATATTTAGAATGTGTAAATTTAAATATTAATAAGTTTTTTTGGTGTAGGCTAGGGATTTACATCGTCCCGCCAAGCCGAATGAGCTTCATGCCCGTACCCATCAAGGAAGGATACCGGCGAGTATGTAGACGAGCGCTCTAGATGCACTCAGGTGATTTACACATCTCTTTATTGGTATTCTTTTTTTTTTTTATATAATTAACAAAGTCCTGGACAATTTGTATGATGATGTACGTCTTTTAGAATGACAGGAGGACTATCAAGCTAAGTTGTCTCGGGTTCGGTCTCAAACAGCCTCGTCTTCCCCTACCACCACACTTGACCCAGAGGTGGAAGCCCGAGTGGAGTTGCAGACATGGGTCGAGGTTGCTGGCGGGAAGAAAAAGGGCCGCATTTACGATATGGGAGATGTTGTCCAAAAAGATGTGATGTGCAAGTATACACAATCGTAACAAGTAATAAAGTGTAAGTAGAGATCGTTCCCACGAGGATTAGAATAAATTATAATCACAGTTTTCCCAATCAATATTCTATTTACCAAAAATCTTAAGAAATCAAGTAACAAAGTAACTAAAATAAGGAGTGATTGATGATTGCAATTAAAATAAAATAGTGACAAGGTAATAAATGCACAAAAGTAAACAGATGTGAAGAAATCAGAAGGATTAAATCAGCTAGAGATACTAATTCCTTGTAACTTCAGATACAGGCCAATTTATGCTTCACGATGCTGCAGCATTTGGTCCAGGAAATAAGATTTGCTTTCCAGCAGTAAAATACTGAGTTTCATTAAATGTTCCTTATTCCTAAGCTCAAATTAATTACACTCAGCTCTAGATTAAGCACGTCCAGTTAACCTAAGGACTTGGAAGAATATTCCTATTGCAACCAACTTCAATTAATTTTCCAATTAACCAAATTAATCCTTATCTATTAAGCATTTCCACTTGCTAAACTTTTCCAAGCTCAACAAGCTTGTATTCTAGCAAAGATGGCCAAACTCAACCAGAAATAAAATGAAGAACAACTTAATAGAAAATGCAAAGCAAATAGTCACATAAATCAACCCATAAATCTGTTACAAGTTCATAGTACCCTAACTTGAGAAATTTAGCTCATAGTGAGCTTACAAACAACAAAAGAAAAGTAAATGAAAAATAAAACCATTAAAGCTAAAACAAGAAAAAGAACTAAAATGGAGGGAAAATGGTAAAAAGGAAAGAAGAAAAAGAAAATGAGGTAGAAGAAGATGAGTGAGAGGTAGAAGATGATGATAATGGGAGGTAGAAGATGGTGATATGAAAAGTGACGGCTGAATAGTGGCATAATTCCTAGGGTTGACTTGCCCCCTCTCTCCTCCAAAATGGGCTTAGCTTGTACTTTTTTTGGCAATAAACAAAAGGGCCCAACTTAACAAAATGGAATACCCAAAGTATCTTGGCAAATACCACTGTTTTGTCCTTTTCTGACGCAGTGAATGCAGGTCCTGCACATGGGACCACGTCAGGAGAGATAAAATGAGTACAGCTGGCATTTTTCTGCAGTGAAACTCCTATCCAGTTGCTGCAGCATCCTGGAGCATTTCCTCCAGTATTTCTTTATAAATCCCTTCAAAATCAAACATCCACATAAGTCACACTAAAACAGATCTAAACATCCTAAAAATAGAAAACAACACATTTGCAACCTATAATCCTAGACTAAAATAAAATCACACAATTAAGACACTAAAACACTCTTAGATTTACAATATTCAAGCCTAAAAAGTATAAATAACTCTTATTTCTAAAAGTTATCACACCCCCAAACTTGAATCATTGCTTGTCCTCAAGTAATGGAAAGAGAGACACAAAAGGAAAAGACACACAAATCAACAAGGTCCTAACATGCACACAAGACTGATAGACCACAAATCCTTTTTATCAAAGCAACATCATGCACCACAAACCAAAACCTCTTACTTCCTCAACATTCATGCATCATAAGTCAGCAGATTTTCATGACATCAATCATTTTTAGCCCAGAACAACATGCTACAATACTATGCACTCAGAACAGTGTGTTCTTCCTCTCTCACAAAATTATATGGGTTCACTCAATCATCATCCACATGCAATCCTATGATAAGCTTGACAAGCTTCTAAACTCACTAGAACAAAATCAAAGCTTTACACTGCTAGAGGACTTTTATTGGGTTGTAATGTGGCTAAGGTCAAGGGAAGTATACATGTTTGTGAAGTGGCTAACACTAGGTGGAGTTCAAAAAATGCTTTCCCTACAATGTGTTCCAACACCAAATGCTTTTCACAAACCACCACAACAATCTCAGTGCCAAGGAGGGGGTACTCCCTTTTTTTTTTTAGTTTCCTTATCCCTTCATTCCATTCCTTATTTCTTTTCTTTTCTTTTTTTCTTTTCACTTGGCTATTTTTTTCTTTTCTTTTCTTATCTTTTTTTTTTTTAAAACAGAGAACAGGTTTCACATTTTAAGGCATTTGTCCTATTCATGTTCTCCATTTTTTATTTTTTATTTTGCACAATTTCAATAAACAAAACTCAGCTTACAATACACCACTTTGCTGTATAGCACCCCCAAACTTAAAATGGTGCTTGACCTCAAGCCACCCCCAAACTTATGTACAAGCATATTGTCAAGAAAAGCATCCCTAAACTCCACCTAGATAGGACAATTATTGTTTTTCAAGTTATAGGGCTTGTAATGTGGCTAGTTACAGAAGGGGCTCAAGCTCAAAGGGCTCACACACAAAGTTAAAATCAAAGGATAGGCTATTTAGGCTAAGACTAGGATTAAAAAAAATCAAACATGCCTCAAGCAAAAGTGTGTATGGCAGTGATATGTACAAGCAAGCAAGAATCAAGTCAAACTTTATAGAGAAGGTACATGAATGGAACTCACAATCAAATAAAACTGTTGAGGCTCAAAATCTCACTGGTTATATCAAAATGTTGCAGCATATGTTTAAGCCTCAAACAATTTCAGTCAATCCAAACAGCTAAATGTCCAACACTCATGTCAAAGATTCAGAAATTAATGTTGTGGTCCAAACAACTTGATTCACTGTTCAAAATATGCCCCTGAATGGGGTTATTCGTTGATCAATTGTGGTCTAATCAGAGGCAAACATACTCAAATAGAAAAAAGACAAATATTGCCAAACAGAACATAAACTACAGTAATATAGAGAAAAGTGCAACATAAAAAAATAATAATAATAGAAACTTCCAAAACAGCAAAAAAAAGGTAAAAGAGAAAACATCCCTTATTCTGTTGCTGTCGCATGCTGCAACATCCTGGGTGCAGAAATTCTTCACAGTTGGGCCAGACATAAGTAGATCCTCCTCTGAGCAGATTGAGCCATTTGCCCGAGTGTTTTCTTTCCTGAGTCTTTGACCTCTTTGGTAATGGCCACCTCATCTTACTCCTCATATGTTTGAGTTGCCTCTTCAATCTTTGGGAGAAAGGTAGCCAAGGCCTCTCTGGTACAAATTTGGGCAAAGACTTTTCTGCAGATTTTGCAGAAGTTTCTGCAGAATTTTTCTGCTGAGTTTTCTTTGGTGCAGCATGTTCAGAAGATTCTGCAATAACTACATCAGTCTTTTTAAACTCAGATTCTTCATTCTGGACCTTGCTTTTAGCTCTATCAGAACATGTATCTCCCTCCTGCCCTGTTGAAGTAAGGACTTCTTTACCATTTTCGAGGATTATTGCCTTGCAGTGCTCCTTTCCATTAGGCTTAGGTGTTTCTGTGGTGCTAGGCATTGTGCCAGTTTGTCTTGAGCTCAGTGCTATGGCCAACTGTCTAATATGATTTTCTAGATTCCTCATTGCCACATCTTGACTCTGAAGCTGAGCTTTCGTTTTTGTCATGAAGACTTTAAGTACAGCTTCAAGTGATGTTTCTTGGTTTGTTGGCAAACTTTGCTGAGTTTCTTGGCCATAATATTGAGCTTGATGACCTTGAGGTGGAAATCCTGGATTGTATGAGTTAGAATAAGGATTGTTGCCCCAAGTGTTATTCCCCATATAGTTCACAGAAAGTGGGTTGCTCGGGCACTCTTCAAACAAATGTCCTCCCTCACAGTAGACACAAGAAATAGAATTAACTTGTGCCATAGGAGGCTCAGGCATAACATGTTTTATCATCATTGGTTGAGTTGCTGCCA
The DNA here is from genome assembly GCA_035048595.1 of Echinosophora koreensis. Lineage (NCBI taxonomy): Eukaryota > Viridiplantae > Streptophyta > Magnoliopsida > Fabales > Fabaceae > Echinosophora > Echinosophora koreensis. Next base: position 798,330 of record JAPCYP010000103.1, read on the forward strand.
TGCTTACAGTGGTGAGGTTCTTCACCATATAAGTGATAGAAGCCAATTGAGCTGATAATGCAAAGATCTCGGTTTCCATTTTAAGGCAAGGTAAGGTACTTGATGCTGAACACAATATACTAAAAATTCAGATTCTTAAGTAAACAAAAATATCAATCTAAAAACTGTGAAAATAACACCATTGCTAATCCCCGGCAACGGCGCCAAAAACTTGTTGTCCAAAAAGATGTGATGTGCAAGTATACACAATCGTAACAAGTAATAAAGTGTAAGTAGAGATCGTTCCCACGAGGATTAGAATGAATTATAATCACAGTTTTCCCAATCAATATTCTATTTACCAAAAATCTTAAGAAATCAAGTAACAAAGTAACTAAAATAAGGAGTGATTGATGATTGCAATTAAAATAAAATAGTGACAAGGTAATAAATGCACAAAAGTAAACAGATGTGAAGAAATCAGAAGGATTAAATCAGCTAGAGATACTAATTCCTTGTAACTTCAGATACAGGCCAATTTATGCTTCACGATGCTGCAGCATTTGGTCCAGGAAATAAGATTTGCTTTCCAATAGTAAAATACTGAGTTTCATTAAATGTTCCTTATTCCTAAGCTCAAATTAATTACACTCAGCTCTAGATTAAGCACATCCAGTTAACCTAAGGACTTGGAAGAATATTCCTATTGCAACCAACTTCAATTAATTTTCCAATTAACCAAATTAATCCTTATCTATTAAGCATTTCCACTTGCTAAACTTTTCCAAGCTTGTATTCTAGCAAAGATGGCCAAACTCAACCAGAAATAAAATGAAGAACAACTTAATAGAAAATGCAAAGCAAACAGTCACATAAATCAACCCATAAATCTGTTACAAGTTCATAGTACCCTAACTTGAGAAATTTAGCTCATAGTGAGCTTACAAACAACAAAAGAAAAGTAAATGAAAAATAAAACCATTAAAGCTAAAACAAGAAAAAGAACTAAAATGGAGGGAAAATGGTAAAAAGGAAAGAAGAAAAAGAAAATGAGGTAGAAGAAGATGAGTGAGAGGTAGAAGATGATGATAATGGGAGGTAGAAGATGGTGATATGAAAAGTGACGGCTGAATAGTGGCATAATTCCTAGGGTTGACTTGCCCCCTTTCTCCTCCAAAATGGGCTTAGCTTGTACTTTTTTTGGCAATAAACAAAAGGGCCCAACTTAACAAAATGGAATACCCAAAGTATCTTGGCAAATACCACTGTTTTGTCCTTTTCTGGCGCAGTGAATGCAGGTCCTGCACATGGGACCACGTCAGGAGAGAGAAAATGAGTACAGCTGGCATTTTTCTGCAGTGAAACTCCTATCCAGTTGCTGCAGCATCCTGGAGCATTTCCTCCAGTATTTCTTTATAAATCCCTTCAAAATCAAACATCCACATAAGTCACACTAAAACAGATCTAAACATCCTAAAAATAGAAAACAACACATTTGCAACCTTTAATCCTAGACTAAAATAAAATCACACAATTAAGACACTAAAACACTCTTAGATTTACAATATTCAAGCCTAAAAAGTATAAATAACTCTTATTTCTAAGAGTTATCACACCCCCAAACTTGAATCATTGCTTGTCCTCAAGTAATGGAAAGAGAGACACAAACGGAAAAGACACACAAATCAACAAGGTCCTAACATGCACACAAGACTGATAGACCACAAATCCTTTTTATCAAAGCAATCATGCACCACAAACCAAAACCTCTTACTTCCTCAACATTCATGCATCATAAGTCAGCAGATTTTCATGACATCAATCATTTTTAGCCCAGAACAACATGCTACAATACTATGCACTCATAACAGTGTGTTCTTCCTCTCTCACAAAAGTATATGGGTTCACTCAATCATCATCCACATGCAATCCTATGATAAGCTTGACAAGCTTCTAAACTCACTAGAACAAAATCAAAGCTTTACACTGCTAGAGGACTTTTATTGGGTTGTAATGTGGCTAAGGTCAGGGAAGTATACATGTTTGTGAAGTGGCTAACACTAGGTGGAGTTCAAAAAATGCTTTCCCTACAATGTGTTCCAACACCAAATGCTTTTCACAAACCACCACAACAATCTCAGTGCCAAGGAGGGGGTACTCCCTTTTTTTTTTAGTTTCCTTATCCCTTCATTCCATTCCTTATTTCTTTTCTTTTCTTTTTTTCTTTTCACTTGGCTATTTTTTTCTTTTCTTTTCTTTTTTTTTTTTTTTTAAAACAGAGAACAGGTTTCACATTTTAAGGCATTTGTCCTATTCATGTTCTCCATTTTTTTTTTTTTTGCACAATTTCAATAAACAAAACTCAGCTTACAATACACCACTTTGCTATATAGCACCCCCAAACTTAAAATGGTGCTTGACCTCAAGCCACCCCCAAACTTATGTACAAGCATATTGTCAAGAAAAGCATCCCTAATTATGGTTATTTGAGACGGTCATTTTGCGACGGCCTAGCCTTTGCAAATCTACAGAAATTAGCGACGGCCTGGCCGTTTCAAATTTGCGACGGCCATTGACATAAAGCCGTCACAAACATTTAGCGACGAGCCTATATGCGAGGATTGTCTGCCGTCACAAACAGTGCTTTTGCGACGGATTTTCAAGTTTTGCGACGGTCTTTGCCCCTCGCTAAAACCATTTTTTCTTGTAGTGTATCCCCTAAAAGAATAACAATTCTTTCGCTTCTTTTTATTTTAGGGATATTTTTGTTATTTTTAAAATAATATTATTTCTCTCTTCTTTCTTTCTACCCAATCAAACAAAAGAGAGAAGAGAAAACATTTTTTTTTATTTATCATTCTCTCATACAAAAACAATATAAAAATATACTTTCTTTCATGCCTTTTTCTTTCTCCATACTTTTTTCTCTTCTTCCGTTGTTTCCGTTTTCTTTCTATGCAACCTAACAAAGCAGGGAGGAATTTGCTAACAAGTTTTTTGAAAATTTACTTGCGCCGTGATTGGGGTTATCCCCCCCTCTCTCTTTGTAGTTTTTTTTTTCATGAATGGAATTTCTCTTTTAGATGCTAAACGGGAATGATTTTTGTACAACAAAATGGTGACACCATATGTTGTCCATTTTGCTTTTTGGGTATATTTTCGAGAAGCTTGTATACAAAGAAGATAAAGAGTAAGAAATATAGATAAACATATACATATCATATACGGTGTCCAAAATTTGATGTTCAAATAACATAACCGCTAACTAAATTTCCATCTCGACCTCCGCTGAACGCACTGGGTAGAAAGATCTTAAAAGGAATTAAAATATGTTTAAGCTTTGCTAGTAATAATTAATTAAAACAATAAAACCTGCGCATGGGGAGGCCATGGTATTGGTGAGTGAGTGAGTGAGTGAGTGGCGAGTACGAAGGTAGGGTTGTGAATACGATGGCACATAAGTTGTCATTGTCTATGGCCATCTAAAAAAGATGGCTACCTGTACGGAAAGGAATCCACAAGGCAAATGAAATTTATATACTCATATGTAGTATTGTACCATATTAGGAAAATACATATACTACATATAAAGTTAAAATACATATATTACAAGTAAATATGAAAAATAAATTGTCTTAATATATACTCAAACTAAAAAACTCAAATGAGAAAAAAGTAAATAAATGAATAAATAAATAAATTCCATATTAGGAAAATTTCTAACCCAAAAAACCAAGCATAAAAAACACAAACAAACACTGGTACAAAAATTTAATAGTCATATAGTACAGAAAGCATCGACTTGCCCATAGAGGGTGTAAACCCCACATCAACTCTATCTGATATCTGAAAACGTGTTCCGAACCCTCAAATCGCAGCTTCCTATCACCCATTTCTGGTAGGCAAAGATTCCTTTGCCTCAGATTCTCGATGAAGGAAACCCTCCTTTGTTTTTTTTGCTCCTTTAAGAAACTGGTTTCCTCTTTTGGTCTCTCTCCCTTTGCACTTTTTCAGTTTCCCTAAATTTCTCTCTTAAGTAACTTTAAGTTTCTAGGTTAGTGCTGTTTGAGGTATTAACTAATTAAACTGTTATTTGTTATCTGCTGATCATTTTGTTCTGAAGATGGATTGGTCTTAACTTGTAGTTGCTTCTAATTCCAGAATGACTTCATTTTCATCTTGATCCATTGGTTCTATATATATATCTGGACTTTGCAAATGATAGTTGATCTATCTCTCTATTTCATGTTAAATCCGTTGGATTTACTTTTTATAATATGGATTATCCTATTAAATGCGTTTTCTTTTATATATTCTTCTATATATGTAATGGTTTGGAACTTAATTTGGATTATATTTTGAGATAGGGAAATGACTAGAAAGAGGATTCAAATCAAGAAAATCGACAACATAAGTTCGAGGCAGGTGACTTTCTCTAAGAGGAGGAAAGGGCTTTTCAAGAAAGCTCAGGAGCTTTCAACTCTTTGTGATGCAGACATAGCTCTCATAGTCTTCTCTGCAACTAGCAAGCTCTTTGAGTATGCTAGTTCAAGGTATATTGCATTATCACCCTCTTCCTTTCTTTTTTATAAATATTTATTTTCTATGTGGAAGCTGGAAACTTAGTCTGAAACTAGTTGATGAGGAGACTTATGAGTTATGACTTATGAGGTGTGACTGATTAGTTCATTTATTTTTAGTTGGATTATTGGAGTACTTGCAATATACTAATATTTAGATGATATAAATATTCATTTCATTGCATGATATGACAGTATTGAGGTACATTTATCTTGGGTACGGAGTCACGAGTGTTATATTTAAGAAGTAAAAAAAACTATTTTCCTTTATTTATATATGCTAATTGATATTTTCAAAATCTTTTAATGAGAATTTAAGTTGCTAGTACTGTTATTTACACAAACAAATTTATAATTTCTCAAGGGTAAACTTTGTAAAAGTGGATTCCCCGTAATCTTCTTGTAAATATAGGTGCGAGTATTTTCTTTTTTGGGTTACGGTGCTAGTATTTTCTTAACTAGCTAGTTGTACAACTTCTACAAAAAACTACACGTTGCGAAAGTTGAAACTCCATTCTATAGAAGAATGGCAACAACCCGTTGCGTTGGGTTTTGGCTTGCATTTGACATGTTAACTTAAATGCAAAGTATAAATAAAAAAATTAACTTTTTTCTATATATAAAAGAGTACTCTTATGAGAGAATAAGTAACTTTAACATTTGTAGTGTTTTTTGATATATTCATGACTCCCTCTCTTGAAATGACATGTAGTTGAAGCTTGATCAAAGAAGGCAAAGTCTGTAAGAAATCCGTAATCACTGTATAGGATCGGGTCCTTTATTTCAGGTTTTATATCATGCATGGCATTTTCCAAATTGTATCACAAGTCACAATACACGAGAGCTTTCTGTATTTTACACAGAATACCTTAAATCAGTTAAATGCTTAATAATATTATGCTTCTATCTTATAGCATTTTCTATTCTCTTTGGCATTAGCTGATAGTCTTCTATAGGCAATATGTTTGGATTGACCAAAATTCTTGTTTTAAAGGTTTTTATAGATTTTTTTTTAAAAAAATTATTTGATTAATATATTCATATCTTATAGTATATAATACGATATATATAGTAAATATAAATATGAAAGACATATGAGAGACATTCAACACGTGTGAGATATTTGTTTTAATAGGAATTTGTGAAAGTCATAATTTTTTTTGACCAAGAACGTCATAATTAAATAGGGTAAAACTGATAGTTGCTTATAATAAAGTTCTTATATGTTATACTCCCCCATTCTTTTTTATGTCCTTTTTAAGGTTGTTGCACGAGAATTAATTAAAAAAAAAAAGCCTATAAATAACCATGATAATAAGCTAAAATAACCACGTTTGACCAAAATATCCATTGAGATACTTAAAATATTAAATTTATTAATCTTTGATCTCACTTATAAATACTATGTGTTAAGTTAGGAAAAAAACAAAAAAGACAAATTAATATATATATATATGAACAAAAAGGCTTTTCTGAAGGAAAAAAAAACGGAGGAAGTATATATATATATATATTTGATAAGCAAAAATATATTGAATAGAGTATTAGGGCTACCCAACCCAAATACAACGATGTAACCGAAAATGCATAAATGGGAAACAAGATAGATACTTGTAACTAGTGATATCTGCTGTGGAGGGTTTATAACTTTGTTCTCAAAAGTATCGTGATAGAGAATTTTGCAGTTGTGTTCCACAGAAGTTTGCCTAGGAGGATAGTTTGTAGCTTTAGCTGTGCATAAATTATGCTTGAGAGTATGTTTACAGCTTTATATGTTTAAAAGTTGTATTTTGATGTTGTTCATAGTGGTATAAACAAAGAGCAGTGATATATGGTACGAAACTCTTTTTCGTCAAAGACTATGATCAATTTAAAAGGTCAACCAATCTTTCATTTTTTAATAAATTAAAATAAAAAATTTAAATATCAACTCATGATAAAGAGTCAGGATTCTTGTGTGTTTATATGGCCATTGAGGTGGTGCAATGATTCTGATTTGGCAATAAAGAATAGTGAGGTTGGAGAGTGGGGAAGGTGGGGGTGGGTGGTGAGATGTTGGGGAAGGGTGGCTTAGACATCATAGACATGGATAGGCCACGACGGTAGTGGTGGGTGTGAGGGTGAGGGTGAAGATGGAATTTGATGCATAACAATATTTTGTTCAAGGACTTTAAAAAACATGCCTTTTATAGAAAATGGATTTGGTGTATTCAAAATATCACGCATTTATGCATTAAAACACCATTGGATCAATTACAAAAAGTGTTTATGAACGTCTAAAATTGATCCAACGATATATTAATGCATGAATGTGTGATTTTTTAAATGCAGGGAATCCAAATCCTTTTTTATATTTTAACCGGTTCAACCGATCACCCATAATGCCTTTCAACTATATTGATCATTGTTAATTTTTCAATCTCAGCAGTCAGGATTTAAGGAATAGAGTTGAAATCATGGTTGGCATCCTCATATGCAGGGAGTTCGGGCTGGCTGCTTATGTTGCTATATTAGTGCCTTTTTGTTCTTTTAGAATTTATTCTGGGTCTCGAAGGATGTAATGCATTTGGGTTTGAGCTTGTTCTGTTTTTTTAGATGTGATACATGGGTGTTGGCATTTATAAAACTAATAGGAAAAAATTTACCTACAATTCCCTATGTACTGTAGCTACTGTTCTACACTGGAAATATATGATAACCACTTAAATTTTTTTTTTTTGATAAGCAAACTTTGTATTAAATAGGTACAAGGGGTACCCAAAACCCATTTACAAAAAGAACATATGAATCAAATCCATAATGGAAAAGCTAGAAGTTCAACCAAAATTAAAACTATACAATAATGGTTGAAAAAACTAACTTAACCTCTGTTAAAAAAACCACAACACCACACAACTAAAGATCACCTAAAACAAATAAAAGTGGATAACATCAACTAGAAGATGTGGCAGTTCAAGGAGTGCGCACCAAACACAAGACCCAACTTTTATCTTTGCCTGCTGTCTCAGTTTTTAAAGCCTTATTTCCATCCCAATGTACTTCTTGTAGTAGTTCCAAGCCAAGACTTTAGATTACACTTTAAACATTGCAGATACTTATTTTTTCACACAAAACATAAGTAGACCAGCAGCCTTCTCATATTAAACTGTCTACCTGCATCATCCAGATAATGCAGCGCCTAGAGGTAGCAAAAATCCAGCAAATTGTGACCACAATACATTTACCAAAAAACCAACCGAACCAACAAACCAAAGTCATACAATAAAGACCTTTTTTAAAACCCCCAAAAACGACCACCTGATAGACACATTTACAAAAGCCGTGTGGGCTGTTTCTGCACCAGTCTTTCCTTCCACCAAAGCCAATCAGCATATACTCACCCTCTGTAGAGAATTGTAGTGTTGACTCTTCATTTCTAGACCTATGTATGAGTATATCAAGACAACCTCCACCTCAGCTTGTTTCATCAGACCCACTACCTTCCTTTATCAATCTGTAACAATAATAGCCCAGCACTGCAGCTATACAGGACAGCGATAAAATCTGCCCCACACTCCCGATGTATAAGTACTTCCTTCCATCTAACCAATAAAACCAACCCAAGGCAACCACAGCATAATCATCCACTTCAGAGGACTTAAAAATAAAACCAAGGTTTCCATAACAAAACACACACACCCGTTTGGAGTATATCACTCAAATTTTGTATCTCTCTCCAAAAAACTAAAAAACCCCTCACCCCACTTTTCACTCGAACAAAAGCCCCCCAAGCTCACAGAGAATCTTCCAAGAACTCCACAGCTAAGATTTGAGCACACCTGCCAAAAGAAGGAAAGAAACTCCAAAGTAATTGTCAGTGATGAATAATAATCACTCCTGAACCTCTCACCTATGTAGCACTCTTAAACTCACCATTCACTCAAATTTTGTGTTTCACTCAAAAAAATTCCCATGAAGTGGTCACACCTCTCATATAGTCACACCCTCTCTGAAGTTTATTTGTCACACATAAGACCACACAGTTCCCAAGACATAAGGCCACCACTATTGATGTACCTGCACAAATGATTAGTACACAACCAATAAAGAAATGAGCAAAAATTTTGGCCTATTTACTTGAAGAACCGTTCGAACAGTACACATCAGTTCGATCCAAACTAATATTTACTTAACCTTAGGCGGTATTATAATTACATTTTGCCTATCCTCTTTGATTCTTTCTTATATATGGGTTAGAGTGCCCCTTACACTCTCTTTTCAATATACATTTTGCTTATAAAAAAAATAGGAGTAGAGCTGCATCATTTTTTTTTTTTTTTTTTTTTTTTTTATTTTATTTTTTTTTAAGGTGCAGCCTAGAAAGCACCAGAATGACATATGACGATTTCAATTCCTTAGTTACCAATATTCCATCCCCTCAGCTAATTAGGATCCAAACTTCCATGATTTACACTTCAGGGAAATTCGGAAAATTACGTAGTTTTCTTCAATTAAAGAAATTTAATATGATTCCTACTTATTGTTTGGTTTTCATTTATATTAATCTCAGTAATCACCTAAACATTAGCTAGAAGATGATAATATGACGTTCTTAATTTCACTAGCTTTAACCTATATATAATGTTTGTTGTTTTCAGTATGCGACAGGTAATTGAAAGGCGTGATCGTCACTCAGAAATTCATAGACTGAACCGTCCATCTATTGAATTGCAGGTATAATAGGATCAAGATTTTATTTTAGCAAGTTATTTGAATGGTGAACTATCTTGATGTGCATTTTGGTCTTGGAATTTAATTAAGAAAGCAAAATCTAGCATTCACTGTATTGATGCATCTCTAACAGCACTTAAAATGGAAATAATAGTATATGTGAATTCTCTTTGAGATTGAATGCCTAATCACAAAAATGGAAAATCATAGAAGCAAACATTTTTTTTGTAATTTATGCAAAGGTTTTGAGTGACTCCAACGACATGTTGCGCCAGAAAGTAGAAGATAAGACTCGTGAACTAAGGTATACTACAGAGCTATTACTTCTTTATCTAAAATGCATACACCATATAAATTTATATGTATCAGTGAAGGATGTAGTGAAACCTTTATCACAGTCGGTTGAATGGGCAAGAGCTAAATGGGCAAACACTAGAAGAACTTCAAAAATTAGAGGAACAACTTAAACGAGGTTTGACCAATGTTTCAAAAGCAAAGGTTCGTTCCCTATTATGTTAGCATTGTATTATATTTCATTTATCATTGGGGAAACCTAGATCCTTGTGATGATCAGTTACGATTATTTGTAACTACTGTATACATGCTTTTGACATAGGATACTAATGTGTTACAGGAAGAAAAAATCATGCAAGAGATCAACACCCTTAAGAGGAAGGTAAAAGCTAAACCAAACTTTTGAAACGATTCAAATTTTATATGGTTATTGCTATATTTAAAAAAAATTATGGTCTATAGAATTTTTTTTTGGTAACAGGATCTATAGAATTTGTAAAAGGCTATTGTAAAATGAGTTTATATTTAAAATGAAAATGTGAGGGTGTATCCATCGTTTATTTAATAAAATGTATTATAATATTAATCCATTAAATAATCTAAAAGTATATATATATATATATATATATTCACTTTAGATCAGATAAATTCAATTTAGAAAAAAAATTTCCTTTTAAGTTTCATCCTTTGATATATGAGAAAAATTATTCTCATAATTTTAAAAGTTTTCCTTTCTCAGATAAGTCTAGAATAACTATCAGAGTTATATGCCAAAACAACATTAGATTCTTTTTTAATGTGCGAAACTAATGGTTATGCACATGTCATTTCCAAATGCGGATTTGGATTTACTACATTCATTAAACTCACGTATTTATGCATTCACTAATATACATCATTGAATGCACTTGAGTGTATATTAAAAAAAAATTAAAACTAAAACAATACTAATCTAATGATGCATTTAGTGGCAGTAAATCCAAATCCTCCAAATGCACCCTTGTCTTATCTAAGTTTCAATACTCTTCTTCAAATCAATTCAAGTCTATCCAATCGAGGATATTCAGCCTGACCACCAAATTAAAAGAACAAAACCCACTTCCACTACACGCTTAAAGCAGCGCAAGAATATGGCAAGCAAATCAGTGAAGTTTTCTTTTTTCCTAAAAAGAGATAATTAAATCCAAGTGAAAATAGTGATTTAGATCATCATGTTTTGACATTTTTTTTTTGGATAACCAATCATGTTTTGACATATATATAACACTGTTTGTTGTAAAATTGTAATTGTGTCAATGTTTTCTACTGAATTTCAATTAATTTAAGCTATTTGATTGAGTTACACAATAAGGAAAGATGCCAGAGAAAATAGTCCAATATGGTATCTGTAGGCAGCCCTGGTAATTTATATGAAATATTAAAATTTCATATTAAAACGATAACAAAAGTAGTCAATGTCCTTATTGAAGTAGCTAGCTAAGCAGGTGCTTAGGAAATTAATATCAATTCTAAAATCAAAGCATAACCAAATTAATCTTTTGTTCAAGATCGTTGAGAGAATGAGAGACGGTGGTGCTGGGGGTTCGAAGCAGGTGCCTTTCATCAAACACACTAGTATTGACAAGAGTGTTTGGACAAAGGGATCAGGCTTCAGGAGGAGATGGGGGACAAATCTAGGGCAGGATGGTTTGGGTGATAAGAGGCGAATCACCAAGAGAATATCATCGTTATTCTTTACAAACTTTCCGGATAATTTTGGAGAAGAACAGATGAGGAAGGTCTTTCTAAAGTGGGGAGACGTTAGGGATGTGTACATCCCTCCTAGAAGGGACAAAAAGGGTCAGAGATTCGGTTTTGTGAAGTATAAGGATGTCATGAATATGAAAGTGCTGGTAGAAAAGTTGGATGGCATCCTTATAGGTGAACAAAATCTGCAGGTCAATGTACCTCTGTTCGATAGGAATAACAATAAAATTTGGAGGGGGGGACCACAGGTGGGGCGAGCGACAAATGTAGGTGGGAACTATGTAAAGAACGGGGTTTCTTTTGCAAGGGTGGTCAAGGAGCATGATATATTTAATGAGAAAAAACAAAACCTTAATAAAGGTTATCAGAAATAGTTTGTGAGGGGTAGGAATAGGGGTGGTGGAAATATCAGAGCGGATGAAGATCAGTGGAGAGGGCTCTCCTTTAATGTTGATGATGAAGATTTAACCTGGCTACATGGTTCTTATGTAGCTACAACTTTCAACCCGGAGGGGGTGTTTAGTCTACAAAACAAACTACAAAGGGAAGGAATCTTTTCCATTCAAACCGTTCCAATGGGGGGGAACATGGTTTTGCTACAGCCTAAAGAAGAAGGTGCTATTGAGCAACATTTGGGTGAAGACACAGTTTGCCTTCCAAATTGGTTCCAAGATCTTCATCCTTGGACTACAGAGGATGTCTCGAGAGAAAGATTCGTGTGGCTCAACATTATAGGGATACCTGTACATGCATGGAGGGAGGAACTTTTCAAAATGCTGGCGTCCCTGGTTGGGAAGTATATAAACCTGGATGATAGTACTAGGGAGAAAAAGAGGTTTGATGTAGGAAGGGTCTTGGCAACAATAACCGCTCCTGAACCTGTAAACAAAACTGTGCAGGTGAAGATCAATAACAGTGTGCACTCGATAAGGGTGATTGAGGATGTTTTCAGGTTTACGGCAGTGAAGTTGAACTCCGATCATGGCCAGCAGGTGGTGGAGGAATCATCCTCGGATGAATCAGATTCAGTTATTGACAGCATTTTGGCTTTCTCGGATGAGGAGGTGGCGGGGGTTGATGGTGGTTGTCCGGTAGCGGATGGCGACTTCCGTGATGGACAGGGTGGCAATTTGAATTTTTCAAATGGTTGTAGGGGTTCTGACGTGTGTGGGGTAGGTGAGGGCTCTATTAGTAGGGTGGCAGAAAGTTGCTCGAACCCCAAGTCCTCGAACAGGGACATATTACAGGATGAGGAGGAGGGGGTCAAATCAGTTGTGAAAGGCGCTGACTTTGCCAAGCATCTGGAAGGCCTATTAGTTGAGCCCAATATATTTTTGGCCCAACAAAATGCTGAGGTGGATGAGGTTGGGCTGGTTGGGGAGAAGGAAACTGAAGTCCAAGAAGAACAAACGTCCTACAACGCAGAGGATGGAATTGGGGTTGGCCTTAAAGGAATCCTATTGGGATCGACTAACAACAATAACACTGAGAAGGCTTTTCAAACCGAGGTGGAGGAAAGGGGGGTTTCGGAGGTGGCCTACATAAGGAGAAAACGCAGAGCTGTGGCGCTTGCTAAGTGTTACCAAACAGCGATGGTCCCATTGGTCTGCTCGTCGCTGTCGGAGCCGGAGGTAGAGTTGGCGGTGGCGCCATCTTCGGCGTTGCCACAGGGGCTGGCTCGGGTGGAGGACCAGTCACAGAGTCTTCAGGAATCTATCAATCTCGAGGGGCTTGTTGATGTGGAGATTCAGGTTGCTAGGTCCCTTGATGGCTGCCTCAATCTCGATGTAAATCAGTTTGCGATTGATCTTGAGCCGGTTCGTGCTGCCATGAGTGCTGGTTCGGGGACCTCGGACGCAGCCCCTACAGGTTTGTCTGTTTCTGATGTCACAATTAGGCACTGTAATAGTCTGTTAATGCATAAGATGTCTAGAAAGGCAGCGGAAAATATGTGGGAGCTTGGGAAGAAGGCCAGGGTTACTTATACAGATGATGAAGCTAATGTTATTCAGAGGATTCTGGAAATGGAAGAAAGGGACAAGAGAATTATCTCTTCTGTTGGAGTTAACAGCGGTTGTCCATGAAGATAGGATCCTGGAATATAAGAGGGTTGGGGTCGGAGATAAAAAGAAGGAAAGTCCATTCGCTCATTGTAGAGGAGAAACTAGATATGCTAGTTATTCAAGAAACAAAAAAGGAGAAGGTGGATGGGAATTTCTGTGAGCAGCTATGGGGTGGTCTGCATTGTGGGTGGTGTGCGTCCCCATCACTTGGTAATTCTGGGGGGATGCTGACAGTGTGGGATTCAGGAAAAGGGACTTTTAGATTCACTTTCTCAGGTCACGGTTTCTCGGGGGTCTGTCTGGAATGGGGGAAGAAAAAGGAAGTCTGTTTTGTAGTTAATATCTACTCTCAATGTACTCTTGAGGGTAAGAGAAGATTATGGGATGAATTGAGAATGTCAAAAGGGGGATTTGGGAGCGGCTTGTGGTGTTTAGTAGGGGACTTCAACGCGATTTTGAATTCTTGTGAGAGAAAGGGGATTTCTGTGTCTTCTTCTAGAAGTGAAATTGAAGAATTTAGGTGTTTTGTAGCTGACATGGACCTTCAAGATTTGCCTCTCCTTGGAAGAAAGTACACTTGGTACAAAGCGGATGGAACAGCAATGAGTAGGCTTGATCGGTTCTTGGTATCGGATGGATGGATTACAACTTGGGGGGTGTCCGGCCAATGGGCTTTGAAGAGGGATGTTTCTGATCATTGTCCAATTGTTCTTAAATTGGGTAGCTATGATTGGGGACCTCGTCCTTTCCGGTTCAACAACTGTTGGCTTAAGCACCCGGGGTTTGAGAAGCTGTTTGCTGATAACTGGTCACAGGGTAATTTTTCTGGTTGGAAGGCATTCGTCTTAAAGGAAAAGCTGAAGGCTTTTAGGACTGTGCTGAAAACATGGAACTGGTCTGTTTTTGGGAGCATTGATGATAAGATTAATTCGGTGGAAAGCTTGATCTATGAGCTAGATATGAAGGTAGAAAGTGGGCTTATCACAACTGCGGATCTGTCTTTACGACGGGAGCTCTTTGCTGAATTATGGCAGCATTTGAAGGATAAAGATAGTTTGATTCGTCAAAAGGCGAGGCAAAAATGGCTGGGGGAAAGGGATGCTAATACAGCATACTTCCATGCTTGTATTAAATCTAGAAGAAGACAAAACCAATTGGCGGCCTTGTATGTGGATGGAAGGTGGTTAGAGGAGCCGAGTGTTATCAAACAGGAGGTTATGAAACATTTCTCAAGTATCTTTTTGGAGGAATCTTGGTGTAGGCCTCAACTTGATGGGGTGAGTGTCAAGCAGCTAGCTCCTAATCAGGTTCTTGAACTTTCTGCACCTTTTAGCTTGGAGGAACTTGATGAGGTGGTTCGGAATTGTGGGGGGAATAAAGCTCCGGGACCGGACGGATTCAATTTCAATTTCATAAAGAAATGCTGGAAGTCTCTGAGGATGGAGGTCTGGGGGATGGTTGAAGAGTTCTACAGTAACGCAAAGCTTCCGAAGGGCTTGACTTCATACTTTTTGGCCTTAATCCCGAAGTGTGATAGCCCGCAAGGTCTTGGAGATTATAGACCGATCTCTCTACTTGGTTGCTTGTATAAGATTTTGGCAAAATTGTTAGCAATGCGACTGAGAAAAGTGCTGCCATCAATTATTGCTCCCAACCAATTTGCTTTCATCTCCAATAGATTTATGTTAGATGGTGTGGTTATAATAAATGAGGTCACGGATTTTGCAAGGAAATCGGGAAAGGATTGTTTGATCTTTAAAGTGGATTTTGCAAAAGCCTACGACTCGGTGAATTGGAGCTTCTTGGAGTATATGATGGGGAGATTTGGGACAGATCAGAAATGGAAGTCGTGGATCAAGGAATGCATTTTGAGGGACCTTTCGGTGTTGATTAATGGATGCCCCTCGGATGAAGTTAGGATACAAAAGGGGCTAAAGCAAGGGGATCCGCTAGCACCTTTTCTTTTCCTCATGGTTGCGGAGGGTCTCACAGGGTTAATGAGGAATGCGGTAAATATAGGTTTATTTAAGGGGTTCAAGGTGGGGAGTGGTGGGGAGGAAGTGTCGATACTACAATATGCGGATGATACCCTGTTTGTGGGTGAGGCGTCATGGGACAATTTGTGGGCTATGAAGGCAATCCTTAGATGCTTTGAGTTGGTTTCCGGGTTAAGGGTGAATTTCCATAAGAGTAGACTTATTGGGATAAACGTGGATCAACAATTCCAAAGTGATGCGGCTGTGTTTTTAAACTGTAAAGGCGGGAAGCTACCTTTCAAGTATCTGGGGTTACCAATTGGTGCGGATCCGAGGAAAGTGGTAACGTGGAAGCCGGTAATTGATTCCTTTGTTAAAAAACTTTCAGCCTGGAAGGGGAGGAATTTGTCCCTAGGAGGAAGAGTCACTCTTATCAATTCGGTACTCGGTTCTCTTCCGACCTTTTTTTTTTCTCGTTCTTTAAAGCACCAAAAAGGGTGATTAACACTTTAATTAGTATTCAAAGGAAGTTCTTGTGGGGTGGGGGTGAGGTGAAGAAGAAAATAGCTTGGGTTAAGTGGGAGTCAGTTTGTTTGCCAAAAAAGGAGGGGGGGCTGGGTGTCAAGAATCTAGAGTGGTTTAATAGGGCTCTTCTTGGTAAATGGCGATGGAGGCTGCTCAAGGGGGAGGCGGGTCTGTGGGTTAGGGTAGTGAAGTCTAGGTATGGGTTGGTGGACTTTAGTAACCTATGGCCTCTTGGGGGGAACAATAGAAGGATGGTATCCTCATGGTGGAACAATATAGGAGGTTGTGGGGAGTTAGCAGGAGCGTTAGACTGGTTCAGGTTGGGCCTAGTAAGGAGTCTAGGAATGGGTGACAAAACAAGGTTTTGGGAAGATGGTTGGTTGGGAGCTAGATCTTTTAAGGAGGAATATCCAAGGTTATTTCAAGTATCACAACAACAAAATTGCTTCCTTAGAGACTGTGGAAATTGGATCTGTGGGAAGTGGGAGTGGAAACTTACATGGAGACGGCGCCTGTTTGAGTGGGAAAAAGCATTGGTTGAAGAGTTGCAATTGGTTTTACAATCAGCTGTTCTTAAAGAGGGGACCAACGACGATTGGATTTGGGGGCTGGATAGGAGTGGAAGCTACACAACAGGGACAGCTTACAAGGAGTTACAACAAAAGGAGAGCCATGAATTACAACAACCTGCCACTGAATTGGAGGGATTCAAACTACTATGGGAATGGAAGATACCCTCTAAGGTACTTGCATTTACTTGGCAAATGTTCAAAACAAGATTGCCAACCAAGATGAACCTTGTGAGAAGAGGGATTGGTCTCTCAGTGGAGGACCAATGCTGTTTTTTCTGTAAAAACAGTGAAGAATATGAAGAACACATCTTTTTATCCTGTGGGCAGATATATAAGTTATGGTGTGAGGTGTATCGCTGGTTGCAGGTCAATGGGGCACAATCAAATAATATTCAGCTACATTATTTACAACATAGAGGTTTGTTCAAAGGTAAAGAAAAAAAATTTAGGGGGATGGTTATTTGGCATGCAGTAACTTGGACAATTTGGCTTGAAAGAAATGAGGGCATCTTTAACAATACCAACCTCGATTTAATTAGGATGCTTGATTTGATAAAATGTAGATCATGGAGTTGGGTAAATAGTGTGGTTGAAGGTAGTATACGGTTCTGTGATTGGTGTAATTGTCCTATGGAAAGTCTTGTTCTAAAACTGGGTGCAGTGGGATAAATAAATAGGATGCAGGGTAGAGGTTCCTAAAAATGGTGTCTCTGCTGGCTGAAGTTGTCTATGAGTTGATACATGACATCCTGGAGAGGGGAAGGACGTTTCTGTCTTGGTCATAGGATGGAAACAGTGCTGTTTTGAGTGGTTATGCAGGTGTACAAGACATTTTTGCAGCTAGAAAGTGTTGGGGGTCTATAATTGGCCTTGAATTATAAGTTTGAAGGGCAGAACTTGTTTCGCTAGAGAAACTTGCTTTGTATTTGGGATTCAGTGTTAATCACTGCTTGTACAGGTTTGAGCATTATTAGTGCTCTGACTTTATAATATAAATATATTCTTTGTTGATCAAAAAAAAAAAACGATAACAATATGAGTGATTCTTATTTGTGTACATATATTTTATTATGCATTTAGCAAGATTAAACCTGGTGTTGCACTCTTTTCAAGTAAACATCCTCTGCTACAATGTTTGATTATATTGGCCTTGCAGGGAGCTGAACTACTGCAAGAAAACCATAAGTTGAAACAGGTGATAGGCTTTTCAAACTCTTGCTTATTTAATATTTGTGTATGATCTCTCAGATGGAGGGATTATTGGTATAGTAACAGAATATACATGTATATATATTGTAGGCACCCAGCCTTATACGTGGACAAAGGCAATCATTTGAATCCAATGTTCATAGTTCATCTTATCTTCCTGAAGAGGATTGTCGTGACACATCTCTCAAGTTGGGGTTAGTGTTCTTAACTATATATAGATATCATCTAAGAAGGCATATATAGGGAAGATGCTTATTTAAGAGTTTTTTTATAAGCAAAAGTTTATTAATAAAGAGCATTGTGATACTCAAACCCGTATACAAGAACATAAGAACTAATTTGAGAGTTCTTCAAAAGCGGGAGAGGAAGATGATATTATTTTGTCCTAAAATTCCTTTGCATTAAATTTTGAAGTTCAGCCTAGAGGATTTCAAACATCCAAATAAGAGAAAGAAAATTTATAACTTAACATTTAACACGCTGTTTTTTCCTTTCCCCCATATTTTCAGTTTTCCCCCTTCTGGAAGAATTTTAGCATGTCTATTTTAGATTATGAAAGTTCCAAATCATGTTCAATAGTAGCTCGATATATTGGATTCTTTTTTATAAAATTTGGTCCTTATAAATTTGCGAAGTATAAAATGAATTCTACAAGAGGGTTCATGGAATTGATTTTATATGATGTGCAGGTAATTAATGATTTTTTTAAGAAAATATTTACAATCAAATATTAAAAATTAATGTTAACAAGTAAAATATAATTATATTTTAGATATATCTTTATAATTATAATTTATATATTTAATTATATAAACTAAAACTTCATAACTAATTCATTTTACAATAATAAATTCGTACCTTTTGGTAGGTCTAGAAACAGTTTATGGAATCTATCTCCTCTAAAGTGAGCAAATGCATGAAGTGACAAAGTGAGTGTATATCCACCTTGATTAATTATAGAGTGCATGAGATCTCAATCTATTTTATCTAATCAAGGGTAGATATACACTCACTTTGTCACTTTACACATTTGCTCACTTTGGATGAAACAAATCCCAGTTTATGGTATATTAAACCAAACTTAAGCTTGCATTATCTCTCTGCTGTGATTTCCAGCAAAACCAAAATCTTTTTGGGTAACACATAAAGTCTCGTGTGTTTAGTGGCTTTGCCTTTGATTCGTACTTAACGGCATATATAGCTGTTAATATATAGCTAGCCCTTTTGCGTGTATAATTGTGAATCCTTAGAAAGATTGTGGATTATTATGTTACTTCATATATAGTTGTTGAAAGCTACTCCTTTGAGTTCGCCTATCTGTGTTCTGCAGGTTAGCATTACTTACATAAAGCGAAAATGTTGATTTAGAGGACAATGTGGAGAAGAACCGATTATCAAAACCAATTCGATCCAGTGTTGTTTTGCTGTTTGAAAATAACTTTTACCGTGTGAAGTGTATGTGTAAGAGGGTGAGAGCGTGAGGCCCTGCTGGTAGAATTGTACTTGAATTCATGGTGTTCTATTTACTAGGTGCTTTGGTCGTGCGTGTCTATAGTTTATCAATTATCATCATAAAAACTTTATCCTTGCCTATAGACTTTGTTTTTCTTTTACTTTTTAATAAAAATTGATTGTTGTTTTTGGAACTTTGAGCAATAAGATCTGGTGCTAACCAGACTCTAGTAGATTTAAATCCCCCTCCCTTGCCTCCGTGGTGTGGTACTGGTATCAATGTTATGCATGGCTGGGTTTTAATGTTCTTCTTGAAAGTAAAGAGCACTTAAATTTATGTTCTAATGTATTGGTTTCTATGGGTGTGGGGATAATATATTTTTCAACCTTGCAGGCTGATCCCTCAAGTTTCATGTGTTAGTGGTCTTGTCTTCTCTCTAGGTTGAACTCTTATATTGTCACTACAAAAAAAGTCTCGTTTAGCGACCGAAATTAGCGACCGAACAAGTATGGTCGCTATTTGCGGCTGAGATTGCGACCAATTAACTGGTTTTTAGAAAACACTAAAATCAGGTGTTTAGCAACCGACGAAGTGGTCGCAATGACAAATTGTCATCGGACGCTAATTCGGTCGCTATACGTATAAGATTGAAAGTCAATTCAGTTGACTATTTAACGACTGAATTAACGACTGCTTTTAAGATAAAATTGATGTTTTTGGAACCTTTTAGCGACCGATGTCATTTCGGTCGCTAAACTGCGAGGATGAAAAGACTAGTGTTTAAATAGCGATCGATATTGTGACCGATCTTTCGGTCGCTAAAACTAAAAATCCCTAGTACCCGAAATTTTCCCCTTTCTTCCTCATTTCGTCCTGAAACCCTCTTTTTCTCTCAGAACTATCTCCCTCTCTTTGTCTCTTAGAACTCTGGCCACCACCTCTGATCACTCCCTCTGCCAACCACTACATGGTAAGCACGTTCCTCTCCTTCTCTCTCTCTCTCTCTCTCTGTTTCAGGTCGCACCGCACCGCCGTCTTGCCTCCATTTCAGGTGAGGAAACACAAATTATTGTCAAGGTAGCATTTCTGGTATATCTTAGTTTTATCTATATAGAAGTTTCATCTTCTAGTTGTGTAGTGTGACTCAATTAAAGATGTACAAGCACATGTTCCATACATGGGGCTTTGCAATTTTTGTGGTCACAGCAAGCCATATCACAAAGTACCCAAAAAAATTGAGAACCCCTCCAATTGTTATGACAACCCAAGGGGGTGTAACCTCATTGATTAGGCCTGAAAGAATGCCTATGTTGGACCCCAAGTCCTTGAAGGAGCTTAACAGATTGAGAGTGGATTGGTCATAGCCTAGAACTGACTTGATTTCTCTGGAGTAGAGTCCAAACATGTAGCTTTGTTCCTGATACTGACATCTATATTATATCTATTTCCTACTCACTGTTGGGGGAGTTTTTTACACGTGTCATCTTCTGAACAGTGAACAAACAAATCTGACATACACAAGTTTACCATTTGTAGAAAAAGGTTAGCCCAAATCAAATCGTTAAAGGCCTAATCTTCTCCTGCACACTTCCCGCTCTTCTCAATTTTGAATTTTGAATCCCACTTATCTATACATTAATGTCATTAATGACACTCCCTTTTCTCTTACTCTTCCCGGGCCAATTTCATCTCTCTCTCATTCTTTTTCCTCTTTCTCTTTTCATCCTCTCCTCTCATTCTTTTTCTTTTGTTTCAGATTTCATCTGTCTCTCTCTCTCAATTTTTTTTCCTGTTTTTCTTTCACTCCTCTCCTCTCATTCTCTTTTCTTTTGTTTCAGTTGCGACTCCTCTCTCCGGCATAGCTCGGAAACCCTCGCCGCCGCTCCTTACTTCCTTTGCTTCCCTCGGCTTCAAGATCGGCAACTCTCCTCCCTCCTTCGATTTCTCCGGACGTCGTTTCCTCTCCACAGCGGGGCGCCATCTCCTGCCACGGTTGAAGAAGAACGATGAAGTGAAAGTTTGGTTTCCTTCTCTTCCTACGGCTCTCCCGGCCACTGATTGCGGCTTTTGGTTGCTCACTCCAGGTATGAAGATTTGCGCCACCCCTTCCCTCCCTCGATCTGTCTCTCTCAGTCGCAGCTCTCAGGTATCATTTAGGTTGTGGTTGATTTTTGCATTTTTGGTGGCTTTGATTTGTACTAATTTTTGGTGGCTTTGCTTTGTAGTCATTTAGGATTTGCTACCCCTCCCCCTTTCTTTTGATTTGCTTATGAGTACCCTACTATTTAGATGCCAAAAATTGCTTTTGAATCTGACTTTTGGTGTTAGGACCAAGAGATATCGTCAAGATCACTTTTGAATCTGATTGGCATGTGTGTATGTGTTGATTTTTTCTGTATGGTATATCATAGTTCATAATATTTTTAACTGAAAAAGAAAAGTTCTATCACAGTAAACACCTCCAAATTTTCATCACTATTTATCTGATTATTTACATAGTAGCCAAATTTTTGTTAGATGAAATTCATGCTTGAGGTTAAATATGGTGGTATGAGTGGACCCTTTCTTAGCCTTTAAGATCTGGAAATAAAATTGTGTTGTGGTGCAAGGAGATATTTTGTGGTCATAGTAGGTTTTCAGTTGCAGATAGCACATTATAGTCATTTTTTTTGCTCATTTATGAGGGGAAGATGACATAAATCTCTCACCTAGGAAACAGACTCTAACATTACATTAAGATTTATTATGCATATAATGTGTTCGATCATTTGCTTCTCAAGTCATAATGATCTTCAGTGGTGAAGTATGGTAGGGCTGCTTGAAAGGTATGATATTTTTGTTGTACCATTTTTCATGATAGAGTTTTTAACTTGATCTTTTAAAGGTAGAGGATACTATACTGGTATTTGGGTCTCTGGTATGCTACAAAGCAAGTTGCTCTTATATGTATAATTTTATATAGAAATATTTTTAGTATAATTTAAAATGAACATACACTGGAAATGGAACTCAATACGTTTACTACATTCTACTATGCAAATATAAAAGAAATGTATGAATTTTGGATGCTATATGGTAGCTTCTACAATCAATTAGACAACCAAAGAATATTGGAGGAGCAACTTGGATGTGTTTTGCATTGTCCTATTTAAAATTGCTTCTACTTATTTGGAAATTTTAATTTGTTCTTATAATTAGCATAGCTTTAATCATTTTATGAAATGCCTGATACATTTTTTTTTCTTTGAGTTCATTAACATAGTTTTTAATCATATCTTTCCCTTTTGGCAGGTCTTGGCTTTTAGTGTGGAACATGATTTTCTGTCATTGACGGCACTCAAAACTATAGAAGAACTGAAGGAGGTAAAGAGGTATTGCTCAAGGAAACCATCACTCTTCTTTACCCTTTTTCCCCTTCTACAAGTATTTTTTTATGTTTAATTGAATTTCTAAATAATAGTCTTCACTTTTTCCAAAATTAAATGAACTGTACCAAGTTAGTCTTCAATCCAAACTGTCCTGAGGCTGTGCAACTTAGAAACAAGTTATTTGATCTTTAACAACTTTGTCATGTCAAGTTTCTTCAATATGATCAATTAGTATTAAGTAAATATGATAATAACTTTGTTTCATTGTTTAACCATGGATGAATGAAAACTATGGAATCTCCTACTCAAGCCTTGAGCCAGCTGATTGAAACTCATATAGTGCTAAATTCGTTGTTTATTGTGTAGGGTTCTGGTCATGGAACAGTTCCTAAGGAAATTTATGTTTTGGTGGATAAGAACATTGCTTTTCAAAGTGGAGTGTAAGAATGAATGCAGTTCAAAGTTTGAACAGTCTTTCAGGGTAAAAAAGTCTGCAGTGATCCTTTCATCCTGACAAATCACTGATCTTTACATGAAAAACTGTGTTAATTATTTTTGTTAACTTCTGTTTGTACATATACCAAACAGTTGTTATTTTTTATGAATTGTAATGTTTTATGTTAGGATGTGAACTCTGAGAATGGTTACTTGGGTGGTGGGAAGCAGTTGATGGCGGAGGGTCATGACATTGGTCTTAAACAGGTATTCTTAAAACATTTGGTGTTATTATTCATTGAATGATGCTTATAAAGATTGTGCCTTATTCCTTTCTTTGTTATTGCTGTTCACAGAATCTGATGCACCAGTTTTCATGTGCTGGTGGTGAGAATGAGACCAAACTGATGAGGTTGTGATCTGACTAGAGATTCACCAGAGTTAACTCCACTCAAGTGGGACAATGCAACTGAACAACTCATATCAGACCTTGAACTGCCACTCAAGCTATTGAAGAAGGACATCAAGATTGAGGAGTAGAATGCTAATGGAGCATTGTAGGGTTCAGATGTTACATGTCTTTTCAGCAAACTTATTTTATGTATTTTGTTGCTGCTGCTGCTTGGTTAATTTGATTTATATATGTATACCCATTTTTTTTTAGCAGCTCTTATTAGGTAGTTTATGTGGCTGCTGTAGGTCTACTTTTATGTAGTTAGTAAGTATTAAGTTATCCCCTTGCTTTGTTGTTCTGTTCCCAACCTTTGTGATAGGGCTTTAGTGCTTACACTGGTGATGTTTTTTGTGTAACTTGGATCTTATGTTAAGCCTTTATCTGCTTTTAATTTGAAGTGTTTTTTTTTTTTTGGGGGTTCTTCTATTAGTTTAATGGTTTGTTATAATTTTAACCTTGCAGTATATGATATAGATTTAGCTACACAGTATTTCGTTTCACTTTTTAATGATGGTTTGACTAAAATACTATCACAAAGTTATAGTTTTTACCTTATTCATTTTTATTTTCTGAAAGGCTAACAACCCAACGTATTGAAGGCCAACACAATGACTTGATTATAATTGGAAGATAGAATATTGCATTCATACTAATTTTTATATCAGATTCTTTTGTGCTCAATATTAACATTTATATAAATATATTAAACTTTGTATTCATATAGATGGAAATTATAAAAGGCTTGAAAAACCCTTTATATTCATATGTTTTAAATTAAATATTTAAATAAATTAACCAACTAAGCATTGCACTCACCTTTACCAACCACTCTAATATTCCAAATCTTTAGTTGCATCATAATTAATTTTGCAATACAAAACCTAAACATTCTATCATTAGTTAAGGTTATAATTTATCACCTGCTATATATTGAACAACTGCTATCATAAGAGATTTAACACCTGCTATATATTGAACAGTTGCAAGTATTGCACCAAGCAAAATGAGCTCACTATACTTCATTTTTTGCTGATGTGATCACCTGTGTAGCAGCTGTACTGTTTTTTTTTTTTAAAATCCAAATGTTAAAATGATTGAATTATGATGGTGTTTAAAAAATGAGTGATGATGAAAGTTCAAAACTGATTCAACCGTTATTACCAAAATTTGCTTACCCACACAAAAACATAGTCAACATGGTCCTACTTGATCTACATTAGCTCTTATAGACAACCAATAAGTGCAAGACTAATTTTGCCATATATGTGAACATGAAAAATATGTAGGAGTGTTTTATAAAACTAATGACTTATTTAGTTTGAATGATATTTTGTTATTTGGCTATGTAATACTTTAAGCTTAAGCAACATACTATGGCAACTATAATTAACTTTTGCTTTTAAGTTACAGTCTCCTGTATATCATATCCATACTTATAATATTTTAAATTTCATTTTAACTTTTGAAGTTAAATTTCAATTTCAATTGACATATATATTAGATAACCCGTGCATTGCACGGGTACCTCTACTAGTGATCATAAATGATGAAAATACCATGAACCATCTCCCTGTAAGGACTTGGAGGACCAAGCCTTTGTTGCTTGCCCAACCATTATCATTACCTCCATTTTGGTCTAGAGAACATTTTTTTTCAATTGTAAGTTTAAGAAGATAGCTAGCAGCTTAGCATTTCATTGTTAGTGAGATGAGCTAAGTAGTGACAGTGAGTTTAGAATGTGTGAATGTGTTTTTCTGGTGGTGTAATGAAGGAAAGAGATAGTTTGGCCTTACGGTGATAGAACACTAGTGGAAGAGAATATCTCTATTCAAGAGTTTGGATTTTCTATGTGATGAGATTAGAGGATATTGAGACAGAAAAGTGCTGCATCATAAACATTAATTGCCGTACCAGAATTTTCATTCTCATCTTTCTACAATGATTTGGCAAGTAGACAGAAAAGTGCTGCATCATAAACATTAACTGCCAGTATTAGTTAAATGGATTAATATTTGATTGATGATACTTATGGGCAGATGATCTTAGCAAATATAATTGTAATTCAGCCTTTCTAAGTTATTATCCTATTTTAAAGTGTTGTTATTTGATTGTTTGAGATATAAAATAATCCATGAGCCTTCACCTAGCAGCTTAAGCGTTTTAGAATTGGTCCTTTTAAATTTCCTCTACTGTTTTGTTTATGTTTTATTGCCATGGACATTTATCCTGTTAAAACATGGCTGGCAATCAAATTACCTAAATTAATTTCTTACTCCTTTCCTTGGAAGTTAAAAACATGCCAGACTGAAGTTATATCTTTGTAATAAGTAATAACCCATTTCCTCTGACTTGTAGTCTTGTACATGACAACTTTTCATGCATTAAGAGTTGCAAGCATAGTCATTTTTTCTTGAGCCTCCTATAGCTGACAATTTCTTACATACTTGGGTTGCATACTTGAATTGCACTGAACCCTTCATATTTGTTAAGTAGCACATATAACATTGGATTGTATTTGAAATGATTTTCTCACTGGAGCCTTTGTTGATCTTATTTTTTTCTTCCAGCCTTCTATATTTATTGACAACCGTGTGCTCTAGTCGTCACCCTTTTTTACTATTTGCTTGGAGTTGAGGTAGGGCAAATACTCTCTCTTTTTCATTGCTGCTAGTGGTGCTTGAAGACTTTGAATTGAAATAGCTTATATTTGTGTTGTATTTGTAATGTAAGTTATGTGAATTGATCTGTTATTTGTTAGTGGAGAGTTGAACTCAATAGGATGCTGGTTGTGTGCTGGTAGATTAGAAATGATATGTATGTGGTTGTAAACTTTATATGTTGTTTGTTAGTGGAGAGCTGAGCTTAATAGGATGTCGGTTGTGTGCTGGTAGATTATAAATGATGCATGTGCTTGCAAACTTTATATGCTATTTGTTAGTGGAGAGCTGAGCTCAATAGGATGTATATGTTAATTTCATGCTCGTTTGCCAATTTTTTATGTTCTTATTAACTTATTGTTGCTAAAATTGTGCTACGTATATAGGGTTAAATTTGTGTCTTCTGTTATGGTTAATGAGTTAGAAAAGCCTTAGTTCCCATTTGAGATGCAATAGTAATGAGCATGCGTACTTTAAAAAGGTACCGTTCATTATATTGGATCTTGAATTGTCCAAGTGAGACAGTTTGAAAAAACCCTATTCGACACTCGTGTTATAGTCATTTCCTCTTTCACATGCCTTATATACCTGATGAAATTTAGGTCCGATGCATTTCTTTTTGTTCTCTGGGTGCATACTTGATTGCGGTAGATCTCACTGCACTCAAGAAGTGTACTTAGAGATCAAAGGGAAATGCTGCCGAAATTTTGTCAAGTATAAGGCATTTGAATATGGGAATAAACTATTCACCGGTCGAGTGTCGAAGAGGTTTTTCTCAAATGGAATAGGTTCATACTATGTAACAAGAAGGAGCTGATTGTTGTGGGACCACTATTCTTTCTCTCTCAGATAGCAGTAATGGATATTCCCAAGAACCGGTTGTGGATGTATAAAAGGTTGGATCGCAACAAACATCTAATGATAGAATTTAGAGGTGGAGTTAATGAGTTCCTAGAGTTCGCTACTAGTCAAGAGAGGTTCAAAAGGAACACTGAAGAGAAGATGAGGTGTCCTTGCTTAAGGTGCAAGTGTAGAGTTTCCAAGTTTGTGCATGAGGTAATGATAGATTTTTACAACAAGGGGGGTTCATGGCAAATTATTATTGGTGGACCAACCACGGTGAGGAATTGCCCCCGTTTCTCGAGCCGATTGTCAAAGATTCCTATTATGGAACTGGTGACCGCAGGGAAGATCTGAATGCTTATGAGCAGATGATCATGGATCATGCTGGACTCTCTATAGGTCAGGCATTAGAGCATGATTATGTAATGGAGCCCCAACAGAGAGGGAAATCCGAATCCCGAAGCCGAAAAGTTCTTTAATATGTTGGTTGCTGCTCAAGCTAAATTGTTTGAAGGATGTGGTCAACACTCCAAATTGTCGGTTGCCTTATCAGTTCTGAGCATGAAATCTGACTACAACATGTCGGAAGGACATTTTAATCGAATGATGTAGTTTATAAGAGAGACACATCCGAG
Organism: Echinosophora koreensis; assembly: GCA_035048595.1. Classification (NCBI taxonomy): domain Eukaryota; kingdom Viridiplantae; phylum Streptophyta; class Magnoliopsida; order Fabales; family Fabaceae; genus Echinosophora; species Echinosophora koreensis. Next base: position 825,829 of record JAPCYP010000103.1, read on the forward strand.
TGATACTCGTATGTCTCAGAATCTTTATCATGCTAAGATCCACTATTGCAGTTTATAATCATTTGTAATGTATTAGGTTCTAAATATAACAAATAATGTTGAAGATCCACTATTGCTTAATCTGGCATGGGGCCTAAGAGAAAAGCTACCCTATTTTACACATACATTGTGAATGATTATAAATTTCGTACACAACAATGGAGTGTAGGCATGCTATCATCCAACTATGGTGTGTGTGTGTACGTGGCATAGCTGGTCAATTAGAAAGTGACTTTTACGGAGTACTAACTGAAATTGTTGAAATGGAGTATATCGGTTTGCTGTCGTTGAAAATAGTTCTCTTCAGGTGTGACTGGTTTGATGATACTCCAGATATAGGGACAAGAGTAGATAATAAGTATAGAATTGTCGAAGTAAGGCAATCGCGAAGATATACTAAGGCGTATGACCCATTCATATTTGCACAACAAGCCGAACAAGCTTATTACACGCCATACCCTGAGGGTCATCATGGTTGGTTGGGTGTCATCAAGACAAAGGCTCGCAGTACAATCTCAAATAATACAGTCAGTCAGGCTGAAACTGAGGATCCATACCAAGATGATATGATTGCAGGGCTTCAAGTGTTACGAAATATAGATGCTGATATCATCGACGAATCTCTTGTAGATGTTGGGGGCGGCGGGAAGGAAATTGATACAGTGTTATCGAATCAGTCTGACTTGGATGAATCAGACGAGGATACATGTATATCAAGTGAGAAAGAAAGTAAGAGTGATTTCAGTGATACATTTATATCTAATTAGGTAACTCATGAATACAGTACTTTTTTATATTGATTGTTTATTTTAAATTGATCTACATATATATATATATATATATATATATATATATATATATATATATATATATAAATAATATTTAAGTTACTTAAATGTGATATGTAACAATTTCATTGAAACAGATGACAGACTCTATTAGGGGTGGTAGAGGTGGCCGTACTAGAGGGCGGGGTGCAGGCCGTTCTTCTCGTGGCAGAGGTCGTGCTGGGAGATCATCTCCCACGACCCATACACCTTCATCTGACCAGAATATGACGAACACTGAGATGGGACAGATGATGCCGAGTGTTGCATCGGCGACCACTACCCCAGTACATGATGTCGGGACGTCATCTGCACCACCATCACCACCATCATCGTCACAGTCAGAGGCCACATATAGAGCTTTACCAAGGAGGGTGATCAGGCCAGGCACCAGCAACTTAGAGTAAGCTATTTTATTTAATTTTTGTAAATTTTTTAAATTTTATGACATTATTTAAAAACATAATTGCATGATGCTTTTTCTAATCTTAGGTTGTATCCTCAGAAAGAAACTACTGATGAGATTTCTAAGATCATTAAAGAGAAGTTCGAGGACTCAAGGCCCACATGGACTTCAGTAGATGTGACGTGAAGGACATGTGGTACAGAGAGTTTAAGGTAAATTAAAATTTAGTTACTTGATCACATTTAGGTTATACTTTGTATTATATTTTGAATTATTATATTTGTTATGTTTGTCTAATATGTACGTATCACATGCAGAAAGCGTTTACTTGGGACCCTTGTCATGAGAATGAGATGATCAGGAAGAGTTTTGATGGGGTGCAGCATTATGAAAAATGCAATGCACAAGTTGAGGAAGGGGAAATGGATGGAACCTGAGGTGCTACAGGGACTACAATAGCATTGAGCCAGTGAGGATTTCAAAAAGAGGAGTGCCATCGCTAGACATAATTGGGTAGCAGATAGTGGAGCATCAGCCTACACTTGAGGGTCGGTCGGGGCTGGAGATCATTTTGAAAGGATGGTACATAATGTAGTTTATTTTAATTTATTTTCTGTTTAATTATTTTATTGTGACTTAAGTTGTGCTAATTTATTTTAATTTGCAGACTCAGGAGTTTGCCCGACCCCCTACTGCTTATGAGCTCCTCGAAAAAAAACCAAGAAGCTGAAGTCAGGACAATGGGTGAACGATAAGGCCAAAAACATTTGTCAGTATTAAAAAAGAAACCTTACTTACAAAATTAATTAGTTTAATTAATAACTTGTAGCTTATTATTTGTTAATAATTGTTAATAATATGATAATCAATTTTATTTTGTAGGAAAAATATGATCATGCCTTAGCGGATGCTTATACATGTGCCTCACAGAAGGGTGGTTCTTCTATCCAGGAGCAGCACTCTCCGGCCTCTGTTGATTTGAATGCCATCTTTTTGGATGTTGTTGGAGGTAAAAATAAAAAGGGGCACATGTATGGGCTTGGGCAGTTGGGCAAACATTATGTGGCCTTGTCGTTCCGTTCGGCTGGAGACACTGGCGTGGCAGGCGTTCCTCCAGAGGTCGTAGAGCAGATGCAGCATCATATTATATGGCTGACTAAGGAGCTCGCCGAGAAGGATGCCAGGCAGAAGACCTTAGAGGCTGAGATTGATGAGCTAATAGGCACCGCATGATACATCTTGCAGCACCTGCATCTTCAGCCGCCTGTTGCACCACCACCAGGTCCGGATCCAGCATCCCTTACTGTAGAGGACGACGAGGAGGATCTCGACGCCGATGCCCAGCAGGACAACCCACCTCCATCATGATCTTTATTATTTTCGTTGTACTGTTACATTTTCATCGACTATTAGTACTTTTGTGGATGTTTATTTATGTCCTAAATTTTTGCTTGCATGGATGATAGTACTTTTATTTATTTGGGTCAATTTTATGGATGAAAGTACTTTTATTTATTTGGGTTACAATTTTATTTAAATGCAATTTTAATTATTGTTTACATATTATTATTAGGGTTAATTAGAATATTATAACATTGATAAAATAATTTCCATAACTAATATAGTAATATATCATTTAATAAAAAAATTAAAATAATTAGCGAATGAAATAGCCACTACCAAATTAGTCGCTAAATATGACTATCATATGTGAAAAACAGCGACTGTACTAGCGATCGATTAGTCAGTCTTTAACTATGCTAAGGATACATGCAAAACAGCAATCGAATTAGCCACTGCCTTATTAGTCGCTATATTGGTTGTCATGAACGTGCGACCAAAAGTTAGTCACCAAAACAACGAGCACATTTTCGGTCGCTAATAGGGTTTTAGAGACCCAAGGAGACCAGTTGCTGATTCGGTAGCTAATACTAATAGCGACCGATTTTTCATAAATAGCGACCGATTTGTTCGATTGCTAAACATGACTTTTTTTGTAGTGTGTTTTATTTTCCTTTTTTTTATCTCTTTGTATATGAGTTTGGGTATCCCTTGTGCCCAACTTAATACAATTTTGTCTATAAAAAACACTTTAATTTATTTATCATTGGGGTTTAGTATCAAGAGAATTAAGAAGCTCAAGTAAGTTTGGGTGATACTGTAATGTGTCTAAATTGGGTATCACTAAATAGGTATTGTTTGATTAAATTGTAGCCAACAGAAAGTTCAACTTCCAGTATATAATTAAGCTGGAAGGAATACAACTTATTAAAGGACTAAAAGAGAAATAATACTAGGGACTAAGTGCAGAGAAATCGGACTGAGAAGGGAGAAGAGTACAAGAGTGATAGAGGATTTTGGGAGAGAAGGAGAATTACATCACACATATTCCATACCCCTCTTCTGTACCCATATTCAGTTATATATTCTCATCCTCACTCCTTGATGAGCACCTCGCCTCACAGCCCTTGTGTGTCCCACGTGTCCTACTGTTATAACAAACTTGTTGTCTCCATTTACCGACTTAGCTTCCTCTACTGGTATCATTACATTACTACCCCCATTAAAATCAACCTTGTCCTCAAGGTTGAAGTTAAGACAATGTTGTTGGGTGATAGTAGCATCTTTCCAAGCGGCTTCCCAGTCAAGTGGGCCTTCCCAATAGACAAGAGAACATCCACCCGGATCCCACTGTTTACGGTGTAAGGAGCAATTGGTACCGAAAATCGCAGCAAGCACATTTGTTGCAATCAAACAGGATGATATCCACTTGTATTTGGATGTGTACATGTTTGCTTTATTAGGAAAAAGCAGAATTTTTTATCCAAGTGAAGCAATCAGTTTGTTGACCTCTCTAAAAAGTAGTATACCATTGAGAAAGGAATCAAAAGACCATTGCTGGAATTTGTCCAGGACTAGCTTAGCAATAATTGTCAACAATGGAGTTGTTGCCTCTAAAGCTTCAGCATAATGTGCCTCACCATTCAAAAGAAGTGGCATGTGTGCTGGATAAAGCCAATAAAAAAAGAATCCATATGTTCTATAACTATTAGTTGACATTGCTATTCCTTGAAGGCCACATATCAACCCAATAAATGCATATTTTACAGCATCTGATTGAAACAGTGCATCAAGAGTTGAATTTAATCTAACCAAAACCTCTTGAGCAGAACCATATAGGACTATATCAGCAATTAGGAACACACCAGACACACTACCAATTAAGCCATAATGCCTAATTGAACCATGAGGAAGTCCCATAAATGAAGCAACTCCTTGTATGGTGACATCATAACCATCAACAGAAGCAGATGCATATGATGTCAATGTTGCCAGCTCATTTTGATTGGTCTCAGAAAAAATGCCACATAGTGAGGTTGACCACTTAATTTTGTTGAACCATTTTTTAATCAAGCTAACAAAATCTGCACTTGTACGTGAAACATCATTTTTGTATGTCTTGTAATGGACCGAACCTGTTGGAAGAATCGTTGTATGTTGTGTGGGTGCAAAACGACAAGCCTGTAGTAACCATCCATCATATCTCCAAGTAGCTGCAGGGGAATCGTTCTTCCCACTACTGGTGTGGCTAAACTCATTGTAATGACCCAAACTGCAATATTTTGTTGTTGTAACATGTAAACACATAACCAACTCCACACTTGGGTTTCCATTAGCAGCCTTGTCAAACAAATTCATTGCTTGGAGTGCTAAGACAAGAGCTTCCCGTGGATTTTCTCCTAAAGAAATCAGATCCCTTGCTAGCTGTAATAAAACTGGTGCCCGATTTAATGTCAAATCAAGCTTGTGATCAATTGTGAAAAGAGAACTAAAACTATGTATCCCATCTTCTTTAATATTCTTATAAGTGTGCTTGCCCCCAATTAAAATTTCAATTTAGAGCATGTAACAAGCCTCAAAACTAGGGTAATTGAATTGGGCGATACCTTTATCCTCTCCAGCTCACAGAAAACCTCCTTCAATTCCTCAAATTGCTTAACTCTATTGTACCCCAATAATATTACATTCCAGATGACCACTTCCCATGCCTCACTCATAGCAAAAGGCCTACGTGCCATATCCACTAATTCACACCAGGAAAACATATGTGTGAAAGGCTTTTGAATAAACAGATAAGAATCAAAATCATGTGTCACTACATGGTTAAGTAATACTTCCCCATACCTCAAATTCATATCACTGGTGAACTTCAACAAAAATGGAAATTTAAAAATACCAGTGATTGGAATTGCGTCAGGCTGCGGCTGTATGAGCATGGAAAAAGCGTTCGGGACGGTGGCATTGTCCCGGCGAGTGTCGACAAAGAAGTCGCGAAGCATGGCAACGTCGCAGAGGAAGCCAATGGTAAGTTTCGAGCCATGGAGGAAACACTGAAACAGTGATGCACAGAAACAGATTCGGATACATGTAATTGCACAAGATAGGTGAAAGCTAACAGAGTTTAGATTGTCGTCCATGAATTCCAGAATTTTCATTTCTTCTACACCTTTCATGGCACATTTCTTAGAGGCCCAATTCTTGTTACTATTGGGCTGGGTTTGGCCCATTAGCTTTGGAAGGGGGTCAAGTTGGTACTCACGCCATTCTGCCCATGCGTCTTTTTGGCATTCTTCACTGGTAATTGCCATCAGCAACGATTGAACCCACTGTACCGTCCAATCTTCGTTCTCTGCGCGATGGCCGAAATCCGGCGGTTTCGCTGGTGGCCGAAGGAGCGGCTTCAGTATAGGCAAGAGCTCGTTACTCTAAGCATGAGCAATCGAGCTAGGCGGTTTGAGCGGCGGCGTTAGAACGATGACTCTGTTCAGTGGCTCCGGTGGGGGTAGCTCGGCTGGAATGTCTAAGACCCATGGCCTTGTCACCGTTGAAGACCCCGATGTCTCCCTCGGCGACCTCGAGTCAACTGATTGTGAAATCGCTGCCGTCATCGTGCGAGAAGGCGAGGGCGTCGTCCCCGTGACCTCCGAATCAATTTGGGTGAGCCGTATCTCCCTTGCTGGTGGTGTTCCGTGGATCCCCAATAACGACTCAGCCTTGGTAAACCATCCAACAGAGTTTTTGTCAGTGACAGAATGAGCTTCCCTCGGTTCAGTGGCAGCGAGAAATTCAACCGAAGCCGGCACGGTAACCTTCAATGATTCTGAAGCATTGATCTCCTCTTGCAACAGATCGATAATTCGTGTACATGACTGCCTGATTTCTCGTGAATATTCAGCCATACGTTGATTATAATCTCTGGACGATTCAGCCATGGAAGATAGGAGGTGCGACTGAAATGGTTGCCTCGGAGTCTCTTGAAATGAGTTCGCAGCACCATGGAAAGAGCTCCATGCTATGTTGTATTTCTGAAGTAAGGCTTCCCAATCAGTGTGCTCTGCCATGGTGACAATGAAAGCACCAATGTAATGTGTCTAAATTGGGTATCACTAAATAGGTATTGTTTGATTAAATTGTAGCCAACAGAAAGTTCAACTTCCAGTATATAATTAAGCTGGAAGGAATACAACTTATTAAAGGACTAAAAGAGAAATAATACTAGGGACTAAGTGCAGAGAAATCAGACTGAGAAGGGAGAAGAGTACAAGAGTGATAGAGGATTTTGGGAGAGAAGGAGAATTACATCACACATATTCCATACCCCTCTTCTGTACCCATATTCAGTTATATATTCTCATCCTCACTCCTTGATGAGCACCTCGCCTCACAGCCCTTGTGTGTCCCACGTGTCCTACTGTTATAACAAACTTGTTGTCTCCATTTACCGACTTAGCTTCCTCTACTGGTATCATTACAGATACCTCTGGCTACCATCATTTGGTCCATTTGAGTTCATCAACACAGTGAAATCATCTTTAATCAAGGGAAGGTTGATCTTGCCAATGTTGTTGAGCTTTTAAATTTCGCTCTTGCTCTTGGTTTTTCTCTAAATTTAGGGTGCACACATTCTTTCTTACATTGAAGTACTTGTCCTTTGTCATGTATGAAATCTTTATATAATTCTTAACTTATCTCCTAAAATATTTGGTAATCGGGTTGGACTACCCCTTTACTCACTTAATGATATTTTAATCTTCCTTTTATTGGATAATACTTAGCTTCAGTCTGTTTGTAACTGTACAGTTATCATTATAACAGTTTCGACAGTTAGGAAGCTAGAGTAGTTAATTTAGTTCAACTGTTAGTTAGTTAGACAATTAGGAAGTTAGCTTCTTTCTTAGCTTTCCTATCTTTATTATTAAAAGGAAGGAGGTGTTTAGGGGCATATTTGTAAAATCACTTAGAGTTTCTTGGGGCTGGGGGTGGTTATGTAAAATCACTTGGGTCAAAAAATTTTATTTTGTTGGAAAGAAAGGTTTCTTTTTTTGTTAAGAGTGAGAATTTTTTCATTGTGAATGCACTTAACATATTCCACCGTTTCTTTATATCATCATAGCCAATGTTTATGTCATTTCCACAGTTTCCTTATATCATTATAGCCAATGTCATTTTCATGTCATTTGGAGGAAAGGTCACCCAGAAATGAAGCATCTTGGGCTTGTGAAGGTTGCTTCAAGGTTTGTTTTTTCCCCCACCAAAATCTTCAATTAGGATTTCTTCTCTAACTTAAAAATCTCTAATTCTTTTTTGTTTATCTTTGTATACATGCTTTAGATTCGTTTTCTCTCTTCCTGCCGCTCTTCATTTTTGTTAGCTGCTTCATTGGTCAGGTATGTCTATTCCCAAATCTCTCATTTTGCTGTTGTTTTATTTTCTGGATTTATGAATTCATTTGCTTCCTAAATCTTTCATTTTGGTTTTGTTTTGTTTTCTGGATTTATTAATTAGTTTGATTCTCCCAACATAAAAATCCATAATTCTTTTTTTATTCATCTTGGTAATGTTTTCAGATTCTTCTCTACCTTCTCATACAGTTTTGGTAAACCGTGAGGCGAGGCCGATGAACATGAAGAGTTGGTAACTTTCAGCCACTGAAAACGGGAATGAAGCATTTCATTTCATTATTAACAATTAAGTTCATGCATTATATATATATTGTATAAAATAAGCTTGAAATGGTTGAAATTTGAAAGTGGTTATTTACATTTTGGTTCTATTTATTTTTGAATTTAACCTCTGAATTGTTTATGCATTTCATTAGGCGTTGTCCCCAACCCTTCAGGAAGCAAAGGAAGCCACCTCCGAGGTATTATTATTTTCTAAATCGTTTATGAGAAATATATGGGAGATTTCAAGATTTTCTAATTGAAATTAAAAAATTCACCTTTAATATTAGTGTTCTTAATACTGGGTTTTAATAAAGGTTTCAATTTTATGCTGTTTCTTGGAGATTTTTGTTATTAGTAATAATTGAAGAGTTTTAAATTGAGTTTTAATCGGAATTTCTGTCACACTGTTGTAGTAGACAAGGAATTGTTATAAGCACTCCGCTACCATATTAGAGAAATAGGGCTGAAATTACTCTGAATTAGAGAAACATCATAATTAGAGAAACATGACTGAAATTGGTTTTGATACAATGAGTCAGTTTCACGGCTAAGAGAATGGAATATATGTGTGCATGAAAGAAGATGATATGAATTTCCCTTGAGTTGATCAACAAAAAAGTAAATTATGTGGTTCAAGAGGCAATCGTTGTTATCAAAAATATATTTAGAATATATCCCAACACTTAATATATATTACATTTTATCATCTATATTTTTTTTATGAGAAAGAAGATAATAGCACAGTTGGTGCTTACTTTTACACTTCGATCTTTGCTTCAATCTTTGCTCTACTTTACAGATACGAGTCCATAATTGCTACACTTTGTGAGGCAATCATGTTTTTAAATCATGCATGCTTATCTTTTCACTGCTTTTCCAGTGTGTATAGGGATGTAACGGGTCGGTTTGGTTCGGTTTTTGACGAAAAAAATGTCCGAACCCATCAAATTTGATCGGTTCGGTTTGGCTCAGTTTTCTGCATTTTTTAGTACAAGACCCGAACCAAACCAACCCGATGGAGTTCGGTTTGGTTCGGATCGGGTGGTCGGGTTACCTGATTAAAATGCACCATAAACGTTTTTTTGTGTAGAAAATACACCAGAATGTTATCAAAACACAAAATAGTCCACAAAACCATAGAAATTAACAACAAATCAAGTACAAAATATAAAAATAGTACACAAATCAAGTCTATAACAATCCAAAATAGTATAGAATTGACAACATACATAACTTTTTTTGGGTAAGAATTGACAACATACATATAAATAGACTTGAAGCAAATTGCATGTCCAGATTAAAATTAATTGCAGATGCATAATTTATCAACTTGGAACACACTCCGATAAAGGGAGAGGGGGGAAACCGGGAGAGGGGAAGGGGAGAAGGGGGAAAAGGGAGAAGACCACTTGCTAGTCACCACGGCGGAGGCGCGGCGGATCGGCGGTGATTCGATGAAGCACGATCTGCTTCTGCTGCTCTTCGCAAATAGAGGTGAAGGCATGAAGCAGCACGATCTGACGGATCTGTAATGACGACAGCTGAAGGAAGAAATGATGGAGGATGCTCTGGTCACGGTGGTGGTGAGGCGGTGATTCGATGAAGCACGATCTGCTTCTGCTGCTCTTCGCAAACAGAGGTGAAGGCATGAAGCAGCACGATCTGACGGATCTGTAATGACGATAGCTGAAGGAAGAAAGGATGGAGGATGCTCTGGTCACGGTGGTGGTGAGGCGGCTCTGTAACGGCGGACGGCGGTAGTGAGGCGGCTCGAAAGTGAGAGAGGAAGTGAGAAGAGCTAGGGTTCGAACTTGGAGTGAGGTAGAGGCAGTGAGTGAAATTAAATGGGTCCAAAGTTTTGAGTTACTAATTTAGGTTTAGGTCAGTCATGAGTCAACAACAGTCATAGTATATATATATATATATATATATATTTTTAAATATTTTATACCATCGGGTCGGGACATCGAGTAATTGGATTTGGGAGACAAAATCTAATACCCAAACCAGTGGTAATTGGTTCTCATTGGTTCGGTTCGGTTTTTTACCCGAACCAACCATGTTCGGTTTTTTACCCGAACCAACCATGTTCGGTTTTTTCCGGATTGGTTCGGTTCGGGTTGGTCGAGTTGGTCGGGTTGATCCGGTCCACTTACACCCCTAAGTGTGTATACGATGATTTGGATAATGGGTGAATTAATAGGTGTGTAAATGAGCTGAGCTATTCGTGAACTACCCAGGCTCGGCTCGTTAAATGCTCGATGAAGCTCGTTTGTTTAATTAAATAAACAAACCCAAGCTTGAGAGTGAGCTCAATTATTTAAATGAGCCAAGCCCACGCCCTATAGGCTCGACATTAAGGGCTCGCGAATAGCTCGTGTGTATATATATATATAAGTTTTTAAGTTATATATAATAATATGACCAAGAAAATTTATATATAATAATATATTATATATACTAATACTACCATGTTTTTTATTTGCTTCATCTTTCTTGACGAATTGCTGATGGATAGACTCATCTTTCATACAGCTAAAAACTTTGAAAATTAATGGTTGGGTCCCAATCAACCGGATTGTAGTCCAAATATCTTTTGAGCCCAATAGTTAAACTCACTCCCAATACTTCTTTGTAATTATCATAATGAAATGTCTTTCCACCGCCTACCCGTAATATCTAATATAAAGAAAACCATTTGTATCTTACTATAGTACTAAGTTACTAACATACGACTATAAGCAAAAAAAAAAAAAAAACGCACAAAAATAAGAGGAATTGAACGAGCACCATTTGAAGTTTCATTTTTGTTAAAATTTTAATTAAATTTTAAATGCAAAAATTTCATATTATGGAACTATGCATGATTTTTTGTTAAGAAGAATTTTCATAAATGCTAAAATAATTAAGTTATAAATGAGCTACACAAGCTAAGCTCAAACCTTACTTTTTTGTAACAAGCCAAGCTCAAGCTTTTAGTTAGGCTCGTTTAAATAAATGAGCCAAGCTTGAGTTTTTCATTTTTTTCACAAGCCAAGCTCAAGCTTTAAGTACTCGGTTCGGCTCGACTCGTTTACACCCCTAGGTGAATATGAAGGAAAAAAAACTGACAATGCTGATTAACTTCTTGGAAGTTTATTGACAAGTTTCACCCAATAATTAGCATTAATTTCCCTTTATTAAATGCCATTTTGATTGGACTTTTAAAATTCTTTGAATTTCATAAATGAATTTTCCAGTTATGTCAGCTGATAATTATTTTCATTGGCTAATTTATTCTTCAAACTGATAAAAGATTCCACAAGGATAATAATAGAGAGAGCTCTCTACTTGGTGATCTTATATATTTTCATCATCGAATAACTGGCATTAATTTGCCTTTTTAGTTGGCATTATGATTGTAGCTTTTAAATTCTTTAAATATTCATAATTTATAATTTTTTTATAAGCCATAATTTATAATTTATTAATTGCCTCCTTTTATTTCTCATGAATGAACGTAACAAATATGACTGCAACGCTAGATTGTGCTATAATATAAGCTTAAATTTTTATATAAAGATTCCTGATGAGATATTACCATTAATTTGTTTTTGAAATGTCATTTTGATCTTGATAAAAAAAAAATAGCCATTTTCATTGGCTCTTTTAACTCAAAAGCTAAAAAATTAATTAGTTTTTAAATGTCTTTAACAATTTATAAACTAGCTCTCTAGCTTTTTGAAACACATTAAAAGGGATTGACGATTGTAAATAATAATAATAATAATAATAATAATAATAATAATAATAATAATAATAATAATAATAATAATTGTTTCAAAAAAAAAATATTAATATACTCATACGTTTTGATTTCCTTTCACTGGTACAAGTTTTCCAAGTTTTATCTACCCTTCCCTTTTTTTTTTAATACAAAATCTACCCTTCCTAATAACAAGATAGATAACATTACAAGCATAACGCATACTTATGTTAGTTTTTTTTTTTTACCGTATAATATTTCAATTATAATATTTTAATAAAATGACAATTTTCAGGTTTAATTAGTATCTATCCCAAATTTATCATCAATTACATAAATTCATTGATTATTACCGGAATGAATTTATGTTCATTTTGTTTTTGGTTTTTTTAAAAACAATTATTTTGATTTAATATTCAAATAATAGATATAATAAATTATTATAGAATTGATTCTATATTAATCTTTATTATTAAAAGGGAGGTAGCGGTTGGGACATATCTATAAAATCATTTGGATGGCTGTAATAAGAAGATAGCGGCTGGGGCAAATATGTAAACGCACATGTGTCAATAAATAATTTAATTAAGTTTATTAAAATAAAATAGTAATTACACTTGGATGGTTGTAATAAGAAGATAGTGGTTGGGGCAAATATGTAAATACACATGTGTCAATAAATAATTTAATTAAGTTTATTAAAATAAAATAGTAATTACTGGTAACATTACCTGTCTCCCTATACCATTCAAAACGTTCACTGTAGATGTGGTATGCCAAACGTTTTCTCTTTTTGAAACTCTCTTAACCACACCACTGAAGTACCTTCTCTCTTTTACAGTTTGATTTATTTTTTAAAACTGTTTGTAAACTATTAAAAGTAAACTATTCTTGCATATGCACTTTGCAACCACACTTTTACTCAAATTATGGTGGCAATGAGTATTACAACCACACGAAAGACACTTATCTTTCTTCTTCTGTTATAGCAGACCAGTGGTTTAGACAATGAAATAAATTTGTATTTGAAATAATATCTAATGATCTATTGATGAACTTATCTATATCTTAGAGTGTTGTTGTTTTTTTTTACACTCTCATAGTAATGCTTTGAAATGTTCTATGTATCCATTGATCTAGACAAGCTGCTACCAGAAAATGGTAAAATATGTAGGTAGTGACACAAGCAATGATTTGTATCAATTTATAATTTTGCTTTGAAAACAAATAAAATTCACTAATCTATTTAATATATTAAGTTTATACTTATCAGTTACTTATAAGAAAAATTATATTTTATATTCTACATAACATTATTTTTAAATATTTCTATCTTAAAAATTAAAAAAAAAAATATAGTTCCTATGATTAATGCATCGCCCGATGATGTCAAAAAATCATTTGTTATATAACCCGTGCGAGACAGTTAAAATAATTTTCTTATGCTCATTGTCAACAATAGTGATGAACATTCAAATAACATCTTCCGAACTTCTAAATCATGAATCAAAACTCAAGATGGGCGTTCCAATAATGTTATTGAGGAATACAGATCATTAATTAGAAGTATTTTCATTTAATAATTACACAATCTTTTAATATTATTTTACATATTGGTACAAGTTTCATAGCTTTATAATATCATTCTACATTGTTTCAAAAAAAATAAAAAATTATCATTCTACTTTTACAAGTTACATACCCAAATGATTTCTTTAATTATATTAATCTACTTAAAATAACTTATATTAAATTAATACAACTAAACTTATTCTTAAAAATCACATGAAAGCCATGGCAGTGCAAAAATATATTATTAGATATATGCTCCATTTACGTAAATGAAGGAGGTTTTTCCATCATTGAATTATTTATCTGCCTTTGGAATAATATATTATGGACTCTAACTCCACGTATCGATTTATTCTAAAATTGCATACAATGTATTTCTTAGTTACTAAATTTTTATAATTAAATTATTTAAACAATTTTAAAGATAAAATAAAGAAAACATATTCTAAAATTTCATACAAATCCTATTTAAATTAGAAAATGATTTAATTAAATGATTTAATAAAAACATTAAAATTGATTTATATTTGATTAACTTATTTATTTTTAGGGCAAATGAGAATTTCAAATGTCTATCATGGAACAAAACTCATTACCAGTCCAGACTTTTAAAGAACATCTCGAGTACAAGCAAAAGTAAGGAAAATATATTTTCATTTATGATATGAGTTTGATCAATGTAGAACACACACATCTAGCTCAAAGATGTTAAAAATGAACCACGTGATTGATTATCTCCTTTGTAATACGGGATTTGGATGCAGTTTATTTTCACATTTGGTTTAACTCAATTGGATTGTCAGAGTTGATGTAATTTGTAGTTTTACTGTTGAGCACAATCATTAATACAATTGCAAAGTTGTTTGATGAAATTGTGTTGCTTAATCAAATATAAAATAACTTATAAACTTAATGAAATTTATACAATTTATTTTTCAAGACAAACATTTTCTTAGACAAATATATGAACAATTATAAAATAATAATAGTCAATAAAAGGTCCACTAAATTAACAATGTCTATTTAAAATAGAAATTTATTTCAAACAAATGAATAAATCAATTATTTATAGCTGATAAAAAAAATCAATTCTTTATAGTTGATTTTGAAATTATTATAAAGAGAGAGGCTCCCATTTGTAGCGGATTGGTAATCCCAATTTTTTATCATGAAAGATAGAAAGTAAGGCCGGCGCTAAAAAAAAGGGCAAAAAACTGAAATAGAAGAAAAAATTAGGCAAGACAATAAATATGGAGACAACAATCAATTATGTCTTACAAGCACGGCTTAAAAAAATAAAATAAAAATAAAAAAAGATAAATTGTGATTAATAATAGCTGGGTTCCTTAAGCATGATGTCAGGAAATTAAAATTATATTTATTAGTTGTTTAAGTATAAATCACACTATTATAGGTTAACTTTCACTCTTATAGTGACTCCGCGAATATAATTTACTTAGTTCATGTCACAATAATAGTATTCAATCATTCCGCTTCAAGTACTACTGAGTTTCTCTGATATTTCTTTCTTCAACAATTTTTTTCCCTTCAAAATCATTAGAAAAAAAAAATATAAGTCCTTATTCATTTTTTAAAACAGATAAATTCACAAACACAATATAAAATAAAAATTAAATTTATTCAAAAACTAGAATATTCCGTGCATCGCACGGGTCTTAGTTCTAGTATACTAATAATCAAGTCTTGTAAGCATTTGCCAGTTAAGAAATGTAATTACTGAGTTCATTCATTCGTTTTACTTTTCTCATAAATTTTTTTTAACTCCTTAATTACCACTGTAAAAGATTATTTTCTTCACATGTGCATGTGCGAGAAAACTATATATAGAGAGTAGAGACACTCAACCTTTAATTAATACAAAACTAATGAAAACCTCAATTTAAAACTGTAGTTTTTAAATTAGACAACACAATAGAGAATATCACTTTAATTTTGATATACTCTCAATATAATTTTTTTTATACTATTAACCCATAATAATCATTTTATACATAACTTTTAAGGTGGGTATTATAAAAATATAATAATTTATAATTGATTGATTGTATTCTGAATACAATTTTTTTATAATAATAATATATAATAATTAAATTCAATGAATATTTACGGTAAAAAATAGTTCATTTAATATATAATTTTCTCTGCAACTATTTGTTTTATGTATTTTATTTTTTATTTTCAAAATGGTTGGCTTAATATCTTCTTCTTTTTTTCTCCTATGTTATGAGAGGAGAATCTTATACATAAAAGCAAATTTTTATGTTTCTATCTCTCTAATACGGATTTCAAAAAAAATCTCTCTAATACGAAAGGAAAGAATTAAAGAAATGATAAATGAACACCTCCCCCATAGACACCGCAAGCACGCACATGCAGGGGGTGGGGGGTACCTTCTTTCTTTCTCTACCCGCCATTCTCTCTCTGAACCAAGAAGGTATCTACCTCTACCAATTCAAGCTCTTTTAACAGAGAGAATTGTTAGTGAGCGAAACTCTGTGAGAGGGAAGTTTGAAGGTAGGGAAAGAAATAGAGTAAAGAAAACCCATTCCTTCCTTAACGTTGCTCATGGACCTAACTACGGTCACAAGGATTATCAACCCAAGTTCTCCCAGAAAGATGTCCTGTTATCCTTTTTCTTTACAAACTTTCCGGAGGATATGGGGGAAAAGGATCTGTGGGTGGTCTTCCGGAAATGAGGAACCATTGAAAAAGTTTTTATCCCTCCTAAAAAAGACAAGTTTGGTAATCGTTTTGGTTTGTAAGGTACAGAAATGGTCAAAATCCAAAGTGGTTAGAATCTCAGCTAAGTGACATCTAGTTCGGCTCTTACAAGCTAAGAGTGAATATTTCGAAATTTGGAAGAGGGGTGCAAGACAAAAAGCCTGAGGTTCTAAATGCTGTTAAGAGGAGGGACGTAGGTTTGAAGGGCAAGGAGGGTTTCAGGAAGAGAGGTGTCAGCTTCTTGGATTCTCTGTCAGATGGTCAAGTATTTAGGAGACCATTAAATGAGGGAGGGGGAGTAATGAAGGTGACCACCATTAAGAGTCCTTCAGATTGGAGGGGACCATATTTTAATGTTGATGCCAAGGATATGAGTTGGTTGAAAGGTAGCTTTGTGGGTGTCACAAGCAATAACTTGGAGGCGGCTGAAATAAAAAGAAATTTATTAAAGGTGGGGATCTTCACCATTGATGTGGCTCCTATGGTGGGAATCTTGTCAACTTATCAGGCAAGGATGGTGCAGTGGTCTATTCTACTCTTAAGGGTGCTAGTGAGAGCCTACAGGATTGGTTTACTGAGTTGGAGCCATGGGAGCCGGGGAAGGTTTCTAGGGCACGTTCAGTATGGTCGATGGTTACAGGAGTGCCAGTTTATGCTTGGAGAGAGGAGTTCTTTAAGTTCTTGGCACATTCGGTTGGGACTTTTGTTAAAATAGATCAATCAACAAGTGTGAAATTAAAATTGGATACTGACAGGATGTTGGTAACTGTTTCTTCTCTGGAGGCTGTTAATAAAATTTTAAATGTTATGATTAATGGCATGGTTTTCTCGGTGAGACTATTGAAGGAGGTTTTCTCGGATCATTGTTTGAAGCCAGATCAAAGGATTACTCCTTCTCCCCTATGTGAGTCTTCTTCAACCAACGGTGAATCTGACGTGGACTCGTGGGAGGACCTACCAGCCTCGGTAACAGATGAGTTCATCCAGGACGTTATTGACCAACGGCTCGGAGCGGATTTTTTTAATTCGAATCCAGGGAGTCAAGAGGAAAATTTGGATTTGGCTGTGACAGGATCGCTACAAAGGGATGGCTGTTTTGATCGCCCCGATGGTACGTACGAGGCTGCATTAATTGCACCTGGTAATACTATCCAAGGTGGGAGTGCATGCGTAGGTAAGGGACAAAGAAAGCGGAAAGAAAATAGGACAACATTGTTGGGCCAAAGTTCAAAGTCGGTTGCTGTGCTCTATACTGGGCCGAAGGAAGTTGGGCTGGAAGGGGGAAACTTAAAGGAGGTGGAATATGTGCCAGAGAGTGACCTAAGTGGCGGGCTAAATGAGATTTCTGTTGATAAGGGGGTTTGGGCCGTCCTTTAGCCCAAGGCGAAAAAATAAAAGAGAGGAAATTAGGAATGGTAAGAGGCTAGTTATGGCCCAGTTGGAGGAAAATGTTGTGTTGGATCACATTCGTTGCTCGGATCTCACGAAACCTAAGAAGGGGCAGGGTCAGAGAAAGAAGGGTGGAAAACAAATATTACTCAAGCTAATCTTGCGGTTGTAGCTAAAAGACTTCCGCATTTCGCATCCTTGATGCTTTTGTGACCAAGACAATGCTCAACTATTTCTTCTGGTGCCATCCCGAGAAGATTTTCAAAGAGTGGTGGGGCTGGTGAAGAGATTGGTAGGGCACAAGGGCGACCTAGGATGAGACAAGTAGGGAATGGTACAATAGGCAGAAAATATTCGGGTACATCGAGGAAAGGTCATTCGAGGAAGACAAATGGGGTGAAGAAGGGACCTATTCTTCCAAAATCAAAAGATGCTGGGGTTACAGAGGCTTATGGAGCCCCATTTTCAGGTCGGTCTATTTCATATACGAATATTAGAATTTGCAATAAAATTTTTATAGATGATGGTAATAAGACATGTGCTATGAAACTTTTGGAGTTGGGAAAAGATTTGGGGCTTTCAACAGAGGGCAATGATGATGTTATAGTAGACAAATTGGTTGAAATGGAGAACAGGGACAGAGAGGCAGTGGCTGAGAAGGGGCAGAGAAGGATATTCGATGAAGCTGTGTTCATTTAATGTAAGGGGGTTGGGGGGCAGTGAAGAAAAATAAAATTAGAAGTCTGGTTAGGGAGGAGAACCTGGATTTTCCGGCTATCCAGGAAACCAAACTAGAACAAATTTCGGCTATTTTTTGCAGGAAGCGTTGGGGTGGGCCTGATGTTGATTTCTGCTACCTTCCCTCTAAGGGTAACAACGGTGGTATTCTTTCATTATGGAACTCTCAGAAGGCGGGGCTTCTCTTCCATTTTTGTGGCATTGGTTTTGTAGGTGTCTACTTGGTTTGGTTGGAAAATAACAGGCGGTGCTTCATTGTTAATGGTATTCTCAGGGAGGATTGGCTAAAAAAAGATCACCATGGGATACCTTGTTGATGTCCAAGAGTGGCTTTCGTGAGGGTGCTTGGTGTGTAGCAGGTGACTTTAATGTGGTGAGATTCTCTTGCGAAAGAAGGAGTTCTTCAACCATTGCAGATGGGGAGGGGGCAGCTCTAAAAGATGATTTCAATCGGTTTGTTGCAGAAATGCAACTAGATGATCTACCACTTTTGGGCCGAAAATTCACCTGGATCTGGTCGAATGGTAGTGCTTTAAGTAGATTGGACAGAATTTTGGTGAATAATGAATGGCAGGGTCTTTGGAGGATGCCTTCACAATGGGCATTATGCAAGGACATTTCGGATCATTGCCCAATTGTGCTTAGGTACAGCTTGTAATTTTGGGGATCAAGACCTTTTAGATTCAAGAATTTCTGGCTGAAAAGGGAGGGCTTTCAGGAAACGGTGCAGTCCAGTTTTAGTGGCTTCTCGAGCAGTGGATGGGCTGGGTTCGTGTTGTCTGGAAAACTGAAGTGCTTAAAATCAAATCTTAAGATGTGGGACAGACAGGTTTTTGGGAATCTTAAGTCAAGGATCAAGCAATTGACAGCCTCCATTGAAGAATTAGATGTGTCTAATGAGTTGCGGGTTCTTGATCAGGAAGAAGTGGAGAAAAGGAGGTAGCTACAAGATGAGTTATGGGCTACTATGAAAAATAAACAGTGTTTGGATTTTCAAATGGCTAGAGTTAGATGGCTTCAAGAAGGAGATGCCAACTCAGGTTTCTTTCATGAATGTGTTAAATCCAGAAGGGCCACAAACATGATCTCTGCTCTTAAAACGGAGTCTGGTTGGGTGGAGGATGTTCAAGAGATCAAGCTGGTTATTCAAAACTATTTTGCACTGAGGTCCCAGGAGGTTGCTTAGACCAGGCCGAAACTGGAGGGATTGCTTTTCCCTTGCATTTCTGTAGAATAGAATGCATGTTTAGTCTCTAGCTTATCTGAGGGGGAGATTGAGGACATTCTACATTCGAGCGATGGTAACAAAAGTCCCGGACCGGACGGGTTTAACTATTCTTTCTTCAAATCCTGCTGGTCTTATTTGAAGGAGGATATCTTCTGTATGTTCAATGAATTTCACAGTAATGCTTGCCTGCCTCAGTGTTTGACATCCTACTTTCTTGCTTTGATTCCAAAAAATCAAAGCCCACTAGGATTGGGGGAGTTCCGGCCTATTGCTCTACTTGGGAGCTTGTATAAACTGATGTCTAAGGTTCTTGCGGCTAGAATTGTCGGTGTGATGTACACAATCATAGCAAAGAATCAGTTAGCTTTCCTCAAAAAGAGGCATATTGCTGATGGAGTGGTGGTCTTGAATAAGATTATTGATATTGCAAAGAAACAAAAGAAGGAGCTGTTAGTTTTCAAAGTGGATTTCGAGAAGGTGTATGACTCAGTCTCTTGGAATTTTTTAGACTACATGTTACAGAAGTTCGGGTTTTCTATGAAATGGAGGGCTTGGATTCTAGCTTGCATCTTCTCCGGGAAGTTATCTATTTTGGTTAATGGTAGTCCTACTCAAGAGGTGAATATCCATCGAGGGCTAAAGCAAGGAGACGCGCTTGCTCCATTCCTATTTCTTTGGGTGGCCGAGGGTCTTGGAGGTCTTATTTCAAAGGCAACTGCGGTGGGGAGATTTAGAGGGTTCAAGGTGAATTCCTCCGAGGTGATTGTATCTCACCTTCAATATGCGGATGACACAATCCTGGTTGGGGAGGCTTCGGAACAGAATCTGTGGGCTATGATAGCTATTCTTCGCAGTTTTGAGTTGGTTTCGTGCTTAAAAATCAATTATCATAAGAGCTGCCTTGTGGGGTTAAATGTTGAGGATTCTTTTCTTTTACCGGCTGCGGAGTTTCTAAATTGTAAGGTTGGAGGATCCCCTTCAAATACCTTGGTCTACAAGTGGGGGCTAATCCGAGGAGACTATCCACTTGGCAACCTATGTTGATGTATTGATGAAAAGGCTGAATTCTTGGAGGAACAGATACCTGTCTTTCGGGGGGGAGATTGGTGCTACTAAGGTTGGTCCTTACAGGTATTCCAATTTATTTCATATCCTTCATAAGAATGCCTAAATCTGTTTTGAGGAAAGTGGTAAATATTCATAGAGAGTTTCTTTGGGGAGGAACTTCGGGTGGGTGCAAGATCCCTTGGGTTAAGTGGGCGAACGTTTGTTAACCTAAAGGGGAGGGGGGACTAGGGGTAAAGAATCTTGATTTATTTAACCTTAGCCTCCTTGGAAAGTGGAGGTGGAGGTTGTTAACTGAGAAGGACCCCTTTTGGTGTCAAGTCTTAAGGGCAAAATTTGGTGAAGGGGTGGGGTCAAACCCGAGTGTCCAATCATTAAACAATGCGAGAATTGCATCGGTTTGGTGGAAAGACTTATGTTCGTTGGGTTTTGATCGGGGTGTAGTTGGGGATTGGATGTAGGACGGGTTAGCCAAAAGAATTGGGGATGGAAGAACGGTGCTTTTTTGGATGGATAAGTGGTTTGGAGGATCCTCTTTTGAGGAACTTTTCCCTAGACTATATGGGCTGTCAGTTAAGAAACTTGAACCGGTTCCGACTTTTGCTAGATGGGAGGGGTCAGGGTGGTTGTGGGAATTGGAATGGAGAAGGCCTCTTTTTGTTTGGGAAGCCGAGTTGAGGTTGGAGCTTCAAAACGTGTTGTCAGTGGTGGAGTTGTTTCAAAGGGAGGATAGATGGCTTCGGAGGTTACATCCCTCAGGAGATTATCAAACCAAATCTACATGAGTCTCTGCTGTCTTTTGAATTGCAACAACAAACTTTGTCAGGGAGTGAGGCTAATAAGTTCAACTTCATCTGGAAAAGCTTGGCTCCGTTGAATGTAAAGGTTTTCTCATGGCAAATGATTTTAGATAGATTACCTACTACAGACAATTTACTATCTAGAGGGGTATTGAGTGCTAATGATTCCCTATTATGTGTTTTTTGTAATTCAGATGTTGAATGCTCTAGTCATTTGTTTGTAAATTGTCCATACATCTACTCTATTTGGTTGGGTATTTTCTCTTGGCTAGGCATGAGCTGTACGCTGCCTTTATCCTTATCGCAACTCTTAGTTCATTTTGGGGAGGGGTGGAATAAAATGGTGGACAGAGGAGGTTGTGTTTTAGTGTGGCATACAATTATTTGGTGCATTTGGGAGAATAGAAATGCTACTATTTTTGGGGATGATAAGTTTGATCATACCAATTTGCTATACAAGATTAAGGTGATTTCATGGAGGTGGACAACTACGTCTACTCTCAGCCATTTAGCATCCTTTTTAGATTGGTGCTTATCACCTTTTGGGTATCTATAGGTTGTAACTAGTCTTGCTATATTTCTCTGTTACAATTAGTTTTGGATTCGCTGTTGTATTTGATCAATTAATTGAATCACTCACTTTGTAAGCGAGTTAATGAGTACCCCTTCTACTCATTTAATGAAAGTTTTTTGCTTGTTTTCAAAAAAAAAAAAAAAACACCGTATGGGGTGTGTTTTAGATATTGAGTGTTGATTTTTTTATTTTTATTTTTTTGAGGCAAACCAAATCAGTTTATTTCACTAGCAATTAAAGAAGAAATACAATGTGGAAAATGCTGATAGTTATGGGGGCTAGGCATAGTAGGAGCCACCTTTGCTAAGCAGTGAGCAACTCCATTGGCTTGCCTCCTAATAAACCTCACACTAAGGTTTGGAAGTAAAGATAACAATCTAGAACATTCTTTGGCAATGCACCCAAACTCAGAAACATCTACCTTGGGCTTATTAACGCTATCAACAGCTCTAAGACAATCAGACTCAACAATGACATTATTAAAACCAATACTAGAGCTCCACTGGATACCAAACAAAATACCAAGTGCTTCACCTTCATGAACTTCCAAGCAAGGTTTGCTCCAAAGAGTCTTTGCTGCCACACAAGTGCCAAACTCATTCCTCAAACACAAACCCCATCCTGTGCAACCATCATATTTGCTAAAAGAAGCATCAACATTACATTTTAGGAAGCCATGTGGAGGGGCAGTCCAACAAGAATCACTTTCAATTGTAGGCATGATTTGCTCCTCCCTACGCAAGCTCTTAGCCATTTTCCAATCATCCAGAAAATTAGAAGCTCTACAGCACACTGTTGTTGAGTTATGATTTTCATCCTCCCAAAGATTAGCATTCCTAGATTGCCACAGACTCCAAATGACTGAAGCAAACAAAGCTCTGTCATCACTATGTAACATCAACAAAGCTTTAAAGCACCATTCACTAAAGCTTTCAGCAGAATTAGTAACGCAACTCACCTTCTCTAGTAACCCAGACTTACGCCAACATTGAACAGCCAAAGGACAAGAGACAAATATGTGCCACGTATTCTCAAAGGCTTCATTGCATCTAGCGCAGAAAGTACCACAATTCACATGCCTTTTGCTGAGTTGCTCCTTGGTTGGGAGAGTGTTTCTACAAGCCCTCCATAAGTGAAGTTTAACTCTAGGAGGTACACTCAAATTCCAGATCAAGTTCCACTCCCCCTCACATCTAAGATTACTATCATCCACCAACTTATTCATCGCAATGTAGTAGCCACTTTTCACTGTGTATTGCCCAGTGGAGTTAGGTGCCCAAATAATTTTGTCCTGAGATATAGATGGGAAAAGAGGAGTATCAGTGATAGCTTGGACTTGGTCATGATGAAACAGTAAGGATAACAAATTGGTATTCCAGACTTTTTGGCCAGGGATCCAAAGTTGACTAACCTTTAGCCTCTCCACACCTTCAACTGCAAGGTTACTATCAATGCAAGGACTTGCGCCACGTAACCAAGGTGAATTGAGCACATCAATATGAAGACCATCTCCAATACACCACCGTGCACCCTCTTTTAAAAGAGCTTGGGAGGACCACATGCTTCTCCAACAATAAGATGGGCTATTACCTAGATGGGCTATTGAGTGTTGATTTTAGAGAGAAAAAAATATTATATAAGTATAAAAAAAAATATAAATATATAATATTGAATGTTGATTTTTGGTATCCAAATATCATGACTTAAAGAAAATAATCCAAATCCCAATAGGTTTGGGTTTAAATAGAGAAAACACGTGCAAGCATAGTGAGACCAGTTGTTATTTTGGGGAGCGTTACTCTCGTTACTTGCCGCTAAAGACCCGTTCTGCTTCAAATCTGTCTCACACAAACAAAACACATAAACACACAAGTCTCGATTGTCCCTCCCTCATCATATACACTTTTTGTTCTCCCTCTCTCTCGTCTCTGCGTTTCAATCACTTTCATTTGTTTGTTCTCTGTAACTCAATCTGCCATGGATGAAGAGTACGATGTAATTGTCTTGGGCACAGGTCTCAAGGAATGCATCCTTAGTGGCCTTCTCTCAGTTGATGGCCTCAAAGTAATTTCTCTTCCCTGGCTCTTTTTTGTTTTGTTCATTTGAATGTCTTTTTTTTTAACTTATATATACATTTTTTATTTTAAAGTTAGATTGTCAAAGAAGTAAGGTTAAGATTGATGACATACAAGAAAAGATAAATTTAGAATCTAAAATTTTTCTCATCAATCTAATTTTATAGTTTATATTATTTACATCAATAAAGTTTTCTTTGAGCATTATAGAGTGGATACCATTTTTTAATACAATACATGAGATTTTTCTGTCTAAGGGAAGGTGTATAAGATGCTTTTTGAACGAGAGGAGGAGGGAAGAGAAGAAAAGGAAATATGAAAAGGACAGAGTGAATTGTAAGAGTTCTAATTTGCTCACCCACGATTCATGTCTCACAATTAAGCTGTTTTGATGGGACAAATTTTTACCAATAAAATCAAATGACCTATCGAGAGAGAAAAATGGTAAATAAATGTATAAAAGTATAAAAATGGTATTGGTATTCAAATTTGTGATACAAATAATAAAATTCTATTTACATATGTTTATTTGATAGAATTGAAGCGTAAATACTTAGAATATGAGACAGCACAAATTATGATCAAATAATATAAACTGTATAAACAAATGATAATATGTGTAAGTAATATTACTCATCCAAAATATATCATTCTAGAGAAAGTTGGAAAAGTGATTACAAAAAGGAAGATGACATAAACTCTTCAATAGTGATTTGATAGTGTTTGAAGAAGGCTTATATTTAGCATCAAAAAAGAAGGCGGCTTATATTTAAGTTCTAGCAACAAAACCAAAAAAAAAAAAATTTGAAGCAAATAACAAATAAAAAAATAGACAGACAAAATAAAAATCTTAGAAGAAATCATTATAAAAAAAGACCTTTAATCTGAACAAATTTATTGAAAAAAAAACTGTTTTTGATAGAGTGGGATGAAGTTATTGATTCATGTAAGTGATTCTTTTTTATTTTTTTGGGTGCGATCTTCGTGTAAGTGGTTCCACATAGTCAAATAAGGTTGTTCCGTCGTGACGGAAAGGGGCATGTATGTGAGAATACAGTATTTGGATATCATGGTTCATCCCATCTAGTGTGTGGCTACTCTAGGTTACGTGGGTGTGTGTGGAGAGTGAATCCTCTTTTATGAGGAGGTAGGTGTCTTCTTATATAGTCTTCTTGGCGAGCAAGTGGACCCAGTTTAGTTTATTGGATAAGGAATTGAGCCTTGTCCAATTCTGGGAGGAACAATGGCCAAGTTATTTATGTAACTTATTTATTAAAATTGATTTTATACTATTGATTAAAAAATTTATATCCTTGTGTAAAAAAAATTTATATCCTTACCTAAAATCAATTATGAATAATATTGTTATTCGTCAAATAGTAATTGCTTACCCATTATTCATAATCGATAGTACTGATTTTAAGTGATAATTATGAGAAGAAAAAATTGATGTTGTATTAGCTGATAAATTAGTATTTGTAACTTGTAATCGTAGACAGAGTCGACCCAAGGATAAGGCTAGACAAACCCTTGCTTTAGGCCCCCACCTCATCCACTTAGCCCCCTACATAGCCCATTAACAAAAATTGCACATATGAGACCACCTCTCATCCTCATGATTTGTTCACTTTGATGTCTCACCTAGTTTTATGCCTCACCTTGTCTTGAGCAGCCCTTATCATAGACTTGAATGAGAGTTGATTTAATTTAATTTTACCAGTATGCATTGCCTGAGAGGTAGTTACTATTTACTAAGGATGAAATTGTTTAACTATTAGAAATCAAATCACATTAATGAGATTATCATTTCCCATATTGTTTATATTGCAACCACATTCATAGTGATGGTGCTTCTTGACTCCTGTGGATGACCATGTGGTCTTAGCCCTTTTATTCCTATCCACTTGAATCAGGTGTTGCACATGGACAGAAATGACTACTATGGAGGGGCATCTACATCTCTCAATCTTACACAGGTTGCAATATATGCATGCAAAATATCTCCTTTTTATTTAGTGTTTGGTTTTTTCTTTTTTCCACGTTAAAACTGATTTTCTGCTTATATAGCTATGGAAGCGATTTAGGGGAGATGACAAGCCACCAGAGCACTTAGGCTCGAGCAGGGAATTCAATGTTGATATGATACCTAAGGTAACAGCTCTCCTATGTCATCACCTGTAAACCAGCAACAAAAAAAAAGTGTATATCACTATTTATATTGTTGCCTTCATTTGTATGCTGTATCTCTCTGCATTACAAGGGTTCTCTCTATGCTTTTGCTATGATTTTCCACCATGTGGACTCTACCATCTGCTTATATGTCTTCCTTTATTCATTTATGACAAAAACCAACTTTTCATCCTTTTTTGGTAGTTTATGATGGCCAATGGAGCTCTGGTCCGTGTTCTAATCCACACAGATGTTACAAAATATTTAAACTTTAAGGCTGTTGATGGAAGTTTTGTGTATAATAAGGGAAAGGTATGCTCTATATTTACCTTATTCTTTACTTTATTTTGCATTCTTCACAATTGGTACTTTTCCATATTGTAAATTTTACATTTCAGAAAACTTCTTGCATGTTGGGAAAAACCTTATAACAGAATATATTTACTTTTTTCTTTTAAGATTTACAAAGTTCCAGCAACAGATGTTGAAGCACTTAAGTCACCTTTAATGGGACTGTTCGAGAAGCGCCGTGCTAGAAAGTTCTTCATTTATGTCCAAGATTATGAAGCAAATGATCCCAAATCTCACGAAGGACTAGATTTGAACCAAGTTACAGCAAGGCAGCTGATATCGTATATATCTACTTCCTTTCTTTTCCTTTGAAACCAAAATATTTAGTGAATTATGACAATAGATCTTATTTGCATGATTTTAAGTCCCTTTAAATCTGTCTTCAAATTATCTCTCTCTCTTTTTCCAAGAAAAGCCTTTTCTTCCTTAATATGAGCATAGTGCAGTGCCAATCACAGTAAATAAAAAAAGTATTATGAAAAAATCTTCTTACAAAATATAGTTCCATCATGAAAATGAAAATTTGATTGTTTAGCTTGCCATCACTAGAGCACCATAATAGAAGTATACATGACAAACTAAGGAGAACTTTAGATAAATTTGGACTTACAATGTTCATTTCAGTGAGTGTATGTCATTAATTTAGAGTTTACAGCAGGTTGCACTCTAGTGAACTATTGTTCCTGTAGTAAGCTGTATATGATATATGGGAATCAAGAATTATTTTAACCCAGTTGAATACTTCGATTCAATCTACTTTTCTCCATTTTTCATGGTTCCTCCAAATGTAGGAAATATGGTTTGGAAGATGATACAATTGACTTTATTGGTCACGCCTTGGCACTTCATCTTGATGATAATTACTTGGATGCGCCCGCCAAGGACTTTGTAGAGAGAATGAAGGTACTGATTCACAAATTATCCTCACAAGTTTTTGTACTCTGATTCAATAGAACTGAAAGGCAGTTACTGTTACCTGAAATAGATATGTTGATTATGACATCAGGGAATCAATAATATTGATTTCATTATGGATCTAAACAAAAAACATTTTACAGAAGGCTGTGAAGGATGTAATAGTATTATAACAGTATGGGCCCATAATTCATATCCCCCCTGAAGGAATTAAAAGTCCTAGAAGTTCCATGACTTTTATTTCCTAGTTTTCATAAATGCATGAAAATGAATAAAGTTGTGACCATAGGATGCATCAAGTATCTTCTATGCAAAACACATTTCAGTTTCTCTGTGCTGGTGTTATCATGATATTGAATGTTGATTTAATACACTTGGTCTTGGTAACATAGAAGCACCCTAAAGACTACAATAGAGGATTATTAATTTGTACCAGAAGCTAAATCCTATGTGTTGTGCTATAATGACAATACCATTGATAAAGGGAAAACTAGATGATAAAGACTTTTACCATCTGCTAGCATCAACAATATTGATTTAGATATCAGTGTGTGTCATTATCCTTGTTTTGGACCATATAGTCAATATCCATTTTGTTAAATGGCTATTGAAATTGCTACATAATATCACGATGATTCCTTAGGCTGCTTCTGTTTATTTTCATTTAGGCATTTCAGTTGATTACATTGTAGTTTGCATGAATAGAGTCACTTGGGAAACCTTACAAGCATGTATTTAATCTGTTTTATGTTTTGTACAGCTTTATGCAGAGTCCCTAGCACGTTTTCAAGGAGGATCACCTTATATATATACACTATATGGACTGGGAGAGTTGCCTCAGGTATTCCATATCTCTCTTCCCTCTTAAATTTAGTATACTTCAGGAACTAATGTTGGTTCCTTTGATGGCCCGAAGGCATTTGCACGTTTGAGTGCAGTGTATGGTGGAACTTACATGCTCAACAAGCCAGAATGCAAGGTAAATTCATGACCATACCATCCATACTTGTCTATTCAGGAAAATTATATGAACTACTATAACTTGTGGAAGGAAGCTTGTATCCTGTAGCAAGAGAATTAAATTAAATTCGGAGTTATCTTATAGATCGTTCCTCCCTTCCTAGCTATTCTGTTCTCTTTCGATTTTTGTAATTTATTATTCATTATTCATTTATCTTTCGGCTCACCAATTCCTGATAAACAGAACATTTCTGTCTGCGTGTCTCTCCTCACATGATATCTTGTGGTACACAGGTAGAGTTTGACGGCAGTGGGAAAGCCATTGGTGTTACCTCTGAAGGAGAAACAGCCAAATGCAAGAAAGTTGTGTGTGATCCATCATATCTGCCTGATAAGGTATCCTCTGTTAGATTTTTAAGGGTATATACAAGGACAGTGAGTTACATTCTCTCAAGTACTTTATTTAGTTATGGGAAATATTAGTCTGCATGAATGTCTTAATGTGTGAACTTCGTATGACACTGTTTAATTGATCCAACAGGTTCGAAAGGTTGGAAAAGTTGCACGTGCGATATGTTTTATGAGCCATCCTATTCCAGACACCAATGATTCTCACTCAGCACAAGTCATTCTGCCACAGAAGCAACTTGGTCGTAAATCAGATATGTAAGATTGCTTTGATCAATTATAGTGCTTTCATATTTCACAAGTCCTGCAAAGAATTGTTTGTGTCCATCTCTCCCAAAAAAAAAAATGTATATTCATGTACATGAGGAAAAGAAGAGAATTGAAGTCCTAGTAGGACCATATTCACCGTACTCTATATGCATGGCTATTGACCTTTGTAACTACATGAAGTTAGTATTTGTATTGTAACTGAAAATTAATGTGATTCGATGAGGCAAAATAGGTTATAAATTGCAAAATACAATTCAAAAAGCCCAAAGAGAAGGCAAAAAAAAAGTTTCCTGTCCTTATCACCTACAAATGCTTTATGGTGAAGAACTACTTTTACTGATAAACCATGCATTATATTAAGTAGG
Source organism: Echinosophora koreensis (assembly GCA_035048595.1). Classification (NCBI taxonomy): domain Eukaryota; kingdom Viridiplantae; phylum Streptophyta; class Magnoliopsida; order Fabales; family Fabaceae; genus Echinosophora; species Echinosophora koreensis. The sequence continues at coordinate 855,474 of JAPCYP010000103.1, forward strand.
TTCCTTCAGTTGTAAATGAAAAATTGAAAATTTTAAAAAATTAACTAAGAGTGAAAGAATAGACTTTCTTATTTCTAACTTCATAAGTTCTATTTCCTGATTCCCTTGTCATTGCAGGTATCTCTTCTGCTGCTCTTATGCTCACAATGTAGCACCCAAGGGGAAATTTATTGCTTTTGTTACAACAGAAGCAGAGACTGACCAACCTGAGGTGGAATTGAAGCCTGGTATTGACCTTCTTGGACCTGTAGATGAGATATTCTATGACATGTATGACAGATATGAACCTACCAATGATCATCAAGCTGATGGTTGTTTAATCTCTACAGTAAGTACTTAGTAGATAGATATGGAATGGTTTTTGTCTTTGGTCTCCTTCGTGATAGATATGAAATCTTATGTTTGAACATCACAACGGGGACACCATAGTTTTCTTGACGTATTTTTGTTATGCGTGTAAAGATGATAAAAAGTAAGTGAGAGATGGAAATAAGCACATATAGTGTCACATATGATGTCTAAATTTTGATGTTCAAATAATACAACTCATACTTTTATTCAGCCTATATAAAGGATTCTCTATCCTTATTCTTTTTTTTCTTGGAAAATCAGTTATACTAACCCGTAATTAAATCCTTGCAGAGCTATGATGCTACCACACACTTCGAAACCACAGTAAAAGATGTGATTGAGATGTACAGTAAGATCACAGGAAAGGTAATTTTATTCGTACCATTTAGCTAATATACTGTTGAAATTACATTTTTCATCTCAATTACAGAAATAACTTCACAGTTTAACAAAGAAATCAGAAAGAACCATTATAGCAAGCAAAAGGAGTCGGTGAACAAATTAACTCTACTCTTTCAAATTTTACATTCTCTTTATGGTGAATGGTATCTTTTATTTGGAAAAAGCATGGTTGCAATTCAAGACTAGTTTGTCTAGTTTTCTTGTGTTTGCTCCTTCTAGTTAGTACTATCACAAATTTTCAGAACATAAAATATCTTTTAAAAAAAAATAAAAATGGAACGGTACCTGCATTTGGTAGATGTGCCAAAGGAATAAGCATATCTCTTTTTATTCCAAGCAAAATTTAGGCATAAATTTATTTCCTCATAAAATATAGCAGTTATATTTCTTCTCTAGAGAATGTGATGCAGATGATTTACCATCTGATCATGCCGCATTTGCACACACGAAAATGTTTATGGTCCAATTATAATGTTGCATAACAGAATATCATCAAAGGGGGGAAAATATAATGTAGCATCGGTTCTTTGTTTCAGGCTCTTGATCTTTCTGTGGACCTGAGTGCTGCTAGTGCTGCAGCTGAAGAATAAGATTGCTTGAATTTATATATATACACATGCCCAAGTATTAGAAAGTGAGCTTTTTATTTTATTTTATTTTATTTTATTTAATTTCATAAGTTTGTGTTTTAGATATTCTAATGGGAAGAGGTCGAAAAAAATAAAGACTTTGTAACTTTTGATCCATGGCCATTTTATGCCCCATATATGATTGCATTCTTTAACTCAGGTAAGCTGTTCTTTAGTCAATATGAATGTTCTCATAATTTTCCTTTCATCATGAAATCTATTTTACAGTAATTAACTAAAAAGACGTGATTGTGATATACGGTAACATCATAGCAAATATGTGATTATGATATACAGTAAAATTTGCATGACAAGAAAACTAGAGATACAAATGAAAACATGCAGAGAAAGATCTTTTAATCCATAAACTTTTTTCATCAGGCTTATTTTTTAAAAAAATAACGAATTATTGATTTGTCTATTTATTCATTGAAAAACTTTGCACCAAAAACTAGGTAATTTGTAAAAATGCCTTCTTCAAAAAAAAATGTAAGATTATATAATGTGATAATTTCAGGCCGCCAAGGATTGAATCCTAAAATTTCATAATGTTCTTCACAGTGCATAGTGCATACAACTTCCCAACACTTCAATGGATCTACAGCATTTGTTGCCATATATTAACAAAAAGTGCAATACCACCTACACTGCTTTTTGTGATGCTTTTTGTGTTCACAATGGAGCATTATTGCATAAGTAGCTCCATATAATGATAGAAAGTTCCTTACTGCAAATTTTTCCTCTCAAACTCAGCCACCTGTACAGATGTACAAGTGAGGAGTTATGCATATCACATGCAAGTATGCAGCACTGTGCACAGAACCACAAAATCATTAAGCAATCTTCATATATACTACTCATATATATTACAATTACATATACACCATTACTGTAGAACTAAAATAGCAATAGAAGAGAAGTAACACCTAACTTCTGGCCTACCAGTTACCAGAGTTTTATGAAGTTATGAAAGAATAAGATATTACATAAGGGCCATGACATAACAATAAATTGGAAGGAGAAATCAAGAGGATCAGATTATGTGGGTCCTTAGCTACCTAACTTAAAAGCATCCACAAAAAGGCCCAAACATATGCCAGCTTTCCAATAGTTCATCATCATTAAAAAAGACTGCAGCCTCCCAGTCCTCATAGTAGGTGGCTTTTTGTACATTAGCATGCCAATTCCCTCAATTGCAGCCACCACAATACCAGCAACCAGAACATCCCAATCACCAGTTTGCCCAAGGATTGTAGCTAGTGCATTTGCTGTGTAGAAACCCAAAAGTAGCAGGAATATTTTCATAGGGAAGTTCTTTCTAGCTGAGTTCAGCTTCTCAAGAAGTTGTCTGCCACCTGCAGTCAGTATCCTACCCAATCGAGTGCCACCAAAACTGGAACTAACATCATTGAGGTTTTGTTGGTCACCATTACCAGACACTCCACCTGTGTTCAAGGCAAAAACTATTTTCCACCCAGCGCTTCTTCTCAGGAAACTGAAGCAAGGCATCAAAAAACAATTGATGTTGCACGGATATAGAAAAGTACCATTTTATTCTCTTAGTTGTAAGAATAGAAACACCCAAAAAGTCCAGTCAACTCAAAACAATGCCATCAATTAGACATATGAAGTGGTGCTTGTTTCTAGGATCCATTATTATGCAACAGAAAAGTATTTTAGGGAAAGGATGAGAAACATATGTGCATTAGCTTGGAAGAGAAAAAAGCAAGGTTTTAAATTGGGGTAGCGGTCACGTTGCATTTGTCACTATTGCAGACAATTGCGAGAAAATGCAGTCGAGACGTGGTTTTGGAGACTACCAAAACCACAATGTTGCGGCCCCAATTGGCAACTGCGGCGGCGGACCTCATTTTAAAACCTTGAGAGCTGAGAAAAAGGAAAGTACACTGTAGTGGGAAGGATGCATTATTCATTTTTTGAAATTTTAAGATAAGAGAGTTTGCTAGCAAACACTATCAGAGAATTACATGATGCCAAAAAATAAAATTACAATAATCACAATGTATCGGACCAATGGTTAACAGAAAATGACAAATGTTGAATAAGCTCAAAAATTTTACCAGCTCTGGGGAAAAGGTGAAGAGTTCCTCCCAAATCTTAGAGTTAGCCCACTGAAACTTGGCTCACAGCAACAGCTATGGATTCTAGAAGTCGCAAGGGCAGTACATGATTTTCCAGAGCTTTCATTCTCTGTGATTGATAATCTCCACTGCAGATTCGTGTATCCAATTTGACAAGCCATGTACTATAAACTCGGAAATTTTAAACCAATTGTCCAAGTCTTCTAATTTGTTTTTACAGTATTTCTGAGGCTCCTAATCTGCACAAGTTCAAAGCCCTAAAAAGTTTTATGAAGAGCTGGAGGTTTTGAAAACAAAAAGCTGCTCAATATTCAATTGATAACATAAAAAAAAACACCTACAACTACCAATGTCTCTTACCAACAATAAATAAAGGTACCCGCAGGAGGAGAACACGAAAGGAGGTTGCTGCTCGCTGGCGCCGTCGAGGCGGGTGGCGCGGCGCCGAGACTGAGAAGAGAGGAGGATAGGGACCTAAGCTTTCATTTCATTTTTATTTTATTAAAAATATTTTAATTTTTTAGGCTGGGTTCGCTCGCTGTTCCCTGTGATCCACAAGCACATCAACTAAAACCCCGCTGATCCTGTTACGCAGGCCCATTAGTCATCTTTGGTCTAAGACCCTTGCTAATGCTATTAGCGAATCAGGTTAGATTCTAATTAATCTAAGTCAAATCAGGAAGACCCATTCAAGATAACAAAACTTTTTTGGCAATTATTTTTTCCATATACAGGACTTAAAGGATACCAAACTCTTTTTGTTGACACTTGGATCATGGGAGCTGCTACTTTCACTTCATATATTTGTCATCCACCCTTACACATCTAAATTTAGTGTGTGAATTGACAATTTTACCCTTAAAAATTTGAAAATCTCTTCCTCTCCTCTTTTCCCTTCATACGCACCCCCTACCTAGCCCTCTCTTCTGCTGCAAGCCTTCGTCACCAGCGCCCCTGTCTTCCTCCTTCTTCTTCCTTTCATCTTGTGCGCTCACTTCTAATGTTTCAAATTTATAATTTTGTTTACAATGAGTTAAATAAAAAAAGACACCCCACCACCATGCTGTTGTAACCCTAGCTAGCATCAAAGACACCCCATCACCACCGTTGAAACTGTGGTTGCCATTCTGATCGATACTTGCATGAGAAACCATGCCAAAGGAGTGGTGCGTGTAAGATGAAAAATCAAGCTCCATCGACCCAATGTTTTTTTTTTATAAGCAAAACGTATATTAAATTGAGTACAAGGGGTACCCAACCCATATACAATGTATCAAATTAGAGTAAAAAGAAGGAGAACCAAAGCTACTTCAGGACCTAAAGCACATAGAGAGTAACTAGAAGGTTGAGTGATAACTAAAATCATCATCTTGAAAGGCTGTTGTAACCAAAAGCCATACCACCCTGTTGCAAATAATCTACCAATGACAGCAATGCTAATCAAAAGGGAACGTAAGATGTAAAATAATCTACCATCGACCCAAATGTGTCCGTGACACACCCCAAACATTGGTCTTGAGGATTTAGATGGTGGTGGTTGTGAAGGGTTTTAGTGTTGCTGTTCTTTGTTGGCTCGTTTTTGTTATCTGTGTTATGGTTATTGATAATGTAGGAAGATGTACACTCTCAGTCAATTCGATTTAAATGGGGTGGAGGGAGATGAGAGAGAAGAGAGGGTTGGTGATGATTTTTAGCAAGTAATTAGAGTAAATAGATTTATTAAGGGTAGTTTAGTAATAAAAAAGTTTTAAAATGTTGTATGGGGGTGGATGTCCATGTGTAGGGGTGTACGTAGCAGCTCCCTTGAATCAATAGGCATTGATAGGTATTTTATCTAGGTTTAACTATTGAGTTGATCCCTGAACTATTTGAGAATTTTCAGATAGGTCCCTAAACTAAAAAAAATATTGGGTCCCTGAACTTATATCAAATTTCAGTTAGGTCCCTGAACTTAAAAAGTTTCTAATTAGGTCCATGAACTTATATAAAATTTCCAATTAAGTCTCTAAAGCAGAAAAATCGTTAGTGATCCGATCAATTGGAAGAAATATTACTAATTCCATCTAATTGGATGCTCATATCGGCCATCTATGAGTGATTTAGGTTAATGATAAACCTTGAGACATCGTCACAACAAGATACAACAAAATGAAGTGAGATGTAGTAAACTGCAGGTGGGAGAACTATTTGGATGAAGCTATCTCAAAGTGAGATATGCAATCGTAAAACAGATATTGGTGAGGGAATTATTATTTTGTGCAGATGGGGGAGAAGCGGCCGCAAGTCACGTTTTGAAAACTATGAAAACTTTCATGACAAACGCATCAAAGTCAGAAGTAGAACGTGTTACATGAGAAGATCCACTAGAGATATATGGACAACTCTCCACTAGGTGTAATGCTGATTACTATGGGTTGTTTAATACTTGTTTTAATGAAGCTATGTAGAACGAGTTGCATAATACGGAGTGGATGGAAGCCATGCGAGTTGAAACGAAGCTCTTGCATAAGAATCATACATTTGAATTGGTAAAGTTACCTATGGGAAATAGAACATTGGTATGTCCTATTAATATAAAGTTTTAATTCGCGAATATTAACATAGAGATAATTTTAATATATTAAATTCATAAAAAAAATTAAAAATTAACTAGATACAAATTATCGAATTTTAAATATAAAGTATTTAATAAATAACAAATATATCTACAAACTAAAATATAAAATATTTAATAAATAAATGTTTTTTTTAATCATAATAAATGTTATAATTTTAAAGATACGTTAAGATATTGAATATCATTTTTCATTAAATATTAAATTTTCTCTCTCCATATTAAAGTTACTCTTAATTAGTCTTTCTCTTTATTAAAAATGGTAAGTTAACCGTTAGATCAAACTAAAATCAACTGATAGAAATTGATATAAAAATAAAGTTTAATACATGGTGTTAATGAATCATGTCTTAAAAAATGATCCTATTCCTCAACAACCACAAGCACCAAGTTACAGAGAACCAAACCAAGTGTCTTACTTTATGAAATTTCCTGCTCGGTAAAAAGAAACCATGATGTACAAAATTTCCCAGCCAAGCATAAATTAAAGTCCAAGCAAAAATGTGCTCACTATTTTACAAGAAGCAAAATAAATTTTCTTTTAAGAGTCACTCGTCAGCTTGGAGACCATAAATTCTTGATTTTGTGCATTTCAATCTATATGGTCTTATGACTTTCAAAAAAAATCTATATGGTCTTATGCAGACAAGAACATCTGATGGTAGCTTCTATTTTATGACCTTCGTTAAAGATGACGATGATGAGTAATATGATGATGATTATTATTAGGATAATTTTATATTTACTTGTGTTTTCTAGACAGACGGATATTTTATGTATGGAATATTTATGTTAATTTAAATTTAATTGTCTTTTTAATTATTTGTGATTTCTTTTTTGATCTAATATAATAATATAATAAATTAATTATAATAAAATAAAAAATGTATTTTTTTTTAAAAATGAATTAATAATTTATATTTAAAATAAAATAATTATTAATTAAAAAAACTAGTTACCGACGGCTTTTTCGTCCGAAACGTTTCCGACGGAAATTCCGTCGGTAACGTTTCCGACGGAAAAAACCATTGGTAATGGAGACGCGTTACCGACGGAAATTTCCGTCGGAAACGTTACCGACGGTAAATATAAAGTATTTAATAAATAATAAATATATCGAGAAACTAAAATCTAAAATATTTAATAAATAAATGTTATAATTTTAGGGGTAAAGGCCCATTTTGGTCCCCGACCAAAAATGCGGTACCCATTTCAGTCTTTGACAAAAATAAATACCCCTTAGTCCCTTACAATTACTAATGTGGGACAAGTTAGTCTCTGACAATTACTCTGGGACATTATAGTCCCTAATAATATTTAAAGTGAGACTAATTAGTCCCTGATAATTAGTATCGTGAGACATTTTAGTAACGGACGCTGACTTACGTAAGTCACGTAGCGACTAACTTGTCCCACGTTAGTAATTGTCATGGACTAACGGGGTATTTTTTGTCAGGGACTGAAATGGGCACCGCGTTTTTTGTTGAGGACCAAAATGGGCCTTTACCCTTTTTTTTATAAGCAAAAATGTATTAGAATGAAGCATTTAGGGTGCTCCAACCCATTTACAGAAGAAAGAAAGGGAAAAAACCGTGTAAAGTTGATTCTGCCTCTTGAGGATAGAAGCATAATCAAAAGTACAAAGTGACCCCAAAAATAAAAATACATCCTGAGCTACTCAAAAGGCAGCCAACATAAAGCCTTTACTAGATAGAGTAGCCTAACTTAAAAGAAATGTCAGTAAGCAAAAAGAAGATAGTATTACAAATGCCCCAATTAACCAAAGTCAAATTATCCACCATCAAAAGAAGTTAGTATCGCAGATGCCCCAAAGTACCATAATAACAAATATACCAAAGTCAAAAAATCCATCAGATTAGAGCACACATGATATGATGGAGTACAGGCCCACGGTTGCACAAGGAAAAGGCCAACACATGCAATTAGCAGAGCAAGGAAGTACCATATATACCTAATAAGACAATAGGCCAAGAAAAGCATCAAGGGACCAATCATTGAATTTGAAACTGAAACAGAACCAGCCGTTTTTGATCTGCAGGTGGCAATTACAAGAAAACTATGACTTGAAATAGCTGGCCAGCATTCACACCCTTTTGGATTGCAACAGCAGAGCAGCTATGGGAAAGTCAGAAGCTATGCAGAGTGTAGGAGGAACCAGTTGATGAAGCACAAGTAGTAGGGAAGCTTGGTTGTGGGGAAAAAATGCCCCAAACCCAGATGAATCTTAATTTTAAAGATAAGTCAAGATATTAAATATCGCTTTTCATTAAATATTAAATTTTCTCTTTCCATATTAAAGTTACCCATAATTATTCTCTCTTTTTAATAAAATTGGTAAGCTAAAGCCGTTAGAATAAACTAAAATCAACGGATATAAATTGATATAAAGTAAATTTTAACACTTGGTGTTAACGAATCCTATCTAAAAAAAATACTTTATCTAGAGTATTTTTTAATACCAAAATATTTTTTGTATAATATTAAGAGAGGGTTTTACAAGTTGTAATATAAAAGGTGAACAATTAGGTGTACATCATACTTCGTCTGATCTAAAGCAATTTTTTCAAAAGATACCATCAGGTCCATTATTTTTATTTAATCAAATTCTTACCATCTTGGTACGATTGATATGAAGTTTCAATTATATAGTTCGAGAATTTTTATAGGTCATGCAATTAATTAGATTCTTAAGAAAGCCTCAACAATACGGTCCAGCTAACATTTCAGTAACTTTCCAATAGCAAAGTTCAAACCTAATCCAGCTAGCAAGGTTTCTTTTGCACTATCACTGGCCCATGTGACTGGTTTAAATTTCTCTCAAATTCCTAACGGATTGGTTTGAACTTTATACTGACAAACAAATTGACTGTTGGCAAATAAGTGCCACAAAGTGCAATACTATTTCAGCATTTAATCAAATTATTTAGGTTGTCGGGTTATATTGGTAGTACAATAATAATGATGTAACTTAACTATCATTGCTATATATTACTACAAGCTTGCCTTGACTTTCTCTGAATCAAGTAAAACTAGTCGCATATATAATTTATTGAGTGAGGCCACTGCTTTGATTATCCCAACAGACAATCCGCCACGAACCCAAGTAATTGTTTATATTCATTTGTTTTTGTATTGTTAGACCAAGCACATTGACGTAGATTAAGAACTGCATAAAACCCTTTTATATTTTGATTTATTAAGGTAGATTCCTCGTTCAGTCATGGTATGAGAATCTAATGCAGCATTGTTTGTATATGCCACAGCTTGGTTTGCGGAAAGTTTCCCTAGCTATAGAATATAACTATCTCCGCATATAAGCGGCTAAGTACTATATACAACGCAGACACAAATTTTTGTTTAACGACACGGAACTCAATTTATGCGACGATTATATCAGATGTTAACTTGAAAGTTATCTTTTCTAGTAAAAAAAATATTAAAAATAAAAAACTTGAAAATTATCGCTTAGTTTTAATATGCCATGATCATGACTATAAGTTCGTGTGTCAATTCCATCACATTTCACTGAGTGTGTATCCCTATGCACGCTGCAATATATTGATGAAAGCAACAAAAGAGTAGGTAAAAATAAAATAAAAAAATAAGACATGCATGCATAGCAAAACTTATTACTATCATATTAATGAAGGATTAATTGTTCAAGTTTAGTAAGATTGGAGCGTTGTTCGCCTTCATCTAATTTTAAATGTATACAGTTAATTGTATTAATAGTCTTTTATTTACCTATAGCTAGCAATCTAAAAACTATTACTATAAAAAAAACCCAATCTAAATATTATTTTTTTTGCTTATAAAAAAAATAAGAGTTTCAGAAAAGAAAGTATATCAAATAAGTAACACTGAAAGGAACAATAAAAGAATTTACTAATAAGTATAAAACATCGCTATCCTAGTAAAAACATTGGGAATCTAGGCTTAACAACGAGCTATTGTTACCAAACCTGTTCTAATTATAGTCGAAGTTGACACTTAATTGAATAGGAGATCAAGTTTGAACAGCTGAATTTGGAATGCTTAACCGGAAGTGAAAAGGAACAGCCAAAGTTGGAGTAGGTGATAAGTTAGGACATGTCGTTGAATTAAATCTCCATACCTGCAAAGTGCAAACAGTTCAGTACCCATGTGGCATTAACTCTGCCACGTAAACAAAACAATAACTGATGATAATTAATATCCAATAAAAAATACTTTTTTTTTTTTTGTTTATATATAGAAGACAGGTAGTATTTAGATTTTGTCATGTCATGTGCAAATGTTCCCAAGTATGGATGTGTTTGGGTTATATGTTATGTGGGTGCCATATTGCAATTGCATAGTCGTCAAAATGTCCCTCACTTTATTAGCAAACCACGCACTTGTTTTTGTCTTATTGTTTGACCAAAGTCCCCTTTTCCCTCTCTTGAACTCAATTCACGGGAGCTTCCAAACGTGTATCTTAAACTCATAAAAGGCACAGGGGATTTTAAAATCGCTTCTTTTCTTTGTCATAAATGTGGACATTCTTGGATACGATCTAGGCATAGCTCCACGTTGATTAGATTATAAATTGTTTAGCTAATTACATATATAATATATAAGTGAGAGAAAAAAGAGAGAGACACTTCACATGACTTAAAGCTAACTCCAACCCACAATACATCCACCAATTTGGTTTTTAAATAGAAAAGAATTACAATTTTAAAATGAAGTAGGTAGTGTCACTTGGAGTACATGGAGGGGCTAATTGAGTCATACCCACATTGTTTGGGGGAGTGCTTAAAAAAGTGCTTTGAACATATCCATAGAAAGGGATTTCCAACTTGAAAACTAAGTCACATTAGGGGTTATCTTTTTATCCTTTTTGGATGCTTCCAAAGTAATGGTTACGAAAAGAAACAAGATGATTTTAGAAAGTTAATGGGGTTCTAATATGATAGGATCATGTCTCTTAATAATCACTGATTAAAATATTGTGATTTATTGTCTCATTGGTTAATTCTCCTTGACAAGCACAATTTGGTGGGCCATAATCACGATTTGGAGATCTTAGATGATAATAACGGCATCACTTCAATCAACAACAACAAAAGAAAGCATGATTAATGCCCTCCAAAAGTGATTTCTCAAATTGATGGTGGAAACCATTACAGCAAGTTCAAAAAACACAATTTTACTATTTAAGAAGACAGTTGTATATGAATCAATAAGGGTGCCTTCTATGATGCACCACCCACCAAAATGGTGCAGTGGTGCACCACCCAAGTGGCAAAATATGGACCATCCAGATTGCCACTTGGTTGAATTGACTTTTCAACTCCTCATTTGTTAGTCAAACAATCAAACCTCCAATGTATTGTATTTGTATTTGCAAAAAAATGTATTGTATATTTATATTTTCTTTGTAGTCCCTGGCCTTGTCCCTTTCGATCATCTTCAACCTTCAGACTTTCTTCAACCTCTAGTTTGGCTTCAACCTCAGCCTCCAACCTTCTGCTACCTTCATAAACACTTCTTAACTAGAACCCAAAATCCAAAAATTTCCAAATCCTTAAGTATATCGAAATCCATTTCGCCCCAAAATACCGCAATTCTTGGCTTTAGGTCGTCTTTAACCTTCAGCGCTGTCGCACCTCTGTCGCGTCTCCGCCGTGGGTCAGTCTGCGTCTTCTATTGCTGCTCCGACCGCATCGCACCCCACCTCGCCGTCACTGGTCTAACTCTTCCACGCCTTTACCATCACACCTCTGTCGCGTCTCCGAAGTGGCTCAGACCGTGTTGCACCCAACTGCCAAGCCCGATCCGCCGGTCCTCACCGAGACCTCGCCGTCACCGCACTGCCAACGTCTCTTCCCTCTCCGTTTCGTGAGTAAAGAGACCAGAAGCCTCTTCTATTTCCCCCTTCACATCTTTGTCCGATACCCTCTGTTTGTGGTTTGGTTGAGGAGAAATTGCCCAAGACCTTTTTTTTTTTGAAACTGGTAAGGGATTTGAGGTGGATGGGACCAATGATGGTGTGGTGGTGGTGGGGTAATGGGGTGGAGGTCGGTGGGGGTAGGGAAGTTTCTAGAGTTTTGGTTAATTTTTTAATAAAAAAAAACAGGTTAGTTGGGTGAAACATTATTTTAATGTAGGTAAATTTTGCAAATACAAGGAGTACACATACTATACTGTAATATACTGTCTTTCTATACTTTGACTACACAACAAATACAAACTTAAAGTTTGAATTTTTGACCAACCCATGTGGTAAATTGATTGGCTCAAATTTTGCCACATGGGTGGTGCACCACTGCACCACTTTGGTGAGTGGTGCACCTTAGACAAAACCATCAATAAGACTTGTAAAGTATGATTGGACATTTCTCTCACCATCCCAATTTATAATCAAGCCAAATAGTTAAGTGTGGTACAAAAACTTGCACATGTGGTCCCAATGTGGGTACGTAGGACCTAAATGTGCTTGTTCAAACAGTGTGGAACCAATCAGACGTACCTTCCCATGTGTTACCACCCTACATCAGTGGAGAAAACCTTGAGTTCATGTCTAACCATTTTCAAACTACGCCTACACATTTTCCCTCTTCCTTCGTCCCTCATAAAGACATTCCTTTTTTTTTCCTTACACCTTTTTCACTTAAGAATCTCAACTTATAACTATATGCTCATAACCAATACATGCTATATCGTTCCAAAAGAAAAATTATAATTGCATGCTATATACTGTTTTTGTGTACGCTTTGTTGAAGACAGGAAGAAGGGTTGAACTCGTTGATCAATTTAGTAATCTGTATAAAATAATTTAAAATCTATCAAATCATTTATCCTAGTAACATTTTTAACTTTCAAATAAAATAAAATATTACATACTTTTTATGACTATGAAAGATTAATTGTTTTATTTTTATTAAATATTAATAACAGTATTAAGAACTGTTTTGGAAGTAATATAATAAAACTGTTCTATATATAAATATATAGGGGTGTAGCCCTAAACTACCATATCATGTTTGTGTGTGAGTCGCAACCCTAAATTCTAACTAGACCTGTCTACTCTATATGGCAATTAATTGAACTAAGATGACGTTCAGAAAAACTTTAGAGAGTTTATTTGGATTTATCTGAGGCAAAATAGATAGATTGGTTCTATACTTTTTTTTTTTTTTGCTTTTTATATTGGTTCAATAAGTTTTTTATTTTAAAATTGGTCCTACATGCATGTTACATTCAGTTTCCATGTTAGTCATTTTCGTCAATTTCGAACCAACGTCGTTAGTTTTGAGCTGACGTGACTATCATGTTAGTCTGACATATGGATTTTGATCTGACTCTGTAAGGTCGAAATTGATAAAAATAACTAACGTGAAAACGGAACGTAATGTGTATGACCAATTTGAGGAGAAAAAAATACTTATAGGACCGATATAAAAAAAAAATTATAGGATCAATCTACCTATTTTACCTTTATCTTATCATATACGTACTTAAGTAGGTACCTGGAAAATTTATAAAAATAGTGAATGACATTCTTATGAATTTTTTTTTAACTTATTTCAATAAACCTGTCAGAAAATCTTATAAAAAAAAACTAAAAAGATCATAAATTCTCATATGATATGTGCATATTAACAAGTACTTAATTAAATGTTACCCATATGCATCCCAATCCAACGAAAGACAAGGTCACAAATTTAGGTGGATGCATGAATGAGTTACAAATATTAGTTTGGACTGCCAATTTATTGCACCAGATGACCAGAAATTAATTTCCATAGTCAAACATCCTAACCACATAAATTAAAGAAGATTGGAGCATTTGCAATGTTTTTTTTTTATAAAGAGTCTTGGTAATTACTTAAGAAATCAAAAATAAAAAATCTTAAAAAATAATATATATATTTTAATATATATATATATATATATATGTTAAAACTTTAAAAGTTATACTTTCTAATGAAAATTTTATTCTTTTAATTCTTTAACTTGTATTTTGTATTTGTCTTTTTAAAAAGGTTATTTAAGGAAGACAAATAACGCACAGGATGAAGCCAAAAAACTAACTAAATGGTACATGCATTTTTCTTGGCCACCACTGGTCCCAACCCAACAGCTACTGATATCTCTACGTGAACTCCTTTTAACCTTTATGAGTACACTCATTTATATAAGAAGATTGTCAATTCAGTGTGTACATATATATTTTCTTTTCTATGCGTGAGTGTTCGACTGACTTCTTGAGCCCCATAGTGGGACTAAAGTGGGCCACCTCTGGTTTTCCTAACCTCCCCATCGCCTAGACTACTGAGAAAGACCCAAAGAGCATAGTCATTGGATCCACATAATAAAGCGAAAAGGTTGTTAGGTTTAGCAGTACATTAAACCCTCTTTTTCTTCTTCTTTTTCTAAAATTATTAATGGAAATCCTAATGTGAATCATAAATCTACTTGTATTGTATTTGGTGCCTGCCTCTAGTAACCCCATGCTCAATGAGACTTAATCATTGGGACCCACCTGAAATGATTAATGAAATTACCATTATAACCATTGCATCTTGCATAGTGTTTCAAGAATTGACAAGGATTTAATATATGGGTTTTTTTATCATGTGCAACTTTGCACATGTTAAGAAACCCAAAAGAAATAATTATTTATTGAAAAATTAAGCATTTCAGTTTTAAAAGTATAAAATACACAAGTTCCTATATAAAAAAGAAGCAGCAGAAATCAAGGTTAAAAATGCTGCTATCCAAAAACATGAAAAGATGGATTAATTAAGACAAAGGAAAGGCCCCAAAAACTCATTCATGTTTAACGGTTGGATGTCATGATTAAATAGCTTAACCATGTCATGCTATATATAACTATAAGCGTAGCTAATTAATTAATTGAATATAGATTGGCCACTTGGAGATTATGCAATGATGATTAATATCGGATCTAACGGTGAAAAAAGAAAATAAACTTTCACTGCAAAGATGATCCGCATCATTGGGATTTACAAAGATTTTTTTTTCTTACATGGGGACAATTTGACTAATTAGAAGTGCTTTGAATAGATCACACCTCTGAGAAAGAGAGGACAGATGAAGACTTTAGAATTGAAGACGGTTATTTTCCATTTTTTTTAAATGAAGAAAAATACTAACAAATATTTTAAGGACATTATTTAATGAATGATAATAAGAAAATTTATATAAAAGAAATGATGTATTTAATATTTTTAAAAGTATTATACTTAGTTTTCCAATACAATTTTTTTTTTTGTGGGCACACTCACTGGTATGTCCCAAAAATAAATATTACTAAGCCGTAATGATTATGATTATTATGCTTTTTAAGTGGGAGATTGCAAGCCCTAAAAAAGCACTTATCTCACTCTCTCTCTCGTAGTTAGTAAGATTCGCACAGATCTCTCAAAAAGAAAGAAACCAGTATACAAATATAGATTTCAACGTCAATCACGCAAACATCCTAAACAATTATTCATCATCATCAACACGTAATGGTGGGGACCCAAACCCCCCTAAGTTTTGTAATAAACACACACCTGAACGTTATTATATTCATTTCTAATTTACCCTTTCAAACAAGCCAACTTGAAGTGTGTAATAACTAATGGCGACCATGCACTTTGTTTTCATAATTTCATATATAGCATAGCCTCTTTCTTTGATCTATGTTAAGCTCCTCCTGAACTTTTTTCCTTTATTGTGATGATTTTATTCATGAAATTGGCATAACAAGCGGTGACATGTGTAAGAGAAGAGGTTGGAGTAATGTGAAACATGCATATCTAAAATGAGATATGAAGGGTGAAATATGATGTGAACACGTGGGCCATGCAGCAGTGATTAGTGGGACTAGATGGTGTTAGATCTGAGTGTCATGAACTCATAGTTTAGGATCTTGGATGCTATTGCTATCATATATGAAAGGTGATCCCCCTCTCCCTTGCTGTGGGCTGCTCTGACTTTTTCAAGAGAGATAGAGGGTGTCGGCTTCTAAGATTGAGCCAAAACAAAATTGTAGGATGTGTTTGGGAATAAGTTTGAACCTTTTAATTTATGGTTTTTTTTTTATAAGCCAAAAATATATTAATTAGGGTATAAGGGGTATCCTAACCCATATACAAGAGAACCAATAAGAATAAAAAAGGGGGGAACAATGTTGGGATTAATTCAACCTAGAGTGCTTGCCATGACAACAAGGTTGAAGGATACATTCACTCCACCGATACAAACCAAAGCCTTAAACATTTACAAGACTAACCAACCACAAGGAATAAACCAAGACAAAAAAACTAGTCTCAGATTGGGTGGAAATTCATATTTTGGGGCAAGCATTTATGAAATAGTTATGTTATTCTAACAATCCACATACGACAACTCCAGCGGCAACTCACTATGCAGTGACATTTTCGTAATTTTGACCTTTTTAAAAAAAAAAAATTAGCTTTTTTGAGTACTAACATTTTTGGTTAATTACGTGTAAATATTTGGTTAATTCAGTTCATTATATGGCTAATGGTCATCCTGAAGCTTACAATCATTTTCCACAACCATGTAAATATTTGGTTAATTACGTGCAAATATTTGGTTAATTCAGTTCATTATATATTAATGTGTCATCCTGAACTGATTAACCATATATTTATATGTTTGTGAAAAATGATTGTAAGCTTCAGGATGACTCATTAATCATATAATGAACTGAATTAACCAAATATTTGCACGTGATTAACCAAATATTTACATGGTTATGGAAAATGATTGTAACCTTCAAGATGATCCATTAACCATATAACGAACTGAATTAACCAAGTATTTATACGTGATTAACCAAATATTTGCAAGTAAATTAAAAAAAATGTTAGTACTAAAAAAAGTTAAATATTTTATAAATAAAAAAGAAGAAGACGAATCACTGTTCATATATACCATTGTCATCGTATTGGAGTCGATATGTGTGCTAGAATAAATTTTTTTTTTTATGAAATTGCCTTTCTCAGAATTCTTTGTATCAGCTGCAGGAGTAGTTGGAGACATGGGCTTCCCGTTGGTTCGTCGGATTTCGTTCCATCATCAATTGAAATAAGAATTAATTAATCTTTGAAGGAAAAAAAAAAGAAATTACTAAAGTACCCAAATTTTATTTTTAATTAGAAATGGAACATTTATTTTGGGGGTTAAGTGTAAGAATCTTAACCCATGTCCCAGAAAAGAAAATGCATGAGCATTGTATCAGGATCTCCTGTCCCATTTTGGTATATGATATCATATTCCAACGAATAATATTTTGTCATATTTACTAAAATTTTATTTAATATTTAAAAAATATAGAATAAATGATAAGATATTATTGGTTAAGAAATATAGTGTGATACACCAAAACTGGACAAGAGTTATTATCCATGAGCATTAGGGAGAGGTATATGTACGTGTCATAATAAAGGAGCAGGTGAGACACTATGCAGAGGCTTTAGTCGAGTTAGATTTAAGTAGCTTTAGCAATATGTTTATTAAATATTTGATCAAATAATCTGGTAAAGCTACTGATTGGCCATCTTATGCTAAGTTCAAAAGGCATCGAAAGGGTAGATCAAGCAAGTGCCACAGAAACATCCATGTACACTTTTCTAACCTAATTGCATTAAGAGAGCCTTCAATATCTCTCACTTTCTAGTTGTAATTGGTTGGACATTCAAATTAAACAGTCATCGATGGGTTGGAATGATAAACAAATGGGTGGGTCCAACTGTGGCTATTAATTAAATTTTGAATAGCTTAATCAGTCCGCTGATTTAATGGCTTTGATGCTGCTATATATAATCCATCAAGTTAAGTTAATTGGTTGAGACTTAATGCATAATTTAATTATGTACTAGTTAGTGGCTTGTACGTATTTGAGGAAGGAAGAACTGTGACTGTGAGGCAGAAAAAAGAATGATATATGGCTCTGATCCAAAAGCCAATCATTTTATATAGGACTTCCAATCCGTCCCATGCTCTCATCACATGCATCACATTCTCAACCCTCGTCTTCATTTCAATACAATATTACAATAATAACAACAACCGGTAAGAGAGAGATCCATTGTACTAATTTCTCCGCCCCCTCATTTTCTGAATAAGAAACCCAGTGTCTGATTTCTTTAGTTCCGAAACTGTTCATTAGTCAAATAATTGAAAGGCATACGAGGAAAGCCATGTTTCAATTTTTGAAGTTTTCAACAAGCACGTAAAAAGATAAATGAAATAACGCAGTGCTTATTATGAGTTTAATTGGTATAAAATAGTGTAAAGCTTTTTTATACAGACATTTAATCATAGAATATGAGTTTAATTGTTATACACTATTAGTGTAAAGTTTTTTATACTGTCAACCAATCAAAAATCATGGTTTGAATGACTTTTAAGATGATTAAGATAAGAGTCAAAGATTTTTAATGATTTATCAATTTCTAATTGGTTGACAGTGTAAAAAATCTTTACACTATCAGTGTATATCAATTAAATCCCATAGAATATTTACTTGACTCTTATCTCAATCAACTTTAAAGAACACATGATTGATGATTGGTTGACAATGTAAAAACTATCGGTATATAACAATGAAAATTTATTTTAAAAAAATGAAATTCATTTATTTTTATTTGTATAACTAAAGTTTCTCTTGTATGATTATATCAAAATTGCATACGAATAATTTAAGGATAGATACGTCCTTATTTCTTACAAGCTGATCAAAATTCTGGCCCCACCCGAATAATTATTATCATATATTTATTTTGTCAAATCCGATGTATAAATAGACCCCACGACATGGAAGAACACCTTAAATATCAACACACCTCCCACCATTTCCCCACGCAGTCATCACCTTGTCTGCACTTCAACCTCATCTTCAACAGAAAAAACCACCCTCCCATCCATGGAGGACCAACTCCACCACCACACAAAAAGAACAAACCCCACTTCCACCACGCGCTTAAAGCTCTTCGGCTTCAGCGTCCACGAAGACACCACCATCGATGACGAAGTCGCACCAATCGAAGATGCCGCATCCGACTCAACCCCCAAGCCCGCTTCCCCGGACTCCGTCGGCGGCGGAGAAGGCGACTCCGCCGCCGGCTTCCTCACCTCCTCCGGCGACCGGAAATACGAGTGCCAGTACTGTTGCCGTGAGTTCGCAAACTCACAAGCGCTCGGCGGTCACCAGAACGCGCACAAGAAAGAGCGCCAACAGCTCAAGCGCGCACAGTTACAGGCCACACGAAACGCTGCCGTTTCCTTCGTCCGCAACCCTATCATCTCCGCCTTCGCTCCGCCTCCGCACCTGCTCGCTCCGCCGGGCTCCGTGGTCGTCCCGGCGAATTCTCCGGCATGGGTCTGCATGCCGCCACGTGCCGCGCCTCCACCATTCCACGTGTCGGTCTCGCACGGTTGCGTGTTCCCGTCGACGAACAACAGCAACAACAGTAATAACTGTAGCATTATAACAAGTGGGAGATCCGCGGGTGCAGGGGTGTTTACCTACGGTAGCGGAGTAGAAGATTCGTCTTCCGCATTGGCAACGATGGGCTCGCAAGTACAGGCTCGGGCCCATTTTGGACGGATTGATGGGCCTCCTATGGGTAGGTTCCCTAAAGGAGACATGGGGCCCAATTTTGATGATGGGTTCGGGTTGGACTTGCACCTGAGCCTAGCCCCGCCATGATGACTTGAATTTGCTCAACTACCTTTAAAAGTGAGTGTGCATGCTGATGTAGCCATTTCTAGGTTCAACTTCAAGATTAATTATGGATGCTACTTCAGCTTCACATCACATCTTGTACATTTTTCACATTTATTTGTTTATTATTTTTTTTTTTCTCTTAGTCAACTGATTTCACTTGGTACACGTTGCAGTCACTTGCTCATCGACCACATACACTGATTTTCTTTTACTTTTCTTCATTATCATTCAAAATTTGTACATGGTTCATCTGCATATTTATGTGTTCAAACTTTTTTTCCCCTAGAATTCTATCTATCTGACAGGAAATAATAAGTTCTAAGTAAGCATTTTAATTAATGAAGCTAGTTAGGTACACATATAATTGTTTTATCAACTAGTTAATATTCAAATGTTTGACGGTCATTGTTTTTTTTTTTTTTTTTTCTCTTTTTGACTGGTCATTGTTGAAGCCTGGTTTTAAATATAATTTTTCTACCATCTAGTTCTTTTTTCCCACTATATGAAATCCAAAGGTTGAGCATGTAAAGTACAATAGATGTGAAAATATCATGTTATTTGTTCGGATTTTCTGCCTGCATTTTATAAAGTAAACAAAAGTTTAGGGCCTGTTTGCTTTTTTGCAATTTCCTGTTTCAAAAATAATTACAAAATTGTCACATTGTTTTAATTCTATTTCCTGTTGCTGAAGATTTGTACAGAAAAAAGTTGTTTTCATTATTTCCTATACAAATTTCAACAGGAAACAGAATGAAAACAATGTGACAATTTTGTAATTATTTCTGAAAACAGAAAACTGGAAACAAAGCAAACAGATCATAATTTCCATGCTAGTCTAGTCTTTAAAAGTATAAGTCCACTTGAGGTGGAAAATGGGGAAAAAAGGAAAATAAAAGCATCTCAAAATACGGTAAATGCTTTATGCCTTAGCATTGTATTATGCATCTCTTGGGGTATTTTGGTTTACTTTCATTGCTGGTGTCCATCTTTTTCGCCTTTTCTACATTTTACAAATTCAATAATCAATGTTTCTTAAGTGACACATAAGAATAATATTAAATCTCGATAAAAGCTCGAGAAACTTAAATTTGTAATTTAATTTACATTAGTATTCAGTATGTAAGAGTTACAACATTTTACCTCCAACCAGTATTTTGAAAAATCAAATCAAAGAGACTTGAATCTTAGACCACAAACTGATCATATTTTCAAATCAAACAATCCAATTTAACTATAGTTCAAATCACAATTTAATCAATTAAACTTATCATGACATAAATTGGAAGTTTCACTAATTTTATCTTTGAAAAAAAATAAAGTATAAATCTCTATATCTATTATTGATCAGTTAGGAATATATAATTTTATGGGTCTTGCTAGTCAATATTCTAAGGGTACTTATTAAAGAATAAAAAATAAGCAATATTTTATTGGAAACAAAAAGTTTTACTTTTCAATACATTGAATATATGATTTTTTCATAAAACTTATTTTTTGAATCTCTTAGCATTTTTCTAATTTTATAACCTTAGTAAATATGACACTACTTTAAACCATATTAGGTGTTTGTAACCAAAAAAAAAAAAAAAAAAAAACCATATTAGGTGTAATATTTTGAAGGACAAGTTTCATGTTAGAGATTGTTACATAATTCAGATAACATATTTTTAGACCACAAGCAAGCTTGAGTTTAAGTTAAGGGATCAATTAGGTTTGTGAACATGTTTATTTGTTTCTGCAGCCAATATATGTTATAATACAATTTCAGGAAGACAAATGTTTTTTGAACACACAATTACAATAACAATAGGCCGACATCGTATATTTATCAAAGTGCACACTTATTAGGCTCGGTTAAAAAACACTAAAGCGTATAAATATACGGTGTCAGATACCATTGTTGTGTTCAAATAACACATTTGTTTCAGGAAAAAATGACTATTGATCATGAATACCAATCTAGATGGTTGTATCCACGTTAATGGAAAAGCAACTATCAGTGTTCACTCTTTCCTTAATTGTTAATTTTGCTTCATTAATGGCATTAACCATGGTGAAATAATAATCGAAATAAGGAAAAGATGAAGGATTGACTTTTATTTCCATTGTCCCCCTACAAATCTATCAGATCTTTATGCTTCTTAAAGAAGGTGACATATCATTGCAAGATTTCAAGACTGATCTGAAAACTCCAACTGACCCTTTGATGGTTTGTTGTTGGTGCCTTATTTTCACCATGACTAGGATCAGTTGATTAGAATGTGGGACCAATAACATGCAGACTATCATTTCCTGTGTGAGGCGTGAGCCAACTAAAATTGCTTGAGTCAAACGCCACAATCTTTCATTGTCTCCCGCAATTCACTGATTAAGTTTCATATCTAATCAGTAGGTTGATGTCCAAACACATGGAAGCTGATAGATGGAGTCTTTGTTGAGAAAATAATAGACAAGACAATCCTTACCTGCATCCACTAATTAAGAAAGGGGGAACAGACCAAATGCAAGTAATTCCATTTATAGAAATTTCCTTTTTCACAATATTTATATGGGGTAACCGCAAATGAATTTGATTGGTGAAAATTAACAAACATCAATAATTTGTAGGATTTTCTTGTGGCTTGTCTCCCTTAATTTTCTTAACATGATGCACAAATAATTTCTTGGACTAGGATGTGAGTAAGTAAGAATATATCTAACATTGATTAATTAAATTGTATTAAGATCTCAATTCAATTTAGTTGATCCAAAATAGATACATCTTATTTTCTCACTTCAAAAACGAACTCGCTTATACTAAATTTGGGGGAAGGGGGAGGGCCGGAGGGGTGTGGTCTGCTTGAAACGATCATGTTGAGTGTTGACAGGTGGTATATTACAAAAGTTCTTTCTCTTTGTCCTTTCCCAACTTAAAGTTATGATCGGAAATTATTAAATGGAATTAAGATAAACAGGGTCGGTGCTTTTGCCACCCATTATTGAGGTATTTGAATTTTAATGCAAATATTTCCCACCCAAAAAGGAAGATTTGGCTACTTTAATGGTTAACCATAGAGACTTGAGTTTTTTCTTAATTAGTTGCTTGCAGGTGGAGTTGGTTCCCATAAGGGATACTTTTGCTTCCTCCTTTCCTTTATTTCGCAGGCTTGAAACCTCTTGGTACTTTTGGTTTGATTTGTACAAGGAATGGAAAGGAAGGTTATAGATTTTAACTTAATCACGTTGAAAAAGTTCGTTCCTTCTTTAGAGATTTTTGCAATTTAGTACGATCCCCTTGCGGTTGGCGAGCAAAGCAACTAAGAAAATCTAGCTCATTCTCATACTTTACCTCATCAATTTAACACGAGCAATGCTAGGAACACACACAATATTAGCTGTGAATTGGACACTGTTGCTATGTTTGGCAACAAGAAGAAGTAGGGAAGAGAGAAGTAAGATGGAAAGAAGTAGGAGAGAAAAGAAAATGAGTAGAGAATGAGTAGATTTTTTTATTGTTTAGATTGAGAGAAAAAAGAAAGAAGTAGAAGAGAAAGAAAAATTAAATTTGAGTATAAAGACATTTTTATCCTTATCTATAATAATTCTAATTTTATCTATTTTTGAAAATATAATTATATAATTAAAATTCATTGAAATTAAATTAAGATTTTTAATTTTTAATTTTTTTGGGTAATAAAGCACCCTTGACCAGTTGACTCATGGTAGCAATACTGTTGATACATGAAGACTGCATACCCATCACAAGGAAACACGTTAGACATAGTGAAGGGGTAGAATTGTAATTGTCAGATATGTTGCTCTTCTCTTCCCATTCTCTTCGCATCCCAGCGAAGAAAACTTTTATGGTGGGCCCCATGGGTTTTTATTCTTTCTTCCATGTTTTCTCTCCAATGCCAAATGTTGAAGATCATGCAGAGATCATCAAGCTCGGATGGATCATCAACATGTGCAATTAGTTAGAATAGACCTGTTAGTTATGTTAGCTGTGTGTTAACCGAATTCAGTTAGATTCTTCAGTTAGTAGTTATAGTTGTTGTAACTTGTGTAACTGATTTTTGTCTTAGCTGATAGGTTATATAAAGCCAATGCTATGTAACTAGTAGAGTAGATTTTGTATTGTGATCATTGAAACTTTGAGAGTGCAAGTGAGGTGTGTATCCTAGAAGTCTTGTGTTGGTGATTCAAGGTGATCGGGTGAATAATAATCTACTGCAGTGTGGATGTAGGGGTCTAGTTCAAATTGGCCCTGAACCACGATAAATCTTTTGGTGTTCTTTGTTTCTTTTTCAATCTTTCTTTTACTCTGATTTCTAGATTTTCTTGCTGCTCAATCAATCATCTTCATTCTCGATTTGAACATAGCAGCAAAACTCATAACAATTGGTATCAAGAGCTAGACCGAATTGGGGCCAATCAAGAATGGGCACCACCAAGTTCGACATAGAGAAGTTCAATGGTGAAAATGACTTCAGCCTCTGGAGGATCAAGATGAAGGCTCTTCTTGTTCATCAAGGACTTGAGGATGCCTTGGGAGGAATTGCCAAACTCCCTGTGACACTCACTGATAAAGAAAATAAAGACTTGATCAGCAAGGCACATAGCACGATCATTCTTTCTTTAGGTGATGATGTCTTATGGGAGGTAGCTGGTGAAGACACTGCAGCAGGAGTGTGGCTGAAGCTAGAGAGCCTGTATATGACCAAGTCTCTTACAAACAAGCTCTATCTAAAGAAACAACTTCATCAGTTGAGAATGGAAGAAGGTGCTTCAATAAAGGAACATGTTTTAGCATTCACCAAGGTAATTCTTAATCTCAAGAGTGTTGATGTGTTGATTGATGAAGAGGACCAAGCAGTCATGCTTCTATGTTCTCTCCCTCCATCATTTGAAACACTACTACAGAAAATAGCTTTAATAGCGCACCTTCAATAGCGTTTCAGTGAGAAACGCTATTTAAAAAGAGGCGGAACACTTTTAATAGCGCTTAAGGAAGCGCTATCGTTGGTACACATTAAGACAGCGCTTTCTCAAGGAAGCGCTATTAAATATTAAGAGGTAGGAATAGATAGCGCTTTCTTAAGGAAGCGCTATCTTTAGGACAGGAATTGATAACGCTTCCTTAAACAAGCGTTGTTTATTCTTTATCTAAGATAGCATTTTTCAAATGAAGCACTGTCTATTCCTTTCTCAAAAACTTAAATTGTTCCCTACCACGCAAATTTTCCCTCACTCTGAAAATATACTTTCGCGCGACGTCCGTCTCATTCACGCGGCCTGTACTGCTCGTGCGACATTGCCTCCCTGCTCGCGTCTCCCTCTCGACCGCCGCCACAAACCGCCATCTACCTCACTGCTCGCGTCTCCCTCAACAAACCGCCATCTCCCTCACTGCTCGCGAAACCTTCTAGGGCCACCACAATCGCTCGCCGTCTCCTTCTTCCCTTCCCCACCGGCGGAGAGAACATCCCTCTAATCTGTCAATCCGTTTCCCTTTCGACGTTCTCTGCGGGTTTGTCACATTCTGTCACAGTTTGTCCATTTGGGGGCTGAGGGTTGTATATGAAAACCTATTTGGGGATTTGTTTGGCTTAAACATTTTATGAAAATATTCTTTAGTTGTGTGATTTGAGGATTTTTAGTGATTACCACATGATAGCTTTTACTTCAATTAGTGCATTTTGGAGGTAGAAATTTGCGATCTGTTTTGGGAGTGGTGGGAAGCTAAATCACTGTGCATTTGGTGTTTGCTAAATTTTGATATTGGTTCTGATTTTTATGCTTTCTTAAGCCTCTAACTGATGAATAGAATGGAGCTCACAGATAGACATCAACTTGCTTCCTTTTGTTTTTGGATGTTCCTTCTTCATGCTTCTTTGGTTTCGCTGGTATGGTAGTGTTGTTAGATAGAGACAATAGAGAATACTCAGAAAGTGTGTCTGTGGCTCTGTTCTCTATATGTTTTGTTGTAGGATTTTGATCAATCAAATGAATACTTCTTCAAAGTTCAAACTTCAAAGGCATTGTAAGAAATTGAATTTTTTTTGTCTACTCTCTAAAGAAATTTTTAGGTTATTTTTAGGTGATTTCTCTTGTTGCAAAACTACAAGCTTTACTGTAATATGCTGTCTGTGGCACTATGAATTGAGATTTCTGTTGAGGTGCAGTATTTTGCCCTTTATTGGGATTTTTGCGAAGAGGCAAGCTTTATAGCAGTACCAAATGTTTGCAAACCTGTCCTATGTAAAATTATGCCACTCTTTACTCAAGAAAAAAGCTTCTTGCACATCTCCTAGGAACACAACACCTCACATCTAGAAGTATATGACAGAATTATAGTAGTGTTCAGAAAATGAGGTAGGATCAGTTTTTGAATGGTGAAAAGTGTACAAATGTGAGGTGATATGTATGTAAATGTAAGTAATTGAACTCTTTACACAATCTTGAAAAGAAGACGTGAAGAATTCGATTCATGTATTATACATTTGAATTAATAGAAGATGAGGAAAGCAGCAATCTAAAATCTCTCCATCCTATTTATATTGTCTAGAACAAATACACTATGAAATTAAATAGTTAGTGTCTTGGCAGGAATAACTTGGTGTTTTGGGGGACTTTGCTTTGGACATTGTAAAGTGCATTGACGGGTCATGTGTCACTTACTTCAGGCCGTTGATGCATTTGCAAAAGGGGATCAAATCAATGCAGGGAAACTTTTAGATCAGGTAAGGTTTTCATAGAACTGTGCCTGGCAATAAGTTGCATTATGACACAATAAACTTTGGCTTTGTTCATGACTTCAGAATTTCGGATTCATTGATTTACTGGTTCTTTTGTAATGTTACTTGCTGCTTTTACCTTTTTCCCCCACTTGCTCATAGCTGTGATCATTTTGTATATATTATATTAAGGAAGAATCCTTTTGAGTATCTTGGATTAGTTGCCCCTATCTCAGAAAGTACATGTTTGAAATATATAAAAAAAGTTACTTCATTTGATTATGTTGATGTCTTGATGATATCATGAGTTCTAGCTCTCATATCTCTCATAGATAATGTAAGCTGTAACCACATTCATTGTTTATTTATTCATTTAATATACAATTTGTCATAATTATCCTAGTTACTCAATTTCACTGGTTTGTGCTATGGTGATGCAAGGGGCATTTTTTCAGAAAGTACATGTTTGAAATATATATAAAAAAGTTACTTCATTTGATTATGTTGATGTCTTGATGATATCATGAGTTCTAGCTCTCATATCTCTCATAGATAATGTAAGCTGTAACCACATTCATTGTTTATTTATTCATTTAATATACATTTGTCATAATTATCCTAGTTACTCAATTTCACTGGTTTGTGCTATGGTGATGCAAGGGGCATTTTTTTTTCAAGAAGGCTTGTGAAGCTGATGAAGAATCTAGCAGAATGATTCTTGAAACTAGGTTAATCTCTTCTGCTATAAAATTTGCATTGCTTCTTCATATATTTTCTTCTACTTTGCTATGTGCCTTTGCATGGGAAATTTGTATGATAGGTACTATAATATTTCCCTTACTGTATAAATTGGCAGGACAACAGAAACACAAGAAATGTTGCTTGACTTGCACGACCATGGTTCAAAGGAGGCTATACGTCTATTGAAGTGCCATCTTTCTTCTCTTGATGGCATTCCATGTGAGTTACTGCTGTGAGTTACTAATCTGTATAAGTTATTGTTCCTTTTCAATTGTTAATTTTGATAGTCCCTTTATCTTCATCAGCATTTGAGTACCTAAAGGTTATCATTGTTACAAATGATGAAGATAGCTCTAAAGGGTCTCACAGACGATTGATGAGATAAGATTGACTGATTTCTTGAAGTTCAGTTTTATATTTTTTTTTTCTAATTTGCATGCTTTATTTGATTGATATAAAGGGGTAAAATGGAAAATCTGACTGATTTATTTTTTTACAAGGAAATCAGATTTTAAAGTAATTTTAATTTTGCAGTACTGCTTATAAGATTTTATGAGACCTGATTCTTGAGTCATGAGTCAATTCGTGACATTGGTGGTTGATTTTGGACAGATACTAAAACTATTAGAGAAGGAATCTATAGAGTAGGTTGAAGGAGAAACTGCTGGGACAATATTGATCCCCTTGGGTAGCATAGAGCGTGAACGTTTGAGTTTTCTGAAAACATGACATAGGATGCCCTATTGAATCAAACAAAGGTGGTTTCTTATACCAAGCTGACAAATGATTAGGCATCCGACGGGTCCAGTCCGCAAGTAAAGAACAAAGAAAAAAAGAATCACAAATTGTATTTTCATGTTCAAATTGATATCTATGGTGCCCCCACGAAACGAACTACACCGACTGTGGCTACTACGTTCTCAAGTTTATGAAAGATATCATCGTTCAGAACCAAATGCAAATCCCAACGACGGTATTTAATTTCAATTCTAGTTTATATAATTTAACTACTCTTACATTTGATCATTCGAACATACTTTAATTCTAACTTGATTTAATTTTCATTTTACAGTACTTTCCTGAATGTAAATGTGTTACATACTCTAATGATCAACTTACTCAACTTAAGGAAGAGTGGTGTCAATATGTTGTTATGAATTTTATCAACAACTAAAGGGTACAACATACTATGATATTATGCTATCTAGTGTCTTTCCTATATAATATTAGTGTATGTGCAAGTGATCTCTGTGTGTATCTTATGCAGGCTGGCAACAAGGATTTTGTGCCATCGGGCAGAAGATGGAAACCACATCCGGAAATTGTTTAGAATTACTATTGTGTTGGTTAGCTTAATATTTGTTAGTGGTATGCACGCATGTATTAGTTAGTTATAATAATTGTCTAGTGTAGGTTACCTACTTTTTGGTATATGTACTTAAATATTAGAATTAGTTATGTGTACGTGTTACTGTGAATTGTGTTAAGTATATTAATTAATTTGCTTATATGGTTTTGACGTTTGGTTTATATATACTTTCCAATTTTTATGTAACCTTTTGTATGTAAATGTATGGTTTTGTTGAGTGCAGTGGGATGGATAAACTGTTTAATGTCCTGGTTTGCTGAGTGCAGGTGGGAAATATAGAAAAACAAAAGGAATAATAATAATAAAAAAAAGGGAATAGACAGCGCTTCCCCAAGAAAGCGCTATCTATTGCATACTTTAGACAGCGCTTTCTCAAGGAAACGCTATCTAAAGTATATGCAATAGATAGCGCTTCCTTAAGGAAGCGCTGTCTATTAGTCACTTTAGATAGCGCTTTCTCAAGGAAGCGCTATCTATTCTCACTTTCAATAGCGCTTTTTTAAGCGCTGCTTATTTTTTTCACCTTTAGTAGCGGGTGAATAGATAGCACTTGTAAGCGCTACTAAAGGCAAAAAAAAAAAAGCGCTATTAAAGCCCTTTTCTGTAGTAGTGAAAATCTTGTGGACACAATGATGTTTGGGAGGGATACTCTCACCCTGGAAGAATCAAGGCAACCTTGAATTCTAGGGAATTGAAAAGAAAGATCACGGATAACAAGGGTGAAGGTGGAGAAGCTGAGGGACTGTTTGTGCGTGGCAGATCAGAAAAGAGGGAAGGAAAAGGCAAGTACAAGAAGCACAGATCAAAGTCCAAGGCAAAGAAAGAGTGCTATTACTGCCATAAACAAGGACATTACAGAAAGGAATGTCCTGAGAGGAAAAGAAAGAACAATGGCAGGGGCAAAGAATTAGAAGACGTTGCTGATGTAGCTGATGGATATGACAGTTCTGATGTTCTTACTGTCACAGAAGATAGTGGCAGTGATGAATGGATCTTAGACTCAGGATGCTCCTTCCATATGACACCAAATAGAGAATGGTTTGAATCATACAAAAAGGTTGATGCTGGAAAGGTTCTTATGGGAAACAATATGGTTTGTAAGGTTGCTGGAATAGGAACAATAAAGATAAAGTTGAATGATGGCTCAACAAAGATTTTCACAGACGTAAGGCATGTCCCTGACTTGAAGAGAAACCTCATTTCTCTTGGTATGCTTGATCAAGGAGGATGCACCTTTAAAGGTGAAGGAGGGACCTTAAAAATCATTAAAGGCTCAATGCAAATTATGAAAGGTACTCGAAAGAATGGCCTCTATAGATTGCTAGGTAAAACTGTATCAAACCCTGCAAGTTTAATTTCTGCATCTAAAGTTGATTCTTCTAAATTGTGGCATCATAGACTAGCACATATAAGTGAAAGAGGATTAGAAGAATTATACAAACAGGGTTTGATAGGAAATGGGAATTTTGAAAAACTAAAATTCTGTGAGTTTTGCACATATGGGAAACAGAAGATAGTGAAATTCTCTACTGCTACACACACTACAAAAGGCATTATAGATTATGTGCACTCAGACATTTGGGGGCCTGCAAGGGTTCCCTCATTGGGAGGGGCTAGATACTTTAACACCTTTATAGATGATTGGTCAAGAAAGGTGTGGATTTATTTGTTGAAACACAAAAATCAAGCTTTTAAGAGTTTCAAACAATGGAAAGCCTTAGTGGAAAATCAAATAGGAAAATAGCTTAAAACCCTTAGGACAGATAATGGACTGGAATATCTAAGTAAGGAATTCACTGAATTTTGTAGAGATAATGGCATTGAAAGGCATAAAACTGTTAGGCTAACCCCACAACAGAATGGCTTAGCTGAAAGAATGAATAGGACCATCCTAGAAAGAGTTAGATGCATGTTGTTTAATGCTAATCTCAACAAAACATTTTGGGGAGAGGCAGTGCATACTGCCTGTTATTTGATTAACAGGTGTCCCTCTTCTGCCATCAATTTCAAGACTCCTGAGGAATTGTGGTCAGGAAAGCCCCCCAGTTATGAACATCTTAGAGTATTTGGCTGCACTGCATATGTCCATTCAAGTGAAGGGAAACTGGAACCAAGATCAAAGAAGGGAATTTTTCTGGGATATCCTGATGGTGTGAAGGGTTACAAAGTATGGATAACAGGCTCTGGTGGAGGAAAAGCAATAACAAGCAGAGATGTTATCTTTCAGGAAGATGAAATGCTAGCAACCAGTCCAGAAAAATCATCAAGTCCACAGCAGCCTGATATTTCAAACCAACAAGTTCAGTTGGAGGTGGAGGAAGATACAGTTGATAAATCAGACTGCATACCTCATGTAACACCTGAAATGTCTTCTTCTAACTCAGATGATGCTTCCTACAACTTGGTAAGAGATAGGGAAAGAAGACAGATAAGGCCACCTTAGAGATATGGTTATGCAGATGTCATTGGCTATGCTCTAGATGTAGAGGAAGAAAGCCAAGGAAATGATCCTATAAGCTACAAAGATGCGGTATCAAGAGCAGATAGGGACAATTGGATAGCTGCAATGACTGAAGAAATAAACCCCCTGAACAAAAACAGCACCTGGGAACTTGTTGACAGACCTGAAAAACAAAGGATTGTGGGTTGCAAGTGGGGGTGTAACGGGTCGGTTTGGTTCGGTTTTAGATGAGAAAAAAATCCGAACCAATCGAAAATGGTTCGGTTCGGTTTGGTTCGGTTTTAACATTTTTTCCTACAAAACCCGAACCAAACCGAACCAATCAAGAACGGGTTGGTTCGGTTTGGTTCAGTTCGAACCCGAAAATTATTTAATTTCAAAATATATATATAAATATTAAAATATATATCAAAAATACATATAATAAATATTCAACTATTAAAATATATATAAATATTAATATATAATAAATATTAAATATTAAAATATATATGTAAATATTAAAATATAGTAATTGGTTCGGTTTGGTTTGGTTTCAAAATCCTTGAACCCGAGAACCGAACCAATCACCATCGGGTTTGGTTCGGTTCGGACCCGAACATCAAAAAAATCCGAACCAATTTAATTGGTTTGGTTTGGATTGTCGGGTTTATCGAGTCATTGGTTCGAGTCTTACACCCATAGTTGCAAGTGGATTTTCAGAAAGAAACCAGAAATTCCAGGAGTTGAAAGGAGAAGGTATAAAGCTAGGCTTGTAGCAAGAGGTTTTACACAAAGAGAAGGAGTTGATTACAATGAGATTTTCTCTCCTGTTGTGAAACACACAAGCATAAGAGTTATCTTGACCCTTGCTGCAATCTACAATATGGAACTAGAAAAAATGGATGTAAAGACAACCTTTCTACATGGACAGTTAGAAGAAAGGATTTACATGAGTCAACCAGAAGGGTATGAAGAAAAAGGAAGAGAGCATATGGTGTTTCTACTAAAGAAATCCTTGTATGGACTGAAACAGTCACCAAGACAATGGCACAAAAGGTTTGATACTTTTGTAGTTTCAAATGGCTACAAGAGAAGCTCTTATGACAGTTGTGTCTACTTTAAGAGGCTAAAATCAGACTGCTTCATCTATCTTCTACTCTATGTAGATGATGTAACATCCTGTTTTTCAGAATTATTTTAATTAAGCTGGTTTTGGTTAAGTTGGATTTATCGTTTAAGGGCTTAGTGGGATATTTGGTTAAAGTCCCTTCCTGGTACATGAGTACACCCGTGCTCATTAGCCAGCAAGCCCGTGCTTAAAGTCAGAAGCGAGTTTCTGATTTTAAGTTGAGCACGACCGTGCTCAACAGTGAGCACGCCCGTGCTCAATGCGTGGACCGGGTCTCGTGACGCTAAGTGGAGCACAACCGTGCTCAAGGGTAAGCACGACCGTGCTCAGGTCCGGAAGTTATATACGTGAACAGAACTCGAGGGTTTAACGTGTAACCCTACTTTTGGTGAACTCAGCAGCTACAGTGCGACCAGGAAGAACCCTTTTTCCGTTTTCTTCCGTCTTGGGCAGTTTAGAGGCCTTGGGAGACTGCTAGTGCATCATTGGTAGTCGTTTAGGTAAAGTTCCTTTCCCTTTATTGGTTCCTTTTCCGTTATTGTGATTAGGGAACTAACTGTTCGTGTTCTGGTTTGTTTAAGGATCGTTTGAGGTCGAGCCGTCTTAGGGGAGGAACCGTTTGCTGTCAGAACTGTTAGAGAGCTACCTTCAATCCAGGTATGGGGAGAAGGGTAGTATTTACATAGGTTTAGGGCTAGTGTAAAGTAAGGGGTTTCCCATGACCCTGTTGTTATGTGTTAAACTGATTTATGACGTGATTATATTTTCGATGCATGTTATGGTGTATGATTGTATGTTAAATGTCTCATATTGTTGATGATGGTTTTGGTGTTGAATATGAGCATGATGTTGTTGGTAAATTGTTGAGATGAACATGATGTTATTGCTGGATTGATGCCATGTTTGAGTTGGCTGATTTACGATGATGAGTTTAAATCTGGGGACATGTTGATAATTGATGTTAGGAATAATTGAGTAAAAATCTGATAAAATGGGTTCAGTTTCGGCCTCTGTTCCTGCCCAGAACAGCACTGTCGCGCATTGAGCACGACCGTGCTGAACAGGGAGCACGACCGTGCTCCCAGTTGAATTCTGGGAAGATGGCCGCGCTTTGAGCACGGCCGTACAGGACAAAGAGCACGATCGTGCTGCTGAGCACGACCGTGCACATTAAGAAGCACGACCGTGCTTCACTTACAGGGGAGCACGGCCCTCACGTGCTTAAGCACGACCGTGCTGGGTTACGAGCACGACCGTGCTCAACCCACTGTGACAGAACCAGATTAAAGGACTTAAGGGGTTTTAAACCCCACTTCCCTATGATGATAATTGATTAGACAACTTGGTAAATGTTAATAAAGATAATTAAAGATGATGAGATGGTGAGGTGTTAAGTCGATACCCTTTGGGGTGCCACAAGCTGATGAGTTGTGCCTTTGTGCTTTTGGCCAAGGAGGCCTTGACCCCACGGTTTGGGTCTAAGGTGTCGTTGTAACGTACCTAGGTGGCCGAGAGTTTGCCCCAGGTACTGCGGTTGATTCCGCTTAAGTCCTCAGGTAGATTCCGCGAGGCAAGTTGATGCGGTTGATTCCGCTGTTACCTTCGGTCGATTCCGTTGGAGTTATGGAGGTGGTGTTGCCGTTGTTGTTGTGTTGCATACGCATTGCATCGGAGATGTTGTTTAGGGATGTTCGACATAGGGGAGATCGTCCTAGAGTACGGCGATCCGGTCATCCACGGTTGGAGTAGATTCTCCTAGCGCCCCCGTGACGAGGCATTCGTTGGTTTGATGCGTTGGCTATCCAAGGAGTAGATTCTCCGGCGTTGAGTAGATTCTCAATGTGGATATGTAACTCCGAAGTCGTTCGTCCCGAGTTTAGTGGATCCACATGCATTGATGGTTTAGCGGAGTAGGACTGCATTGCACTGCATAGCATAATGATGATGTTGATGTTTGATGTGATGCTGCTATGCTTGCTGTTTACTTTGCTGCCTATCTCCATGCTAATATGCTTATACGATTCTTACTCCATATATATGTTTGTTGTTTGTGTTTGGCCTGATTGGCACATTGTAGAGGATGACGAGCAGCCCGGAGAGGAGTGACTCTGAGGAGCCGCCACTCATCGTAGGGCTAGTTTATGTTTTCGTAGTTGTTAGTTTCAGTTGTAATTCTGTGGATTTTATTCTGGAACGGTTATACCAGCTCTGTATGTGACATCGGGGTTGGGTTATTTTTATTGGTTTGTTATGTTTTCGTTATTTAAAACTTATTTCATTTCCGCGTTGTAAACGGTTCATGTGGGACTTTTCTACCCATGGACAATTGTTTATTTTATTCAATAATTGCATGTTTTCCTTGAATTGTTTTTAAATTAATTGGCTTTTAACATGCGGGGTAGAACGGTGTCATATTTAGTGGTATCAGAGCAGTTCGACCTTGTTCGGACGTGGTATGAGTCTGTTGTGAGTCTGTTGTGTGACTCTTGTGTGAATTGTCTATACTTGGTATAGATAATTATGTTTTAAGTTAGTTGCCTGTAGCTTTTACTCGCTAAGTTTCTGTGTTAAAGGCTGTCTTGGGCATGTACAGGAACTAATGGTCGGTAGAGGACGCAACGATCAGGCGATTGCTGACGCATTGGCACTTCTGGCCAATGCTATCGAACAGGTCAACCCTAACAACGGTGGGCCAGCCGAGTTCCAGGGACTGGATAAGTTCCAGAGGAACAACCCTCCGTCGTTAAAGGGAGCGTACGACCCAGAGGGAGCATTGTTGTGGCTGAGGGAGACAGAGAAGATCTTCCGTGCGATGGACTGCAATGATCAGCAGAAGCTCATCTTCGCCACCTTCATGTTGACTGAAGAGGCGGAGCACTGGTGGGATAACTACAGGCAGAGGATGCAGGCAGAGGGCACAGCGGTGACTTGGGCTGTGTTCAGGCAGAGGTTTCTGGAGAAGTATTTTCCAGCGGACATCAGAGACAAGAAGGAGATGGAATTCTTGTCTTTGAGGCAGGGGTCGCTGTCAGTCGGTGACTATGCGGCTAAGTTTGAAGAGCTGGCGAGGTACTACACTCCTTACCAGCATGAGACGGACGATCGCTCCAAGTGTGTGAAGTTTGAAGCAGGACTCCGGCCTGAGATCAAACAGGCCATCAGCTATCAGGAGATCAGAGTCTTCCCTATCCTGGTCAACAAGTGCAGGATATATGAGGATGCCAGCCAGTTCAGAGCTGCTAGTTCCAGAGGATCGGACAATCAGAGTGGCAAGAGGATTGATCAGAGGGACAAGGGCAAGCAGCGGTATGCCCCTTCGGGCAAGGACTTCAAGCAGAGTGGCAGGAAGCCCCAGTTTCAGCAGAGTAGCTTCAGGGGGGGATTTTCTGATGCCCCTAGAGCTATGAGGTGTGGGAAGTATGGAGCACAGGACCACTATTCGTCCCAGTGCAAGGAAACACAGGTCATATGTTTCAAGTGTGGCAAGCCAGGCCACATCAGCCGCGAGTGTGATGGAGCTAAGGCCGAGCCTCCCAGCGCTAGCAAGAATCAGAAGTCCCAGGCCAACAGACTGAAGACCACTGGGAGAGTCTTTACTCTTAGTGGAGCCGAAGCCTCCGAGTCTGATGACTTGATCCAAGGTACGTGTTTAATTGATGGAACTCGATTAACTGTATTGTATGATTCGGGTGCTACTCACTCGTTTATATCGCATGATAGGGTCAAGAGTCTAAAATTTCCTGTTACCTTCCTTGAGTTTGATTTGTTGGTTTCTACACCTACAAATAAACCTGTTTCTACTTCTTATGCATGCAAGAACTGCCATATTGTTATAAATGATAAAACTTTCCTTGCTGATCTTGTATGCTTACCTTTGAAAGACCTGGACGTTATTCTGGGTATGGACTGGTTATCTTCCAACCATGTCCTTCTGAACTGTTTTGATAAAACCCTGGTTTTTGGAACTCCAAAGGAGTCTAAGAATCCAAACCTTCTCTCTGCCAGCCAAGTACAAGCTTCGATGAGAGACGAGGCCCAAGTATACATGATGTTAGCTTCCCTGGATGTAGAGAGCAGCCCTCCTCTAGAGCTAGCTAAGTTGAAAGAACAGTTGGAGGACCTGATGGGGAAGCAGTTCATTAGGCCGAGTGTGTCTCCGTGGGGAGCACCTGTGATGTTGGTGAAGAAGAAGGATGGTAGTATGAGGTTGTGTGTCGACTTTCGACAGCTTAACAAGGTGACCATAAAGAATCGGTATCCCCTCCCTAGGATTGATGATCTTATGGACCAGTTGATGGGCGCTTGCGTCTTTTCAAAGATAGATTTGAGGTCAGGGTACCATCAGATTCGAGTTAAGTCTGAGGACATCCCGAAGACAGCGTTTAGAACGCGATATGGTCACTATGAGTATTTGGTTATGCCTTTCGGTGTGACCAACGCTCCTGCGGTCTTCATGGACTACATGAACAAGACCTTTCACCCTTACTTGGATAAGTTCATGGTGGTGTTTATAGATGACATCTTAGTGTATTCCAAGAGTAAGGAGGAACACGAGGAACACCTGAGGGTTGTCTTGCAGACCCTTAAGGAAAAGCAGTTGTATGCTAAGTTGTCTAAGTGTGAGTTCTGGTTAGAGGAAGTGAGCTTCTTAGGACATGTCATCTCTAAGGGTGGCATAGCAGTGGACCCAGCTAAGGTAGAGACGGTGCTCCAGTGGGAAGCGCCAAAGTCTGTAACCGAGATTAGGAGTTTCTTGGGGTTAGCCGGGTACTATAGGCGGTTTATAGAAGGTTTCTCTAAGATAGCTTTGCCCTTAACCCGTCTCACCAAGAAGGGACAGTTGTTTGTGTGGGACTCTAAGTGTGAAGAGAGTTTCCAAACCCTTAAGAATAGGTTGACATCAGCACCAGTGTTAGTTTTGCCAGATCCTAGTGCACCCTTCGTAGTTTACTGCGATGCTTCTAAGCAAGGGTTAGGTGGTGTGCTGATGCAGAATGGTAAGGTAGTCGCTTACGCTTCTAGGCAGTTGAAAATCCATGAGAAGAACTACCCTACCCATGACCTAGAGTTAGGAGCTGTGGTATTTGCCTTAAAGATCTGGAGGCATTACCTTTATGGAGCGAGGTTTGAGGTTTTTAGCGATCATAAGAGTTTGAAGTATCTCTTTGATCAAAAGGAGTTGAATATGAGGCAGCGTAGGTGGATGGAGTTCTTAAAGGATTATGACTTCGAGCTGACCTATCACCCAGGAAAGGCCAATGTGGTGGCCGATGCCTTGAGTAGGAAAACCCTGCATGTCTCCGCTTTGATGGTTAGGGAGATGGACCTGATTGAGGAGTTTAGAGACCTTAGTCTAGTTTGTGAGTTTACCCCTAAGAGTATTAGGCTTGGTACCTTGAAGGTTACCAACAGTTTGATGGATCAGATTAGAGAGGGTCAGAAGTTAGATAAGTATCTCTTAGACCAGCGAGAGTTGCTCGCTCAGGGTAGAGACCTAAGTTTTAAGGATGGCAGTGGTGGTATCTTGAGGTTCAAGGATAGAGTTTGTGTGCCAGATGTTCCTGAACTTAGGAAGTTGATCTTAGAAGAAGGTCATAGGAGTGGATTGAGTGTGCACCCAGGTGCCACTAAGATGTATCAGGACCTTAAGAGAATGTTTTGGTGGCCTAGGATGAAAAAGGACGTAGCTGAGTTTGTTTATGCGTGCCTAGTTTGTCAGAAGGCTAAGATAGAGCATCAAAGGCCTTCGGGTAAGTTGCAACCTTTGAGTATCCCAGAATGGAAATGGGATAGCATCTCCATGGATTTTGTGTCTGGACTCCCTAGGACTCCAGCTGGTTTTGAGGCGATTTGGGTTGTTGTGGATAGACTGACTAAGTCTGCCCATTTCATTCCGATGAACATGGAGTATCCTTTAGAGAAGTTGGCAAGGTTGTACATCAAGGAGATAGTTAGACTTCATGGTGTACCCTCTAGCATAGTTTCGGATAGAGACCCGAGGTTTACCTCTAGGTTTTGGAATAGTTTGCAAGAGGCTTTAGGGACAAAGCTTAGGCTTAGTTCAGCTTACCACCCACAGACTGATGGGCAGTCTGAGCGGACCATCCAGTCCTTAGAGGATTTGTTGAGGGCTTGTGTGTTAGAACAGTCTGGAAGTTGGGACAAGTTTTTGCCCCTGATAGAGTTCACCTACAACAACAGCTTCCATTCCAGCATTGGGATGGCACCTTATGAAGCTCTGTATGGGAGGAGATGTAGGACACCCTTGTGTTGGAGTGAACCTAGTGATAGTGTGGTGCTAGGGCCAGAGATAGTCCAGGAAACAACAGAAAAGATTAAGTTAGTTCAGGAAAAGATGAGAGTTGCACAGAGTAGGCAGAAGAGCTACCATGATAAAAGGAGGAAGGCGCTCGAATTCCAGGAAGGCGATCATGTATTCTTGATAGTTACCCCGACAACTGGGATTGGTAGAGTGATGAAGGCGAGGAAACTTACTCCGAGGTTCATTGGTCCTTACCAAATCCTCAAAAGAGTCGGCGAAGTCGCCTACCAGATAGCCTTACCCCCGTTCTTGTCAAATCTCCACAATGTTTTTCATGTGTCACAACTCAGGAAGTACGTTCATGACCCTAGTCACGTGATAGTACCCGACGCTATACAATTGAAAGAGAACCTGACGTTTGAGGTGTTACCTCTTCGAGTCGAGGATAGGAGGGTGAAGCAGCTAAGAGGCAAGGAAATTCCTTTGGTTAAAGTGGTTTGGAGTGGGGCGACTGAGGAAAGTGCTACCTGGGAGTTGGAGAGCAAGATGATGGAAGCGTACCCGCATCTTTTCCCTTGAGGTACGTGTAAATTTCGAGGACGAAATTTTTATAAGGGGGGTGGAATTGTAACATCCGGTTTTTCAGAATTATTTTAATTAAGCTGGTTTTGGTTAAGTTGGATTTATCGTTTAAGGGCTTAGTGGGATTTTTGGTTAAAGTCCCTTCCTGGTACATGAGCACACCCGTGCTCATTAGCCAGCAAGCCCGTGCTTAAAGTCAGAAGCGAGTTTCTGATTTTAAGTTGAGCACGACCGTGCTCAACAGTGAGCACGCCCGTGCTCAATGCGTGGACCGCGTCTCGTGACGCTAAGTGGAGCACGACCGTGCTCAAGGGTAAGCACGACCGTGCTCAGGTCCGGAAGTTATATACGTGAACAGAACTCAAGGGTTTAACGTGTAACCCTACTTTTGGTGAACTCAGCAGCTACAGTGCGACCAGGAAGAACCCTTTTTCCGTTTTCTTCCGTCTTGGGCAGTTTAGAGGTCTTGGGAGACTGCTAGTGCATCATTGGTAGTCGTTTAGGTAAAGTTCCTTTCCCTCTATTGGTTCCTTTTCCATTATTGTGATTAGGGAACTAACTGTTCGTGTTCTGGTTTGTTTAAGGATCGTTTGAGGTCGAGCCGTCTTAGGGGAGGAACCGTTTGCTGTCAGAACTGTTAGAGAGCTACCTTCAATCCAGGTATGGGGAGAAGGGTAGTATTTACACAGGTTTGGGGCTAGTGTAAAGTAAGGGGTTTCCCATGACCCTGTTGTTATGTGTTAAACTGATTTATGACGTGATTATATTTTCGATGCATGTTGTGGTGTATGATTGTATGTTAAATGTCTCGTATTGTTGATGATGGTTTTGGTGTTGAATATGAGCATGATGTTGTTGGTAAATTGTTGAGATGAACATGATGTTATTGCTGGATTGATGCCATGTTTGAGTTGGCTGATTTACGATGATGAGGTTTAAATCTGGGGACACGTTGATAA
Source organism: Echinosophora koreensis (assembly GCA_035048595.1). NCBI lineage: Eukaryota > Viridiplantae > Streptophyta > Magnoliopsida > Fabales > Fabaceae > Echinosophora > Echinosophora koreensis. Next base: position 895,526 of record JAPCYP010000103.1, read on the forward strand.
TTGATGTTAGGAATAATTGAGTAAAAATCTGATAAAATGGGTTAAGTTTCGGCCTCTGTTCCTGCCTAGAACAGCACTGTCGCGCATTGAGCACGACCGTGCTGAACAGGGAGCACGACCGTGCTCCCAGTTGAATTCTGGGAAGATGGCCGCAGTTTGAGCACGGCCGTACAGGATAAAGAGCATGATCGTGCTGCTGAGCACGACCGTGCTCATTAAGAAGCACGACCGTGCTTCACTTACAGGGGAGCACGCCCCTCACGTGCTTAAGCACGACCGTGCTGGGTTACGAGCACGACCGTGCTCAACCCACTGTGACAGAACCAGATTAAAGGACTTAAGGGGTTTTAAACCCCACTTCCCTATGATGATAATTGATTAGACAACTTGGTAAATGTTAATAAAGATAATTAAAGATGATGAGATGGTGAGGTGTTAAGTCGATACCCTTTGGGGTGCCACAAGCTGATGAGTTGTGCCTTGGTGCTTTTGGCCAAGGAGGCCTTGACCCCACGGTTTGGGTCTAAGGTGTCGTTGTTACGTACCTAGGTGGCCGAGAGTTTGCCCCAGGTACTGCGGTTGATTCCGCTTAAGTCCTCAGGTAGATTCCGCGAGGCAAGTTGATGCGGTTGATTCCGCTGTTACCTTCGGTCGATTCCGTTGGAGTTATGGAGGTGGTGTTGCCGTTGTTGTTGTGTTGCATACCCATTGCATCGGAGATGTTGTTTAGGGATGTTCGACATAGGGGAGATCGTCCTAGAGTACGGCGATCCGGCCATCCACGGTTGGAGTAGATTCTCCTAGCGCCCCCGTGACGAGGCATTCGTTGGTTTGATGCGTTGGCTATCCAAGGAGTAGATTCTCCGGCGTTGAGTAGATTATCAATGTGGATATGTAACTTCGAAGTCGTTCGTCCCGAGTTTAGTGGATCCACATGCATTGATGGTTTAGCGGAGTAGGACTACATTGCACTGCATAGCATAATGATGATGTTGATGTTTGATGTGATGCTGCTATGCTTGCTGTTTACTTTGCTGCCTATCTCCATGCTAATATGTTTATACGATTCTTACTCCCTATATATGTTTGTTGTTTGTGTTTGGCCTGATTGGCACATTGCAGAGGATGACGAGCAGCCCGGAGAGGTGTGACTCTGAGGAGCCGCCACTCATCGTAGGGCTAGTTTATGTTTTCGTAGTTGTTAGTTTCAGTTGTAATTCCGTGGATTTTATTCCGGAACGGTTATACCAGCTCTGTATGTGACATCGGGGTTGGGTTATTTTTATTGGTTTGTTATGTTTTCGTTATTTAAAACTTATTTCATTTCCGCGTTGTAAACGGTTCATGTGGGACTTTTCTACCCATGAACAATTGTTTATTTTATTCAATAATTGCATGTTTTCCTTTAATTGTTTTTAAATTAATTGGCTTTTAACATGCGGGGTAGAAGGGTGTCACAGATGATATGTTGATAGCAAGCATTGATAAGGAAGCAATCAACAAGTTGAAAAAGTTGCTGAGTTCTGAGTTTGAGATGAAAGATTTAAGAGCTGCTAAAAGAATTTTAGGCATGAAGATCTCAAGAAAAAGAGGTGAAAGACTACTCTTTCTGCATCAGTCTCAGTATATTGAAAAGGTCTTTGGTAAATTCAATATGCAAGGTTCTAAAATTGTGACAACTCCTATTGCTGACCATTTCAAGTTGTCTGTGAGTCAGGGTCGTACTACAAGTGAAGAACTGAAAGAAATGAGCAACATTCCATTCTCAAATGCTACAGGAAGCTTAATGTATGCCATGGTCTGTTCAAGACCTGATCTAGCATACTCAGCAAGCATTATGAGCAGGTTTATGGCTAATCCAGGCAAAGATCATTAGCAGGCAGTCAAGTGGATCTTTAGATACTTAAAAGGAACAAAATCAGTTGGGTTGATATATGGAAAATCACAGAACATCCAAAGCATTGAAGGCTATGTTGATGCTGATTTTGCAGGGGATTTGGACAAAAGAAGATCCATATCAGGCTATCTTTTTACTCTTTATGGTAGTACAGTCAGCTGGAAAGCAACATTGCAATCAATAGTTGCTCTATCCACAACAGAATCCGAGTACATTGCTCTAACTAAAGCAATAAAAGAAGCTATTTGGCTAAGGGGATTTGTAAATGAACTTGAGGGGAAAACTGTACCAATAACAGTTTGGTGTGATAGTCAAAGTGCAATTTGTCTCTCTAAAAACCAAGTGTTTCATGAGAGGACAAAGCACATTGATATCAGGTTGCATTTTATCTGAGACATTATAGCTCAATCCATCATAGAAGTAAAGAAGATTCCTAGTGAAGACAACCTAGCAGACATGCTTACTAAAGTAGTTCCTGGCACCAAGTTTAAACATTGTTTAGATTTGGTAAATGTTGGAAGCTTTACAGCTTGAGTCTCCATTGGAGACTGAGGTAATTCTAACTAGACAAAGGTTGAAGATCCAAGGTGGAGATTGTTGAAGATCATGCAGAGATCATCAAGCTCGGATGGATCATCAACATGTGCAATTAGTTAGAATAGACCTGTTAGTTATGTTAGCTGTGTGTTAACCAAATTCAGTTAGATTCTTCAGTTAGTAGTTATAGTTGTTGTAACTTGTGTAACTGATTTTTGTCTTAGCTGATAGGTTATATAAAGCCAATGCCATGTAACTAGTAGAGTAGATTTTGTATTGTGATCATTGAAACTTTGAGAGTGCTAGTGAGGTGTGTATCCTAGAAGTCTTGTGCTGGTGATTCAAGGTGATCGGGTGAATAATGATCTACTGCAGTGTGGATGTAGGGGTCTGGTTCAAATTGGCCCTGAACCACGATAAATCTTTTGGTGTTCTTTGTTTCTTTTTCAATCTTTCTTTTACTCTGATTTCTAGATTTTCTTGTTGCTCAATCAATCATCTTCATTCTCGGTTTGAACATAGCAGCAAAACTCATAACACCAAACAAGTGAAAATGTTAAAATCTATCCTTTTTCTCTCTTCTCAACTTCTCTCTACCCATTATCTCTAGAAACAAACATAGCATATATGAGTATATGCAGTGAACTCTTTCTCGCTCTAACTTTTAATCTTGACATGGATGTATTAAAAATTAATTGTTTTCACATTGTGTTATCACTATAAACAGCAAAATGTTGTCACTATCCATACTAGAGTCTCTCTCTAGTAAAGCTTTTTTAATTTTAGCCTATAAAAGGAAAAATGAGAAGGGAAAAAAGGGGAAATGAGAAGCCAAAGTAAGTTAAGTTGAACCATCTTTTCAATTCATACTTTCATAGTCACCTCAATCCAATTAGAGACACGATTAGGTTTCTACATGTCTTACAAGTAAATTAACCTTCCCATAGCATGTAGGGACCATGCGATTTTGTTCTTAATGGGGGTGTCATTTTTCTTCATTACAATTGGCTTGAACTTGATGGAGAAGAGAAAAAGCTTAGCCATGAGGTTCAGTGTATATTGGATATGTATCATCCCCCAATAATATAAACGAAACCACGGTGCCTCTGTTTACCAGATAATGACTTTTACAAAAGTACTACTAAGTATTCTTTAAAACGGTACCTTTGAAAGTCACTTTGTGTGCAATAGTTTTCCCACTATTATTGGTCAATAAGGATTTGATGTGGAGGACGTTGAGTTGGAAGCTGATTAAGAGTACAATTTAATTTCCTTTCATTTCCTCCCCCACAAATATGGAATTTCATTGGTTCCGGTATATTGTTAACATAGTGCATGTGAGTGTTTGTTAGGAGGAAACTAGGGGTATTTATGGGATACACTGGGAATCATGATATGGAAGAGGCCTTGGGTTTGTATCATGACATTTTCTTGGAGGGTGTTATTGCCAACACTGTAACATACAACCCACTGATTCATGCAGTTCTTGAGAGACTTGAATCAAAATATAATAATTGTAGTTGTAGCCCTGACTGACTTGAAATAATTTATTATTGAAACATTTTTTTCCTTCAAATTACAACAAAATGTTTCTTTATCTAAACACATTCTTGATAATAAGTGTTTATTAATGTCTTTTTTCAATAATTTCCTTCCACAGTTATAAGCATCTACAGTCTATTCTCTTGTCTATCAAAATGCTTTAGAAAAAACGAAAGGGATTTGGGTTCGTTAAGCATGATATATTAGATTTGATATCTATATTCTTACGTATGGAAAAAAATTTGTTGGAAGTAGACTCCATTTAAGCACTCGGTCGTAGCCTGGGATATTAATCTCTCACCTATCAGGTGAAAAAATACTCTAAAAAATAAAAACTTAAGACATGTTTACTTTCACATTTCCTACCATTTTCTGTTTTCATTTTTAATTAAAATAGAAAACACACCTAAAACGTGTTTGTTCCAATAAGTAAGAAATGTTTTCATCAAAAACGCTCAAAATATTTCCTAAAATTACACTGATATCTGAAAATGATAAAAATGCGTTTTCATGTTTTCACCAATGAGTCGGTGGCAATTTTGCAATTATGTTATGCTATTACAAATTTGATCAATATTGGTTGTCATTCAACATGGAAATTCAGTCAATTCATTGATGGAATTTTCTCCTCCTGTTTTCAACAGCACTAAAAGAAGAGGGACTTCCGTCTGGTCTGGTTTGAGTGAAGCAGGATGTGTGCGGAGTTGCAAATAGCCAATTAGATTAGGAGTAAATTTCATTGGTAATAAAACCAAACATGTTTTCATATTTTGATTAAAAATGGAAATAAGAAAATGAAATTACATTTCAATAAATGAAAATATGGATTTTTTCGCAAAGCAAACGAGTCCTTAGCTTTTGGTATTTAAGTTTTTCCGAAAACCAAGTATTGGGCCCGAGCAGATTTTAAAGTCCAAGTCTACTTTAGCTTTAAGTTCAAAAGTTCGGTCTATCCATCAATTATGCTGACCAAAAAAAAAAACTGTCAATCAATTATGGCCTCAAAAATGTTCTCAATCAATTTACAGTTTACAGTATACACAAATTTTTTTCATCAATTTATTATTTACAGTATTTTTTTAATAAAAAGTTTCTGTCTTTTCTTTGTGACTATTCAACAATTATCTCGCCCAGTTTTTTTAGTATGAAATAAATAAGTAAAATCGTAATAACGTGGTAACCAAAAAAAAAAAAAAAAAAAAATCGTAATAACGTGACTTGGGCCGAAAATGCCCTCGTGTATAAAAGTAGCGCCAAATTCGGACTTTGCTCATTTTTTTGGGTACAATCCTTTTGGTAATTTTATATTCAAACTTCTCTTTATTTATATAAAAAATACATATAGTATATACTCAATAATTTTTTACCCTCAAATATTAAATCAATGTCTTCTGATTAATTTTAAAGTTAAAAGTGGAAGCAGGCCCAGCCCAAGGGTGAGGCCACTAAAGCCCTTGCTTTGGGCCTCACCCTAAAACTTTATATATTACTTAATGTACACTATAGTATAACAACAATGTCTCAGTTAACGTGCGGTTAAGGCTTTGTTTATTTTTCTCTTGTTCCGTGTTCGAATCTCATCATTGCCCTTTTTAATGTCTTTTAACATATTTCAATGGTCAACGAATTCTTAATGCTAGTAGCAGCAAGCCTATCACCGTGCGTTGAGTCCCTGCCCCCATATTTCCTTTTTTTTTTTTTCTCTTCTTTTGTATTATGTCTTTCTTTTTTCTTTTTTTATTGATTCTTGGGACATTTCTTTACATCTTTAATTTTATTTAAATAGTGTCAAATTATTAAACTGAACAAAGTTAAAAATAATTGAAAGAAATATCTGTTTGTTTGAGATTTAAAGTGACATTTACATTGTATAAAATATTATTTTTAATTTTTTTAATTTAAATCATAAGTTAATTTGTAATTATTTATAATTTTAAAACTTACTTTTTAAATTTTGAAAAAAATTACTTAATTATAAAATATTATTATTAGTTTTTAAAAGGCCTCATTTGAGAGTCCGCTTTAGGCCTCAACTAGTGTTGGGCCGGCCCTGAGTGGAAGCATGGAACTTTGAATTTAAAAAAAAAAAAACATTTCCATTGTTGGGATGACCGTTCGTTTGAACACAAATGGGGCGGCTAATCCTCATAGGGGCCTTGCTGGTTGTGGTGGATTGTGGGATTCTCCAAATTTCTTGGCAAGAAAATGCTTATATAGCTGAACTCTGGGGAGTGTGGGAGGGCCTCTCTTTGGTGAAAGATAGAGGTTTTACTCAAATAGAGTTGCAGCTTGACTCAAAGGTGGTGGTGCAAAATATTTTGGGAGGCAATGTTGGTTGTGCAGCTGGATGGCGTATTGTTTCCAAAACCAGAGGAAGCTTCTTCAACTTAACTGGGACGTGAGGATTATGCATCTATATAGGGAAGCAAACAAATATGCAGATGTGCTTGCAAATGTGGGATGTGAGCTTAAGGGTGACAAGATAATTTTTGAAGAACCTCCGTTTCAAGTTAGACAGCAGTTATTTGCTGATAGTTTAGGGGTCTCTACCCCTCGTTTAATCTCTTTGTAAATCGCTCTTTTGGCTTCCGCCCCTTTTATTCCCAAAAAAAAAATACTAGTGGTGACACTGACGATACCCCAGGCAAAAACGTCTCATAACATCAAACACCCCCTCCCTCTAACTGAAAAACCTTATTCAGCAATTTGAAGTGTGGAATTATAAGTAACGGCTTTGCTAAGGAGTATCCTAAGAATATTGGTAAGGAACCCATAAAAGAAAAGTTTGTATTGGGAAACTAAGTGTAATACTCTTCAAAATGTTAAATACACCATTTTTCCAAACAAAATTTCCTTTTTTGATTTCTTAAACAATGTACTAAGGATACTCGTTAGGATTCTGTAATAGTTAATTAATTGTTTGGGTAATTTAAACCCCAAGTATTCAATGCCTAGGTAACCAATTAATCGTATGTTTGGCAAGTAGCACAAATCTAATTAAATGATCAATTTTGAAATGAATTTCATTTATAATTATTTTATTCAATTTTCAAGTGCACAATTATCAGAAATCAACCTGCCTTCCACTGATAGTAAACCCGATAAGGGATAGGAAAAAACTTAGGTACAATTATATGGGAATATGAGGTGTTGTTTTCCAATGACAATATGACATGTGTAACAGCTATTATATATGTTTTTTTTTCATTGATGAACTGTTATATATGTTTTATTGTCATTGGAAAACAACACCTAATGTATCTATGAAATTATACCTAAGTTTTGTCCTAAGGGATAATATGCATCAATGAGAATATTCTATAATACATAGCAGAAATGGGCCAAAAAAAATATAATACATAGCAGAAAGTGAAACATACCCATTCCCTGTATGATGTTGGATAGGGGGTCTGGTCCGCCTATTGTCATAGCCAGAAGCCTAGTAGCCCACTTATAATTAGTAATTATGCACAAAACTAACAAATGGCCCAAAAAAGAGAAAATGCTAATGATTCAAGCCCTAGATACCAAGGCACATCGCCATAGCCTTTTTTTTTGTTGTTTTTCTTTTTTTGTTTTGACAAAAGCCTTAAATTGCTAGTGTGTTGAATTCTGGCATGTTATAGTATGACTAAATGTTCATTTTATTCCTCCAGATATATATTTGTCATTATATTGGTCTTTCGCTCAAAAATACTATTTGACAATTTGTCAAAGCAAGAAACCTATGGCATTTAACTATTGAAGGACCAATTTAGGGTGTAATCGGGTTGTGTTGGATGGGTTGGAGGTAAGAAAAATACTCGAACCAATCAAAATGATTTGGGTTGAATTGATTTGAATTTGACAATTTCAAAGTATCAAACCGGATTAAACCAATTCAAACCGGATTAATCCTAGCTACTCTTGGAGAAGCATTTGGAGTTCTAGAACCGTAATCAAAGAGGGTTATAGGTGGAACATTGGCATGGGTGACAAGGTGAGCTTATGGACTGACCCTTGGCTGTGTGATGGAATAAGTTTGTCAAGTTCTATTTCCACTGACTTGCAGCTTCAAAATTTGCATGTTCAGGACATTTTTATCCCTGGCACAAGGAGATGGGACTTGAACCGCATGGCTGAAATCCTGGAACCGCAAGATATCAACAACATTTTGAGAGTGCCAATTCTTAACTCTGTGAGAGAGGATACAGTCGTTTGGAAGCATGAGAAGCGAGGTAATTTTTATGTTTGTAATGGTTATCACCTATGCCTAAATAGCCTCATAAACACTGACTTTCTAGCAGTTAATGGTGATTGGAAAACTTTGTGGAATATCCAAGTGCCACCACGTGTTAGGACCTTTTTGTGGCAACTAGCTCAAGGATGCTTCCCAGTGAGAGCTAAAATTGTGGAAAGGGGGATCTCATGTCCTATTACATGTGTTAACTGCGAGCAGGATGTGGAGCATTACTTCCACGCTTTTATTAACTGTGATAAAAGCAAGCGGTTGTGGGTGAAGGAGGGTTTTTGGCTTGACATGGATCGTTTTTATCTTATTGCTACCAGCTTTCAAGAATTCTTTTGGAGCATGTTGGATTTCCTCGGGCCAGCTAGGAGACCAACATGGTGCATGCTCCTTTGGAGTCTTTGGAAAAGTAGAAATTTGAAGCTCTGGGATGACAAACAGGAGCTTTGCTCTCAAGTCTTGGCTAGAGCTTACAACTTCCTCTACCAATGGAAGTGGGCACACAAAGAAGATGTCCAGGAGAATGCTGAACCTGTTAATCAGATGACCCCTCATCGTAGATGGAGGAAATCAGTGCATGGCAACATGAAATGCAACTTGGATGCTAGTTTTCCAGATAACGGTAAGGTTGGAATAGGTATGTGCATAAGGGACGAAGGAGGGCGTTTATCAAAGCAAGAACTTATTTCTGGGAGTCTCACTTTCAAGTGCATGAAGGGGAGGCCTTCGGTTTGCTCAATGCCCTTCAGTGGACCAAGGAAATTGGTTTAGAAAATGTCACCTTTGAGCTTGGTGCAAAATATGTAGCTGACAGCTTTCATGCGAACTATCCAGACTCTTCAATTTGTGGGGCTATTATTAATGATTGTAAGGATTTATTTCACTCTTTTTTACCTTCAAACTCTTCTATAGAGTTCACTAGGAGGGAAGCTAATGTAGTTGCTCATACTTTGGCTAGGGTGGCTACAAGTATGGCTAACCCTTAAGACTTTGATGAAATTCCAGTTTGTATTGAGACTTTGATTTTTAATGAAATGCAATAGCCCTATTTATCTCAAAAAAAAACTTCAACAAGTTGGTTTGGATGAATTATCGAATTGACCTATGATTTATTTTATTTTTTTGAAATACATCTCAAAACTTCTATCTTTATGATAGACAAGTTCTAACCAGTTCGGGAAAAAAAAAATAATTAAACAATTAATAAAAACTAACCACTAATGAGAGAAAAAAATAATACTAATTTTGAAGTATAGATTAAGTCTCATGCTTGAATTGACTTCTAAATAGCATAATTCTTAATATTCATTTAATACATAACACAACAATAATACATTGCAATTATAAGAATTCAAATTAGTCACATCTCTAGATGAGGATAAATACACATACACAAACAATATAACAACTACCAATTTACTAAGTTTTAGGCTTAATTGCACTTTTGACTCCCCCTATTATTGGTTATGTGCGATTTTGGTCCCTGTGATATTTTTTGAGCATATTTAATCCCCTTATTTTTTTAATGTTGCAAATTTGGTCATTTAATTCAATATCAGTCAATTTTTTCAATAATCGACAAAGAGAAATTAGTACTCTAAGTGCATAAAATCTCTGATTGAACTTCTCACTCATCTACCTCTTTGTTTCAACATGATTCAATGGTTCATATATGACATTTGTTTGTTTCATCTCTCCTTTTTGGGATCTTTTTTTTTTTTGTTATACCACAAGGTCCTTTATCATAGAAGTTCAACAAAAGGTTCTATGCAATTAAAGCAGTGGTTCCTCTCTATTGATCCTTGAAAAATTGATGGACATTAAACGAAGGGACCAAATTTGCAACATTGAAAAAATAGATGAACTTAATGTGCTAAAAAAACTACAGGGACCAAAGTCGCATATAACTAATAGCAGGGACTAAAAGTGTAATTAACCCAAAGTTTAATCAAGTCAACATAGAACAAAAGGCAAAATTGCAGCGACGCAAGAAGGAATTCGATGGACTATGATTGAAGGTTGTGATCTAGTGTGAGGAAGGACAGAAAGAAGGAAATTAGAGAAGAATGCCCAAAATCATATGCAAGGTCTCCAATATTCCAACATGTATACCGTGTTATATGTAAAAGTTATTTTTAAAAAAAGATTTTGCTAACGAGTGTCCTAAGGATATTGGTTAAGAAACTCATAAAAAAAAAAAAAAGTTTGTATTAGAAAAGTATACACTATTTCCCATATATATTTTTCTTCTTGATTCCTTAGACAATGTCCTAAGAGCACTTGTTAGCATTTTCCTTTAAAAAATTAATCGCATTAGTTTGTCCACATCATAAAATTCGGAAACACTAAAACTAAATCCCAAAGCAACGACCAACATGTGGTTGATCCAAGTGGTAAGGGATTTGAGCACCTTAAATAAGTAGTCGAGGGTTCGAATCCTGGCTCTTGTGAATGAAGAAAACCTGGTTGGGAAGGGAAAATCCAATTTGTGTGCCCAACAGGTTTCCCGATGAAGATTAATCACTACTAACGGTGGTGGATACTTCGTACCTATTTCATGGTTAAAAAAAAAAAAATCCCAAAGCAACGGAGGTTGGGTGTAAGTCAATCCAATCCCACCCCACTTACACCCTTAATCTAATGTTCCCCGTAAATGGAAAACCAATTTAATGTATATACTTTCGGAGGACCAAAATGACCATTTACTCATAGTATCGATTTTTCTTTGCTAATAAATCTTAGCATTGATCAGCATGTTTCTAGCTCTATCAATCACAGCTATGGAGGAACATGGATTCCGTCCTTCAGGTTGACATATGAGGTCCCTTACCTTCTTGCTCCACCGGCATGTCCTCCACTTTTTGATACACCATAGGTGTTGACTGTTTTTTCATATATATTTTTTGGGTACACAGGTTTTGACTGCTTTTATTCAAGTATTCAGCTATAGGTGCCCTTTGATATTTCTTAACAACAACTGCTAGAGTTCTTTTCTTCTATTCTATCAGATGTAGCAATCACCTTTCACCAGACCTGCTCTCTTCAATGCCTTATCTTTCAACTTCAGCAGAACCTGGTAAACAAATACAAATATTTTCCATTCATGATGACTATCCAAATAATAGTCATATATAGATTATGCAGAATAGACCCAAAAAATTAAAAAGAAGCACATGTCAATAAAAATGTGTCACCTCGGCAAAGGATTTAGAGGACAATAATCCTAGTAAGTTAAAAGCTTTACTAAATTCTTTCTCAACTTCTAATACATCTGGCATCTTCTTCTGCATCATTTTCTGGAAGGAACCCAAAATACATTCAATAAATTACTGACACGTTTCACATGTGCATGCATCCCGGAATACAAGAAACTTGTTCCAAATACATACCTGTGTGTGTATCTTCAAAGAACTGTTCAAACTCAAGGCCTCTCTGGAGAGCACCAGTTAGTATAACTGAAGTTTGCAAGTCGTCTGAAACTCAACAGTCACCACACATCTTAAATGCATTCCTTGGCAACCCCATTAACTCGGACACATTTTCATTCTTCTCACTGCTTCCTTCTAGAAGTGATGATAAAGCATCTTTACAATCTTGAAGAGTCTCAAAGGTGACAAGAACAAAATCCATCCCACGGTTAAGTTATTACATAACTAAAAGGAACTGATTTGAACAATTTCCTAAGTAATGGCATCAATTATGCATTACAATTTCTGCACACAGGTATGTAAAGCCTTATACTGTTTCATTTTCATTGTGAACATATCCAAATCTTAGGAAAATTGTACTATCATATAGAACTGAGAATTTATTCCTGCAGATCCTAAAAACGACCTCTCCGCTTGCGAGAATAAGACTGCATAGATATATCCTTCCCAAACCCCACTAGAAGGGAGCTTCGTGCACTAGACCGCCCTTTACTTATAAATTATAAGAAGTAAACTACGGAGACCAACAATTCCAGTTGCAATATGATAGATTAGAGTCATCATCCTTCCAGAAGTAGGCCATGCAAAATAGATGGAAACTAATACACACACACATCAACTTCATCAGCCTATCTTCCTCAGCCTCAAGCAATGAGTTGGGTCATCAACTTCTAAGTAATTATGCACTTTCTCAAATACAGATTAAGTAGGGGCTGCTTACACATATTAAAAATAGCATCAGATGAACTCCCCAGCTGTGAGACTGAGTAATTTAGTGGAAATTCATGATGAGAACTAATCAAAAAGTGTCTCATAGTTTGCATATGGTATCACTGGGTGTCTGCAAAAAAGAGAAACAAAATCGCATGAAAACATTGTAATCCTGAATGAGACTTTTACCATGTCAAACCTTCTACAAATATAAAAATAAGAAAAACCATAATTCACCTGATGAATAGTGAAAAGGTTTGCTAAGTACTTTGACATCTTATTGTTAATAACGTGCCCGTCTTGTGCTCAATATCTGACATTGCTCGCTTTGTCTTCAGCCCAGCTCGGAGCAATTTCATTTCATGACTAGGATAGATTAGATCAATTCCACCACCACGAGTATCAAATTTAATGTCATCAAGAGTTCGCTGATATGGAAAATACGAATTCTGCAGTTTATTTTTTGTTGCTTAACGATGAATATAGCGATTGGTACAATTTGTTGATCCCCTTTGTCCTTCTATCCTACTAATGTAGTTTTGTTCTGCAGTATATGGATTTGGCACACAATAGTTAGATAATTATTTGAGAAATGATTTTTGTACATCTAAAATGAGACACCATATGGTATCCTTTTGTTTTTTTGGGTATTCTTAAAATGCTTGTATACAAAATATAATAAAAAACAAGTGAGAAATAAAAATAAATATATACAGTATCTAAAATTTTGTGTTCAAATAACACAACTCTAATTGTTTAGCCCTTCATTTACTGGTGTAGACCATAAGTGCTTGTCAGAAAATACGATGTCAAATCAAAATGTACAGGAACCGAACTTGGTGAAATTACTTTGGCTGTTTGTCCAACTTTATGATGTTTGTGCTTTCTTAGCAGCATTCAGAATGTGCAGGCACTTATCATGTGAATTGCTGATAAATTACACCACATCAACAATACTTCATGTACAGCAACTTGAACACGAGGAATTGCTAGAGAAACTAGGCTATAGAAAAAACTGTCATCCTATTTACATTTCAGCAATCAATATCTCTCTTGCCGCAGAAGCAAAGCAAGCTACATAAACTGTGTTCCTGTTGCATGATATGAGCCAAACAACCAGTACCAGTTATGAAGAAACAGAGCATTTAGTATGGGATTTTAGGGGTAAAATGAAAAAGGCAGTAAGAGGAACCAAAGTTGTGATAGGTTTTAAACTGCAGTTCGTAACCACAACTATGGTCGCAAATTGCAATTTTAGTAGTCTCCCCAATCATATTGTAACCAAAACAGCTCTATTTTCCCGCAATTGTGATGTATGCAAATAACTGCAACTGCAATTTAAAACTTCTGCGATGAGGAATCCCATGCAATTCATAAGCACAATGTAAGGTAATCAAACTTAAAGAACACTAACTCAGAAATAAGTGACTATACTAAAACTTCTGAATAAGCACCATTATCTAGTAAATGAAATGAAAGTTTAAAATTGATATATTTGAGCTGCATCCTTGAGTATTCTCTTTGATATGAGAAGAACAAATCATTTTTTCCGATAGAGAATAATTGTTATCTACAAAAGAATGTCAAAAGCAACATAGGCTTAATCCATATGTACCATTGAAAAATCAACTCATCCACCAATCAAGATTCTTCATCAGAGTCAGAGAAACACATCTTCCCCTTCCCCTTCCGCGCCTTCCCATTCTCAGCAGGGGCTTCATGAACTTTATACGAATCAGCAGTAATCTCAGTTAACCACAAACCAGGAAAAAGGGTCTGCAAAAAAAAATCAAATTTTGATCATTCTCCATACCAAACAAACAAACAAAAAAAACACAACCAAAAACAAAAGAAACTCACATCGATTTGCCTCTGGACATCTTTGGGCCTCTTGATGGGCCTTCTGGGGGGCCGGCGACCCATCATCGCAATGAAATCTTCGTCAATCTCCTTCTTCGACAACTGCAAAGAAAACTTAACCCTTTGTTGCGTCTTCTTTTCGGAGTTGCTTCTCAAGTGCGGCAACTTCACAGCACCGTTACCGTTACCATTAGTCCTCGCCGGCGATGAACAATTGGGCTTCTTGTCTTCAACCTTCAACCGCTTCTTCGCGCCGCCGACCGGAACCTTAAACTCCTCGCGCCTCGTCCTCAAGTTCCACGGCCTCGCACCGTCTTGTTCTTTTCGTTCTTCGCCGTCGTCGTTGGTCCTCAAAATCTCGTCTTTCATCTTATCCGCTGCGTTCTTCAGATCAAGCACGAGCTTCTTCCTCACAACGTCGATCCCCTCGTCGTCGTCGTCGTCTCCGCCGTCGATTGGCGGTTTCCGCATCCTCGAGCTCCTGCCGTTCCTCTCCGCCGTCGTCGTCTTCCAGTTGGATGTGGAGTCGTCGGACCTCGACGCAGGGGAGCGGCGATCTGTGGTGGCGGAAACGTCGGCTGCGACGGCGGATGAGGTGGCGGCGGATTTGGTGCACCTGAGGTGTCTCTGGGTGCCCCACTTTAAGGAGGGAAAGGTGAAATTGTGAAGAGGGTTTGATGATCTTTTGGGAGTTGTTGCCATCATGGAGTCCGGCGATGGAATCGCACCTCTCTCTTCGGCCAAACGGGGCAACACCATTTACCTCTGAAGAAAGAAGAAGAAGAAGAAGTGAGCAGTGGAAGAAGTAGTGAGAGAGAGAGAGAGAGAGAGGTGAAGATTTTATGGGGAAGGAAAAGTGAGAGTGGTGAGTTTATATACAGAGAGAGGGAAGGAGGGAGTGAGGGAAAACAAAACATGAGAAGCACGGTTCTGGTTTTCGGGTTATTGGATTCGGATCTTTGCCCGAATATCCAAATACGGGTTTAGGGGAGGATATATCAAATATCATGAATTTGGCTTCTCTCCGATCCAGCAGTTTCAAAATACAAAGAAAACCTACCGAGTCCGGTAGCTTTTGATGTGTGACAAAGAGGTAAAAACTTGCTAGACTGCTGGAGAGAAGCCAAATCCCAAATATCATATATATACTATGCCTATGAGCTATGTTGCTGCTTTTTTCTTTTCTTCCGTTTTTTTCTTCACCATAAATATAGGATATAAATATGATTTGAAATATGAATATGATAAATACTATAAAATTATAAAATATATGATACAATTGTGAGATAACATTTAATATTAATATAAAATATAATCTCTGAATTAAATAAAGATATCAATATCTCACAAGTCAAATTTAGTTTATGTAAACATAGTAAAATATTATTAATTTAATCATTTTAATATACAATATGCATTAGTACAAAAAATCAAAAATTAATAAATAAAAAAATAGAAGATGAAAATATCTACAAGAGTCTAAAAGTATTTGATACGATACGTGCTAGATAAGCAAAATAGGTAGATTGGTTCTATACGTTTATTTCATATCCGGGCTTGTAAGCTATTCCTCTTTCTCCTCAAAGGAAAACGTTTGCTCAAGCTTTAAGTAATGCATGCGATGTACCATATAGCCAGCTTCCACGTCCTTGCATAAAGGGGGATGAAATCTCGGTGAAAATCCCTGAGGATGAATACCAAGCGGGATAGAAGGATGCAAGAATCACTTGCATGGTAGGCTTGTTCTTTCAAAAGGTGACTCTCCTTTAAAAGTGCAAGACTTGAGACAGAAGTTATCTTTATTGTGGAAACCTTTAGGAAAGTGGGGCTTTATCTCATTGGAGAAGGGATATTATGAGTTTTTGTTCTCCTCAGTTGAAGAGAAAATGTTCGATCAACAATTTCTTGGAACCTAAAGCCAGGTATTTTGCGTCTGTTTTCTTGGAGTCCAGACTTCAATGCTAATATCCAACGAAAACCAGTGCACAGTGCTGGGTACGAATTTTGGTCTGGCACAAGAATATTGGAGACCGAGAGTTATATTTGCTATAGCTGGTAGCATAGACACACCAATATGTCTTGATGAAGCAACAAGCAAGAAAGCCTTTGATAGAAGTTATGGTCATTTTGCACGAGTCCTTATCGATGTTGATCTTAATGGTGATTTCAGGGAATCAAGTTCTTGTGGAAAGAGAGAATTTTGCTTTCTTTGTGGGAACTCAATATGAAAGTCTCCCTGACTTTTGTTCATCATGTCAAAATATCAATCATACACTGGCCAATTGCAGAAAAAAGAAGGATCTTAGCAAAAGGGAGGAAATTGATCTTCCCCCAAAAAATGCCTCAGAAAAAAAAAAAGTTATATCCAAATATGTGCCAAAGAATAAAGCAGTTATCAATGTGGATGACTAGGGTGAAAAGGTAGTTAATGTTGTTCCATCAAAGGTAGACAAAGGAAAGGAGGTTATCATTGATGGTGAAGAGCAAGTTATTGTTCGAGCTGGAAATAAAAATTATGTTATCTCAATAGAGACTGTTGTTGATAGGAATGGCATTATTGACATTAATAATGTTCCTATGAGTAGGAATGATGTATCTGTTATCCAATTTTAGGATTTGTCACTAATCTTGAAAGAATGCCTGGCATATTAGGAGTTAAAGATAGAGATCAGGTTGTTGAAGAAAGTACCCAAAATGCTGTTGTTTTGCTTCAATCTCAGTTGCAAAGCCCTTTAGCTCAGGTTGTTCAAAATAGTCCTCAAAATGTTGCTGTTTCAACTCAACCTCAGTTACAAAGCCCAATTTCTATTGAGGAAGGCGCTAATCATGATACACAAAGCCCAGCTGTTGAGGAAAGATTTCATAGCTCTGTTGACGTGGTTCAGGATTCTTTTGCCTCTTCTATTAATTCGAGTGATATGATGATTTCTAGATATTCAGGAAGTCAAGAATTTGTTCCTCGCACTCAGTTGCATGAGGTGCATATTACTGAAAACTTTCAGGATATTGCCAATGTGGTTAAAAAGGATCTACTAGTTGTGAATCCAAGATGGTGTGACTTAGTGGATGCTGAGACGATTAATGTAGAGGTGCATAGCAATGCAGAAGATAATTTTGAAATTTCAATGTCAAAGTCATAAAAGAAGAGACTAAGACAGAGAAATAGGAAATTGTCTAAGACTGAAACTTATAATACCCAAGCCAGGGTTGGAAATAACAAACATTCTCAATGAAGTGCATTTATTGGAATTTTAGGGGTCTTGCTAATCATTCAACAAGGTTGGTGCTTAAAAGGTTTTGTGCTTCACATAACCCGAGTTTTATTTTTCTCGCAAAGCCGTGGATGAATGCTGATCTTTTATCTGCTAATTTTTTGTCTAAGCTTGGTCTAAAAGTCTTTGTTGTTAATAGTAGGAATGCTATGAATCCTAACCTCTGGTGTGTCTATGCTGTAAAATAGAATCCAGTTTTAACTAGTGTATCAGATCAACAGGTGGCTATTTCTGCTAATATGGATGTTCATCCAATAGGCATTTCTACTGTATATGCTTCATGCAGTTATTTAAAAAGAAGGGACCTTTGGAATGGTTTACAAACCTTTTTGCTATCACACAATATGCCTTGGTGTTTTGTTGGAGATTACAATGTTATGGTGGGATCTCATGAATATAGAGGGTCTGGAATTCCTTCTAAAATTGCTTGCTCTGAATTTCATAATTAGTCTGATTGTAATCACTGAATTCATCTCCCTACAAGGGAGCATTCTTCACATGGTCAAATGGAAGAAATGGAAGAGCCTGCACAGAGAAAAGACTTGATAGAAGTATTTGTAATGAGGATTGGATCAACTTTTGGTCTAGTGTATCATGCTGTACATTAGTCAATAGCAAATCTGATCACTTTCCTCTTCTATTAGACTTGAAAAGAGAGGATATGCATTATGCTTCTTCTTTTAAATTCATGAAAATGTTGTCAAATCACCTGATTGTCTTAAGCTTGTTCAGGAGGTTTGGAAGGAGAGTGTTTATGGCTGTCCTATGGTAGTTCTTTCTCAGAAGCTTAAGGTTCTAAAATGCAGGCTCAAGGATTGGAACAAAGCAGTTTTTGGTGATGTTAATTCTAATGTTCAGTCTGTTGGTGTAAGCTCTAGTGGCCAATCTATTTTGAATAGATCATCATTTGTATCATTAATTTGATCATATATTTGATATATGAATAAGGCATTCATTTATTATGTTATTAGTTTATAGCATACTAAAGTTCTTAGAATAAGCATTTCATTCAGTGAGATATTAAGTACGTAACTTAATCGTGAGACCTCATTGAATAATAGAACGCTATTCTTAAATATCCATAGCCGATTATTATTGTTAATTAGGATGACAATAATACATAGAGAGTATTGTGTGAGTAGACTGATGACCACATCTCATGGGTCATAGATATGTGACCTCAAGTCGGCACACAGGTATAAATATTAGGAGTAATATTTATACCGTATGACCCACTATGAGAATACTTCATAATAGTTATGTATGTGTCATAAGTATCATCATGACGACCATTGTGAAGTAGTCCTTCGACTTGAAGTCACTACGATTCCTACATGGGGAGTTGTAGGCTTTAATGCTATCGAACGTTACGCTTAGCAGGGTGATCATAAATGTAGTTATTGGGCCTGCAATAAATCATGTTGAGGAGTGTGAGTGATGTAGACAGGATTCGTCCCTCCTACATAACAGGGGTAACGTCTTGGGCATTTCGATAAAGTGAGATGTGAAATATGCGTGGCCACGCGGAAATGGGCAAATATGTGATATTGGACCTGTTTATGATTACATGTCTACTTAGGGATCGAGGAACAAACAATTGAACATAACAAGGATGACATTCTTATGCCTTGTATTCAATTAAGACATATGGACGAAGGGACATTTACTACACGGTAAATTTTGGTCGTGGTAAGGCTAAAATTGGATGACCGATACTCTTGCTAATTGGGTAGTGATGATGCATTGGTAGATGCAGATCGTTATTTATAATATTTAATATTATAATTAATATTTGATATTATTATAATATGGGTAAAGGTCAATTTTGGTCCCTGACAAAAAGTGCGTGGGCCATTTTAGTCCCTGACAAAAAAAAACTACTTCGTTAGTCCTTGACAATTACTAACTGGGACAAGTTAGTCCATGACAATTACTATGGGACATTATAGTCCCTAACAATATTTAAAGTGGGACTAATTAGTCCCTGACAATTGGTATCGTGGGACAATTTAGTAACGGATGCTGACCATTGGAGTCAACGTAGGGACTAACTTGTCCCAGTTAGTAATTGTCAGGGACTAGCAAAGTAGTTTTTTTTTGTCAGGGACTAAAATAGCCCACACACTTTTTTGTCAGGGATCAAAATGGGCCTTTACCCTTATAATATTTAATATTATTTCCAACTTAGTGAGAGCCTGTAGGGTCACACACAAGGAGCAAATGCGAAGCATTTACATTAATTAAATATGATTTAATTAATATAAGGATAATTGGGCTTGTAGTTTACAAAGCCCAATAGGGTAAGTAGTTAGGTCAAAGGGAGATGCCAGCTTATAAATAGGCTAGTGCTCTCCCCTCTAACCTAGTCTTGCTAACCAAGCCTCCCTATAGCCGTCAGCTAGCACAAGACACATTGCTCCGACGCCCATTTACTTGCGTGGACTAAGTAGAGGTGTCGCCCCTTCATGGCACTAGTGATCCAAGTGAAAAAGCACGCTACAACAGGTAAACACAATAGCCCTTATATGATTCATGTTTATAATGCACGATTCATGGGAATGGTTTTCTTCCGTCTTGAGATTTGATTTTAAAAGAGGATAATCTCATGAAAACCCATCACACTCTGCTATGTAGTAGTTAGAACTGGTTCAATAGCAGATAGATTCAAATGGTTTAATTGAGCAAGAAAGATTTGCACTAATTGATCTGGATAAGGCTCTTTGCTTTTAAGAGCAATTCTGGCAGGAAAAATCTAGGTTGCAGTTACATTAAGGTGATCGAAATACACAGTTTTTTCACAAAGTGACTAAGTTTAGAAATGTCACAAAGCAAATTACCATGTTGCAGTCACGAGACACGGTCTTAGATAATTATAAGGATATTGAGCAGTATGTTGTAAACTATTTTGAGAACATTTTCAGTGCAGATAATGGTTGTAGTGATAATGGATTGATTGAGGAGGTCATTCCCTATAGTGTTTCTGAAGCTGATAACAGTATGCTTATAAGTCTCCCTTCCATTGGTGAAGTTAAACAAGCTATATTCTCTATGAATTCAAATGGAGCTCCTGGTCCCGATGGATTTGGTGCAATCTTTTTTCAAAAGTATTGGGATATTATATCAGAAGATGTTTACAAGGCAATGTTTCAGTTTTTCTCAATTGATTGGATCCTTCCTAATTTCAATTCAAACCTTGTGGTGTTGATTCCAAAAACCACAGAAGCAGAGAGGATGGATCCATATAGGCCTATAGCACTTGCAAATTTCAAATTCAAGATAATCACTAAAGTGCTTGCTGATAGATTAGCAAACATTGCACCTAATATCATCTCTTCCAACCAAAGAGGATTTATCCAAGGAAGAATGATCTCTAACTGTATTTGTCTCACATGTGAAGCTGTCAATTTGTTGGATAAGAAGTCTTTTGGTGGAAATATTGCTCTAAAGATTGACATTAGGAAATCTTTTGATACAATTGATTGGAACTTCTTGTTAAATGTTCTTTCCTACTTTGGTTTTGATCAGAGATTCTGTATTTGGGTGGATGCTATTCTAAAGTCTACAAAGCTATCCATTTTAATCAATGACAAAGCTTCTGGTTTCTTTTCTTGCAAAAAGGGAGTTAGACAAGGTGATCCTCTCTCACCCTTGCTATTATGTCTTGAAGAAGAGGTTTTGAGTAGGGGTATTTCAAAATTGGTTAGGGATGGTAATCTTTGTTTGATGACAGGGCCAAGAGGTGTTCAAATGCTTTCTCATACTTTATATGTTGATGATGTTATGTTGTTCTACAAAGCAACTCAGAAGAACTTGATGGTTGTCAAGTCATTGTTTCTCAGCTATGGAACTGTCTCTGGCCAGATTGTCAACCCTGCTAAATCAACCATTGATACTGGTGCTATTTCTGAGAGAATACAGCGTGCTATTGCCGACTTTCTTGGTTTTGAGATTAGTAAATTACCTTTCATCTATTTAGGATTACCTATCTTTAAAGGTAAGCCTAAGATCATTCATTTTCAGGCAATAGCAGACAAGATAATGGCTAAGTTAGCTTCTTGGAAAGCTTCTCTTTCATCTATTGCTGGTGCTAGTGCTATTTCTGAGAGAAGACAACATGCTATTACTAACTTTCTTAGTTTTGAGATGGGAAAATTACCTTTCATCTATTTAGGATTACCTATCTTTAAAGGGAAGCATAAGATCATTCACTTTCAGGCACTAACAGACAAGATAAAGGCTAAGTTAGCTTCTTGGAAAGCTTCTCTTTTATCTATTGCTGGTGCTGGTGCTATTTCTGAGAGAAGACAGCATGTTGTTGCTGACTTTCTTGGTTTTGAGTAGAGTTGTCAAAACGGCTCAACCCGGCTCACCCGGGTTGGCTCACTACGGGTTGCTAAAAAAGTGGGTCAACCCAACCCAGATCACATTTTGGTGAGTCAAGAAATAGTTAACCCGGCTCAACCCACCCCGGGTTGGTGGGTTAAACGGGTTGGCTCAGTTTTATTTATTATTATTTTTTTCAAAAAAAAAAATCTTCAAAATAAAATACCAGCAAGCAAAATGTGTGTCCATTTTAGTTCAAAAACTCAGAACCATAAATCCAAGCTATAAGCAATTAGAACCAATCGATGTGGATTATGAGTCAGGAGGAAGAGAGTACCCAACAAACGTTTTTTTCCTGACAGTCCCAACAAACGTTACTGTGTGCATGGGTTAGCAATCATGAGAAAGGGAGCTCAAGATCTGGAAGCTTCTAAAATAATGTGTGTGTTACTGTGTTTTGAGAAAGTGGAACTGGAAATGCATCTAACTTTCACTCTTTCAGAGTTTCATTTTCTGATTTTTATAATGAACTCTAGATCTAGATGATGATTATCTCACCATATGAGAACTTCCACACAATGAGGTGCACTTCTTTTCCAGATCACACATGCCATAATAGGTTTTAGTTCAAATGGTAAGTTGGGCCATAACGTTTGCTTTGGGCCATAACGTCTTTGTGTACTTTTTTTTTTTATTTAGAAAATGACACAACCCGTGAGCCAACCCGGCTCAACCCGGGTTGAACCCGTCCAACCCGCGGGTTAAGTGAGCCGGGTCAGAATGACTCGGGGTTTAAATGAGCCATGTTTTTCCCAACCCAACCCATCGGTGAGCCGGATTGGGCCAGGTTGGCTCACGGGTTCCAACCCATTTTGACAGCTCTAGTTTTGAGATTGGTAAATTACCTTTCATCTATTTAGGATTACCTATCTTTAAAGGTAAGCCTAAGGTCATTCATTTTCAAGTAATAACAACCAAGATAAAGGCTAAGTTAGCTTTTTGGAAAGCTACTCTTTTATCTATTGCTGGTAGAGTGGAGTTGGTGATCAAGTCTATGATACATGGTATGATGATTAACAATTTTTTGGTTTACTTTTGGCCAGTAAAGCTCATTAATTTGGTGGATAAGTGGATTTCATATGGTCTAGTGATGTTAATCAAAGGAAAATTGTGACTGTTTCGTGTTATAAAGTTTGCAGCCCTGTGGTTAAAGAGGGACTTGGCATCAGGTCACTTAGGCAGATCAACAAAGCAGTTTCTTTAAAGCTCTGATGGGACTTTTTTACTTCAAATAATCAATGGGAATCCTTGTTGAGATCTAGACTTTCCAGATCTAATGGCACTATTTCGTATCATATCAGTTCATCCATTTGGTCTGGTTTAAAGGAGCATATTTCAACTGTTAAAGAAAATGTTATTTGGCAACTTGGCTCAGGGTCCTCAATTAACTTGTGGAGAGATCACTGGTTGTCTCTTCCATTAGTTTCTATGCTGGATATCCCTTATCATCTTCATAAGCATTTAAAGGCTGAGGTGAAGGATTTTTTGATTGATTGTGATGGTGTATTCCTGACATTTTATCTTAGTATTATCCTAATCTTGTTACAGAGATGGAACATATTAACATCCCTCAATTCACAAGCTCAGATTATCTTATATGGAAAAGCCCATATTCGGGTGATCTCTCATTTAGAGATGGATACTTGTTTCACAAGCCAATTGGTAATTCATTAAATTGGTGCAAACTGATCTGGAGTCAGACAATGCCACCATCCAAATCTCTATTAATATAAGGATTATGCACAATCGAATGCCTACAGGTGAGAACCTATGGTGCATGGGTTGTGTCATAATTTCGATTTGTATTTTGTGTGGTTGTGCAGTTGAGTCTGCATCTCACAAGCTGAGAACCTTTGGCTTTGGCTAGGCTCAATTCTAAATTTCAGCATTGATACTAGTTCTATGCAATCCATCCTTAATGTCTGCTTTAGAAGTTGATCTTCCCAAACTCAGGATGTGGTAGTTGCTGCCATTGATAATGCGATTAATGATATTTGACTATGCAAAAATAAAGCCAGATTTGAGAACATATTCCTTTTTATGCTATTGTTAACTCGATTATTGGGAATGTGTCTATGTTTGGTAATTTGAGTTCGAGATCAACATCAAACTCCATGCTAGAATTCAACATCCTGAAGTATTTCGCAGTCAATATTAAGCCTGGTAAATCTACTCATATCAAGGAAGTTTTATGGATTTATGGATTCATCCTCCATGCTATTGGATAAAGTGTAATATTGATGGGGCTACCAAAAGAAGTCCTGGTATTGCAGCCTATGGGGATATCTTTAGGGACAAGAGTGCTGCTAATTTAGGTTGCTTTTCTATTAATCTTGGGGTTAAATGTGCATTTCATCCAGAATTAATTGGTGCAATGGCCAATGGTAGCTATTGAATTGGCTTTCAAGAGAGGATGGCATAATCTTTGGTTGGAAAGTGACTCCAAACTTGTAGTTTCAGCTTTTAAATCTCCTAATGTAGTTCCTTGGCAATTAAAAGTAAGATGGTTGAAATGTATAGAATTAACTAAGAAGATGTGTTTCATTGCTACACATTCCGAGAAGGGAATAGTTGTACAGATAGACTTTCCTCTTATGGGTTAGGTATTTCACATTCATTTTGGTGGGACACTATTCCTTCTTTTATCAAGGAGGATTTTGGTAGAAATAGGATTGGTCTTCCATCTTGTAGATTCAAATAATTCTTCCAAGGGTTTTGGTTTATGTCTCCCTTGCCTTGTACTCTTTTTTTTTTTTGGAATAAATTTTGTGGTATGTTGTAGATTATTGGGAATTTCTGAGGTGCCAACCTAGTTAGAATGTTAGTTATCACAATGATGCTTTTGCATACTATTTTATTTGCTTAAAAAAAGGTTTATAGAGAATTTGTACTTATGAGAATGACTTATGAAAATAGCTTATGACCTCCTTAATCTTTATAATTTTTTTAGCTTATTTTAATAAGCTTGTAACAAAAGCTTCTAAAAGTAAGTTCTTTTTAACTTATTTCAAAATAACTTATCGAATAAGTACTTAATTAAGTTTTTTACTCAAACAACTTATAACTAGTATTATTAACAATGTTATTAGTTATTATTGTTTTAACCAGTCACATTTATTGTTAAAAACCAATTTCATCTTCATCATGCAATTGTAAGTTTTCTTAAAATTTAAAAGCAGCAAGAGCAATGGACAGGCGGCTGCAGCTCTTTAGTTGTGCCGTCAAGTTTTTGTGGTGAGTGTCTGGTCTTTGAAAATTGTACAAAATCTTATTCATAGTTGGCCTAACTTAACTGATAATATAGCATTCAGTTGTATAAATCGTGCCTATGGGTGTGTTTGATTTGCAAAAATTCAGAGGACTGAACAGCACAAAAATTTTTGTCCCCTGTTTGATTTGAAAAGTGGCCAGGGGACAGGACAAAAAATGGGGTGAGGGACAGGACAAAAACCCATAATTTTGTCCTCCACCAAACCATGGGACAACTTTTTGTCCCATGGACAGACTAACAAAAGACAAAATTATCTTTACATTTCTCTCCTCTCTCCCCCCTCTCTCTCTTTCTCTCTCCCTTCTCCTCTCTCCCTTCTCTCACCCTCTCCCTCCCTCCCTCCCTCCCTCCCTCTCTCTCCCCTCTCCTCTCTCTCACTCTCTCCTCTCTCTCTATTGTCTATATTTATATATTAAATAATATAATATATATATTATAAAGAGTATTCCGATAAATTTAATATTATTTTGTTTGTGCTGTCCATTATCCATCAAACAATGTACAAGACAAAGAATTGTCCTGTGACTCAAGGATTTGTCCTGTGCTGTCCTGATACCTTTTGCTAATCAAACGTACCCTATGAGGAATACAAAACTCTTGACTCTTGAGTGATCAATGTTACTGATACCTGATACGTTATTAGCTTCGGTCTCTAACTTTCTGTTATGGATTAATAGTGTTATTTAAGTTTGATGGTAAGGCTTTAGAGTCACCGCAAGGGAGGAAAAAAACATGTAGGCGAGGAAGCAACTCTTATCAGAGCCAGGTTTCGATCCTGGGACCTGTGGGTTATGGGCCCACCACGCTTCCGCTGCGCCACTCTGATTTTGTTGAAGACAGATACATTTTCATTATATAAATATCATAGATTAAGAATGTTTTGCGACCCAACAAACCATCGGGATTGGCACCATATGGGTGGGTTTCTGTTAGGCTGGGGCTTAAAAGGTTGAAGCTGGTGGGACTTCCTACTTCGTTATTAAAAAATTATAAATAGGTATTCTTCCTTCTTCTTCTTTTTTTTTTTACTTCTATTTCTATATTCAAATGCTACCATGCTTGATTAAAATGAAATCAAATAGTATTGAAATTAATTTTCAATAGCTTTTGTATTAATTAACGTTCACAATTTTATCAAATTTATCTCATAAACTTAGGTTCCTTTCAAAAAAAAAAAAAAATCTCATAAACTTAGGTTAATGGAAAGATGCAATTGATTAAAATAAATATATTTTTAAATTATCCCAATCACTCAGAATTTTTCAGGTTTAAATTATACTCCCTTCTCTACATATGGAAAAAAAAATTATTGTTCTTTTGACGTGATGCAAATAATGTTGAGGGACTTATACATCACAAAAATAAAATATTGTGGATATATATATATATATATATATATATATATATATATATATATATATATATATATATATATTGATAATAAAATTGGTGCATGCTCCTCCACATAGGCGAAGAACATTTAAGGACCATCAATCCAACATCCAATTCGAGAGAGAGAGAAGAATGGGGGATGTGGAGAAGGTGAAGGAAGAAGCACTGCAAATGATGGGAGTGTTTCAAGTGCTACCAAGGCTCGTTGTTTTCGATCTCGATCACACTCTCTGGCCTTTCGACTGGTATGTCTTTTTATCTACTTTCCCTGAATTTACCGACACTTTTTCCCTACTTGTTTTTTTTTCATAATTCATAAAACACATATAAGAGTAGAGTTATGTTATTTGAACACAGAATTTGAACACCGTATATATTTATCTCTATCCCTTACTTACTTTTTATCTTTTTTTTATATACGCTTCTCGAAAATACACTATAAAAACAAAGGAGACACTATAAGGTGTCCCCATTTTATGTACAAAAATCATTACTCTATACAATTGTAGTATTCAACCTTACTTTTAGAGTAATATTATTTGAACACAAATTTTGAACACCGTATATATTTATTTCTATCTCTCACTTACTTTTTATCTTTTTTGTATACACGCTTCTCGAAAATACACTAAAAAAAAGGGGGATACCATAAGGTGTCCATATTTCGTGTACAAAAATCATTCCACTATTTTTATACTTTTCAATACTTATATATTATTTTATTCTCTCTCCTCAAGTATTTCAAAGTTTCAAAACTCCATTTCTACTACAGTGTCCATATGGTGTGGATTTGGTGTTCAAAAATCATAATTCATTCATATTCTCGGTATTTAGGATGGTTTACTTTGTTTTTAGCTTACTATTTTCATTGATAATTACATAAATGTCATATTATTTTTATTTTATTTTCTGTTTTTAAAAAATTGTATAAAAAATAGTTAAAACAATATTTTGTAATTCTCATTGTTTCATATATAAATCTTTACAAATTAATAAGAAAGAATAAAAAAAAGGTAACATTTTTACAATTATGAATGAAAACAATAAATTACTATATATTGAATGCAAAAAGAAGAGTTTTCATTCATAATTGCAAAAATGCAAAAAAAAAAAGGAAACTTTTAAAACTCTTCTGTTGCCGACATGGAATGCAATTTTCGTTCAGGGACCCTGCTGTTTTATACTATACATGTGTATTTTGTTTTGTTCTAGTTGAAAATGGAAAAGTGAGTGTTAGCAGTTAGCAGTTAGCAGTTAGCAGTTAGCAGTTAGCACTAGCAGTGTTACTAGTTGTTGGTTTTGTTCTAACAAGTGTTTGGTTCTAACATGTTTTGGAACTCAAGATGTTTTTCCTTGAAAAGTCAAGCTTTTAGTTTTAGATAATGTTTTGGTATCTCAACTCAAGCAATTTTCACTCAGTGAGTGTCGCTCCAAGCGTGATACGCCTTCTTTGTATCCTCATGCCAAAGGCATCTTGCATGCACTCAAAGACGAGGGTATTGATCTTGCCATTGCTTCTAAATCACCAACTTCTGACATAGCAAAAACATTTCTTGACAAACTCAGCATCAGCTCAATGTTTGTCGCCCAGGTGTGTTGCTCAATCATACGATCTTCTTTTCTTTCATGTCACATTATTTTGTAGTCAATTACGAATTTACACACTCCAAACCACATGATTTACAATTTTTTTTTTCCTGAACTCACACTAATTAGCACTTTCAGCCTAGTGGGTCCACCAGAGTATCTTACGGCTTAGACCCTTCGGACCCATTATGGAATTAATCTCTGATTCAACTGTTTGAGTAGGGTTTTATCCCTTGATTCTCAATCTCCAAATGGGGTAACTCCACAAGGATTCGAACCCGGATTTATTGGGTTCTCCTCTTTACGAGGGCAAATTACTTCCACTCGACCAATACTGGTCATGATTTGCAATTTTACATTAATAAGAAATGTGTATATCGTTAATTAAATGTAATAATGGTATACAAAATTTATGTGTACATAAAAGAATTGAAGAGATAAATAGAATTATATCTTTGTTGTTGTCAAAATTTAACTCTTCTTTAATATTATATTGTACAGGAAATATTTTACAATTGGACACACAAAACAGATCATTTTCAGAAAATTCATTCAAGGACAGGGGTCCCATTTAACTCTATGCTCTTTTTTGACGATAATAACAACAACATCAAAGGGGTAATAAAGCGTCTCTCATTTCTTTTTTAAAAAAGTTTCTAAGAATTGTGTTCTTCCTTGGGTGGAAGAAGGATTATCATGAATAACTGACATGATTTATAGTGGCAATCACAGGTGTCTGAAATGGGAGTAACAAGCATTTTGGTTAGAAATGGGGTAACTCTTGGAGCATTTAGAGAAGGCCTTACAAAATTTTCCCAAAACTGGAATGCATCAAAGAACAAGGAGAGACGGCGAAAGTAAAACTCTCAGAAGGATGCTATTTCTAACGATGATGCATCAAATAGAATATCCAATTGAAGTTTCTCATGTGGATTTCAAATATGTTGTGTCTATTACTCCCAATTCCCAAAAGGAAAAAGAAATAATACTTGAAGCTTTTTGAATATGAAAGTCAGATGTATTTCTAAGTTTTTAGTCATAATGCAATATATGTTCACAAGTAAAGTTTCTCATTCAACTCAGATAAAAGTCTCTGACATTTAGACTAATAATTTACTCCATCTGAACTCAATTATAAGCAAAAAAACACCTATATTTTTTTGGATTTAAATATAAGCAAAATCCAACCAACTTAACTCTATTTAATGTAAGTATTCAAAAAATCAAGAAAATTAGTCAATTCTCTCTTTACTTTTCCAATAACATTGTACATTCCCGATACAATTAAAAGGGGTAGTTTAATAATTATAACTCTCTTTTTTTTTATAAATCAAGACAATTAAACTAAATTAACTAACTTTCTTAATAAGTGTGAATTAGTTATTTTTGCTTATAATTGAGTCTGAGTCCGGAGGGCAAGTACATAATTTTGGAGAAAGTAGAACTCTACTTTTACTTTCTTTTATTGGTTAAATAAAATTTTGTTTGTATAATTTTCACCTATTTAGATTGTGACTCTTATAATTTTTTTTTTTCAATATCAATCTAAATATTCTTAATCTCACCCATTTGGATTTTTCTTCATGAAAAATAAAGATCAATACACGAGTAGAAACTAGAAACGATAAGAATTAAAATTCTTAACGAATAAAAAAAATACTACTTTTATATATTTACACAAAATAGGCTGTTGAGTCTTCATAGGCTAAGTGCGTGTTTGGATGCGTGTTTGACAAACATGATTTTAGAAAGAATTGATTTTGTAGAATTGATTTTGATTAGAAGTGAGTTGAAAGTAAAGTGATTTATGTTTGGATGCTTCATGAAAAAAATGATTTTTATCAATTATTGTTGTTTGGATAATTTGAATCAAAATTGCTTTTGAATGTGCAATTACCAAAATGGGTTTTAAATTTTATATATATATATATATATATATATATATATATATATATATATATATATATATATATATATATATATATATATATATTAACAAGTATGATAAATATGTTAAGAGATAATTATTTTAATTAATGTTAAATTGTTTTAATTTTCAATTATATATACTTATTAAATAAGTAATCTAACATTATAAGCTTCATAATTTTTTTACAAATATAAATCTTAACTTAAATAATTAAATAAATATTTTTTAAAGGTTAAACATGTCTTATTTACTTGATAAATGATACGGATATAAGCTAAAAATTAATCAAAACTAGACAAAAAGTTACAAACTTTTGAACTTATACCTTGTACTACCATGCAATCCATTGCACATTTGGCTTCTACGTTTTCATACAGGTAAGTGGACACTCGTCTACTTGCATGGCATCGTAGAAGATTAATTATTCCTCATAGCCACATATATCCCATTTCTCTCTGCATAACATATATATGACTCTATGTTCTGCATCTTTTATACATTAAGAGCAAGTCTGCTTGTTTCTCAACGTATATGTGGCGATCGATGAAGTTAACCAAGCTTGCTTTAGCCATCTTCCTCTTCATTCTAGTTGCTGTTTATGCCCCAGTTTAGGTCTAGTCAAAGAAGAAGCACCAGAGGTAGATCCATTACCATCCAGAATCAATTTTCATTCAACGTGGAAGCTGCAAAATTGAGCTTCCATACAAACATGATTTTGGGGGGTAGAAAGTGATTCTGACTTGATAGCCAAACATCAACAAAATTCAGTCAAACCACGTTTCACATGGTCAAACGCACGTTTAAAGGAACCTACCGACGTTCCAAACACACACTAATAGTAGCCCATCTTTAAGAACGTAATTCAATTGTTACAGCAAACAATTCTGTAAGCAACTACTCTAACATAAACGCCATTCGTGGTATCTTCATTATGGAGGAACTTTAGCAGTGCTTATTGCAAAAGTTTCAAACCCTTTCTTCAATAAGCAGTTGTTCAAGTTCCTCTCTGCGCCGTTCCAACTCCTGGAAATGACCATAAAATCAAGTAAATACAGCCAAATTTTCTTAGTAAAAAAATAATTTTGATTAAATAGAATAAAATTAAATCGAGAGAAATATAACAATCCAAATCCTCTCAGTTGAGATTGAAAACTAAGTTCATGCAGTTGGTTTTTGTAGTTGTGCCCAATCTCCACCAATGGCGATGGACTTGAAAGGCACAACAACCCACGAAAAAGGAAAGTACTGTTGCAATATGACTATAGGTGACAATCTAACAGGCAAGGATGCAAGCCTCCCATACAAATTTTATTTGAACAACTAGTAGATATAGTCCTGTGGACCTGAACAAGATATTTTCATGCAGGATAATCATATGCTCAACTATTAACAGACAAAGACTTCCTCAATTTAAATTTAGATCATATTCATCCATCAATAATTACCAGGATTGATATGTAGCAGAAGAAAATCTTAGAACTCTCTATGTCAGTAAAAACATATTATCAAGATCAAAAGTCATGTTGCAATTATGTCAATGCGACTGAGGAGCGACAATTATCAAATATTATGGTTATTGGACATGCAAATGGAAAGCAATCCAATAATTAGATCATGGCAGCATACCTCCAGATCCTTGGCTGCCTGCTCTCTTGTGATCTCCTGCTTCTGGCGAAGACGTTTTAGAAAACCAATGCATAGGACTCCCTTCAAATGATAATACAATGAAAGTAAAAAGAGTGTCAGCTTTGTTTTTCATTCCCCAGTATAGAAGACATTATTAGAAGATTAACGGAGGAAAGTCAGAAAAAATGTAAAGAATGATAACAATCTACTGCAAAATAATTTGAACTCTAATAAAGGTACATCAAACATGAGCAGAGTGAATTAAAATAAAATACCAAGTCTGCTGTGTAATAGATCTGAGATCAATACATGCAAGTTAAAACATAAAAAAAAATTCATAAAACATCAAAATCATTTTGTATTATCCATAAACCGTGCTTCTTTCTTTAGGTGCTTAATGGAGAAGCAGTCTGGCATACATAACATACTGAATCAAAGAAATATAGACATTCTTTACTAAATAGTTTGCTCTATTCTATAATCTTACTGAAACAACATAAATTACTCCACAGGCAAGAAGCAAATAGCTTGCTATGCTCTGAAGAAGAAAAAGCTCCTTTCGCTCCCCAATATATTCAGGGAAAGCCCTTGTCATGACCGCGACGCTGCAGAAATAAAACCACCATTCAGAAACCAAACTAGTACAACGTCTATGCATCATGATGTAAACAAATTCGCTTGCCAACTTAGTTACTTTCACATCATTCCGTGTTATTCTAGCTCAATAAATACTAACATGAATTTATTTGTGGACACTACTAAACTGACACTATCCCTGTTTGAACTTAACAACTGAACATGTATTATCAACAAAATACTGCTGGAAGTTGTTAACTTAAAACATGTTACTTAAGGTATAAGTGACTATGACGAAAAACAACATAACCTAAGCTAAATTACAAAGTAATATGAGACTGCGTCATGAACATAATTCTGACTAAAACAAACACATACAAGATCTGCAGCATACCCCTGCCAGCCCAATACTCCAAAACCTGTAAAGAGATTAATTGGATTATTAAATTAGAATGTGGGAGCACAATATTACCAGTAACAATAGCAAGAAGTAGTAATCCACAAACTATGAGCATATTTGCTTTGTTTCCAATTTCATGTTTTCATTTCCTGTTTTCAGAAATTCAGAAATAATTATAAAAATGTCTCATTGTTTTCATTTTGTTTATTGTTTTAAGAAATTTGTACTCAAAACAACTTTTTTGTTTGGTTTCACTGAAAACAGCAAGGCGATATTTTTGCAATTATTAATGAAAACAAGAAATGAAACTAGAAACAAAGCAGATGGGCCCTATACTTTCCAATCATCATCATCATGGAGAATCTTCAAGCATACAAATTAGTTAATTAACAAAGAAAACTCACCTTCGAGAATTTGATGATGAAACTCCATTCTGTTTCGGCCAGGACCACAAAACACGCAATCAGAACTGCGTAACACCGAAATATGCCATCGAAAATCTGAAAAATTCACATAGAGTGCAATCCACACATTATTGCAAAGATTAAAAACATAGAGAGAAATAGAGATTCAGGAAAGGGGAAGGGTATATACGTCAGATCCATGTTTGAAGGAAAGCACAGCGGAGAGGACATTGACAGCGATGCAAAGAATGGCAACCAAACAGGTCACGATGCTGAAGCATCTACATGTTAGCAACAAAAGATCTGTTCTCCTTCTGATTCTAGTGCTGCTGCTCGAAGCAACTGTGGGCACGTTCTCCTCCACTTCATCTTCATTTCTTGACATTTTTCTCGAGCTTTTTCTAATGCGAGATTTTCATCATAATTTTAAATTAGTAACTTAAAATTCACATGAGTGTTACAGCTTACAGGGAAAGATGCTATGCAGATTGAAACGAGTAATATGCAGATGTTCGATATAATTCGAAGTAAAAGCATAAAATTATTACCGACAAAAATACGGAACTAGAGTAAGGATTTGTTTTGTCTTCTTCTCCTTTGCAAGTTCTTCACATTGAGATCCTCTGCGTGCGTGTTTGGAGTAACAAGAAAGGTGGAAGAAAGTGGATCTGGGTCATGGGTGGAATGGAAAGTTCGGGTTTGGTTATGGATCTTGCGTTGAGTTAAAGCGTAGAAGGGAGAATGTGTGGCCTGAAGGAGATTTGGATTTGGGCTGGCCTACTACACAAGCAAGTTGGTTCTGTTTTTCATCTTTCTTTTAATTTTCTTATTTTCATCAGAAGATTTTTATTTATTTATTTTAGTTTCGTTCAAATAAAAATAAATAAACCAATAGATAATATTCTTTTTTTTTTTAACAAGAATAAGCTTATTGCATTTCATTATCAATAATAGCTGCAATACAATTAGAAATTTCATGGAAAAAAAATGAGAGTTAGCAAAAAATGTAGATGCTCTAGCTAGAGTATGAGCAACTACATTGGCTTGTCTTCTAATGAAACTAACTTTGTAGTTTTGAAAGGAACTAGAAAGAAGCTGCCTACACTCCTTGATGAGACTACCAAACTTAGAGGAATCCTCTTTAGCATGGTTTATACTGTCCACCACCATTCTAGCATCTAACTCAAAAAGAATGTGATCCAGCCCAAGGTTAACTGCCAACTGGATTGCGCATAATAGGCCCAAGGCTTCCCCTTCCCAAGCTTCCAGAACCGGGTTGCTCCAAGAAGTCATAGCCAAAACAAACTGACCATGACCATCGCGGATACAAGCCCCCATGTCCGAAATGTTGAGGTCATTAAACAAGGCAGCATCGACATTGATCTTGAGCTTTCCAGGAGGCGGTTTACACCAGCGAGCAGTGGCACCCGGGAGTGAGCTATGGCAGAGAGATTGGTTGCGAGTTTCTCTCGCACATCTCCACTCATCCAAGAAGCTGTTTGCACGCCTAAGGGCTTCCAAAGAGCTCTCTCACTTGCTTTCCCAAATGGTAATGTTCCTTCTTCTCCAAAGGCTCCACAAAATCATAACCCATCTAGCTCTAGAGTTTTAATCCAGCTGTTTACATAAAGTCCAGCATAACTCAGTGAAGCTTTCTGCTTGCATGCACCACGGTTCAATCGAATTCCAAAGCCCTGACTCTTGCCAAACATCAATACTGCTTTGACAGGAAACAAAGAGATGGAAGGAATTTTCCAGGTTGCTACTGCAATGCACACAAATTGCTGGACAAGGAACCCTCTTCGATTGCAAAGAAATTCTAGTGGGGAGGCAATTTCGGTACACCCTCCAAGAGAAATTTTTCACTCCAGGGGAAAATTTTCACTCCAGGAGGCACCTCTAGATCCCAGATAGCTTTCCAATCACATGGAGCTCTAAGGTGAGTATTATCAGTCATTTTCTCCATACAAAGAAAATAGGCAGATCTAATGGTATAGTTGCCTTGTTTAGAGGGGCCCCATATGATTTGATCTTCACTGATGCTTCTAATCAAAGGGACTTTCTTGACTTCATTTGCTTCTTCCAGGGACATGATAGAGTGAATGAATTGAAAGTTCCACCTTCTGCTGCCAGGAAACATAAGGTCCTTGACCCTCAGCTCAAGATTAGCACCAAGAGATTGAGAGCTCAGTGATGCACCACTACGCAGCCAAGGAGCATTCCAAACAGGTATCCTCTCACCAGCACCAACTTTCCATCTATAGCCTTCTTTTATAAAACATCGAGAAGTCAAAATACTACTCCATAAATAACTTGGATTGTGGCCTAGCTTGGCCTCCAAGAAGTCCCCTCTTGGGTAATATCTTGCTTTGTAGATCCTTGCAATCATAGTATTAGAATTAGAGAAAATCCTCCATCCTTGCTTTCCCAACAAAGATAAATTGAAAGCATATAGGTTTATGATCCCCATTCCTCCATATTCTTTCCTGCAACACAACTTGTCCCATGATAGTCATCTTATCCCTTTGGAACCCTCTTGACCTGTACCCCGCCAAAAACTATTCAACATTTTCTGGATCTCATCCCCTAGTGATGGAGGGATCAAATAAATGCTCATCATGTATGTGGGAATGGATTGCAACACTGACTTTATTAAAACCTCTCTTCCAGCTTTTGAGAGAGAGCGGCCACTCCAAGTGTTAAGCTTCCTCCACACCCTATCCTTGATGAAGCTAAAAGTTTGTTTCTTGCTTCTCCCCGCCATTGAAGGAACACCCAAATACTTACCAACACCTAGGCTAGTTCTCACACCAAGGATATCTGAGATAGAAGCACTAAGATTCTGGTCAACATTCTTACTAAAATAAATTTCAGACTTATGAAGATTAATAGCTTGACCCGACGCCTCCTCATACATAGCAAGAATCCTTTTCATGATGTTAGCTTCGTTAGCATTAGCTTTGAAGAAAAGGAAACAGTCATCGACAAATAAGAGGTGGGAGATGATGGGAGCACCACAACAAATTTTGACCCCATGCAACTCCCCTCTCCTCCCTGCATGATGGATTAGAGTTGTTAACCCTCCGACACAAAGAATGAAAAGGTACGACGATAAAGGGTCACCTTGACGTAGCCCGGAGTAACAAGCACGGAGTAACTGACTGAATTGGGCCCACTGGCTCATGGTTAACAAGCACGGAGTAACTGACTGTCTGAGCACAGAGCATCACCCATCGGATCCATCTATCATCAAAACTCATCTTTTCCATAACTGCCTTCAAATAGCTCCAACTCACTCTATCATAGGCCTTGCTAATGTTGATCTTTAAGGCAGCCTCCCCCTTCATACCTTTCTTTTTGCATTTCATGTAGTGAAGACCTCAATGGCTATTAAGGCATTGTCCAGAATGGACCTACCATGAACAAAAGTAGACCGGGATTCTGAAATGCACTTAGGCAAGATATTCTTCAACCTGTTAGATAAGACTTTGGACAACAATTTATAGATCACATTGCACAATGAAATAGGCCTATAATCTTGCACTGTAGTGGGGTTATCACATTTGGGAATCATAACTATATTTGTGTCATTCATGGGAATAGGGATAAAATCATTTTCTAACCGCTCACAACAAGCTTTAAAAATGTCCTTACCACAAATGTCCCAGAACCTTCTATAAAAAGCTGGGTTTAAGCCATCCGGGCCTGGGGATTTGTCCGGGTCCATATGAAACAGAGCCTCCTGAATTCTTCCTCAGAGAAGGTAGCCAAGAGCATTTGATTATCAACATCTTCCACTCTCCTGTCAATAGAACTGATAACAGGATCATAGTTGCTAGGGACTTCTTTAAAAAGATCTTCAAAATAACTCTTAGCAACTTCACAAAACTCTGATTGAGTCTCCACATGCATATTTTCTATGTTCAGTAACTTCTCTATTCTTTTAGACTTTCTCTTTGCCGTGGTAGTGACATGAAAGAATCTAGTATTTAAATCACCATCCCTAAGCCAAAATGCTTTGGCTCTTTGCTTCCAAAATGATTCCTCTTGGATAAGTAGAGTTGTTAGATTATCTTTAAGAGACTCAAAAACAACCACCTCCCCTGCCTCTGTTTTGTCTAGGAATTCCTCCAGCTGAATTTTGCAATTGGCTATTTTATCCCTGAATCTGGACTTAATCTTTCTACCCCAAATCGGAAGATCATTAGTGCAGCCACTGATTTTCCCAGCAATGTTACCCTTCTCATCACGCAGTCAACTCTTCCTGATAACATCCTCCAAGTCAGGTTCATGGAGCCAAGCGTTCTCAAACTTGAAAGATTTATGAAAGAAGACTTGGTTAGATACTTCATACCTTAATATAGTGGTCAGAGACTGAAGCAAAAAGGTTCAGTAAGGAAGCACTAGGGAACATAGTCATCCAGTTCTCTGTAGCCATAGCCCGGTCTATCTGCTCCGCAACTGCATTCAAGGAACCACAACTCTTCGCCCAAGTGAAAGGGTAGCCCTCCAACTCGAGGTCAATAAGATTACAGTCGCTCACTGCTTCTCGAAAGCCATTTAGTAACCAAGTAAGATGATCCACCCTACCACACTTGTCATCTGAAGACAGCATATCATTAAAGTCCCCCACAATCACCCAAGGCAAAGTTGACGCCTCAGACAGATTGCGAAGCATGTTCCAAGAGGCTCTATGCGGCTTCTCTCTGGAAAACCATAGAAGCCTGTTAGTCTCCACTTACCTTTCTCCCTACTATCAATCTCCAAATTAATGAAGTTTTGAGAATAATTCAAAATTCTGCAATTTATAGACTGACGCCATAAAACAGCAACCCCGCCTTTTCTCCCCTCTCTATCAACAGCAAAACAACCTTCAAAACCAATCATTACTCTAATTTCTTCAATTTTTGGGAAGTGAACTAAAGTTTCAACCTAAGGGTATGTTTGGGAGAATGGGGTGTGATGGTTAATAATGGAGTAGGGTGGTTAAGATACCTTGACCCATTGTTTGGGAGTTTTTTAATTAATGGGGTGGGATGGTAACCCAAACCACTCCAAACCATCCAAAGTATCAATTTTTCATAGCCCTCCAATTTGGGGGGTTTGGGAAGAAACACTTCCCTCTTTTTACTTTTAAATGCAAAATTACAATTTTAACCCTTTTAAACAAAACAAAACCTTTTACATTCCCTCACTCTCCAATAGTCACGTCTCATTCTCTATTCTTCAACGACGGTCTTCTCTTCCCTTCAAAGGCAGTTCACTTCACTACAAGGTGCGTTTTAATATTAACCAAAACGTCCTCTGGTGTGGTTTGCATTTTTTGCCTTCTTGATACTGATAGCTTTTTTTAGAATTTATAGTGGTAGTATTTTGCTTGGTAAGGTGTATCTGCCTTGTTGCTTGGCATTGACCTTAATAGGGTGAGGTTGGCTGTATTTATTCTTCTATGTCTAGTCTGTCTAGTGGCTTCTAAGTTTTTTTAAAAAAAAAAAAAAAAAAAAAAAAACATGTTACAGGACTTTCATTGTTTAAGAGATGGCTTTGAGCGAAACAAACTTGCAAGGCACCAATCGTGCATTTCTGTGTCATATGTTCTTGGCTTTTTAATTGGTTAATATTGTTGTGGGCAATGGGAATTAAAAAAAAAGGGTAATATTGGAACTAAAAATTTTAATTCATTCCACACCATTACTAACCATTATAACATTCAAACAATGGAGTATGATTTCTCTCCACTCCATTACTAAACTTCCAAACAATGCAGTGGTTTACTTATACCACTCCACTCCATTTCATCCTAAACCACTCCATTACTAATCACTCCACTCCATCATTTTAAAAACTCTCAAACATAGTCTAAGTTTCAATCGTCACTCTAAAAAGTGTATTTTATATTTGTTAAATAGATTACATTGTAAAAATTCAGGAGTTCACTAAGGCTTTGTGTGTTAGAGTAGAAAATGGCAAGATAGAAAACAAGAAGAGAGAAAAGAAAGATAAAATACATTTTTATCTTGTTTGGTGGAGGAGAGCAATAGGGAAGAGAGAAGAAAATTGGTGGGACCCACCTCAAATTTTTTTCTCTCCCCAAGTGAGAAGAAAATGGAAGAGGGAGAGAGAATTTCATGTAAAATGACATTTGTACCCTTCTTTTTGGGTTCTCATTCAATTGTTTAATAAATTTAAATAAATTGAATTAAATTAATCATTAATTTAATTAAATTAAATTGAAATAAATAAAATAATTATATTAAACTAATAATTTTTATTTAAAATAACTTAAATCAGTTAATTTAAGTTAAATTATTTGATTAGTTAAAATAACTTAAATCAATTAAATTTAATTATTTTTATATTGGTTTTTTAGTTAAGGATATTTTTGTCTTTTTAAAAAATTGTTTTTCTCTCTTCTTATTTTCTATCCAACCAAACAAAGGGGCGAGAGAGAAAACACCTCTGT
Source organism: Echinosophora koreensis (assembly GCA_035048595.1). NCBI lineage: Eukaryota > Viridiplantae > Streptophyta > Magnoliopsida > Fabales > Fabaceae > Echinosophora > Echinosophora koreensis. The sequence goes on from JAPCYP010000103.1 coordinate 935,033, forward strand.
CTCCTCTATTTCTCTCATATTTCCCTTACACTAAACAACACATAAAATCTACTCTATTTCTCATCATTTTCTCTCTTTTCATATTCTTTCTCACCTCTTTCTCTCTTCTCCTTTTCTTCTCACAACCAAACAAAGTCTAAGAGCCTATCTAAGCAAATATATATATTTACTAAGCCTTATCCTAGAATTTACTGTAGATGAACAGTAAACTCTTGGTTGAGGTGTTTTTTTTTTTTTTTTTTTGGAAAAATACTTAAGTTGAGGTGTTAAGTTGTATAGCTTTCTACATTATTTTATTCTTCATCCATCATTTTGTATTATTTTTTTACTTAAATTTTTATTTTATAAGTTTTTTTACTTAATTTAATCATTACAATTCCACCTCTCTCATCAAAGCTTTTTTTTCTTCTCATCGATTTATTTTATGATATTATAATTAATATATTTGAAATTAATGTAATCATTTTAATTTTTAGATATTTTAAAAATAAATTTTATATATATTAAAATATTTTTATAAACAAAATTCAGAATCATAATTTTTAATATTTTTCTCTCTCACCTACAATTAATATAATCATAATTGTATAGTTTTTCACATTATTTTATTCTTCATCCATCATTTTATATTATTTTTTCACTTACATTTTTATTTAATAAGTTTTTTTTAACTTAATTTTATCATTACAATTCCACCTCTCTCATCAAAGCTTTTTTTTTTCATCGATTTATTTGATGATATTATAATTAATATATTTGAAATTAATATAATTATTTTAATTTTTAGATATTTTAAAATAACTTTTATATATATTAAATTATTTTTATCAACAAAATTCAAATTTTTTTATATTTTTCTCTCTCACCTACAATTAATATAATCATTTTTATTTTTCCCCCTCTCAAGTTTTTTTACCATTTTTATTTTAATATCTATAAGTGAGAAATAACAATGATGATGATTTGTGAAAATATTGTTGGATGTCTATCTAAAAGTCATTTATACTGACAGTGCATAGAAATTGGACTCTTTTTTTATTATGGCTTAATTGTACTCTTTTATCTCTGTACTTTTGATCCCAATAATCAAGACTTATCAAATTTTCACAATATTTATATTGTAAGGAAACTTGACTTTGATATAGATGAGATGATTGACAAGCACGTTGATTGTCTTGCGAAAGAAAAATTTTGGACAAAGATTGATATATGATGAGATTGTGGATGCTGTGTTAAATGAATATGGTGGTTTTATCTTTGTAGATAGTTGTGGTCGGAAAACTTTCCTTTGGAAGACTTTGTTCACCGATTTTATTCTAAGGCTAACATTATTCTTAATATTGCTTCCAGCGGGATTGCTTCTCTTTTATTTTTTGGGGAGGACTGCAATTAACAATTTGCTAGCTTTCTCATTGATTTATTTTATGATATTATAATTAATATATTTGAATGCTACCATTTATTCAGTATATAAAGATGGCTAAATCTATTGAACATGAATGCTACCATTATTTTCTTGAGGTACTTATTCATGCTATTTTAAAAACCACCTTAAAAACACAATATATTAACCTGCATATTTTTTTAGGTGTATCTTACAATTTGCATAACTTATATTAAAAGTATCATTTGAAGGGATATTTATTTGTATCAAACAATCTAGAACATCTATAACTTTATTATTGCTCATCCTAAAAAACACTGTAGATCCACTTGCAAGCAATAAATTTTTTGTCACTATTTTATTATTTACTTTTCAAAATTTATATATTTTATAATTTTAAAATCTTTTCAACAGGTACATACTCGGGAATTGAGGTTACGTGGGATGGGGAAAAGGTAATAGGGAAGGGGGGAGGGGTACGCGTGAAGGGGTTACGGAGGGGAGGGGAAATGGATAAAAAGGGTGGGAAAAAAATAATTTTTATTAAAATTTATTATAAATGGAATTGTTTTTATAATATATTTAATTATTTAATATATAAAATAAAAATAATATATTAAATTTTTTTGACAAAAATATATAAAATAAAAAGAATATATTACTTTTTTTAATTAGAGATATTTATGTTATTTTACATATTCATCATCATCTTTTTGAAATTTATCTCAACTTCATCCTTTTCATTTTGCAACATATTTCTCTTTTATCAAAATGTCATAAAATTCACTCTTTTTCTCACCATCTTCTCTCCTCTCCTCTTCCCTATTTCCATCTTCTCTCTTCTATACCAAACAAAGTATTAATGTATCTATTATTGGAGTAAAAAAATGAACGTGTTGCTTAAATCTGATGTGATACGATGAGGACCAAAATATGGACCACTTAAGAAACCAAAGTAGGTTACTTATCAATATAGCATTGGATAAGTGTTATCAAGATAGCATTTGATCACCTCTTCAAAATGTGTTATATTAGTTATTAGAGCATCTCCAATGCAGAGTAACGAACGAGTCCTTATGCATAAGGTATCATTGCTTATCTAAATGTTGCATTACAGACAAATGATGTGGCAATTCCTTAACTTTCAGTTTGCTTAAAGTTAAGCACCGTTCCTTATATAAGGAACGGTTGCTTAACATTAAACTATGATTTTCTTGCATTTTATCCACCAAAAAACAGCATCAGCCAGGAAAATAGAGAGAAAAAAAAAGGAATACACAAAAATGAAGATGAAGAAAGTGATACATATCCAAGATCCAAATACATAATCAATATTTTTTGTATAAGTTATGATTGTTTTACATACTATAACCAAACATAAAAACTGTGTTACTAAAACATATTTAGTTATATGAATTTTAGAAAGATATTTAAATATGGTAGGTTCTAATGCATTTATGAAAAGCAACAAAATAAAGTGAGATGAGAATAAATTTTTTCATGTTTTGTACCAGAGATAAAAAGTCATCCTATGACTTCGACATAAAACTTGCCCGGGAATAAATTTTCTAATGAAGCCTCTAAGTTTTATTTGCATATTTGGCATCGGAAAAAAAATTCCACGAAAGAAGGCTCCTAGGAATGTAGTTTACATAACAATATTAACATTCTCAAAAATAAACACGATATAAATTCCAAAATTTTCAATCACTATTTAAATCTTAAAATACTATTATTATTAGTGTAAAATACAATCGCATTAGAAAAATCTAACTTTTTTTTTTGACATTTTTTTGTTAAAATTTTATTCAACTATTATACTTAAAATATAAGAATTTATAATCCTGACACTACCCGTCCATTGCACGGGTACACTCTAGTATAACAATATACATCAGCAATCTAACTTCAATGGACCGACACTAATGGTATCAGACGGTTATGCCATTGCGAGACACTATCCAGTGAATTAAAAATGATTCCATGATTTCTGTCAAGGTCCAAAATACGCCTTATAAAAAAAAAAACAAAAGGTCCAAAATACGCGTTGTTTTTTATGGTATCTTGCATTATTGGCCATTTGATTTAGATAACAACGCAATCACTCGGTGGCTTTTCCAGTATATGATTTATTAGGCTTTGTTTGTTGGAGTAAAAAATAACAAGGAGAAAATAAGAAAAGAGAAAAGGAGGAGAAAATACACCTTCTCTTGTTTGGTGGAGGAGAGAAATAGGGAAGAGAGAAGAAAATTGGTGGGACCCACCTCAATTTTTTTTCTCACCCTAAGTGAGAAGAAAATGGAAGAGGGAGAGAGTGTTTCATATAAAATGACTTCTGTACCCTTCTTTTTGGGTTCTTATTCAATTATTTAATAAATTTAAATAAATTAAATTAAATTAATCATTTAATTAATTAAATTAAATTGAAATAAATAAAATAATTATATTAAACTAATAAATTTTATTTAAAATAACTTAAATCAGGTAAAATAATTTAAACTATTTGATTAGTTAAAATAACTTAAATCAATTAAATTTAAATATTTTTATATTAATTTTTTAGTTAAGGATATTTTTGTCTTTTTAAAAAAAATTACTTTTCCCTCTCCTTATTTTCTATCCAACCAAGTAAAGGGGAGAGAGAGAAAACATCAATTTTTCCTCTATTTTTTTCCTATTTTTCTTATACCAAACAATACATAAAATCTACTCTCTTCCTCGTCATTTTCTCTCTTCTCGTACTCTTCCTCACCTTTCTCACTTCTCCAACAAAGCTCATGATCAGCAAATACCAAATAGCAATTCAATTTCAAAACAAGACGCAACGCAAGGAAACAAAAAATCACATACTAATGAAAACAACCATTAAACATGTATTCATTCATAATAAATAAATAAATAAACAAAATCATTACAGTGCCATTCGCATCCCATCCCAGCTGGATCGAGAGATGGAGAAGATCCAAAACGGTGAAGCGAAGGAAGAAGAAATGAAGGCCTCTGGGGGAGATGGTTCTATCTGCGGCTACGATTCACTTCACCGTCTTCTCAAGGACAATCTCAACCCCCATCACTTCCAGGTACCCTACCTCCTTTCCTTTGCAAACCACATCCACTAACGCTGTGTTTGGAACCATGTTTTGATTAAAAGTGAGTTTGTAGTAACTTATAGTTTATTGATAGAAATGCTGTTTGAATTGTCATCTCCTGGTTTTGTGGGTTTTAATTTCCATATGCAACTTTCGAGCCCAGCCCACATAAAAGAGGAGGATTAATTAATAAGCTTTATCGAATATTCATGATTGTTGCATACATATGTAGTTGCTTGTATGATTCTAGCATCAATTCAACAATTGGTTGGTTTCTATCTTTCTTTGAAAATATAGCTTTCTAGATATTTATGTTATGTATTTGCTTTTGGAAATTATTCAAGCTTCATAGGAGATGGATCATATATCTTCCTTCTTAAATCGGTTTAATACATTGGTGCTTGCATGAGCATGATATTGCATCAATCACATAGAAAGATTGGCCTCTTTTTTTATGGCTTACTGTGCCAGTGCTGTTTTGAAGCAAGTCAACCGTTTGCTTACTGGGCTTAATTGTGGAAAAGCACTTGAAACCATTGCTCTCCCAGAATCTGCTACAGCTCTCTCTGTGGAGCATGGTTTTGACCTCCAGGTATGGATACAATCCATTTTCCCCATATGATTAAGGATTCAGTTTTTACATCACAAGATGAAAGTAATATTGGATTAATTTGTTTCAGCACAACTTCCTAGAATGATGCTTTGACTTTTAGTTGAAAAAACTAATAATTTAACATTACAATTTACACATGATAGATGGTGAATTTCTTTGTATTTGTGATATATAAAGTCTGAAAAGTATGTTATGGTGGATTGCACTTTTCTTATGCTTCATAAATAAGATAAGTGTTTCCAGCAATGTTCAAAAGGAACTGAAATCACTTGGCTTAAGTAAGATGAGTTGTTTTCAGTTATACTCATGCAAGGTCCACACACCCCTAGGGCTTATGGGTATGCTTGGCAGGAGTGAAAATGGAGGAATGAATATAAGGATGCATTCAGGCATACATTATATCAAAATGCGCTGTCGCTTTTCATTCATCCTGTTTTTGCTCTTGGCAAGCACACTCTATGGACTATGAAGATGTGATCAGCTAATCTTTCTTTTCTTGTCTGGCTGTTGTCTTTTAAATCATTGCTGGAATCTATTAGCTGTTATTGGTTAAATGAGATGGTTTCAGTTTAGTCCATTAATTAACCACAGCTTCTTTCTTCAGTGTGGAAACTCTATCAGTTATTTCGGCTATATTATTTTAAGTTTTTTTTTGTGTGTGTGTGTGGCAGGCTTTCTGTTTTGATGCTGACAAGGAACTATTAAGAGAACCTAGAGTAGTAAGGGTTGGCTTGATTCAGAACTCTATTGCCCTTCCAACAACTGCTCACTTCTCGGACCAAAAGACTGCTATCTTTAAGAAACTAAAGCCAATTATTGAAGCTGCAGGTTCTTCGGGAGTCAACATATTATGCTTGCAGGTAGGCTGCATGTGAGCATTTACCAATTGCTTTCATAATGTGATCTGAAAATATTAAATGATTTTATATGCTTCCGTTGCAGGAAGCATGGATGATGCCATTTGCCTTCTGTACACGAGAGAAGAGGTGGTGTGAATTTGCAGAACCTGTTGATGGAGAATCAACAGAATTTTTGCAGAGCTTTGCACTGAAATATAACATGGTGATTATAAGTCCAATTCTTGAGAGGGATATTAACCATGGAGAGGTTATTTGGAACACTGTCGTTGTAATTGGAAATCATGGCAACATAATTGGAAAGCACAGGAAGGTAATCTTTTACTTCTAATTTTAATTCAAAATATTATCTTTTAGCTATCTCATGAACACAAATCACACATGACCTTTGGCAGAACCATATACCAAGAGTTGGGGACTTCAATGAGAGCACATATTATATGGAAGGAAATACTGGCCACCCTGTATTTGAAACGGCATTTGGCAAGATTGCCATTAATATATGTTATGGTAGGCACCATCCTTTAAATTGGTTAGCCTTTGGCTTGAATGGAGCGGAGATTGTTTTCAACCCTTCTGCCACTGTTGGTGAACTCAGCGAACCAATGTGGCCAATAGAGGTCAGTTGCTTTATATTTATTGAAGACACGATAAATTCTTTTCAACTCATTCTAGTTTCAGGTGCTTAGATTGAATGGGGCACTTCTCAGTGATGGGTTTTAATTATGATTTTATGCTAATGCCTATAGGTAGATACTTACATGAAATTAGTTCACAAGTCACTCAACAGTAAGGCATATGTCATTCTTTCTGCCTAACCTGTACCTACTTATTTAGAACCAATAGCCAGATTTTATACTTGTAGAACATCTGCATTGTAGTATACGGCCTAAAAGCGATATTGTTCTTCAGGCACGCAATGCTGCAATAGCAAATAGTTATTTTGTTGCTTCAATCAATCGCGTTGGGACTGAGACATTCCCAAATCCATTTACTTCGGGTGATGGAAAGCCAGCACATGCAGATTTTGGGCACTTTTATGGATCCAGTCATATTTCAGCACCAGATGCATCCTGCACACCATCTCTTTCTCGTTACAGGGATGGCTTATTGATCACAGACATGGATCTTAACTTATGTAGGCAGGTGAAAGACAAGTGGGGTTTCAGGATGACTTCTCGATACGACTTGTACGCGGACACACTCGCCTGCTATGTGAAACCAGACTTTGAGCCCCAGGTCATCAGTGACCCCTTATTGCACAAGAAGTCCTTGTAATCTATTTCTATACTAGAAAATGTTAATATTTGTTTATTGCCTTTAGTTCAGACTGTGTGGTCTGTGGTGGGATGGCCAGCAGTGGCAACTTTCAATAAGTTTTCTTTGTTACAGATTGAGATATTAAAATCAGCTCTATGAAAGCATGTAAAAAAAAGGAGAAAAAAAAATCAGTCTGTTCAAGGATTCTATTGATGAAGCATTTCTTTCTCTAATAAAATTCGAAATGATTTCCCTCTAGTTGTTGACTAGGTACAGGGTTTCTCTGTGCTTGGTTGGACCTTGATGCAGCTCATTGTCTTGTATTAACAAAACCTGCAGTGTGTGCTTGAACTTTAATTCAAACACGATGGGAAGGGAGTGGCTCATACACTTTTTCACCGAGGAATGAAATTTCAAAAAAAAATTTTGACAAAAAAATTTCACAAATCTTGATTACATAAAAGGATCCATTTTCCTTTTAATAGTTTATGTCATTCCATTTCTTGCGTCGTATATATAATAAAAAAAAAAAAAAATTATAATAGAAGAAAAACATATAATAGGATAGGAACTCATTTTGATGGGAAACACCGAAAAAGATGAATGAGAGCAACGGAACCGAATCCTCTCCATTACCTGGAGAAATGGAGGATTCCAGTCTTTGAGATCTAAGCCGTACACGTGGCAATGGGCGAAATCAATGGCTGTCAAATTTTCATTATTTTAATATTTAATTACAACAAAAATCAATTAAATCCCTCTTTTCTTTCCCTCTCCCCAATCCCTTCGACATTTCCCTCTCCCCCTTTCAAAGGTCCACCAAACTCCGGTGCCACTGTTCCGCGTTGCTCCACCCCGCCCCGGACCGGTTCCGCCGTCGACCACCACAACCCAGCGAGACGCCATCTCACGCCATCTCCCGCCACTGCCACTGTTCGAAGGTCTGTGTATCACCTCCCGGAACAGTGAAACGTCAACACTGCCGCCACCACACCCGCCAGCCGAGACGCCATCTCCCCCACCGCAACACCGCCTCAACCAGCGCCTCCACATTTCAAACTCCATGGACTGTGATGGTTGTGAGCTTGAGGCCAAGAAAACCCTCTCTTCACTTAGTGGTGAGTAAAATCTGTGGGTATGATGAAATGAGGTTGTGACTGGGTATGTTGAACCAAACAAGTTACTGAAGAAGGCCAAGTCAACAGGAAAGATAGGGAGGAACGACGGCCGAGACGATGGCAGGGCATCGTGGCGGCACTGTTCCGGGGCGGAGGAGGTTGCAGACATTGAGGGAACAGCGATGGCGATAACAGGCGGAAGTAGGCGGAGGATGGGTGGTTGAGACGGTGGCAGTGGTGATCGACGGCTGAAATAGGCGGTCCGTGGCGGAGGCTTTGGATGCTGGTCTGTGAAGTTTTTTTGCGGGAATGTGTTTTGAAAAGGGCAGAGGAAGGGTCGAAGGAATGGGGAGAGGGAGAGGAAAGAGGGGTTTTTTTTTTTAATTTCTGATTTAATTAAATAAAAAAATAAATGCTAAAAATTGTCAACTATTGATTGGGGTCACTGCCACGTGTACGGCTGAGATTTGTAGAACAGGAACTGTCCATTTCTAAAGGAAATGGAGAAGATCCGGTTCCGAGAGGAACATGTACATCTTAGTGTACCTATCTATTTAATATTTTTATTTTTTAATCTATATTTTCTTATATTTAATCTAAATTTAAAAATATATGTAAAACGTAAAGAATACTTCCTATTAAATTAGGACAAGACTTATATACAATTCTATAGTAGATATATATTTTTTTAATGATAATAGGATGTCTTATCAATGAAAATATAACATGTCTAACAGCTGTTACACATGTTTTATTGTTATTAGAAAACAACATCTAATGTATCTATGAAATTGTACTAAGTTTTGTCCATTAAATTAATTCACATTGCCGTGTATAACTGTATATAAAAAAGGCTTTGTTGGAAAAAATAAAATTCACTTTAGTGATCTTTATGTTCGAAAAGGGGTTAATCTTTAGCTATAGAATATTTTTAACAAAAAAAAAATTATTCAACGCAGACTTTCAATACGAGTATTGACTAAAAATAAAAAATAATTTATATTAAAAAATGATATACTTAATTTATTAAAAAGTATATTTAATTTTTCAAAATAATTTGATTTTTTCTGAGCAATAGAGAAAAAGTGAAAAACCCTAACAATTAGTATTTTTTTTTTGTTCGAACCCACTGTATTTAGTCCTTTGGGCTGAGTGGATTTATCATAATATTGACATGGCTTAGGTTCTTCGAACTTATTATGAGACTAATACTTGGCTCGATTAATTAAGCAAGATTTTACCCAATTTTGCCCATTGATTCTCAATCTCCCAATAAAATGACTTCACAAGAATTCGAACTCATGTTCCTTCGATTCTACTCCGAGGTAGTTGCTTCAACTTGAACAATGGTTAAATTAGTAGCTGATGGTGGACGTTTGCCGAATTTATCCAATAAAAATATTAATTTCAGTGCCACCTGGTAAACAAATGGTTTACTTTCATCGTACGCACAATCCAACTCCAAGTTCCAACCCCTCAATAGCCACCATGAAAAAGAAGGAAAAAAATAAAAAAAAGTAATCTAGAAACAGAAATTCCATCCTTATCTCCATTCCTGAGTAGCCATCCCCAAAAAATTTCAGTAAACTTGACAGCCTCATGTTTCATTCTTCCTCTTATTCATAACAACAGCATATTCCCCACTGGTAAGTGCTTCACTTTGCACTTCCCTTCTCCCTCAAACACAAACCAAACCAGACCAACTCTCAAAAACATTCATTCCCACAATAATAAATAAATAATAATATTAATAACATCCACTTCCCTCAAACAAAAGCAAACACCAACAAACTAATCTATTTCTCTTTCTTTCTCAATCTCATGGCTTCCATAACTCCCACAGTTCCAAAGCTTAACTTCCCAAACCAAAATCTCTCTACCAGCTTCCCTCTCGGTCTCAGAAGAAGACCTTCAATTCTTCCATTCCCTTCTCAATCTCAATCTCAATCCCTATGCCGCTGCCTCAACTCCGCCGCCTCCTACGACGACAACAGCGGCAGCGGAAACGGCGCTAACTTCCGATGGGACTCGCTGCTGCACGACTTCGTCACCAACGCGATCAAGCAATTCGATTCCTACATCAGCTCCCTCACCAACCGCAACGCCGCCGCCGATGACGCTGCAAACGGCGAACCGGAAGGCGGCGATGATGAGGAATGGGATTGGGATCGGTGGCGCGTGCACTTCGAGGAGATCGATGACCAGGAGCGTATTCTCTCCGTTCTCAAGGTACGCCACACAACAAACCTGTTATTTCAATTTGTTGTTTTTTTATGCAAATGGAAGAGGCAATTTTGATTCTGGTGTGTCTCAGGGAAAATATAATTTGTGTTAAAAATTGTAACCATTTTTTGAATGATTTAGTATATTTTTTTAGGAGCGGTGATATGTAGAATAAGGAAATATGGAAAGAGAGCTAGAAACACCTGCACAAAATCCAAAAACTACAGTTCCATCATTACACAACTCTAGGATAGTGGATACTCTCCAATCTTTTTACACCAGTGTACATTATGTTGTTTCACTTAAAACTGGTATTCATCTTTTTCTTCCAAAGCTTTGATAATCTTTGCAGTGCAACGAAGCTATTTGCAACCCCTCCCCATGAAAGTAGCACACAGCCACACAGCCATTGGCTGCTTGTATAAATGGCCTACCTTAAAACCAATCAGATTAATTAATTCCTTTCAACTAACAGTCATCATGCCTGGGAACAATTTGCTTTGGTTTGCTAAAGACGTTGTCAAAATGGGAAACAATTTACTTTCAATTAAAAGTCATGTAAAATGAAGTAGTTTTGAAGGAGATTTTCTCAAATTTTAATGGCAAGTCCTTAATGTTGAACGGAGTAACCTATTGTTCGTGCTATTAAACTTGTTTTATTTGTCCAACGGAATTCCATGCCACGCTCAATTAGAATTTCTTTGAACCTGTTTATAGTTCGAAGCATTGGTTGACCTTTTGGTTTAGCGGTGTTTCATTGCTGACATGATCCTGTACTCAACAGTCTCAGTTAAATCGTGCTGTGTCTTTGGAGGATTACGAAGATGCTGCTAGGCTTAAGGTGGCAATTGCAGCTGCAGCTACCTATGACAGTGTTGGAAGAGTGATGTCTCATCTCAATGTAGGAATTTTGACTTCCACGATGCTTTTCTGACGAGCAAAAGCTTTTTTATACCGGCCTCCAATTTTTATGCTTTCTTTTTTTCACTATCCTATATACATTTTTAAGTGATATGTATATTTTCTAATCTTTCAGAGAGCCATAAAGGAAGAACGGTACACTGATGCAGCATTTTTAAGAGATAATGCTGGTGCTGGACTTGTGAGTTTGCGTAGCATTTGTTTAATAACAACTTACTTGAATATCTTTGCATTGTGGTGGAAATAGAATGTCAGATGCAATGTCAAAGAGTGACCCTAGTAATCCTTGTAGGTTTGTTGCTGCTTAAATTGCTGTTACATGGGTTTAAAATTTGTTTGCACCATCAAGACAAGACTTTGCTACTTTATTCTTCATTATGAATTCTTGTAGACTGAATTCATTCTTAGAACTTGCAATCAGCTGCAGAATCTAATGACAGTTAACATTAGGAGATATCAAATATAAATCCATTTATGAGCTTGTTTGATTTGCTTATTATTGTGTTTTTAGCTTTTTGGGTGTGTTTCTTTCATTACTTTGGTTCTGAAATAGTTAGCTATAATTCATTTACATATGAACTAGTGGAATGTATCCTTTTTTGTCAAATTAGTGTTGCACGATCTGCCAATAAACTGTGCTATTTTAATATCTAATTTGGACTTGTAATGTTACACTCATGAACTTTCAATAAAAAATTTCTTTGAAGTTACATGTGTATGGGCTCTTGCAGGTGGGTTGGTGGGCTGGTTTTTCAAAAGACGTTAAAGATCCACATGGTCTAATTATTCGCATAACTCCAGAGCATGGAAGATATGTGGCGAGGAGTTATAGTCCGAGGTATTTTCTATATTTTGAATTTGATGTCAAAAAGTATGCTAGCAAATTTGCCTCTTTCATGTTGGGAAATGTTTATTTCGGTAAAGGAGATGCTCCGCCACTTTAGCATTGTAAATTTTTTCGATTTATCATAACTTAACTGCTAACTTTTTGGAATTTTTTTTTAGTCCAGTCCGGTTGCGGGGTCTAACTATTGAGGAATGAATTATGTGAATGTCTCAAAAATATTTGGGCTAGAGTTCCTTTACCTTAAATATGTGGCATTTAGCAGTTCATCACTTTTTATGATTGTCAATTATTTCAAATTATACGCAACCTGAAACTAATATGATTATCCTATCATACATTTCACTTTGTTGTATGACATAATTGTGACAAGGTTATGTTGCTTTGACTTCAACTCCCTCCTTTTCAAATTATGCCTGTTTAGTAGTGATTGGGCAAATTTATTGTCTAGTTTGTCTTTCTTTGCTAACCTTGACTGTCTTCTAAAAATTAAGCTGGTATTATTTTAAATTGCTATGAGGATCTATAGCTATAACCCTTGACCAATTTTAAATTTATAAGTTTATTGTCATGCTTCCTCTAGCACCTCTAAGTGGCTGGTCATATTGACGAACACCTTAGTCTAGATGAGAAACTTATCTTTGAGTGAATGAAGTAATTAACTAGATAGCTGAAATTTCTTAAATAATAGAGAATTAATCATTATTTTGGAGAGTTAACTTGCTGAATTTTTAACTCAGAATGTCATTATACAAAGATGTATACATTTCTTCTCTGTATAAAACTTATACGCATTTTCAGTGCCGTCTGTTTTCTTGTGTCATCTATCTTATCGAATTAATTTTTTATTTGGTTGTCTTGGAAACAACTTTCACGTATTGATGTGTTTCAAGGCATTTCTATACACGAGATATTTAGGCATCCTGATACTATCTTGTGTGGCTTCTGGTGTTGACCCTTTTTCTAGGCAGCTCGCAACATCTGCTGCTGGCGTTCCTCTATTTGAATTTTTTCTTACAATGGATAAGAAAGGTGAATTCAAGTCGCAGGTATCTTTTCTTGACCGACCACCATAATTTCTATTATTTTATGCTGGGGTGATTGCAACATACACAGCATGCAATCATCTCTAAAATTTGAACTCGATTACATGTTTTCATGGACAAATCAATTACACTGAAGATGGATTCTCTTTCCCCATTAAAATTTTTTTGCTATCTGAATATAAATGAGTATGCTAAGGATCATCTTCTCTTCTGACTGTTACAATTTTTAGCTAATTATTCTGATCTAAAAAGGCAAGTTTTATCACGTGCATGATGCCACTGCAAAAAAAAAAAAAAAAAAAAAAAAAAAGGATCACTTGCATGATGGCAGAGGAACTGAGGATTACATGCAAGAATGAAGCATATTGCTTCTTGTTGGCAACCCAATTTAAGTTTCTAATTTTTATTTATTTCATTCACCAATGTATCTGAATTATTAACATGAGATTTATTCTTTGCTCGTTGATTTGGAATAACAATCAATTTGATTTTTGGTGCTGATGGAGCCCTTTTGGTTTGTTTTTAATTTTTGAGTAGGAACAAATACAGATTCAGACTTACATAGGAAAAATTACTTCCCAGTGTTCATGTGGAGCTTCACAATGTCTTAAGTTTTTTAATGGATGTATGCATTCTTAGAAGTTATAAATTAACTTCATTGTGGGGATAGTATTGGGAAATTTCTGATTTCAGTTTTGGCCCTCAATTTGATTCTTATGTATTCATGCTAAGTTCCAGTAAATACAAAGGAGTAGACCTTTTGGCATTTGAACTCTTGCTTCTAGAATCATACTGTGGGGCAAAAATATGTTGAGTCATATTGGTGAATTAGTACGTGTGGCCCATATTTGATGAGCATCAAAAGGGTTGTTTCATAAATTTATAATATGAAGTTTGGGTGTACTCCTTTATGAGAACAGATGTAGAAGATGAGGGATCATGAGTTTGATACATGCTATGCATGTACTTCGGATTCTTCAATGGAAAGAAGTTAGTAGAGTAAAAAAGAAAGCAAGCACAATTATAACTTCAAATAGAGGTCAGAGATTCAAGTTCTGTGGTTTCAGATGTCTCCTAGTTATAGTTACTATTCTCCATTACTCTGTGTAAATGGGCATGCATACACGTGTCTGTGCATGCACATGTGACACTGCATCCAGAATAGAGAAAAAGCTCCAATTGAATCTGTATTTGTTAACCACTCAAACCAAATCACACTTTTTGGTTTGGTTGTGATTTAAACCACAGTTTGCTGTTGTTTCAAGTTTTGCTAATACTTCACCATTCCTTGATTTACTACATTTGAAGGGCATCGTCCAATAGTGGTAAAGTAAAATAACAATAATGCATAACTCAGTCTCAGCCTAATATGTTGTAATAGGGTGTTCCTCTATTTTTCAGGCCGTGTATTTAAAGCGAAGAGGGGCCTTTCATGGTTCCCCAACAACTTCCTCTAAAGCATTGGATGCTGCTGAGAAATTGAGTTCAGTCGAGTCAACGGAAGACCGAAGTCAATTATTTGTTGGGAGTACTGAAGACCTGGAAAGTGGTGATGATAAGAATGATGGCTCTGATCCAGCTGAGGTAATGCCTGGATTTCAGAATGTCTTGAAAGACATGATTCCTGGTGTAACGGTGAAGATTTTCACGGTGACGACTCCAGAGAAAGTAGACAAGGATATGATATCTAAGGTGATTGAGCAGATAATTGAGGAAGAAAAGGATGAGGATGAGGATGAAGATGAAGATGGAGATGAAGATGAAGATGAAGAAGACGATGATGAAGATGAAGATGAAGAGAAGGATGAAACAGAAAGTCTTGAACTGGAAGACATTAAGTCTGAAAAGGACCAAGAGAGAGATGATGAGATTGACATAAATGCTGGTCTGGGAACTTTTGAACGTGAAGAACAAAATGAAATTGCAGTCAAAGTTGTCATTGGGGGTCTTGTTCAGAAACTTTCCAGCAATTTGTCCAGTAGAGATTTGCTTCGAGTTCCTGCTAAGCTGGAGATGAAGGGGCGTGGTTCATTTTCCTTTACTGTTGAAAAAGAAGTCAATCAGCAGGATAGTCATGACAAAGGGAAGTCTTCATCGGATAAATCAACCAAGTTTCAAGGACAACGTAGAGTTGGTCATGTTATGTTTGATCTTGCTAAGTTCATTGGCAGGGGAAAGGTTCCCTCAAAGGTAGGTCCAAGCAGTCGAATAGAAACTGCCGGTTATAATTTTTGCAAAATTCTTTTTGAATCTAGCCATAAGTTGCTTAGAGTATAATGCTTTACTTCAATCTTTTAGGTGCTGAAAGAGGTGGGAGAATTAATAAGTCTCACTCTAAGCCAGGCTCAGAACCATCAGCCATTATCTGGGTCAACAATTTTCAATCGCATTGAAATACCAGCTTCTTTGGATCCTTTAAATGGTGATTTTCTAGAGAATTTGTCATTTTGATTATTATGAGGTGCTGAATATTGGCTGCTGACAGTTTGGCATTTGTTCTTAATCTGCAGTGTATACCAAGTAACAAGTATTTTCATTTTCATCAGGTCTATACATTGGTACACATGGACTTTTCTCCTCTGAAGTCATTCAAATGAGACGTAGATTTGGTCAGTGGCAAGAGGATGGTGGGTCTAAGGAGCCTTCAGATCTTGAGTTTTATGAGTATGTAGAAGCTTTAAAACTAACCGGGGATCCTTATGTACCAGCTGGCCAGGTAACATTGCAAATTTTATTTATTGAACTATTACAAATTTAATTTTTTTAATCTCCATCCTTTACTATTTTGTGATGTTGGTTTCCCTTTAAGCAATTTGAGATCCTGGAGGCAGAGAGGGTTTGAAGAAGCCGCCTCTGCTTGTGTAGAAAATGCAATGTTTGATTGTTAACAAGATTTGGAGAATGTTGACGCTGAGAAATATTCTGTCAGCTGGGAATTGCAATGGCAATAGTTTTTCTATGGAAGTTTTTGTGCTCTAGATAACTGGATTTATCTAACCTTGATTTCAAGTACTTGCTGGATTTGATTATTTCGTATTCATTTAAAACGTTTTTAACATACACATTTAACACTAATAACAACTTATACTATTTGAATTTATTTTAAGGTAATAAATGATTATTTAAATTCAAATAATAAGTACCATGTAATATTGATATTATGAAATATTTCTTTTTCAGTAAATAAAAATATTGATAATTTAATATTTTAATTGATAAATATATTGTTGGAAGTCTATATAAATTTAAGTTAAAAATACTGAGAACACTTGTACATGCACTGCATGCTTTGTGTAGGAAGATGAGTTCAAACTGCTTTGCTATCATTTTATGTCTGAGGTCTATAGAGCCATTCCGTTGCCTTCAAATGTCTTGCATTGATTTTTCTGCTGTTAAGGTGCTGAAAGTGTGTTGTTGAGCTCAAAATAGCTCATGCACAAAATATACAAGGGACTCAACCTATTGTTTAGCACCAAAACGACGTTTTTTAGGAGTAACTAGGGGTAACAAGACTAGTAATGTGTGGGATGGCTTGACTGATTAGCAATTTTGATAGCTGCCAGACTAAGAATTGTTGTATGCATCATGTTAGCACATGTATCTGACTAATGACTATCAGTGCTATCCCATACAAAATTTATGGGTGTTTTACATGAATGTGTTATGTATGTCTGGAATATATAAAAGCACCATTATGGAATTATAACTATTATAATATAGCTGATACATTATTATATGTAGTCTGCTGCTCAACCTTTTTAACTTGGTTTGTCATATAGTAGTAGTTAATGACCCAAACCTTAAAACTAAGATTATGTACTGTGTTTTGTTATATAAGAACCAAATA
Organism: Echinosophora koreensis; assembly: GCA_035048595.1. Taxonomy (NCBI): domain Eukaryota; kingdom Viridiplantae; phylum Streptophyta; class Magnoliopsida; order Fabales; family Fabaceae; genus Echinosophora; species Echinosophora koreensis. The sequence continues at coordinate 952,235 of JAPCYP010000103.1, forward strand.
TTCAAGCTTGTTGCTAAGTTGAGGGAAAATAGGTAACGCGTTCTGTGAGAAGTGAATGGTCTTTTTTTTTTTTTCTCTCTGGGAAACAGATCCCGATGTAGTATTAAATCTGGGTTTAACATAAACCAAAATATTTTTTGTTTTTTTCTGTAACTATTAACGATCTTGCATTCACTTTTTGGAGCTAAATTTCTTATTATACAGTCTGTATCATACATCTCATTGTTCATGTCCCTTGATCTCCTTAGGTGGCATTTCGTGCAAAAGTTGGAAAGAGGTATCAACTTCCACATAGAGGGTTAATTCCTGAAGAGTTTGGAGTGGTATGATTTTTTTTTTCCTGGTGTGTGGGGTCCCAATTAAGTCTCTTTGCTTTCTCAGTTCTCCCCCCTTAATTTTTATTGAACTGCCATTATTTTTACAATAAAGAAAAGGAGGCTATTGTTCTGTTGTCTACTCTGTTATTATCAACGTTGCAGATTGCTCGCTATAAAGGTCAAGGGAGACTGGCTGAGCCAGGGTTTCAGAATCCTCGTTGGGTTGATGGTGAACTCGTGATTCTAGATGGAAAAGTTTGTATTCTTCAGTCATGTTTAATTATTTTATCTTTGCTATTAAAGCTTCATATTATCCTTTATTACTTTTGTGCAAATGGTTCTCATTGCAACTTGCCTTTTGTTGATTTTTGCAGCACCTAAAAGCAGGGCCTGTTGTTGGATTTGTGTATTGGGCCCCTGAGTATCACTTTTTGGTCTTCTTCAATCGGCTCAGGCTTCAACAATAAGGTTTCGTTGATCTTAAAGACTTGTAAATTCTTTCTGCAGATTTTTTAGGGTAAGTTATCCTCATTTAAGATTAAGATGTCATGAAAGCAGTCATAGGAAATTTATCTTCTGCACATTTTTATTTTTTTTTATTCTGGGGTTAGCTTGGAATTTGTATTGTTAGAGCATCTCCAATGGGACTTCTTAAGAAATAAGAGCCGATTCTTACATGGTATCGGTAGCACTATTGGAGCACCAATGATATGGCACCCAGCTGTAAGCACCATTGCTTATAGAAGCAACTGGTTCTTAACTTTTTGTAGACTCTAACTTTTTAGAGTGACACTATTGGAATGGAGAATTGTTTTAAGTAATATAAAGTAAAAAGTTGTGATGTGGCATGGTGGAACCTATAAAAAGTTGAGTTAAGCAACTCAAACCATTGGAGATGACCTTAGATTGGTTAGTGAATAAAAATGTAAAACTGATCTAATTTGTGGTTATCTGCAAATCTGCATATAACGTAGATGCAGGCATGCAGCATCTTTGGTTGGTGCAAAATGCTTGTATTTATAGTAGGAATTATTTGACCCTAATTTGGAGTATAGGTGGGAATAGGCCAAGGCCAAGTGGGCTATCATGAGCCTACAACTTGAACTTCGTTTGGCCTATGGCCTAATGGCCTGCCTACTTTTTTATTCTCATTCTCACTTATATAATTTATTTAATATATGCAGCAACAAGAACATGTTGCCAAGCTACTTTTTTATTCTCATTCTGGTTTTGGTCTTTAGTGGAATTATAGTGGAGTGTCTGGGTGATTCTAATTAGTTTATTTTGTCAAAATTTCATGTTGCCAAGCTGCTTTAATGTATAATTGACGATGTTCGCTGTTTTTTGTAGGTTCCAGTTTTTGTTTAATGCTAAATTCTTGTGCTTTAATGGATGTGATTTCATTAATCACTGCAGGGTCTTCCATTTAAGGTATCCAGCGTTTAATTTTAACCACATAATAGCTGTTTCATGATTTTGTCAGTGAACATCAATTTCTCTGATGTCAATTGTCATGTTTTTCTCTCTTTTATGTACAGTTTTACAAGATTTTCACCACTAGCTTTCTTTCAAGCAGCATAAAATATGGGCATTTTGCTACTTGTTTTGTTCTAACTCAACTGACTTGGGTCATCGTAAGCATGGTTGATGTAGCTTGACTAACTGTAGGTTGAAGGAGGATCAAATTATCAGCACTAAAGCACCATGTACTAGTCTTTTCCTTCAACGAATTATGGAAATGGCAGGGTGTATCTTTCATCAACTTTGTATAATATTTCTATTTTTTCTTACGAATTATATTCCCATATATCATAAATTAATAATTATGCTTAGTTTTGTATATGCGGGATTAATATCGTTGTTCTTTATGTTAGGATGAAATCTTTTAGGGAGAATGTTAACTAGTGCCCTTAGGACACTAGGACAATGGTTAAGGAATCAAAAGAAGAAATTTTTCATTGGAAAATGATGTTTTAATATTTTGAGAAGCTAAATACTTAGCGTTCCAAGATAAACTTGTTTTTTATGGATTTCTTAACCAATGTCCTTAGAGCACTGTCTTAGCAAAACCCTTATTTTATATTATCACTTTGGACAGTATTCATGTCTATTTAGCTTCGTCATTAAATTTGTATAACAGTCAGCGAATTGAAGGCCCCGAAGGGGTCTTTCCAAAATTTTGAATACGGATTTGATTGTGGGCAGCAGAACCTTAGTGCCTCAGCCTGGGGAGATCTTTTTATACTCCTTGAGAGTATTATCGACAAAAAAGATTTGTCCAAGTCACTTTGTTTCATTTTGTCCAAGTTACAAATTGTGACAATAGAACCTTAAAGCCATACAAGTGGTTGGATTGAAATTTGAATATTTTAAAATTAGTCCTGAACAGTTATAATAATCTCCTAAGGTAATACTACGAGAGTATTTATTTCTGGTGATTTTGCAGAAGAGGACAAATTTGATGTACACTTCTATGAGCTAAAAAAGTTTGAAAAAATAATGCTCACTACACACTTCTCCCAAGTGGAACTCCTAGGAATTACTGCAACAGATATCATAAGAAGCATGGAAGCTATATTACTCTCTATAGTCATGAAAGAAGAATGAATGTACGAATTCATTCTATAATTACATCTGTTCAGTATGAAAACTAATGAAACAAATAGCAACTCTAGCTTTACTCAATTATCATTCTATAACATCTCTTATTGAATGAAAAGTAATGTTGTGATCTTCACCAATAGACTATAATACGGTTAACAACTGCTAGCCATCACGCATCTAGCTTATATGACTATAATATGTATGAAGTTGACAACAATAGATTATAAAGACTTTGGTCTATAAGTTTGGTACTCTTTGAAGGAAGTTGCCACTGATAGTTGTGTTTGTTTGTCAAAGTCCAGGTTGCTTTCTATTTTATTTTATTTTATTTTTTCTCCTTGCTTTGTGCCTCTGAAGAATATTCATTTATACTAATATTCTAGGTTCAACATAGGCATAACACAAAAGATACAAACCTAGCTCAATATCTCTCTAGCATAATACGACTCCTAACACAATAACTCCTAATATTCTTACAGGTTCATTATACTTCTTTAGAGGTTTGTTAATTGGAACCAACAAGGTGTTCGATTAATAGAGGCAGAGAAAATTAGTTTTCTGATGGCTCAAATGATCAAATAAAGAAAACCATTCTTGTCAAGGAGCTGCTGGTCAAGCAGTTGCTGGATGAAGAATGGTGCCAAATCCATATCAGACTTGTCATATATGCAGATTAGTCATATATGCAGATTAGTTGCCAAATATCAAAGGCATTTGTCCTACTTCGTTATATATGCATGTCAAATATAAGCATTTACGAAAGAAACACAAACATAAATATTAATATTGTATACTGCGATAAGCATAGTGTTAGATATGGGCCTTTGTTAGGCTTTGTTAGTAATAAAACAGTTATTAGGCCTTGTTAGTATTAGAGCAGTTAGCAGCAGTTAGATAATAGAGCAGTTAGAGTTAGTTACTGATAGAGAGGGTATCTTGTATTTTGGGAATAGTTGGGGCCTTTTGGCATAGGGAGAGTCTAGAGTCTCTCAAATACTCTAGGAATACACATTTTGTAAGGGACTTTCCCTATTTTCAATAGTAATATCAGTTGGTTCCTATCAACTGGTATCAAAGCACTAGGTTCTGGGAGTGTTTTGTTTTGGGAGCAGTTCATCATTCTTGTCAAGAATGGGGACAGATTCAGAATCGTGGGAAGAAAAGTTGAAAGCTTTGGAGAAAAAGTGGGAAAAAGAAAGAAAGCGGAAGAAAGAGAGGCGGTTACAAGAATCCAAAAGGAAGCAACAAGAAACTGGGGTGAAGGAGAAAGGAGGATGGTCCAGGGGTCCATATCCACATTCAAAACAGAAAGCACCACGTAACCAGCCAAGAAGCAAAAAAGGAGAGATTGTTAAAGAAGAAAGGTCTGAAAAACATGAAATTCGGAGGCAGATCATAGAGTTAGTCGAGGAAATGCGTCTCCGATTAGCGAATCACGGTGACAAAGAAACAGAACAAGGGAAGGAGAAAAAAACAGAGAAAAGGGAAGCGAAACCAGAGAGGGAAACATTCAATGAAGGAGAAAGGGAAGGCATCAAGGTTGCTAGAGGTGATGAGAGGGTTAGCACAGATCGGCTTACCTCGTCATCAGTGGGTCACAACCTCGTAGTAGCAGGAGGGAACGGGTCATCGGAGCAAGGGAGGGCTGAGAATTGCTGGCCCGTCGTGAGCATAGAACTCAGTGGGGTCGCAAGTGGTCCGGTCAAGAAGCAACAACCAGAACCGCCGAGCCAAGATCGTCATACGGCAGCGGGTGGGGTGCTAGCGGCTGCGAAGAAGGAAACAGGGATGGCTGGACCGTCGGAACCTCATCGTCAAGCGACGGCGGCAACTGAAAACATCAGCGTCGTCCTAGAGCAAAGAAAAGGGTGGACGATACCCAGGAAAATCGAGGTGGGACGGAATCCGACAATGTACCCACCACCACAGGAGGCGTCGGTCGCGAGCGTGGCGGTAGCTACCGGTGGGGCGATTCGAACGGAGCCGCCATGGGTGTCCAAAGATGGGTTGCGTCATGACAAGGGGGATGAGTTGCATCCGTGGGTAACCTGCGAGAAGGAGAAAGGGAGGGAAAGAAGGGCAAAATGGAAATTTGGCAAAGTGGGTTCTTTTCTCATGCTAGTGGGCCAGGCCCAAATTTCTGATAAGCAATGGGGTAGCATGAAAATTGTTGTGTATCCACTGTCAATTAATCAGACCTCATTTACTAGAAGGCCCATTTATCAGGGTTACTTCATTGTTGGGTCACTACCCAAAACCTTGAGGAATGAATGGGTCCAAATGGAAGGTAAACAGGAGACATTGGTTCTTTCCATGGGAATTGAAGAAGGGCAACAATGGGACCCTGGTGGACAGCTTCATATGATAGCAGCAGCTGGATTTTCATGCTTCAAGCAATGGGACCCTGGAAAATTACTCCTTAGAGACCATTTGCCATTCACCTTGAGGACAAGGTGAAAGTTTAGGGGGGGAGTATTGTTAGATATGGGCCTTTGTTAGGCTTTGTTAGTAATAAAACAGTTATTAGGCCTTGTTAGTATTAGAGCAGTTAGCAGCAGTTAGATAATAGAGCAGTTAGAGTTAGTTACTGATAGAGAGGGTATCTTGTATTTTGGGAATAGTTGGGGCCTTTTGGCATAGGGAGAGTCTAGAGTCTCTCAAATACTCTAGGAATACACATTTTGTAAGGGACTTTCCCTATTTTCAATAGTAATATCAGTTGGTTCCTATCACATAGCTTTTCAGCAACTAGGTAAGCATTAAACCAAGCAAAGTGGCTCTTAACCAATTAGGAACATACAGAGAGATATTAATCTTTTAAATTAAGCAAAGTGGTAATGTTTTTCCAAAGAAACCAAGAACAAACAGAGGGGGAAGTTGAGACCGACTTGGTCTAAAAAAATAAACCTTAAAAAGCATTCTCTACCAACCAATCCATAAATAGCTTGGTCTAAAAATATAATCTATTTTCCGTAATTTTCTCAAACACACTTTTTAATCTCCTAACCCCACATTGTGGAAGATACTTCCTAGATATCATCTATCTCGCTCTGATTGTTGATCAACATTTGTGGGTGGCTTTTCTTGCTCTTTAACTTCCTCTAAATTAAAGTTGGTGAATTTATATGGCTGATCATTTATAAAGTTGTCTATGTTTGGTCTAGAAATAACTAGCAGCGGCATATTTTTATTTCATTTAATCTATCACTTTATAATGCCCAGAAGGTATTAATTATTATATTTTACTAGTTTTCTCCTTTTTGGGACCACTCACCATAGCACTAATTTTATTGTGTAGCAGCTGCAGCCATTGATAATGAACTGAAGAAATTTAAACATTGGCATGTCCTTCTTTGCATATTATTACAGAAATTGACTTTACAACAGTGTCTTCAAGATACTACTATAATTATTTTACATATGAAGATAGGTGAAGGCATCCACCAAAGTGGGAGTCAATTCCTGATGTCCATTGCAAATTAGACCAACCTTATATGATCTTAGAGGAAGGCGTTTTAACATGCTCCAGGCACATTTCATCCATCATCTTCTATAGAAATAGATAAAACACCTCTATCTATGAGAGCAAATACTAGCAACACACTCTTTCTACACACTTTTTAGAAGGACCACAACGGGTTTATACTTTATACCTTCTCTGCTGAACCAAACAACACTTGGTTTGCAATTCTGGCTCCCCTTTCTTTGGCCATATACAGTCCTACGTGATGCATAAACTCCTGCAAGAGGTACAATACATTACTAGAATGCATTAAACTTATGCCTTAGTTTCTGACACATGTTACTTATGAAAATGCACTTCTGATGCTTACATAGTTTGTTATATAATGTACCTGAGGATGAGCTAAAGCTCCTTTGGTGTTTTTAGCAACCTCAAGAGGGATATCAAAGGTAGCACAGCCATTTGAATACACCACGACATTTTCTAGAGGCTTGAGAAAACCACGGTTTTTAGCTGACATTGTGGAGCATACAAAATCCAGAACACAGATATCTGTGCATACACCTACAACCAGCAGCTTCACCAAGACAAGCATTAAATTAATTATGGTTATAATAAGATGGGATTAGAAGTTTAGAAACTTTATTATTATCTAGTAACACAGGAATGAATTTTAAAGGAGCCCCACTATTTGGACTAGTATCTATAACTGGCTACAGTAACAATTACAAGAATACTCACTGTTGTGATCTTATTCTTCTTCACCCAATCTACAAAAACGTTTGAACCATCTTCTTCTGTTGAGCCCAAATATCCATCAAAACAATCCTTACGCCTGATTGTTACATTGGTTTCATTCTCTAGCCACCTTAAAGCTGCAATTCAAGAAAAATAATAAGACAGCATGAATTGAGATGGATAAGGGGATAAGGAGGGTTTTGAAAAGAGTTGAACCAATAGTAGTGGAAATTCACATCCCATTATGGTAATAGGAAAGCCAAGGTTTCAAATCTGGGTCCGAAACCAAAATCCGGGCCACGACGTGTTGGTTTTGACAGTCGCCGCAACTGCGACTGCAACCGCAATTATAACCTTGGGAAAGACTGTAGCATTCAAAATGTTGTTTAGTGTGTAGGAACGATTAGATGCTGTGATCACCCTTTCCCTTTTACTGATTTCAAGACACATATTGTTGATCAAGCATGTTCATGTTGTTTCAACTAAAATTTAAAGGTATTTTTATTATTATTATTATTATTATTTTTTAAGTCCAAGGAAAACCATATGTGACTTTTGGTAGGAGACAACTTGAATCTATATTCATGATGTCTTAAGGGAGTCGTAAGGTGGTGAAGTGGTTTGGGATGTGGGATAAAAGTGTTGGGAGTTATAAGGTGTAAGGTTCGAATCCCACCCCTACTAACATAACAAGATAACTAATATTTGTCTATAAAAAAATAAGTCTTAAAAGGACTTTGAGAGAGAATTCCTAACAAGTAAAACGTATTGTTGAACATGATAAGTGTACATCTTAGCAATCAGTTCATATGTTACAATATTAGTACCAATCATATCTGGCTATGTACCCATTCTACTATATATATCATGCATGAAAATTATGTGTGATTGTTAAGAGAGAAAACAAGAGAAAAATATGTCAATAATTGCTACACCTGGAACTAGATTTGATTCATTAGTCCCAACAATACAGTGAGGAGGATAAGGGTCCTCAGTCTTGTCAGGACTGTGAGAATCCAGGAAAGCCATAACTGGGAATTTCTTCTCACAAAACAGTCTAGCTAGCCTTGCTGATTCATCGATCATTCTTGAAATCTGTCTATTGGGTTCTCTTGGAGCCTGAAAATATCATCCATCTCTTAAGGTTTGATTTGATCCACTTCAAGAGTGAAAAAGGAAAATCTATAGAGACACAACTCTTGAGTGAAGCAAAATAAACTAAAGAAGCAATCACAGCACTGCCAAACTGCTATAAAGTCATCACAAAAGAATATTCTAGTTAATCAAAACTGAAGAGCATAAAGGAAATAAAAATAAATAAACACACAAAAATAAATCTATATATGGGATTTGGATTACTTACATTCAAAAACCATTGTATTTATATATTCACATATTCACATATCGTGGATCAATCACTTAAAGTGATTTGAGAAAGCCTAGGATTGATCCGTGCGTGAATACGTGAATGCATGGATGCAGAATTTTTTGGATGCAGAGGATCCGAATTCATATGTATGCATGTCAACACTTCTGAATGGAAAAATTAAAGAACTTAAACGAGTTAAGAATTAAGAAGGTACCAGATTTCCAGCACCAACTGTGCAAAAGCCATTTATGATGTCCACAAGAACAAGACCATTTACAGTGTCTTCAGTTAAAACCACTGACTCCTGCTCCAGTGGAATCTCATTCTTCAGGAGTTCAACAGTTTGTGATACCATCTTGGTCTTCACTTTAGCAAGTAATCAACCTGATTATCAGAGATGGCAATGGATTGTGTATCCACTGTCACACCGATATATGCATCTTAATTTATAAAGACAAAAGCATATGTTCTAAAATGTAGTTAGTTTGACTTCCATAATGTAGTCCGTGACTCAATTTAGCGGAAAAGTAAAAAACGGCTCCTATTGTTGATAATAATGTAGATTCCTCGGGAGAATTGACACATCTGATCAAGTATTTCGTTTATATTTAATTTACTGTAACATAATTCTTAGATTTCCTTTTTTGATAAACAACATGTAAATTTTACTGTAAGTGCTTGTTAAAATTGATAATCTTCTTGAAATCGCAAGAGGGTATGTCTTCCCCAAATGTAAGCCTTGTATTTACAAGAAAAAAAAATATTCCTCAACAAGTCACACTCACCGCCAAAAATATCTAACTCTACAACATGTTAATTTGGATTTTTCTTAAAAACAAATCAATAGTGACTATCTGACTCATCATGATCACTCTCCTCCTAGTTAGTCACATGAAGGACCAGTTAAAATTAAAATAAAATTTTACCCAAAAAAATTTATAATAAAATAAAGCTAAGAAAGAAGGACGAGTTTTGTTTTTTAAACTTATTATTATTATTAAAAGCTCACTTTTTTTTTTTTAGACAACAAATTATTGGATTGAAGTAACATCAACGACAAGAAGTCATACATAACCAAAGAAAATTTCGCAATTAATTCTACACAAGGTGCCAAATTTATCGGCCAATGTTTGCCTCTTTAATTGGAATGTTTGCCTCTTTAATTGGGTTAATTGGCATGTTATAGATAAATATATGTGATTTATATAGAAAAATATAAAGATATATTTCAATTTATTCCCAAGGTTAAAGTAATGTTTTGGTCCCTATATGACACTGATTTTCAATTTGGTCCCTATACGTAAAAAGTTATCAATTTGGTCCCTATACGTGACATTGGTATTCAATTTGGTCCTCACCGCTAATTGGTCCCGATATAAGAGGACCAAATTACAAATTATTGTCACATGTAGGGACCAATTCAACAAAAAAAAATTGAAATCGGTCCCTACATGTGACAATTATTTTCAATTTGATCCCTACATGTGATAATTTGCAATTTGGTCACTCTTATATAGGGACCAATTAGCGGTGAGGACCAAATTGAAAACCAGTGTCACGTATAGGGACCAAATTGATAATCAGTGTCACGTATAGGGACCAAATTGATAACTTTTTACGTATAGGGACCAAATTGAAAATCAGTGTCACGTATAGGGACCAAAAGATTACTTTAACCTATTCCCAAAAAGGGAGGAGATGCATAATAATATAATAATCCTGAAAAAAGAAAGGCCCTTGCAGCTGTTTTGAGAGTTATGAGGTATCAAGTATCAGCCACTGAAACTGTCTCAACTCTCAAATGATAACATCTTGATCAAACGCAGATAAACTTTCCATAATATGCAGTCAGCTGCAACATCACCACCCTTTTATCAACTTCCCAGTTTCCGTCCAAAGTTTCAAACTTTCCTATCAAAAACTCAAGTTTTCCCAGGGAGGACCCTTTTCTGCAGACAAAGAATGTCCTCAGTTTCTGGGTTTGGGGTGAGACCACTGATGGCTTTGGCTGGTTCTACTTCTTCTTCTTCATCTGCACGTGATGTTGATGGGTTTGTTACATTGATAGAGTATGTGGGTAAGAGAGGAATTGATGTGGAAGATGATTTGGTTGTGTTGCTTCATCATATACAATATGCTTGCAAGAGAATTGCAGCTCTTGTGGCTTCTCCTTTCAATTCCAGCCTTGGGAAACAAACTAGTCTTGGTGCTGTGGCTGGTGGTGGCTCAGATAGGGATGCTCCAAAGCCTCTTGATATAGTCTCGGTATGTTTTCTTTCTCTCTCAGATTATTAAAGTGGGTGTCATTTTTTCCTCTTACCCTTTAATGTGATTGTCTTGGTGTGAAGTTTGGTGAGGTGTGTGATACTGCCTTGTGCTTTCCTTTGTGTAAGTATGTGCTTAATTGGGATGAAAATGGTATGGATGGATATGAAATAAGAAAAAGGATGGAATGAAAATAGGGTGGCCACCAATTGCATTTCATATTTTGGAAGAGAGAAAAATTAATCATGCCAAGTTGAGGTGAAAATTAGATGAAAATGCAATGTGAAGAGTGCAAAGTGCGAATAAAACAATTTTGTATCATCCTTTTTTCTAGCTCTCTTACCAAGTGTACCTTAATATTCTTCAAGTTTGGGGATATGTGAGTTTCATTTTAGGCCTATTGCCATGTGCATTAATAGTTGAAACCACTCTTTGGGAAAGTTAATATGATTTAGCTTCTTATATCTAAGTAAATTGTAGAGCAACATCATGAGAAAAGCAACCAAATATCAATATTAGAAACAAGTATATGGACATATCTACTTAAATCCTTTAAAACTCTTATGTTACTTGGTGTTACAACCTTCAGAGTGTGTTAAAGATGGTTATCCTCTTGAGTCTTGACTCAAAGTAGTGAACATAAGTCTTGCAGGTGATGAAACCTATGATGTCGTTGTCACAGGCATTTCTATGAAAGTTAAGATATGTTTGTTAAGAGTAATGTTCAATTGTTGATCACATGTTATAGTTGATCACTTGATTTTTTATTTTTATTTTTTTAATTCTCATCACTTGATCTGATTGATCATTACTCCTATAACTGTTAATTGCAGAATGAAATTATCTTGTCATCACTCCAAAAATCTGGAAAAGTTGCTGTCATGGCTTCTGAAGAAAATGATGCGCCAATTTGGATAAGCGATGATGGTCCATATGTGGTTGTAACAGATCCCCTTGATGGTTCTCGAAATATTGATGCCTCCATTCCGACAGGTACAATTTTTGGTATTTATAAGCGCCTTGAGGAACTAGATGATCTACCCACAGAAGAGAAGGCTATGCTGAATTCACTCCAGAGTGGAAGCAGGCTGATTGCTGCTGGCTATGTTCTCTATTCATCTGCAACTATACTCTGCACCACCTTTGGTTCTGGAACACAGGCTTTCACTCTTGATCATTCAACAGGAGACTTTATACTAACAAATCCAAGCATTCAAATTCCTCCCCGTGGTAATATATGCATTTGTTTACATACTCCATACATGATTTAAATGTATGCAAATCTAATATTGCACTTACTAATTTGGTAGATGCTTTATAACTTTTATCTTTCTTTTATATATCAACTTAAGGCTGCAAGCATGTTAGACAGGGTTAATTTTCTTTGTTTGCTTATTGTCATTGTTATCTTTCTTCTATGTAAAAGTTAATTCATACAGCTTTAGGAGTAAGCCACTATATTCGTCCTTGAGAATATAGGCATCTGATATATTAGTCCTTGAGAATGGTGAAACCCCGCCATGATCCCTAAACAATTACAAATGTCGGTCAAATTAGTCCTTTTCAAGGAGTAATATGTTTGGTTCCAAAGGAATAATTCGTCTGATATGCCTATGTGTATTTGTGATTCCTAAGGGATTCATATTCTCAGGGACTAATGTGTCTGGTGCCTATATTGTCAACAATGAACTTGTGGTTTTATGCTTGCTTTACTTTATGTTGTTAACAACTCTCTTATTTGGGCAGGGCAAATTTATTCTGTAAATGATGCAAGATATTTTGACTGGCCTGAAGGTTTAAGGCAATACATAGACACTATTAGACAAGGGAAAGGTAGATACCCCAAGAAGTATTCAGCCAGGTATATATGTTCTTTAGTGGCTGATCTCCACCGAACTTTGATGTATGGGGGTGTAGCAATGAATCCAAGGGATCATCTTCGTCTTGTTTATGAAGCAAACCCTCTTAGTTTCATTGTAGAGCAGGCTGGTGGAAGAGGGTCGGATGGTAAAAGTAGGATTCTTTCCCTTCAACCAGTTAAACTGCACCAAAGACTTCCTTTATTTCTAGGGAGTTTGGAAGACATGGAAGAGTTAGAAAGCTATGCAGATGTACAACAAAAAGTAAATCCTGGTTATGAGGTTTGATGCTATTAGCAGAATTTTTGTATATTCAAGAATCATGGTGCCAAATGTTCCAGTGTTCTTTGTCTTTTGTATGTAAATGTTATGTATGCTTGTTTTAACTCAAATCAAAAAAGCGCATGCCTATAGTGTATATTTTACTATGGGATTGCGGATTGTATACATGTATGCCTAATCCGCATACATCTTCCTTTTTTACCTTTTACATCATGCATGGATGAAAGTTGACATAACTGGGGTCCTTGGCAGGTTGGTCTCTTTGGCTTGTTTGTGAGTTAGGAGGGAATGGAAATGGAGGAGATCAAAGGGGAAGGAAAGGGAGGGGGGAGGGAAGGAGAAGGAGAGGATTATCTCTCTCCTTGTTTGGGAGTATGTTGAGAGGAAGAAAATTGAGGGTTTATGACATGCATTTACAATTTTACCCTTATTTAAAAAAATTAACATAAGTAATATTTTTTAAATAATATTAATGCAAAAAAAAAACTCCAAAAATACCCCAAATTAGTAATTTAGGTTAGTTTTTCTCCAAAATACCCCAAATTGGGGAAATCAAAAAATGTGGGAAGATGAGGAGTTTGGAGGGTTTATTAAAATACTAAAAATCTTCCCCTCCAATTTTCTAAACTTACAAACAAGGGTGTTTTTCCAAATGAGAATGTTTGTAAGAATTCATGTTAACAAGTGTTATTCAATCACAACATCCACATCAGCAGAATCTTACATATCGCTCATACCACAAAGTAAGGGATGACTAGATTATTATTCAATTTCCCTTCAAAAGGAAATAATTTTCCGACATTTTAAAAAATAAATTGTCATGAATTTTGCTTGAACAAAATAAGAAATGGTTTTTAAAAAAAGAGTGGAGGGTGGTCTTGGGGTTAGGGATATTAATGCTTTTAATGTAGCTTTGTTGGGAAAATGGAGATGGCACTTTTTCACTGAGCAAACTTCTTTATGGTTCAATGTTCTTAGAGTTAGATATGGAGTCCCTTCAACTTGGAGGACTCCTTGGGCTGAAAAAACAGTGGGGGGTGGGCCGGTATCTAATTGGTGGAAAGATTTAGGGTGTCTAGAGGGGGAGGATTCCATTAGACCAGGGTGGTTATCTGCAAATGTGAAAAGGAAATTGGGTAGAGGCAATTGCACTAGTTTTTGGATAGAACATTGGACAGGTGAAGCTCCTTTATCAGTTAGATACCTTAGGCTTTACAACAAATATTACATATATTTTTTTTATAAAATCCTAAAACAATAATATTTACCCCGTGCATGGCACGGAATCATACGCTAGTTACTTAAATATCGATTTTGGGTGTCAAATAATTTTTTTTTTTCTACCAACGATGCAGGAGATCATGCGTAGGCATCGTCTAGTAAGACAAATGAACCATTAGGGACTAATGTTTCCCTAAAATTTGTTGTGATTAATCCTAACACTCCAAATATTGAAATCAAATAATCAATAAACAGAGTGTAAATACCCAAATTTGTCGTTGAAAAAGATCATCTTCAATTTAGTCATGAGAAAATAAAAATCTCGATTAAGTTTTTGAATATTTCAAAATTTTGATTTAAATAGTATTGATAGGAACTAATGCATCCCTACAATTTGTTTTGCAGAGAACTAATTTGATCAATATTTGAAATTTTTAAGGAACAAATTGAGATTTTTCATGTTTCATAAATTGAAGATGCATTTTTTTTATCAAAGACTATTTTGGATTTTAAATTATAAATAAATAAAGAGTTTTGTTATAAAAAAAAAACACGTTTTAAGTAAAGGTTTTTCGAATTTGTTATATATTAAATATTTTAGTATGAAATTTTCTATTTCCACTTCGCTAATAATTGCCTTATTTAAATCCATAAATAACTATGTTTACCAAATAAAAAAAAATCCATAAATAACAATAGAAAGAAAGTAAAATTTAAAAAACGAAATGAGTAAAAAAAAAAGTGTAAAACTTAGTGGTACAATTATGAATTTATAAATCTTCAAACAATCATTCTGATTGAATGTTTAATGGGAGCTGCTATGGTACCCTAAAAAAATCAAATGATTTGGAACAGTTGGTTTTTTGACCAATAGATAACTTGAATGCATTTAATGAAGTCATTCATATCTAATTTATTATTTAGTACATGTACTTTTTTCCTTTTGCATTCTAGTCCCTCAGTAAATTTTGTTTTAACCCCAATTAATTTAATATAACAATTAATTGAAAATATAAAAAGAAGAATAAGAATAATAATCATCTAAAATTCAAAGTTTTTTAAATTTAAAAGTCTCTAATACCTAACGTAAGAGTTTCATTTTGGCTATGAACCCTAAACCATGCTATAGATTTGTTACAAGCAACCCAATCAATCGGTGTCTTATTCTTCCCTTCCCTCTCTATCCCCAATCGACTCTGACTTTGGTAGTTCCATTCAGGGTTGGTGTCATCTTCATTGTTGGTTCCTTGTGTTGGGGTTTTTATGAGATTATCCTCTTTTTATAATCAAATCTCAAGGTGGAAGAAAACCATCCCATGGATCGCGCATTACAAACATGAATCACAAAGGGCTATTAGTGTTTACCTCTTGAAGCGTGCTTTTCTTTTCGATCACCAGTGCCACGAAGGGTCAGCACCTCTACTCAGTCCACGCGAGCAAATGGGCGTCAGAGCTATGCGTCTTATGCTAGCTGACGGCTATGGGAGGCACAGTTAGTCAGACCAGGTTAGAGGGGAGAGCACTTCTATTTATAAGTTGGCAGCTCCATTTAACCTAACTGCTTACCCTATTGGGCTTTGTACACTACAAGCTCAATTGTCCTTATATTAATTAAATCATATTTAATTAATATAACTGCTTCGCATTTGCTTTATGTGTGTGACCCTATAGGCTCCCACTAAATTGGCAATAATATTACTATTATAATAATATCAAATATTAATTATAATATTAAATATTATAAATAATGAGCGGCATCTAGCAATGCATCATTACTACCCAATTAGCGAGAGTATCGGTAATCCGATTTTAGCCTTACTGCGACCAAATTTTACCGTGTAGTAAATGTCCCTTCGTCCATATGTCTTAATTGAACGCAAGGCATAAGAGTGTCATCCTTGTTATGTTCAATTGTTTGTTCCTCGATCCCCGAGTAGACGTGTAATCACAAACGGGCTCAATATCACATATTGGCCCACTTTCGCGTGGCCACGCATATTTCACGTCTCACTCTATCGAGGGGCCCAAGACATTACCCCTGTTATGTAGGAGAGACAAATCCTGTCTACATCGCTTACACTCCTCAACATGATTTATTGCAGGCCCAATAACTACCTTTATGATCACCCTGTTACGCATGACGTTTGATAGCATTAAAGCCTACAACTCCTCGTGTAGGAATCGTAGTGACTTCAAGTCGAAGGACTACTTCACTATGGTCGCCATGAGAATACTTATGACACTTATATAACTATTATGAAGTATTTTCATAGTGGATCATCCGGTATAAATATTACTCCTAATATTTATACCTGTGTGCCAACTTAATATCACATATCCATGACCCGTGAGATGTGGTCATCAGTCTACTCACACAATAGTCTCTATGTATTATTGTCGTCCTAATTAACAATAATACTCGCCTACGGATATTTAAGAATAGCGTTCTATTATTCAATGAGGTCTCGCGATTAAGTCACGTACTTGATATCTCATTGAATGAACTGCCTATTCTAAGGACTTTATTATGCTATAAACTAATAATATAATAAATGAATGCCTTATTCATATATCAAATATATGATCAAATTCATGATACAAATGATGATCTATTCAAAATAGATTGGCCACTAGGGCTTACACCAACACCTTGTCCACTCAAGCATGTTCTTGAAGTTGCATCAAATCAGAACAAAAATGGCTACTCCTCCAATGGCATCAAAACCAAAATATGAACACCAGAACAAGAAAATAAGACCAGAATCATAAGCAAAACATGGCTACTCCCAAACTTAATCAAACAAAATCAATCACAGAAGTAACAACAATCAAACTAGATGAACACTTTTGTTTTAAAAATTCGGTGGATCTTCTTCAGATTTGCTTCAGATCTGTCCTCAACTCTACTTCAGAACCTCCAGATCTGTCGGTGGATCTGCTATGACGAGGGTGCGGCGTGGCGACGGCTGAACCGTCGAGGATGGCAGATCTGGGCACAATTGCGTGGCGGAGGTAAGAACGAAGAACGATGGACGGACAGACCAAGGGACGCCCTTGGAAGAGACTTTTCCAGCGTCCTCCCTGCCTTTGCCTTTGCCAAATCGAAGGAGGAGGAGGGAGGGGGACGACGGCGGCACGGTTCGCGGATCTTGACAGATGCAAGTACAATGGTTGGGGTTCGTGCAATGGTTGTGATGTTGCAGGTTTGCCATCTCCCAACACAGCTCCGCCTCCTCTGCCACCGCCGCCATGCTATAGATTTGTTGTTGTGATTGTTGCGCCCATCATTTGAAGCTTGGGAAAATTTCTTGTATCCTTCGAAAGAAATTGGACCATCGAAAACGAAAGAATTTGATGGGTTTGGGTAAACCACTGATGTCTGTAACATAACATCAGGTAAAACATGTATTTAAAAAATTCAATCTTTTAATATTTTAAATAATAAGATTTTTATATTTAAAAGGTTTAAAACTTATTTATTTGCTAGGGGACTAATCTGCAAAAAATCAAAAGTTTCCTGGTTAAAAACATCAATATTTGACTTGACTGTATTAAATATATAACTACTCGATTATTGGTCCAAAAACAATTGTTCCAAATCAGTTGGTTATTTGAGGGTACCATAGAGATCCTCATGTTTAATATTTCTCTTACACATCTTTGTCCATGAATTATGCACCTTTCTTTTTTCACTACTGCCACGTGAATTCATACCATTCTCATTTCGTACTATATATACCTACAAACTGATGTTAGTGACTACTTCTGGAGCGCAGTGCTGATGAATGAGATAGAAGACAAAAAATATTGTTGTAGGCATGCAAGCAGACAGTTCAAGGAGTCAGAAAAGAATTATCACACCATTTACAGAGAGATTTTGGCAGTCAAATACAGAATTCAAAAGTTAAATTTCATCTCAGTGCACATGAGTTCCTGGTGCAGATGGACAACTCGTCTTTTCCAAAAGCATTATATTAAAAAAAAAACAAGATTCTCCCAGACCCTCAATTACTCAGATTGAAAGTATGGTTCTCCTGCTATAAATTCACAGTCCAACACATCAGCGAGGCAAAAAACATCATAGCAAACATGTTATCCAGGCCCAAGCCTGTTCACCTCATTACCCCATTGAAACTTGTCCCCATCTTCATGGCTCACAGACTTCCCTTTCCAACCACTGCAAAAGCCCTGAACCTGAAAGAATTTCCTCCATGTCCTAAAAAACTAACTACTTCAACAGAAGTCCAAGAACTAGCCCAAAACAGCCTTCACCATTTCTTTTCAGAAATCAAAATCAGCCTTAATCCCTCGCGTCTTTAACTTTTAGGTACCATTCCTAAACTTCATCCAAAACCACCCTTATCTTCCAGAGGATACAATGTGGTTCATATGGAGTCTCTCGGTCCTTTATGCCACAACATAGAATTCCACCCCCTCACAATGTACCATTATCTTTGCAATGAAGCTAACAGAGAGTCTAACTCTATGGAACTTCTGTCAGTGGTACTCTCCACTATACTGGTAGAGAAAAGAACTGCAACGGATAATCCAAAAATACAGTATGTGGAATATCCCAGCCTCAGTCATGCATAAAGTTTTATTCGTTATTGAAGTTGCATTTGTGACCCACATTGCCAAAGTTCCCATGCTGTGCAATGCTTATATGTGCTTGGACACCCTAATCTTTTGAGCTACCTTTTGGGAGTGACATCCAAGCACATTTAACATTGTATTAGAGTAGGATTTTGCAGGCAATGAGGGAATTGGACCCAAGACCACGATGCGTTCGAGGGTGGGTATTGAAGTTGCATTTGTATCCCACATTGCCAAGGTTTTCAGGTTGTGCAGTGCTTATATGTGCTTGGACACCCTCATCCTTTGAGCTAACATCTGAGAATGAGATCCAAGCACATTTAACACCATAAACCTTATTAAAAAAAAATGCAAAAGGAGCACTCCTCTCCAAAGACCATGCATGGGAATATCATATTTTTTTGGATTTCACAGCTCACAAGCCTACCATATCGTCCTCGGTGAAAATGTTTTTGTGTGAACTGAATAATTATAATCTAAATACAAATGTCATTTACAGTTCACTTAGACCATATCCAAAAGAGCTCATTACAGGATAACCTAGTGTGCCGGAAATAAACATCCCAGATGGCCATGTTGCAGTATACGTGGTTCCAGAACCAAAGCACCAAGCAGGAACAAATGACACTACAAACACTGAATAAGACGATATCATGCAGGATTCCCGGGACCCGAATGAGCCGGTAAACATAGATGAATGGTTCACCAAAGGAACATGACAAAAATAAATGTCATTTTTATGTCAACCTTTATGTCATATGTCATCTTTATGTGCATGTTTGGTTTCACGATCCAGAGTAAGAAATGGGTGCGGAGATCGAAGAAACTAGTTTCATTTTTATAGGCCAAATAGGCATATGGGGTGTATCTTGCCTAGTCGAGCAAATTGGCTTTTCGTTCATGGTCTCGGGCATAACTAACGGATGAATCATATTTTAAAAAATTGATATTTATAATTTTAAGTATTAAAATAATAAAACAACAACTATGTTATTTGAACATCAAAATTTGGATACATCATATATACCGTATGTTACATCGTATATATTTATCTCAACCTCTTACTCACTTTCTATCTTCTTGTGTACACACATTCCAAAAATATACAGTAAAAAAAACAGAAGGACACCTTGTGACAACATCCATGAATGCTTGTGTAAATTCATATGAATGGTTTCTCACTCAAGCATAGGCGCAGTGCTTATCCGTCTTGTCTCCATTCTGCGCATTTTCGCCTCAGAAACCGAAGCCACCTTCTTCAGTGTCTCACTCGATCACTCTCACACTCTCACACTCTCCCTCTCCCTATTTTCTGCAACTCGTTGTCATGTGGATGCAACGCCAGAAGCCGAAAGAACCAAAACACACATCCACAGACCACTCACACTCAAACCATAAATACAAACACAAAAAAATGAAGAAAAACACTAAATATGTTATAAAAAAAAAAGGAAAAAAAAAAGAGAAAGAAAGAACGTTACATGCAGTGTGAGTGTGAGTGTGAGTGGCTGCTAGTCGTCAACAGATATTATTTATAGACACAACATGCAGTGTTATGGGCACAGCCTTTCTTTCTCCATTCTCTCGTCACCATCATGTCCGACCCGTATCCGAACCCGAACCGGGGTCCGAACTCAACAAACGGACCCTCCAAGCGTTTTAATTTTAAGTCCAAGCCTCTTCCTCCGCCCCTTACCGTTCCCCCCGGCCACGTCGCCTTCCGCCTCCTCTGCCACGCCTCCCGCATCGGCAGCGTCATCGGAAAGTCCGGCTCCGTTATCAAAACCCTCCAGCAAGTCACCGGAGCCAGGATCCGAATCGATGACGCCCCGCCCGATTCCCCCGACCGGGTCGTCGTCGTCATGGCGCCCGCTTCCGTCGCCGGAAGTAATGGTGACGGTCACGGCGAGGGCTGGGAGGTTTCGAAGGCGCAGGAGGCGCTGGTGAAGGTGTTCGAGAGGATTCTCGATGTTGCCGCCGAGACCGACGGCGTTGAGGTCGGAGATGCGGTGGTGTCGTGCCGGCTGGTGGCGGAGGGACCGCAGGTCGGTTCGGTGATCGGAAAGGGAGGGAAGGTGGTGGAGAAGATCAGGAAGGACACCGGTTGTAAAATTAGGGTTTTGAGTGACAGGTTGCCGGCTTGCATTGCTCCTTCCGATGAAATCGTTGAGGTGAGATTGTTGTTGCTGTTGCTGCTCAGTTTTTCTGATTACTGTGTAATGTTCGGATGTTTTCTTGATGTGTTGTTGCATAATGCATTGGATTACTGCAGTGTAGTGCTAGGGTTACTGTGCTTTAGTATCAGAATCTGCATTATAGTCATTACTCATTAGGGTTTAGGGTTGGCAAAGCAGATAAATTTAATGGAATGTTGAAAAGGTTAGCCATTATGCTGAAAAACTATGGATAAAACTTTGGTGGTGCAGTTCTACAGGTGCTCGTGGTGCTTTTTACAATGAGAATAAGATATGTATAACAACTCATCAATGAAAATATAGCATGTATAATAGTTATTACACATTCCATTCTCATTGAAAAACTGCACCACAAGCACCTATAGAATAGTACAGTACCTAGGTTTTGTTCATAAACTATTGATGAAAACCAAACACATCCATGACTCATTTTAATAAGTGGATAACTAACCTATCTCTTAATAGGTTTTAATGGATGGATATCAAAGTCGTCCTATTATTAGTTATTTCGATTTATTTAAGCTAGTTGAATTTATTTAAGGCAAATGTAGAAGCACTGAGAGTTTAGTAGTTAGAATTGAAATGTTAGAATCATTGAAAAACTAGCATAGTTAATGAAGGGTTGTGTAACCTCTTTGTATTTTTAATCCCTGCTGGTTTTGTTGATGAATTATGATAAAATAATTTTGTATTGTGGGAAAGACAATAATGGAGATCGTGGATTTGATTTTCAGTTCAAATGGAAACATAGAGAGAATGAGCATTCACTAATATGGTAAAATGGGAATGCATAGTGTGATAAATGTGGAGGTCTCCTATCAAAATTCCAAGTCTAATCAAATTGTGCTGGAAAGGCAAGCAATAAAATAAGTAGACTCGCTGAGTAATAACCTCTCGTTTGTATTCTTCTTGTCATTCACGTGCGGTCTTGCCACACGACACAATAACAATGGTTCGATGTGTTGCCCACTCGCGCACGTGAATTTGTTATGGACCTTCCTGGCGGCGAAACGAGAATATATTAATTTCTTTTGTTTGGGAGGGCGTGGACAAAAATTTGCATCGGCTAAAAATATATTTAAAAAAAAAAAGGTTATTGAAACTTAAAGGAAAACTTTGTACTATGTGTTAGCTTGGGCCCCCTCAAGCTAACACATCATCCATTCCCGGGTCTTGCACATTATTTCATGATCTGATATCCAACGGATTTTCTATACAATCCATTAACCATCCTGAAATCAATCTTGATCCAATTAATCCAGTTTGTTAAAATACTATAGTACATGGATATGTGGATATGGTAATTGGACTTCAATTTATTTGTGCTGTCTAAATTTTTTCCTTTTTATGCTGAGAAATTATCTTTTGGAGTTGTCAGATAGAAGGCAATGTTTCATGTGTAAAGAAGGCCCTTGTTGCTGTCTCTCGTCGGCTTCAAGATTGTCCTCCAGCTGATAGTAGAAAGAAAATGATGGGAAGCACACCTTACGAAGTGGTTCAGCATGAACCGTTTGCAGTTCCACATGAGAATTTAACTGATTTGCATATAGATCACCCTCGTCAGAGAAGCTCTGGATTATCTACCTTATCCAGCAGCTCTAACTGCATTTCCTCTGGAGTTCATTTATTGCCAGCTGAAGTTAATAGACTCTCAGCCCCAGAGCCGAAAACACTTCAGCAGGAAGTTACCTTTAGACTTCTTTGTTCCATCAATAAGATTGGTGGTATAATTGGAAAGGGTGGCAGTATTATAAGAGCTCTTCAGAATGAGACAGGGGCTACTATAGCTGTTGGTCCTTCTATAGCTGAGTGCGAGGATCGATTAGTTACTATTACTGCTTCAGAGGTTTGTTAAATGTAATATTGTTGCTTTTGCTTCTGGTTTGCGCTTATAGGTGTGCGCTTGTATGTGTATCATTGTTAGTATAGTTCTTATTGATTTTTCTTTTGCTGGTGGCTTCATTTTTGGCAGAATCCTGAATCAAGATATTCTCCATCACAGAAGGCTGTTGTGCTTGTTTTCTCCAGGTCCACAGAGGCTGGTGTCCAGAAGGGGCCAGACTTGGGATCCAAAAAGGAGTCTAATGTTATTGCACGACTTGCAGTCTCATCAAACCATGTGGGTTGTTTGATAGGGAAAGGAGGAGCAATAGTCTCAGAAATGCGGAAGGCAACAGGAGCTAGCATAAGAATAATTGATAAGGACCAGGTTCCAAAGTGTGCATCAGATAGTGATCAAATAGTACAGGTGTGTAGATGATTACTTATTCGGCTTTGTACATTCAAAATATGCTGAAGAATGCTTTTTTATTTTTTTATAACGCATGCTGTTCTGTGTAACCTGCAACTTGAAGAAGCCTTTTCCCTCTCCGGGATAGTTTGGTAGCGGCTTAACCGATTAAGGGATAAAAAATATTTAGGGGAAACGATTTCAGCAAGAATTTTGAAGGGGTAAAATTTCCTTTTTCATATTATTGGTTGTGTTTCACCAATCTTCAAATTTCAGCCTTCTTAAAAGTTCCGTGCTTCGAGTTGATCAGAAACCTAGGGGCCTCACTCCCTCAAGCTTTTCAACTAGTGATGGGGGCCTCGCCTCCTCCGGTCACTGCAATTGGAACCATCACCATTTCGCATAACTTCACTGGCAATTCCAACTCTGATCTTGCACTGGAAGCATTCAATCATGGAGGGCAACAGCTCTGATCTGAGCTAAGATGCTGCATAGACCTCCAATCGACACTGTGTCTCCAGTGCATATTGGAGCAGCCAAAGTAATGTGCAGCAGTGGATTGAAACCAAGGGATTGGTAAGAAGTTAGAGTAAAGGATAGGGGAAGGTTCTAGAAAGAGAAACAGAGGAAGACCCTAGTTGCTCTGAGGGGTGAAGAGGCGTGAGGAAACTGCCATGGCATTAGGTCATGGAACATTCTCATCCTCATCTGCTCCATATTTGGGACTGATATCTGTGCCAACAATAGTAAGGGAGTTGAGCTTTGAGAGAGGTGAGATGTTAGCCTAGTTTGAAGTGGGGTAAGATTTACCCCCCAAAATTGGGGGAAATATTACTCCCTGTAAATTTTAACCTTCCTCTTAGGCTTTGTTTGTGAGTTTGAAGGGAAGGGAAAGGAAAGGGAGGAGATCAAACAGGAACGAAAGGAGAGGGAGGGGAGGAGAAGGAGAGTATTATCCCTCACTTTGTTTGTGAGTGCATATTGTATGAGGGGGAGTAAATGGAGGGTTTATAACATAATTTTACAATTTTACCTTTATTTTAGAAAATTAACATAAGTAATATTTTTTAAATAATATTAAGGCACCTTTCAAAAAAAAAAATTTACTAATGCAAAAAAAAATTATTCCCTTTCCTCTTAAAAATTGGGGTAAACCCCCAAAAAACCCCAAATTGGGGTAAACCAAAAAATTGAGGTGAGGAGGGGTTTGGGGGGTTTTTTAAAATCCTCAAAAACTTTCCCTCCAATTTTTTACACTAAAAAACAAGGGAAAGGTTCTCATAAACCTTTAATTTCCCTTACTTCCCCTCCTAATCAAGACTCACAAACAAAGCCTTACTCTTAAACCAAACACACTTTTTCATAAAACTTTGCCCCCTAAAAATTTAATCCATTGTTAAACCCTGTGCCAAAAGCAGCCTTAGATAAACCGTTTTCTCACTATTCATTGTGCTAATTTAACGATGCCAGCTATACGTGTTTCCTTTTATGCAAAAATCCCCAAACTTTTCTACCATGTGACATTTGTTATCATTTTAAGATTTATGATAGGAACTATTCCTATCTAGCAAAGGAGATTGTATGTATGTTTGGTTTGGTGTTTGTTTTTGTAGAAGCAAGTTGTCAGTGGCCAAATAGTAATTATATTTACATTTGACAGGCCTGGACGTGGAAGCTAACAGTAGGAGCTTCGACGTCCACCGAGATGGTTTCCAAACAAAGTATGTATTATTGATAAGGAAGTAGAAGAAAATACAGAAAGTAAGAGCAAATGCTCCCAGCCAAGGTAACACAATTGGCCCCAAGCTATCAGCCAAAAACTATCATGGAAAACACACATATCCCCCTCTCCCTCAGTCCCTCTGAACCTTCCTATTATAAATAGATCTCATATCTATTTTTTCTCACCTCTAACTATCTTTCCCCCCAGTTTGTTGTGTACATTCTAATTCCCCCTAAAGTGGGTGTTGGCCCACATTACCAGAACATTAACGTCTTATCCGGCCCCTTTCTATTACTAATGGAGCCCAGTAACCTATCGATTTATGTCTCTACTCTCACCATGGTATATGCTGCAAAAATATTTATTATCCCCAAGTGAATGAATGTAGTTCCATTCTTCTTCGTTGTTGACATTTTGATTTTTGCCATTCCAACTCAGATTGGTGTAAGGGGGATGGAAAAAAAAAATGTGTGCCTAGAGAATGAAATTTCTTCTCCCAGCTTAGATACTGTTCATAAGATATGTTTGAGTCGGTGTTTGCTTTCTAGACCAATAATACTTTTGATTGACAGTACACCCACACTTCAAGCTTGAAGCCACCTCTGGCTTATTCTGATAAGTATAGTTATTCATATTGCAGGGGGAATAGTTGCTACGACAAGTTTTTCTTTATCTAAATTCCTGTGGCAACTATTGGTTGTTTGGGGTATTTTATAAGGCTTCTGTTTCAGATCCATTTCTTACAATGTATTTGTCTATCCTGTTCAACATTAAGAGTGAGGTTTTAGGCATGGCATACAGTTAGTTTGATAGTTTATCGCTTGACCTGAAAGAAACAAGACTAAGTATGAACATCTGCTAGCAAAGTCTTTATTCTTAGAGCCTGTTGTTTAGGATTTTTTAGTTACTTCCTTCTTTTAAAACTTTTTAAATTGTATTTTATAAATGCTTGTTTTGGTGTGAAAGTAATAAGCATTTACGGCATGCCTTGATGTGTGTGTATCAAGGTTTACTGTTCTGAAAAGCTGGATTATGTCTTAGTATTAGATATTTCATCGTTTACTTTGTAGTGTATTCTTGTACTTGTATGTCTAAACATGTTACTTATTGATCACTCAAACAATATATTTCCCCTTGTGAGCTATAATTGAAATGTAAGCCATATTTTCTCTCTTCTATCGAGAATAGGAGTTTGATTTTAAAGTAGAAGCTTTCTATCCTTCGTACCTCAACTTGTAGCCTATCAAGACTAGCCAAAATGATATTCATGGTCTTCCTTATGCATATATTAGATGCTGCAGCTGGTTTGTTGGATCTTGAAATGTAAGCCGCATCATTCTCTTTTATGGAGCTTGTGTGTTTGGATAAGCTTATTTTGTATTCAAATCTGCTTACAGTTAAATGCTCCATGAGAGAATTTTTTAAAAATAAGCAATTATTTCTCCAAATATAAGTGTTATAGACATGCTTTAAAAGTCTGATTTTAATGTAGAAGCTCTTTGTTCTTTGTACCTCAGAGACTTGTAGCCTAACTATATCATCTTCAGACTAGCCAAAATGATATCCATGGTCTTCCAGATGTATTACTGCAACTGGTGTGTTGGATCTTGAAATTAAAGTAGGAGCATGATAGGATACTGGGAGTATCTGAGCAGCTCAATTTTCCTTCATGGGTTTGTATGATCTAGTAAAAATCTTATCTTCAGGCTAGCCAAAGATGATTTGCATGATCTCCTTGGTGATATATGTGGAGCGGCTATAACAACTGCTATAGCCTATAACATTCAACCTATATTTCTTATTGTATCCAGGCATTAAATTTACCCCAATTCACTGATTTAGAGTTGACAAGAGATCCATCTTATTTCTTTAGAGTATTTCTATTTAGGTCACAAGCTCCTAAAGTCCTAATATATGTAGTTCACTATATTTGTTTACTTCAGTCATCTGTATAAATCTTTCAATTATGTTTTAGGCATTTATTAATTGCTATATCTTTTTTCACTTTTTTCCTCAGATATCAGGAGAGCTTTCAAATGTTCAAGATGCATTATATAATGTAACTGGTAGACTGCGAGATCTTGTTTTTGGTAGCACACAAAACAGTGCTGGAACAAAGAGCCTTTCCTCTGCACTAGCTAATACCGGTCCCCATGGGAGACGGTGGGATCCTGCTCCTCTTGGAGGCAAACCAATCAGTGGCGTTTCTCATAGTCTTAATAGACATTCTATGTCTCAACGCATAGAACATCTTGCACTTTCTCGAAATTTAGATTCTTCTTCTTCACCAGGGTTATGGGCACCTCAGGTATATCGCTTCTTTCTCACAGCTGGCTGGTTTTCCTTTCAAGTTTTCTCTTATTATATGATTAAATTTGATTGCAGACAGTGGCTGGGCTAAATTCCAGAGGTATCGATGATGTTGGCAGGGGATTGACTTTCCAAAAAGGCGGCTTAGAACTTGTCAGGTTGGTGATATGGAAAATAAATTACAACTTGCTTTAATGGAAATCAACAATTGGATGAGGAACAAATTATGGGCCTTCTTTGTATCTGCAAATTCAAAGATTTGGTTAACTAGGAAGTGCTATTCATGGTTTGGTATAACCAATTTTGATTTCTGTGGCATACACCACCTTGAACTTGGTCAGATAATGTACTTGTATAAGATTGCTGTTCTGTGCCAGTGAGCTCATACTGTCCTATTTTCTTATAGACAATTAGTTCTGCTGTACCTTCTCCCTCTGCTGTTTGGTGGCTAATCATTACACCAAATTAGCATCTATTTTATTTTATTCAACATTGACCTTTCTGGGATCATCTTTCATTTGCTATTATTTGGATCCCTGGCATTGAGTGAAATTACAGTCTACTATAATGTGGTTTCTAATGCATACATGGGTTGGCTCACTTGGCTTGACCTTCTGCTTGTGACAATTGCATGACTTGGGTTGGAATTTAGGAGTTTGGTAGGCGATCTGTAATCGCATTATAAATCCTTGCCAAGCTTGGTGGTTTGCCGTGGCCTTTGGAATGGAGAGAGCCTCCTGTCACCCTATACTTTTTGTCAGCAAAAACAAAAATAAAAAAAATTGCTAATGATAATGGTAGAAGTAGTTACTTGAGCTTATTAAACAAGATGCCACAAACTGTCAGGTTCTTATTATGACTCTTTGTTCTGCAGTGGGAGTAAAACTGCCATCGTGACTAATACAACTGTGGAAATTGTGGTTCCCGATGAAGTTATTGGCTCTGTATATGGTGAAAATGGTAGCAATCTGGCTCGATTGAGACAGGTAAACAACCTCGGATCAGTTTATAGACATATATTTTGTACTTCTTTTAGTTGCTCACTAGCTCCTCGTGTTAATCCTTGTGAACTTGTACGTGTGATCACTAATTTGATCTCATAATTGGTTATTCTCAAGTTACTAGAGAAACACTAGGCAATGGTGCTGAAATCACTTGATATTTTCGAAGCATTATATTATATCGTGCCTTTGTACTTGTGTTTTTTGCACCTGCGGCATTGTTATGTGAACAATGGGATTTGTTGTACAAGGATATTTTGGAAGACACTTGTTATCCCTCCTATTTGACATAATTCTGTTCTCTTTATCAGATTTCAGGTGCTAAGGTTATTGTCCATGAAACTCGTCCTGCAACAAGAGAGAGGACTATTGTCATATCCGGTACACCTGATGAAACCCGAGCAGCGCAGAGCCTTCTCCAAGCATTTATTCTCAATGGATCATCATGAGAAGACCTCCTTACCGAAGTCCCGTTAATTTTAAAAAAGATTATCATTTGTTTTGTTTACCTGTCTTAGTTTTATTTTTAATCCTTTTTGACCCCACCTGAAATCATGTACATTATATAAGGATTAAGGAAAATATGCCTTATACCAGTAATCTCTTGCTAAATCAATTCAACTCAGGCTGTTTGCTGGACGGTAGTGTAAATGTACACATTGAAGAAATTGATGCATAAATGTCAATGGTCCTTGGGTTACATTGTGACAATTATTGAATTGAAGGTCATTACTTCTACTTAGAAAAAAGGAGAAAGGAAAACCTAGAAATAGAGTATCATTGCATAAAAAGCTACCGCCCACATTTTTTTTTTTTTTTAAATGTTCCACATATGGTGGTTTTAGCACTAGATAGTTGATGTACACATAGTACCTCAAACCAAATGGTAATCTCAGAAGATAACATTTGAAGTCATTATCCACACAAGCACATTACAACCATGCAAGATAATATTACACCAGCCTTTAAAACAAGGTGATTCAAGCAGCAAAGAAAGAGTACACAGTACACTGTGTCTCTGGCCCTTAAAAGATGTATCAGTTTACAGCTGCAGCTGCAGGGGTAGGATTAAGAGTGATTTCCACATTATCATGGACTCCTTGCAGCAGTAGCTCACCATCGTATGTCAGTACTTTCCTCTTTTTCGCTGCTCTTAGTGTCCCAACAAGTGCTTCAAATATATTTGCGCATTGATCATCGTGAAATAGGGTTCCAAATGTGACCTTCACAATACAAGCCATGTTTTGTTCATCTCAAGAAAGTGGTTATATGCATAAGGGTATAATAGATCAGCAAAACAAGTCCACATGAAGATTAGATCATTAGAAGTGAAAACTACAAATTGCACATAGATGCTCATAAACAAGCAAATAAATTCACCACTACATGCTGACTTCATGGAGATGTCCAACTAAAATTACAATGCACTATGATTCATAGATTTTCCTTCTATAGTATTCTGTAAGCAAACAATTTAAGGTCTCTGACAATATTTGATTATGATAATGCAGTCGTTTTCACTTTATATCTCGTTGATATCCAATTTAGTTTTGAAACATTTCGTATAGTCACCTACAGATGGAAATAGAATATGAGGAAAACTGGTTTTACGAGGAAAATAAATCCTTTGCATTCCTTTCTTAATGCATCCAGACAATAAGATTGGATGAATACTTCCTTTGTTTTCATGCCATTAATTAATCCAAGTCTATGCACAACTCCAAGTTCACAGCTCTCCTAAAGAAAGGAACAATCTCTCTTCATGGGTTTTGTTATAAAGGCAAATTCATGCAATTGGCATAACCAAATCTCAATGATCTCACCCTCTATTTCCATTTGGTAGGCCTAGATCCAGAGTTGGATACAAAGATAAAATAAACTAGTGACCAACTATGAACAATGTTCAAGATCTAATTTTGTGAATGACCCAAAATCCCATAAATGACCACATGATCTAGATCCACAAGAAAAAGAGAAAATTATCACATTTAGCAAACACCATCATATGTGCATGTATAAGGGGGAGGGGGTGAATAAAATGTGAGATTTTAATTCCATAAATATGGATTCAAAGGAATATAAATGAAGATTGAGATATGAAAATAAAGAGGAACCCTTTTGTGTACCTTGTAAGAACCATCTGTTTGGACCTTTCCAAGCCTCTTGATTTCTTCCCTGAGCCGCTGAACCTCTTCTTCTACATTCATGGTTGCGATATCTTTTCCTGACTAGGACCACCAAATACCAGAAAATATCCTTCCCCAGCTGAAGCTTCCATTCAGCATAACAGCATTTTATACTTGGGATTGTACATTCCTTCGATAATAATGTATATTGCACTTTGGTATAGTGAGGTTTAATAATATTTTCTTCTTTTAATTATGGATTTAATTGATATACACTGATAGTGTAAAGTTTTCTTTACACTATCAACCAATCAGAAAATTGATATATCATTATAAATGCTTGATTCTTATCCTAACCACCTTAAAAGTCATCAATTCCATAATTTTTGATTGGTTGTCAATGTAAAAATCTTTACACTGACATTACATACAAATTAAACTTATTATTTTTTTATTGTTTGCAAACTATGACTAAAAGTAACAATTTTTTTTTTCGTTTAGATTATAGTTTAAATCCAAAATCATACTCAAATACAACCTAATTGTGATTTTGTTACATATAATTTATGGATAAAGCTGAGTTTGCACATCTCAAAGGAGGGTGTGATTAGTGTAACTATATTTTACAAACATGCTATAAATAGTAGCTAGCATCTATTTATAAGAAAATTATAGGAATATTCTAAATCCATAATTCTTAGATTTGATTATATTTTATCAAAATCAAGCTTACCATATTTTATTCCGCATAAAGGATCAATGTTCTCCTCAAAAGTGATAGCTGATGTCAATTCTGCTATGTGCTATGCATATCTATATGGATTAAAGTAGTATATATTATTAGTGTAAGAAAATTTACACTCGCATCCACTAACATTTTAACGTGTCTGTTTTTATTTTAATAACTAAGAAAGAGAAACAACAATAATGCTAATTTATCAAGATATTATTGAATTGAATGTATGTGTAAAACTTCTTTACACTGACATACATGAAATTAAATTCTATCTATATATTGAGTAATTTAGAACTTGTGCGAATCTTTGGTTAAAAACTCTGGTAGCTTCAAGCACAAAAACAAATAGAATTTTTTTTTTTTTTTGGTATTAAATAGTTTACGTGAGTTGGGTCCCGGATGCTCACCAAGGTCAGGGTATGCCTCACGGCTCAAAGAGCGATTACAGAAGTACTTACAGATTACCCACCAACGAGGTCCTCACATCAGCAGTGAGATTCGAACTCACGACCTTGTGGGTTATGAGTCGTATCCTTACCAACTGGACCAACCTTCGTTGGCTAAAATTCATACTTTTTAATATGATTAAATTCTCTTTGAAATTTATGTAAAAAACCGTTATTACTTTCTTTTATAATTTCACATATGAAAAAAAGGTTTTATATACTACTTATGTCTTTTTATTTATGAAAAATTTATCTATCGAATATTATTATTAAAAAATTACTTGAATTAGTCAAAACCATTTTAATACTTGTACATTAATTATGTCAAAAAGTAATTCAGATAATGTACTAATATAAGGCTCTATAAATGTAAGGAATAAAAAAAATAATATGATAATTCATATGTCTATATATATATATATATAAATTTTTTTTTTTTTACTGAACATATGCCTATATATTCGTTTGGGATTTAAGAGTGATAAAGTAAGAATGTATTCACTCTTGTGACACCCTTCTACCCCACATGTTATAAGGCATTTAAATACAAAACAATTAATAAGGAAAACATGCATTTAACTGAATTAAATAAAACAGTTGTCCATGGGTAGAAAAGTCCCACATGAACTCGTTTACAACGCGGAAAAATAACAAAATAAGTTGATCAAATAAAAACATAAACAAATAAATAACCCAACCCCGATGTCACAATTCAGAGCTGGTATAACCGTTCCGGAAATAAATCCTCGGAATACAACCGAAAACAAACTATCTAAACTTAAACAACCCTACAATGAGTGGCGGCTCCTCAGAGTCACTCCTCTCCGGGCTGCTCGTCATCCTCTGCAAATGCCAATCAGGCCAAACACAAACAATACAGGGAGTAAGATTCATGTAATCATATAAACAGCAGGGGAATAGTACGCAAGGTAAACATACACATAAGCATACATCAACATCCAACCGTCTCATAACAATCAAGTATGCTATGCTATGCAATGCATCAACTACTCCGCTACTCCAACTATGCATGTGGATCCAAACTAACTCAGGATGAACGACTTTGAAGTTACATATCCGTATTGGCCATAAAAGCACCAACACCGGCAGTTCACCAAACCTTGGGTGAACCCCATGGATAGCCAACGCATCAAAACGTGGATGCCTCATCACGGGGGGCCTCGGTCACCAAACCTTGGGTGACCTACCGTGGATGGCCAGATCACCGTACTCTCGGGTGATCTCCCCTTTGTCGAACCTCCCCCATCAACTACTCCAATGCTTTATGCAAATGGCACAACAACAAACAATCTCAACCACCTCCTTGCTTGGGCCATGAAGCTCCCAAGACTTTCAACATCAAACTCAACGTAACCTTAGACCCAAACCGTGGGATCAAGGCTCCCTTGGCCAATAAGCACCAAGGTTCAACTCAACGTGCTTGGGTCTATAAGCACCCAAGACTTCAACTTATCAACGTGCGGTAACCCAACGGATACCGACTTAACATTTGATTATCTAATTATCTTATATAATTATTAACCAAGTTGTCTAATCTTTATCTTTGATTATTTATCGTAACTTATCATCATAGGGGAATGGGGTTAAAAACCCCTTAAGTCCTTTAATTGCATTACTGTCCAGGGGGTCAGCACGGTCGTGCTTGGACACGTGAGGGCGTGCTGCCCTTTTAAGTGAAGCACGGTCGTGCTTCACATTCAGCAC
This sequence comes from Echinosophora koreensis, assembly GCA_035048595.1. Taxonomy (NCBI): domain Eukaryota; kingdom Viridiplantae; phylum Streptophyta; class Magnoliopsida; order Fabales; family Fabaceae; genus Echinosophora; species Echinosophora koreensis. The sequence goes on from JAPCYP010000103.1 coordinate 985,438, forward strand.
GGTCGTGCTTCACATTCAGCACGGTCGTGCTCAGCAGCACGATCGTGCTGTTCAACCTGCTTGGCCGTGCTGAGCAGCGCGGCCATTTTCCAGAATTTGAGTGGGAGCACGGTCGTGCTCCCTGTTCAGCACGGTCGTGCTCAATGCACGACTGCACTGTTCTGGGCAGGGACAGAAACCAACTTTTAACCAATTAACTTAGGGATTAAATCCCTTAAACTCAGTACGGTTCTTAAACCTATTTAGCCAATTAACATAATTTCATCAACCTCAAACTCATCAGAACAGCAATATCATCAATCAACCAACATCATATCACAACAATAATCAACATGTCATTCTATCCTTAAACAACCAATATGAACATATAGTAAATATTATGAACATATAATCAGAATGATCATTTATCAGCCAAATCATCATAACTCATAGACATACAACACCGGGGTCATGGGTAACCCCGTTACCTTACACTAACCCATTGCCTAATGGAAACAATCCACTTCTCCCCATACCTGGATTGAAGGTCGCTCCAACGTTAGCTCCTAAAGCAAACGGTCACGGTTCCCCAAAGCGGCTTAACTCCACACAACCTTAGTCAAACCGAAGCACGGATATTAGTTTCCTATTCAAATCATTATGAAAAGGAAAACACCAGGGAAAGGAACATTACCTCTAGACCAACAGAACTCACAAGAGGCTCCCAAAGACTTCCAAAACTCCAGAAACGGGTTGAGTTTAGTGAAAGTAGGGAAAGGGATCACTCTGGCCGAACTGGTGACGGCTGCCAACAAAAGAAATAGGGTTTTACGTCACCCTCGGGTTCTGCAACGTTTATAAACCTCGGACTTGAGCACGGTCGTGCTTCTCCTTAAGCACGGTCGTGCTCCACTTAGCGTCAGCGAGACGCGGTCCACGCATTGAGCACGGGCGTGCTCACTATTGAGCACGGTCGTGCTCAACTTAAAATCAGAAACACGCTTCTGACTTTAAGCACAGGCTTGCTGGCTGATGAGCACGAGCGTGCTCATGTACCAGAAAGGGACTTTTAGGCTAAAATCCCACTTAGCCCTCAACCATCAAATTAAAATAAATAAAAACTAACTTTAGAAAACATTTTAAGAAAAACAGGGTGTTACAACTCTTATTCGGTAGAGTACATTAAGATCTCAACCCACTAAATAATCTAAGGGTAGAGATGGCAAAAGAGCCTGAATCCATGGGTACCCACTTGAGCTTATCCTGACTTTGAAGGAGAAAACTTGCTTTGATTAGGGTTGGGTTCGAGTTCGGGCTTTCCTTCTTTTCAAAGTCAGGGGTGAGGGTAGAGAGCGGGATGTTGATACTTGCTTTGAACCCGCCTTCTATTTATGTTGTGAATTTTGAATAACTTCATGCAGTATGTTGCAAATTTTGCCTTTTTTTAGAAACACTATCGTTAGATTCAAAATTTATCATAAGATGGCCCAATTCCAAAAATCCAACACAACCAAAAACTTAAACTGATAAAAAAAATAAAAAAATATAAAGGACTTAAAAAGCATGTAAAAACATAAACGACTATTCATGCAACACATGTAGAGGCAGGCATAGGGTGGTCGGAGGACAACAATAGGTCACAACAGAGGTTAAAGTAGCTTGAATAGGTTGATGGCGGCTCTCACAATGGCTACAAGGGACAACAAAGACGTGTATGATGATGGCTCATGGCTGGATGTGAACATGATGGGTGAAGAAGATGAGATATTTTCTCTTTTTTTTTTTTTATGACTGCAGCAAACAACGACTCAATCACCGATCCAAAGAGAAAACACGACTCAATGCGGGGGTAGGATGGGGATGAGTACCTATTTTCCTCCCCCAAGTGGGGGTCCCGTCCCCCTCTCGTTGACAAGCCTATCTTAGAGACAAAGTCACCTTAAAGGAAATACATCTTTTTTTTTAAAATTCAATCCCTCATTTATTTTGACAAATCCAATTATTACATAACAAGTGGGTCTTTCTATAACCCAAATCGATGAGGGTTACAACATAGAAAGAAGCTACAAAATTTTAGGGCTTTGTAGTCTTGCTGGAGCAACATAAAAGATCATAGTTGCAATTAAAATCCCCAGATCTATGTGTTGTGCCTATTAAAGTAATGACAATAGCAACAAGTAGCAACATTGCCTTCAACATCTTCAACGAGATCTCCATTGAAACTTAGTTTGGTTAAAAAAGTAAAATGAACAAAATTAACTGGGGATGATATTTGAAATATATTTAGATATTTTTTTTCTAAAATGTTTGTGTTGAAATACATCCTTTAATTAAATAGTCAACAAATTAATGGTTATGATTATGGGCGAGAATAATAAAGTAAATCTATAGTGATGAAATGTATAACTCTAATTACAATTTATACGAGAATCAGTAAAAAAAAAAAATTTAAACTTTTATGTTATAAAATTAATTAGTTGTAAAATATAATTGTAAGGATATGTTAAAAAATAAAAAATTTATTGAGTATAAATTTTTTTTCGAGATTATTGAGTATAAAAGTAATGCCTCATATCTAAAAATTAATTTTTTTTCCATCAGAAATTTTTTACTGTAAGATTTCATCTTAATTTGTTTCCAAATAATAGTTTCCATTTCCATAGAAAGAACTATTATAATTGGTATGTATTATTAGAGTAAATATTTTTTACACTGTTAATTAATCAAAAATTGATATATTATTAAAAATGGCTGACTCTTATTTTAATTATCCTATAAGATTATCATATTACATAATTTTTTATTGGTTGATACAGTAGAAAACTTTACATCGAGACTAATTAAAGATTGAAAAAAAATTATGTCAAAAAAAATAATATTGAAAATAATTTGAAATTGAAATTGTTTTGTGGAATTGTCAATTGTGAGTGTAGTTTTAAGAGTGAGTGTGCTTGACTCTTGTTTCTAGGAAACAGCACTCAAAACATTTTACAATTCTGTTCTCATCATTAATTTCCTCAAAACACAACAAGAAGAAGAAGATACACTTTCACACTCTTCCTCTCCTTCTGTTGTTTCTCTCTTTCTAGGGTTACTCTTCCAATTCCCTCACAGGAAAGGGTAAAGGGTAAGTAGATGTGAGAAATGGAGATGGTGAATTCACAGCAGGCATGTGAGAAGGTGGTGACGGTTCCCATGCAGGTGGATGGGCCCCACTATGCCATTGCCAATGGAGTTTCTGGTTCAGGTTCAGGTTCTGATGAAGTGGGTGAAGAAACTCGTGTCAATGGTGGTTCTCGTACCAGTGAACTCACCATTTCCTTTGAAGGCGAGGTCTATGTTTTCCCTGCTGTTACCCCTCAAAAGGTTCCATTTTTATTTATTTCTTTATTGAATTCTCTAATCTATGTTACAAGAAATTGTTGAAGTGCTTTTTAGTTTTTACTTGTTTGTACTTTTTTTGTTGGGTGTTGATGTTTTTTTCTTAATTTTTTTGGATAAGAAAATTACCTCATCTCAATTGTATTGGAAACATAATTGGGTGTGGATTTTGTTTTTTCTCCTACTGATCAATTGGCAGTGTTTTTGTTAGAAATTATCATAATTGAATTTAATATGCTAAACCCATTTCTTTGTTTTTTGAGGGCATAAAAGTGTGTTAGATATGGGTTTGTCAGTTCATGCATTGATAGTTAAACAGTGAGGATATTTGGTTGCACAAGTATGATTGTCCCATTAGGTACAGTACAGTTAAACAATACAAGTAAATTTCATCAAATTTGAAGGGGGCAAAACGATAGTGCATAGGAATATACTTTGAGAGAACCTAAGTTATATCATGTGAAGCAGAATTTAATTTTTCTAAAAAATAAAATAAGAAAACAAAAAAGTTCTAAGAAAGATAGGGAGTCCACATTTCTTCTCATTGGTTAGTGATGTAGAAATGAAGCCTAGGTGCATGGCTTGTTAATAATTAAAAGAATTTACAGATCTTCACCCTTATGGAGTTTTCCTTTATTTGATATCAAAGGAGGGAAAAAAAAAATTAGGGGGCCTTTGCAGAAAGGCGGGGTTGGACTATTTATTTATTTGTATCTTGTCAACCTATTCCATTGGTTGCACCTCATGTTTAGCTATTTATTTCTTTTCAATAAAGTTACTCTCCTCATGCATATTTTCGAAACTTGCATGAAATGATTGGACATTTTTTAGGGGTTTGATGATCTCTCTTTTTCTGAAATAAAGGTGCAGGCTGTATTATTACTCTTGGGAGGGCAGGAGATGCCCAATAGTGCCCCCAGCTCCGACTTTTTGCCGCAGCAGAACTTTAAGGACGTTAGGGTATTTCTTTAGAAATTAATTGTCTTTTTGATAAATTTCATCACTTGTTTCTTAACATATTATTGGGTGTACTTATAAATTATAATTATATGCCAGGGAATAAATGATCCTTCCCGAGGTTCAACGCATTCACGGAGAATTGCATCACTTGTTAGGTTTCGTGAAAAACGAAAGGAGAGATGCTTTGAGAAGAAAATTCGGTACACTTGCCGGAAAGAGGTTGCGCAGAGGTAGGGTGTGGGTAGTTCAGATAGTTGATGTAGAATGCCATGTTTTTTTTTTTTTTTTTTTTTGAATTATTTGACCCATTTGTTTCCCATTTTCTCTTTTTTATATTGGTGTGACAAACATTTAAAAAATGTTAGATTGAGACAGAAAAAATATATTTGTTAAGCCTTTTATTGGGTTAAACAAATCTCGTGAGTTTACTTGAGATTCAGTGAGCACTTGGCTCACTTCTGTGCTTCAAGATTAAGCGTGCTCCCCCCTCCCCCCTTTTTCTCTCTCTCTCTCTTCATATGCAAGTATTTACGCTTTTTAAAGTGATATGTCACATTGGTGATCAATAATTTAGTATTGTGCCTATCTGGATGTTTGTCATACTGTCATACATGCCTCACACAGCATTTGAGTATCCTGGCATTCAGAATAAGAACTGGAGCTTTTACTTTTGTCATTAACATGTTCTGTTTATCCTATGGACGGAGAGGCTGGTGCTCTTGAGATTGATAATATTTGGTTATCTAATAGGATGAATCGTAAGAATGGACAGTTTGCGTCACTGAAGGAAAACTACAAACCACCTGCTGAAAACTGGGATTCAAGTAATGGTACTCCTTGCCCAGAATCTATGTGAGTTTCAAAGTTATATCTTCTTTTGTTTGAAGCTTAATGATGCAAAACATGTTGGTGCTGATATGGTTATTGTTCTGTTGAACCTCTGCCATTGTTAAGTGAACGAAGATGCCAGCATTGTGGAATTGGTGAGAAGTCTACTCCTGCTATGCGTCGAGGACCAGCTGGTCCAAGATCTCTGTGCAATGCTTGTGGGCTCATGTGGGCAAACAAGGTAATTAATATCTGTTTGTTACATTTATATGGAATTATGTTTCTTGTCATTGATTGTAGCAAGTATTGCTCTCCAGAATTAGATGTGGTATAATCATGTTATCTCTGTAGTCAATTGCGCCGCCGCGTGACCGCGTCACGCCGCAGCCCTTAGCCGTTACAAAGCAGTGTGCTACGGATCGTTTTCCAGTCGCACAAATCATGGCTGCTATCATGGCCTATCGCAGCCACTATTGCGGCTATTGTGTCTGCTACATCAAACAAGGAAGCCATCCAGTCAGTCCACTCCATTTCCGGCCAGCCCACCACATTTTCTGGTAGACGCACCTTGTTTCTGGCCACATCCCAGCTTTTCCGGCAGCCCCAACCTCCTTGTACCTCCATGTTTTGTGCCTTCCTCTGTTTACATTGTTTTCGTTTTCTTTTTCCATTTTTTCAATTTTTTTTTTTTTTTGATAAATTCTATCTTTCTATCTTCCACATTAAAGTGACTTTGACAGTCATTTTTACGGTAATGCTTTACAGCTTATACCTTACAACACTCTTATTGGTTGGTTGAGTTATGCCATTTATTAGCTGATATGAAGCACGGACACCTCTTCGAAAGTGCCGTGTCACGTGTCGGACACGTCTCGGACACCGACACTTCACGGACTCGCCTCCGACACGTGTCGGACACCCCTCTGCGGTGTTTCAATTAAAAAATATTTTTTTTCGGCTCGGACACCTCTTAGACACTTCTCGGGCATGACTTGGATACTTCTCGGACACTCCTATCATAAAAAAATAATTTTTTTTAAAAAGTCAACTTAGAATTTTGAGATCACGGGTCACAAACCTAAATATTTTTTAAACAAATATTTACTAAAAAGGTCATGGGTCACCAACCCCAAATTAGATCTTTTACTTTTTGAGACATAAACAAAATGATGCCTCTTAGCATTCTTTGTGAGGCTCATTACCATAGGACCTAACTAGTTGTTTTAAAACATGATTCATTTTCCTATCTTGATATTATTTTTGTAAGAATTGCATTATGAAATGACCCCTTAGTCTTAGTATTCTTATATATATATATATATATATATATATATAAGCGGTGTCCTGGTGTCCTATGTTTTGGACGTTAGCCGCTTCGCGGTGTCCGTGTCGTGTCGTGTCGCGGTGTCCGTGTCAGAGTCGGTGCTTCATATTTAGCTCTATTTCCTTTGCTTATAGCATTATTTGTTGTTTTCAAATAGTTGGCTTTTGGTTATCACATTTATTCATTTTAAAAAAATATATTTTTAAACACTCATTTATTACTGTTATGTAATTACAATTATTTTAAGCAGTATAATAATTAATATTATAATAGTGTGTGTCTACACACACCCAATTGTTGTAATCATATGATATTATATATATATATATGCATGTTTTGTAATTTTAGAATATTTTTATTATATTCATTATATTAAAATAGCAGTCATCCCACTACTCACTATAGCGTTTTTAGGGTTGGCCGCTCCGCACAGCTATCCAAGATGAGTACATAGCATGTCACAGTATTGTACAATTTCTTTTTAGCTTTATTTTATACTAACTAGAAGCCATGACTTGAAGACAGGAGCTGTTGTCCCCTGTAATGTCATCAAAGCCTAGTAAAAAATATTTTAGAAAGGCTTTTTACCTTTTTACCATTGAATGTCTGCATATATTGCCGAGACATCTTTAGTGATTTGTTATTCGTTTCTTTCTATTCCAACTGGATGACTCAATTTATGGATCTTTAAGGTCATAATTCATAATAAATACTACAGTCATATACTGTACCATACTTGAAAAGTTGAAAGTGTAATGACAGGAAACTGGAAAGAGATATTACCCTATAAAGTCAATAGTGGCCTGTGCGGTGCTATCATGCCGTAGCGTAACGGCCCCTAGGCTCTACAGCACACCCCGTTCCGCAGCGGTTTTGAGGAGCAGCCGTAGCAGCCGCAAATCACGGCCATAGCGGGTGCTATGGTGGAGCCTAGTGAAAAACCCAATTCTGTCCTCAAATTATAGCCGTTCCCTCATTATTTTTTTTTGGGGACTTTTTGGTCATTTTCGCTCTAAAATTCTGAATTACATGCAAGATTTTCCTGCACTTCTCCGGCAGGATTCTAGCAACTGAACATCTTTGTTCTGTGTTCTCAGTTATTTGGCGATTTTTCCTTCTCTGTTCTCTGGCTGAAACTGATTCCTCTCTGTTCTCCGGCAACTGAAACTGATTCCTCTTTGTTCTCTGGCGACTGAAACTGGTTCTCTGTTCTGCAACAGAACTGCTAGTCTATGCAACAGTGCAAGTCATTCTCTGTTCTCTGTTCTGCCACTGAGACACTCAATATGGCATCATCCCAATCCTCAGAGGCTTAAACTTATTTGCTTTATATTGGGTTTGAATATTAGTAACAATGAACTTTGGTTATTAGTTTTGAATGTCTTTAATTTTGTGTATTATTCTATTTTTGAGCTTTTATATGTTTGGTATAAATTTCTTGTATTGTTTCCATAAACTTCGAGTAGCGGCCATATCGCTACCCACTATAGCGTTTTGGGGGTCGGCCGCTATCCGAGATTAACTATATAGATATTACCATGTAATTTTTGGCATCTGTAACATAAGTACATAACAAGTGATATGTGTCTTCAGATCTTTATGATTTTTAAGTAGGGTTTTTGTGTCAATCTGATAAATATCATTTATGCACACCCTGTCATTCTGAACACAATGTCATAGTTTATTACCAACTGAGCAATTTCATGTTCCAATCTTGCCTAAAGTGCCTAGGATAATCTTATTTATGGTATCCGATTACTAATATTCATTTTCACGCTTCATTGATTTGAAGGGAACTCTGAGAGATCTCAGCAAAGCAGGAAGGATTGCTTTCGAACAAAATGAACTGGTACTCTTTTTTCTTTTTCATTTTTCATATTGTGATTGGACGAGCTGTTGTCTTCTCTTAGATATAAAACCATTCATGAGCCTTCGCCTAATAGCTTAAGCTTGGGGGAAGTTGGTGATTGACATCTTTCGTTGTCAGACTTTCTCTGTCTTATTATAAGATAACCAAGAAGAGAGTATATAGTCTTCCCACATTAATAGAATAAAAAAATTCAACAGAGGACAGGCCCAGGTCTCAATAAACATGCTTGTTTCTGTGTTAACCAGGATGGATTTTAGATTCTCTCAGGTTCTCACTTGGTTAATGTCATTTGATGAGAGAGATAGACAAATGTCCTTATGAAAGAAAAGGTTGTGGGATCCCTAAACCAGGCACTGTGTCCATCTCTCTCATCAAATGACTTAGTCATTTGATGGCCAATCCAAATCCAACCTGGATATCATTGCACTGATACTGCATAGCTATGGAAGTGAAGGAGTTGGGATTGATATACAAAGTTGCACCGTTGCCTACACAGCTAGGACAAAAGTTCAGAGTAGGCTTGATTTATACGTAAAAATAATATACAAAAATTTAACGACACTAAGTTCTTGTTATATTTAGAACTAGATTTATAACATACTTAAAAATACTTTAATTCTTTGTTATTTGTGAATTATACTTAATTTTTTCACTTCATATTTTCTTGATGGCTGCTTACAAAATCAGTAAAATAGAAAACAAATGTTGCACAAGTAAACTTTTAATAGAAACAGAGAGAAGAGAGAGAAAGAGAAAGAGAGAGGAAGAAGAAGAGAGATAGAATATGAAACTGTAATCTATTATTGTTGAGAAACTGAATACAAGGAGGAGCTATTTATAGTAGCTCATGCCAGCTCATGCTGACTCAGCAGTGTAACTGAATTACAATCAGTGTAACAGATTCGTAATCTAACTAACCATACTCACTAACATACCCCCTTATAAACCTAGGGGTGTGTTGTGTTTACAAAGACAAACCTATCAACAATACCAAGATTCCTTCTTAACTCTTCAAATCTGGTCTGTGTTAAAGGCTTAGTTAGCAAATCAGCAACTTGGTCCAATCCTGGAATATGACAGACTGCTAGAGTCTTGGCTAGCACCTTTTCTCTCACAAAGAAAAGATCTAGCTCCATGTGCTTAGTTCTGGAGTGAAGAACAGGATTGTGAGCAAGAGAGACTGTACTCAAGTTGTCACAATAGATGACTGGACTAAGTACAGACACTTGAAGCTCTTTGAGAAGTGATTGCAGCCAAATCACTTCAGCTGTTGTTGCAGCAAGGCTTCTATACTCTGCCTCTGTGCTTGACCGAGCTACAAGGGTTTGTTTTCTTGACCACCACGAGACTAGATTTGGCCCAAGGTACACACAAGAACCAGAGACAGACCTTCTATCATCAGTATCAGCTGCCCAGTCAGCATCACAGAAGGCCTGCACAGTGAGAGGACTGTTTCTGGTGGCTGGTCTGAGCAGCAGGCCATACGAAAGTGTGCCCTGCAGATATCTTAAGATACGCTTGACAGCTTTCCAGTGTTCTTCTAAGGGTTGGGAAAGGAATTGACACACTTTCCCAACACTGTAACAAATTTCTGGTCTGGTAATAGTAGCATATTGAAGTGCACCAACTATAGATCTGTATTGGGATGGGTCTGGGAGGTAATTGGCACCATACTTAGTCAATTTACAGTTGCTGATCATGGGAGTTGGAAGAGGCTTTGCCCAGTGGATAACTTTTTGACCTCAACACCCAGAAAGTAATCCAATTCCCCTAGCTGTTTGAGTGCAAACTCTGCACTGAGTTTAGAGATAAGCTGAGAGATGTGGCTAGGAGAAGAACCAGTCACAATGATATCATCAACATAGATCAAAACGTATGTGCAGTGACCATCACGGGTGTGAATGAACAGAGAGGGATCACACCTTGAAGACCTGAATCCAAACCTTATGAGAGCTTTAGTGAGTCTCTCGAACCAGGCCCTGGGTGCCTGTTTAAGACCATAGATAGCCTTATTCAACCTGCAAACTTGGCTAGGATTGGAGCTCATGAACCCAACTGGTTGCTCCATGTACACTTCTTCAGTGAGCACACCATTAAGAAAGGCATTATTAACATCAAGCTGTTGAATATCCCATCCATGAGTGACTGCCAAAGTGAGTATCACCCTCACTGTTACAGGTTTGACTACAGGGGAAAAGGTTTCGGTGTAGTCAAAGCCATGTTTTTGATGAAAACCTTTGGCCACCAACCGAGCCTTATACTTGTTAATGGATCCATCCGGATTCTCCTTAATGCGAAACACCCATTTGCAACCAATTGCTTGTCTATGGGGTGGCAAATCAACCAAGGTCCAGGTGTCATTGTGCACCAAAGCTTCATATTCCAGTCTCATAGCCTCCTTCCAATGGGGTAAGGACAAGGCCTCTTTAGGTGAATGAGGTTCAACTTGGGTAAGTAAAACAGTGGACACTCTAGCTTTTGATCTAGTAACCATATGATGAGTGTTATGAGAATCAGTGGGGAGTATAGTGGGTGAAGAGGGACTGAGAGAAGAGGTGGAGGGATTAGAAGAAGAAGCTGGTGTGGGGGGAAATTGAGGAGTGAGGCCTGAATGCAAAGAAGGTAATGAAGAAGGACTAGAGATGGGAGAGTTAGGAGACTCACTGGTTGGAATTAAAGGAGAAAGAGTGGGTGAAGGGGTAGGAGCGCTCTCAGGTGTAGGACTGTGGGGAGGTTGAGTATACACAGGAGGACAAGAACCAAAGGGAAAGGGAACAACAGTGAGAGGTGTGGGACAAACAGACTTAACAGAAACTTCAGGTGCAGAAGTTGAGTTGGAAGGAGTTGAAAAGGGGAACCTGTACTCATTGAATTGGACATCTTTTGAGATATACAATCTGCCATCTTTGGATAGACACCTATAGCCCTTATGGGAAGGAGAATATCCCAAGAAAGTGCATTCACAAGACCTAAACTGCAACTTATTTTTGTTGTATGGTCTTAAGCAAGGAAAACAAGCACAACCAAAAACCCTTAAGAAAGAGTAATCAGGATTTTTGTTGTATAAAACAGTGAAAGGGCTTTTGTTAGAAAGAGTTGGGGTGGGTAGTCTATTAATGAGATATGTGGCAGTAGAGAATGCAAAATCCCAAAATTTCATGGGAAGGGAGGCTTGAGCAAGAAGAGCAAGCCCTGTTTCAACTATATGTCTATGCTTTCTCTCAACACTCCCATTTTGATGGTGAGTGTGAGGGCAAATAACCCGGTGGACAATGCCTAAGTCAGCAAGAAACTTAGTAAAGGGGCGAAATTCACCTCCCCAGTCTGTTTGGACAGAGTTGACCACTGTGTGAAACTGAGTTTTGACAAACTCCAAAAACTGTTTGAAAATATTGAGTGTTTCTGATTTTTGTTTTAAGAGAAATAACCAAGTGAATTTGGAGTGAGCATCAACAATGGACAAATAATAGGAGTGTCCAGAATATGAATGAACAGGGGATGGTCCCCAAAGATCAAGAAACAACAGTTCAAAGGGCTTGTTATACACAGTAGTGGAAGAATGAGATGGCAATCTGTGTGATTTACCAAAACAGCAAGCTGTACAGAAATCAAGAACACCTTTATTCATATAGGAGATATTACAATGCTGTAAAACAACTTTCAAGGCAGCATCATTGGCATGCCCCAATCTACAGTGCCAAATGTAATGGGAGTGAGGCACATTACTACTGGTATGATTGCTAGAAGTAGCATTACAAGAAATTTGTTGATTGACATATGGAGTAAAGGAATTACAAAACATAGGACTTGGCCTAGAAACACTAAGACACTGTGGTGACACTGAGGGAGTCTTGGCAGCAGCTTGAAGACTTGGAAAGACATAGAGACCCTGAGAGTTGACTTGTCCAACAAGAAGAGTTTGCTTAGTGACCTGAGAAATGACACAACACTCATGAGGAAAGAATTGAAAGAACACATTGTTATCTTGTGAGAACTTACTGACACTTAGGAGATTTTTAGTGATTTTAGGCACATATAGGATATCTTTGAGTGTCAATGTGGTTGTGGCATCAAAAGGTGAAACAAAACAAGTTGAACCTATTGAATGAATAGAGAGACCAAGTCCATTACCCATGAAAACTTGATCTAGGCCACTGGTGTTTGATTGGTGCTGAAGATTGCTCACATCAGAGGTGACATGATGTGTTGCACCACTGTCAACATACCATAAGGCAGAATCTGTTCCAGATCCAGAAGCAGCCATAGGCATAGGACCTTGGCCAGCAGCAACCATAGCCATTGGACCACCTGGTTGGGAGGCATGAGGAAGTTCTGAAGTCTGCCAAGGCAGTGGCAGCAGAGGTGGTAGATTGGCTGAGTGAATAGCTTGTTGTTGCTGGTTGAAATGATGATGCTGACTCGGTTGTTGTTGAGGTTGTTGTTGAGGATACTGAACAAAGTGTGACCTCTGAGCTTGAGGCTGTGGTGCATAATACTGAGCTTGAGAGTTGGAGCTCTGAGATTGATTAGGTGGTGCATAATATTGAGACTGGGATTGATAAGAAGGATTGCCCTGAGTTATGTATTGTTGATCAAAGCGATAGTAGCAGTGATCTGCAGTATGATTAGTGCGATGGCAAATTTGACACTCAATTCCTCCACGGCCATAGTACCTTCCACCTCGGCCTCTGCCTCGGTGACCATAGCGGCCACCACGACCACCACGAAAGCCATTGCCAGAGGAAGGAAAGAAGGAATTAGCACTTGAGAACTGATTAGTATGATGAAAGGAACTGGAGGAGGATTGAGGCTGAGAAGTCATCACCTGAGTTGGCAAAGTGGTGGTGGTGTGAGGTGATTGAGGAGTTGTATGAGCGACATTGACCGAGAAGGTATCAACAGCAGATTTAGCCTTTAATCGTTCCAAACGCGATTCGTGAGAAAGCAGAAGTGCCTCAATCTCGGCAACAGAGTATTGACCAGGATGCGATTCAATCGTAGGGAACAAGAGATGATACTCTTCTGGAAGTCCTTCGAGAACTGCATCGATGTGCTCTTGCAACGTGATAGGGCTTCCAATCGAAGCCAAGGAGTCAACAATCGCCTTGATCCGTAACAAATAGTCGTTTATCTTGCGATCGGCTTTGGAAATGTGACGCAATTCAGATCTCAGTTGCGAACTTCGAGCCTTCATCAGTGCATTGAAATGGTTGTGAATCTCGTCCCAGAGTTCCCAAGCGTGAGCACAACCAATCACACGCGCATGCATCGAATCAGAGAGAGTGTTCAGCATCCATATGAATAAGTGTTGATCCTGTGCCTCCCAAGCGGAGTACTCAGGATTGACGCGATCGGAGATGCGATCTTCGTCAGAGAGATATCGCGGTGGAATCATAGGGCAAGCACAGAAGCGTTCGAGACGATTTGCTCGAATCACAGCTTCGACAACTTGTTTCCAATGGAGGAAATTATTATCGGTGAGTTTCACTGTAACAATCGAAGCGAAGGTAGGAAGAGAAGATTGCGACTGCGACTGCGCCGGCGGCGGCGGCGGCGGTGGATCAGTTTCTGATGCGGAAGCCATGGTTCAGAACTTTGAAGCTCTTGATACCATAATAGAAACAGAGAGAAGAGAGAGAAAGAGAAAGAGAGAGGAAGAAGAGAGATAGAATATGAAACTGTAATCTATTATTGTTGAGAAACTGAATACAAGGAGGAGCTATTTATAGTAGCTCATGCCAGCTCATGCTGACTCAGCAGTGTAACTGAATTACAATCAGTGTAACAGATTCGTAATCTAACTAACCATACTCACTAACAACTTTTAATCATATTTTATGCAATTTTGCTCCTAGTGGTTACCAATTTGAAATTTCTTTGACAAGATATGTTCTCAACAGAAGATGTTTTGAATTTAAAGTCTAATACTATTCTCTTTATTTTAAGGATAATTCAGCTGATATAAAGCCTTCAACAACAGAACCAGACAATCCTTGTGCTGTCCAGAACAAGGAGGTATATTTTCGTGGGACTTTTCTTTAACAAAATAATAATGGCTTTGTTTTGTTGATATGAGAATTGTAACTTTTTTTTTTCTTATTTTCTCATGACATAAATGGTCTCCTTTATATTTTACCAATTCTTTATAGCCCATAAAAGAGCATGAAAGCTCTTCCAAGTTATTTTGTATATTGTTTTCTTTGAGGGTCCAGATGAGGCAAATGATTGGTTTGTCAAATTGGTGCATGCTGATGATATTTATTGTTCAAGTAGTTTTAAGTACTTCTGTTTGCATGACTCAACTCTGATCCTGATGCTGATACTGTTCCATCAGATTGTGGGTTACTAATTTTTTCTTTTTTCCCATTCATCAGGGAAGTCCTGAGGAAACTAAGCCTGTCCCAGTAGATTCCAGAAAGTCACCTGAGATTACAAATGAGCAGGTTTTATTTATTTATTTGTTTGTATTAGTGGATTTTTTTTCCCTATAATTTAATGGAACTAAATTTATCTGAGGAAATTTGTCTTATTTGCTAATATCGGATAATGCAATTTAATTTCTTTGACTAGATAATTGAAAGATTAGACATTAGAAGTTCTTGGGTGCATGCCACACAAATCACAAAAGTGCATAGTGAGGGAATAAACAACATATTCATGAGACTGACATACATAGTTCCAGCATATAAATAGAGAGACCAAGTCCAAGTCATGTTATTGAGAATGCAGAGGTTTTTGAATAAAGTGTCTTTCTTGATGAATTATCGTTTTATCTATTGTCTTTCACTCTTTCTTGGGTGAGCTCTATGTATGACCTTTTTATTTGGGAACATGGGGCATTTATATCAAGAGTATACCTGTATCCTGATGAAATTATATAATTTTGAATATCATGTCATCAACTTTAATCATCTGATTTGCAGTATATTATCGAAACTACCGAAACAGTTACTAACAACTTGTCCATCCATGTGGAGAATCAAGCTCTTAGTGTGCACGAGCAGGTATTCCTTTTTTCTTTCCCTTCTTTCAAATCAATGATGAGGTATCATGAGTGGAAAAGTTATGAAAAGGGTTGAGGTGATCCCAATATTATGACATTGTTTGAGATTTGGTATGTTACACTCTTGAGGATTACAGGATACTCTTGAGGATCTTGCTGATGCATCTGGAACAGAATTTGAAATTCCTGCTGGTTTTGATGAGCAGGTACATCTTTTAACTTATGTGTCATAATTCATGAAATATATTATACCCTATAAACCATATGATCTTGCTGGGTATAAAAGCCTATTGTCAATTACTTGTTAAAGTTCATATGTAATGACTTACAGATTGATATTGATGATTCCAATCTGAGGACTTACTGGCTGTGATCTGGAGATATTGCTGTGCGCCCTTATACAATGATCTGCTGTTGACACAAATGGTTATAGAAATGAATGTGCAGTGCTGGTTCAACTAACATAGGACTTCCAGAAATTGTTTATGTTTTATATACAAACTGTTTCTGGAAGCACTGTGAATTAGGATTATCTTACAAATTTCTTATATTAGAGTTTCTGTACATCCCATTTGGACCAGATTTTATTTATATAATGTGAATAGTTCAGTTTTTTTTCCCCCTTCTGCCTGGTCTTTAGGGGACCGCTTATATAGGTGTTAAAATCCAATCTACACCGAATACCAAATTGAATTGGAAAACCAAAATATAATCAAAATCAAATAATTTTGGTTGTTTTTGTTTGATTGTTGCTAAAAAAGTAATTGGATTGGATTATTTGAAATTAGTTTTTAAAACTTATCTAATTCAAACAGATTGATATTATATAGTATGTTTTTTATTATCAAACTTATATTTTTGCCTATGATTACTTTAATTTCTCACATACTTTTCTGATTCTTCGTATTTTTTATCAAATGTTTTATGCATGTCAAATGAGTCTTTTTTTTTAAAAAAAAGAAATTATTTCTTGCTTTTCTTTTTCATGGCTTAAGTTGTTTTTGGATCATAAAATTTCAAGCTTATATAACTTTTTGGTTAGAACTGAATTTAGTATTTGGACTGAGGCTATGTTTGTTTAGGATTGATATCAACGCAAATTGGCTATATCTGCGTTTGAAATGGCGTTTACTGAAAGCTCCAATTAGGAGCTGTGAGAAAAAGTGACCAAATTTGCCTCGGGGTGGAGAATACCTCTGTTAGCGTTTAGAAAAATCATAACCAAGCATACAATGAATTGGTTTCAAAATATAAATTAAATTAATTTATTCTTTATGCTAATGAAGCTGGATTGAATTGGTTGAGTTTTTATGTAAAAATGAATTTTTTTTGTGCATCTATCCCTGCGCGATAGTCAGAGCCTAATCCCTTTCGAGGAATAGAGATCATTGAGACTTCAGTTAATGAGAACTAAGCTTTAACCACTTACCAATATGTGTTGGTAGAAATAATCTTTTTGGGTGTTTGTTGGTGAAAGTTTGGGTCATGAGGGTGCTTCTTGGCTTCATTTTGTGTTGTTTGATTTGAAAGAGTGTTGTTTGTTGGTGATTTTGGATAACCCTTACTACCTTAATGGTCTGTGACTCCGTGTGGGTGATTTAGTTGATGTTCCTAATGAATGGAGTGTTGATAGTAACAGAGATAATTGTAAGATGATAGAAGCAAGGTAATTAAGGGACAGATACTACAAGTACCTATGAGATAAGTGTGTTAATGAAAGGAGGTGGAGAGAGTTATGCAGGAATCCAAATATCCAAAAAATATATGTAATGTAATACTCCCTCTGGTCCTATATATAAGAGGCAAAACCCTAAAACACATAGACCAAGGAAATGCATTGAAATAAGTTATTTGTAATTAATATTTATATAAATTTACAAATTTAACCCTTCAATAATTAATGAATAAACCTACTTGTATTGAAAGTTGTACTGTCTCGTAAATATAAACCCTATTATAAATAAGGGTAAAATTGGAAATGAGCATTTAATATTTGTCAAAATACATGCATGTCTCTTATATTTTGGACCAAAAAAAGTAGTCATTTGCCTCTTATAATAAGGACCGGAGGGAGTATATAACAACTCATCCATCACAAAACAGAACCTACATTATGTCCACCATCAGCCTTCATCAATTGTCCAAACTCAACTTTCTCCTCCCTCTCACTGCTCTCTATTATTTTCTTATATATAGCAAAGCGCCTTTTGAAGCAAACAATGCAAGCATGGGAAACAGGCTTCTGAAAAGAAAAAAAGAGAGAGAAAAGAGGAGCAACCAAGCACGTAACGGTGGAGGAGTGATAGTGCTACAATGTTGTCTTGCCTGGCGTGGAAGTAGTATTGTAGGAATGAGACAAAAAACGAAAAACCTTAAAATGCACGCAAGTAAAATAACTTTCATGCACAAAGTATATTCATAATCTATCTATATTCTATCTATAAAAAAATACAATTATATCCCCTATGAAATATAGTTTTGTCATGTGTCATCTTCCCTATACATGAAATGTTGCCATGTATCATGTGTTAAGTGTCAACACTACAATTTTCTGATTTATTATTATATTTATAAACTTAACAAAAAATAACACAGTAAAAATAAAAATTGAATGAAAATTACTGAAATTGAAATTGAAATTTAAAGTTTAAATGTAACTAATCTTATCTAATTATTTAATTTATTTCAAATTTAAGGTCATACAATATATATTTACGTAAATCTTATCAAAGTTGAAATTAAATTTAAATTACATGAATTAAAATTAAAATTTAAATAAATGTATCAAATCTCACTTTTTAAATAATTCATAAATTCAGAAATGTATTTAAACTTATTTGAATGACTGGAGCAGCACCAATTTCACGCATATGCAAGTGTTTGTTTCAAAATAGATACCCCCCCCCCCCCTCCCTCAAAATATGGGATGCAGATTACCCAAGTCACCTGTTTCTATTTCTCTATTTGTATTTTTTTTTTGTTATTTTTTAGATAAAGCAAATCAAGGGTTGAGAATATGAAAGAAGCAAATCCAATGGTAATA
This sequence comes from Echinosophora koreensis, assembly GCA_035048595.1. Classification (NCBI taxonomy): domain Eukaryota; kingdom Viridiplantae; phylum Streptophyta; class Magnoliopsida; order Fabales; family Fabaceae; genus Echinosophora; species Echinosophora koreensis. The sequence goes on from JAPCYP010000103.1 coordinate 1,003,826, forward strand.
AAATGGTTGAGCGTGAATGCATGGATTCCCTGACCGCAGGAAATCCGGATCCCAAAATTTGACATAGTTGATAGGTGAAATATGGAAATGAAACCCCTACAGTCATTTTGTAAATGCAAGGACATTTTGACCATTGATTGAATTAATCTCAACATTCCCCCTTAATTCAGTGTAGCTAAAGACATCATGCCAAGCTTGCTTCTCAAGGTTTGAAACCTTGCAACCTTCAAAGGTTTTGTCAAAATATCTGCATATTGATCTTCAGAGTTGCAATACTCTATCTCCAACTTCTCCTTGTTAACTTGGTCCCTCAGAAAATGAGATCGAGTTTCGATATGTTTGCTTCTATTATGTGCAACTGGATTTCTAGCTAAATTAATTGCAGATTTGTTATCCACTCTAAGTATAACAGGCTTTGATCCAAGCAAATTCAATTCTGTCAGCAAGATTTTGAGCCAAACTGCTTGGCATGCTCCCAGTGATACTGCCACATACTCTACCTCACAGGAAGATAATGCAACTATATTATGCTTCTTGGAACTCTATGAGACTGTTCCATTACAATACATGAAGGCATAGCCACTTGTACTCTTCCTATCCTCCTTATCACCACACCAATCAGCATCAGTATAGCCAATTAGTTCTCCATCTCTTTGCTGTGAATCATTCGGAAACAGCAAACCATAATCCAATGTGCCTTGGATATACCTCAATATTCTTTTAGCAGCAGCATAGTGAGATATCTTTGGCTGTTCCATATATCTACTAATCAGTCCAACACCATAGGCAATATCTGGCCTAGTGTTGCAGAGATACCTCAATGAGCCTATCAACTTCCTGAATTTTGTCTGATCAAGACCATTTTTAGCTTCAACTTTGACAAGTTTTAGGCCTTTTTCAACTGGAATTGAAACTGCATTGCAATGTTCCATGTTGAACTTCCTGATGATTTCAGTAGCATACTTCTTCTGGTGTAGAAAAAACCCTTTGCTAGTTTGCACAAACTCTATTCACAAAAAGAAGGACAATCCTCCAAGACCTGTCATTTCAAATTCAGTCATCATACTCTTCTTAAATTCAGAGATCACGCTATTTTTATTTCCTGTGATTAACATGTCATCCACATATAGGCATATAATCAGCCTATCAGTTCCATTGGACACTCGACTATACACTCCATGCTCACTTTCACATTTCTGAAATCCCTGCTCTGTGAGAAAGGAGTCCATTCTCCTGTTCCAGGCCTTAGGAGCCTGCTTAAGGCCATATAGAGCCTTATTGAGTTTGTACACCTTCAACTTTTCACCCTTTATTGTGAATCCAGGTGGTTGTTGAACATAAACCTCCTCATCCAAAGGTCCATTAAGAAATGTTGATTTCACATCCATTTGATGAAGGGACCATTTCTTTTGACTTGCAATGGCTGTGACAAGTCTTATTGTTTCCAGCCTGGCCACTGATGCAAACACTTCACCAAAATCTACTCCAACCTGCTGCAAGAAGCCCTTTGCTACCAATCTAGCCTTGTACTGGGCTATGCTTCCATCTGGCTTCAATTTGATTTTGAAAACCAATTTCACTGCAATGGCTTTCTTTTTTGGTGGCAGTGAAACTAGGTCCCAAGTGTGATTTCTTTCAATAGAACTCAGTTCTTCCTCCATAGCATCTATCCATTTTTCATTCCTGATTGCTTCCTCAAATGTCACAGGCTCATTTTCAGCAAATATAGCCATGTGAATCAGGTCACCTTCTTCATTGACAGCTGAATCAGGTTGAATCTCATAATCATTCAGTCTAGGAGGTAGTTGCCTGCTTCTTTGTGGCCTTTCATGCTGTTGAACACCTTCAGTATTGCAAGCAGGTTGTTCATCAATTAGCTCAATCTCTACACCTTTGCTGGAATAATTGTTGTTCCAGTTCCACCATTTTGCCTCATCCACAATAATATCTCTACTTATCATTATTTTGTTACTCCTTGGATCATAGAGCTTATAGGCACCAGTTGGATGGTAACCTAAGAATACCATTGCCTCACTTTTATCATCAAGTTTCTTTCTTAATTGATTAGGCACATGTTTATAGCATAAAGATCCAATTGTTTTGAAATGAGACACATCAGGCTTCATACCTGACCAGGCCTCTTCAGGAGTGATTCCACTTAGACTTCTTGTAGGACATCTATTCAGAATGAAAGCTGAAGTAGACACTGCTTCTCCCCATAGGTTTTTAGGCAATCTTCTACTTCTAAGCATACTTATGGTCCTGTTCAAGATGACCCTGTTGCTCCTTTCTGCAACACCATTGTGTTGAGGTGTGTAGGGTGCAGTTACTTCATGGATGATCCCTTCCTCATCATGGTAATTCTGAAACTCATGAGAATTATACTCACCACCACGATAAGTTCTCAAAATCTTTACAACCCTACCACTTTGCTTTTCAATCATAGCTTTAAAATGTTTGAATACTTGTAATACATCATTCTTTCTTTTAATAGGAAAAATCCATAACATTCTTGTGAATTCATCTATAAAAGAAACAAAGTAGTTACTGCCTCTAATGGATGGAACTTCAAAGAGACCACAAACATTAGAGTATATTATCCCAAGTTTATCTCTGGACTTGTGAGGAGCACTCTTCTTGAAGGGATTTCAAGACTGCTTACTGACACAACAGTGCTCACATAACTGTTGTGAAGTTGTTAATTCTGGAAGTCCATGCACCATTCCATTCTTCTGTAGCAAATCCAGATTCTTAAAACTCAGATGCTCGAACCTGTAGTGCCATAGCCAATTCTCTTCATCCAGCACTGCACCAAGACACTTCTGGTTGAAAACTGGAATGCCAATCTTGAAAGTCCTGTTCTTGGATAAAGGAGCTTTCAAGACTAGTCACCTTTGTGCATCAAAGACCTTCATTGCATTCTGCTGTAGACTCAATGAAAAACCTTTCTCAATCAATTGTCCAAGGCTTATCAAGTTGTTCTTCATGCTTGGAACATAGAGAACATCAGTGATGTAGGCTCTAACACCATCCTTTCTTTGAATCAACACTTTGCCAATCCCCTCAGCTGTGATTACAGAGTTATCTACAAACCTCACCTTACTCTTCACACTTTCATCAAGCTCAGCGAACAATTCTTTCCTTCTTGACATATGGTTTGAGTAACCAGTGTCAAGATACCAACACTCAGAGGAATCCAAGTCAGTTTTGGTTGTCACCATCAGCAGGACATTATCAAAGTCAGAGTCCTCATCATATCCCATTTGTGCTTCATCTTCCTTGCTAGCTTTCTTGCTTCTGCACTCACTGGCAAGGTGGCCCCATTTCTGGCAATTGTAGCATTTGATTCCCTTCTTGTTGAACTTCTTCTTTCCTCCTTTATTGTTTCCATCAAACTGCCTGTCATCACTGTCTTAGGATTCTGCTCTTCACTGCTTGAATCTTCATTGTTATCACTCCTCATCTTGGAGTCTTGCCATTTTCCTTTCCCCTTTCTACTCTTCTCATCTTGACTAGGTTTCTTACTGAACCGAGCCTGGAGAGCCTATTCTCGATTAGTTCTTACAAGAAGTCTCTCATTCATTCTCAACTCATATGCCTCTGACTTTCCTTGCAGCTCCTCCACCTTCATCTCCTCAAGATTTGAGGATTCTTCAATTGCAACTACTACATGACCAAACTTTGGGGATAAAGTTCTTAAAACTTTTGCTACAATCAGCAGATTTGTGAGACTCTCACCATTAGTTTTCATTTGATAAGTGAGAGCTGCAAGTCTATTGATGTACTCACCCATACTTTCACCTTCATTCATCTGCATTAGTTCATATTGGCACCTTAAAGTTTGCAATTTGACTTTTTCAGCCTTTCAGCACTCGCAAAAGATTTGTCAAGTATCTCACATGCCTCTTTTGCTGATGATGCAAAAAAAAACTTTTCATAAATGTCAGGATCCACACATTGGTTGATGATGAACTGAGCTTTACAGTCTTTGCTTTTCAGTTCTTTATAAGTTGTTTTCTGAGCCTCAATTGCATTCTTATCCAGTTCTTAGATCCCATCCATCACCACCTCAAATACATCTTGAAACCCAAATAGCACCCTCATCTGTGCACACCATCGATCGAAATTCTTGCCACTGGTGAGCACATGTAAGTTTGCTGGGAAGTTACCATTAGAACCTCCTATCATTCTTGTTGCTGATTACTGGCCCCAAGGATCGTGACAAGAGCTCTAGATACCACTGTTGAAGATAGAAGAAAATGCCTTACACACACTCACTTTAGAGTATTAGGAGAAATTGGGGAATTAAAGAGAAGAAATTGTGTTGAATATACTATCATCTACTCAATACAATCAAAGTTTGTTACAAGCTCAACCACTAACTCTTTACAAACAAACTAATAATATCTTTAACTGAAATGCTAACTACTTAACTGCTTTAACTAATATTAGCTAACTGAATTAATCTCAACAGAAAGGAGGTGGATATCTACAAAAGACACTTCGACCACTCAAGTTAGTAGGATACTTGTATATGAGTGTAAGGAGGAAGAGAGAGTTACTACACCTAACTATTTTCTTTGTTTATATTGACATGGGTTAGGTTTGAAAGGTTGTTTGGGTCATTTGGTAAAAAAGAACATCAAAACATGAGTACTTAGGGCATCACAAGAAGACATAGTATATCCTGGCCCAAGTTTCACACACATAACTCTATGGACCCGTTATCTAACCACGTTGAATCCATATAGCTTGGGGACAACCATTTTCAAACTTGGACAATTGAAAGAAAGACCTCTAATTACCCAAACATCGGAGAGTCCAATACTAGATTCCGATCACATTTTATACTTTGAAGATGAATCCTCCACAAAATCCTTATTTTGGGATCTCGAATCTTCATTTTCCCTCCCTACCAAGACTTTGCGGATCTCAACCTATACATTAAATGACAAATCCCTTTGCTCATGGACTTTAGCGCTCATATGGACCTTCACAAATACTACCTCAACATTTTGTCTTACATCAAAGCACTAGGTCAAGATCCAACCAGAGAGGCCCATTTAAACACCATCCACACTTATTTTTTAGAAATATCAAAATACGTTTGATATCAAAAGTCATCTAGAGGAAAAGTTTATATATAATAATTTCTCTCCTCACACTTATCTGATTAACTTGAGCATCAAAATATATATTTTTAACTACCATCAACCTATTTTATTAATGATTTATTTTGTTCTCAATGCCTTCTTTTATTTTTTTAATCATAAATAATAATACATCATAGAATTTAAAACCCCATCAATAAAGCATTTACATATATAATTTTTTTTAGGCCACACTTACATATATAATTGTAGAATGAAAAAGTGTTAATTTCTCAACATGTCCTGCTAAACGGTGCTTATTAATTTTTTTTTATTTTATGTAACGGTGCTTCATCTTATATCCATCACCTCACAATATTTTCGTACAATCTATTGTCAACAATAGTACAATGTTCCTAGACAACATCCTCCTTCCCCCCTTCTTAAGTTATTATTAGCCTAGAGTATCATTCAAAGGAACTATGTGAAACCTCTTCTTTGGAAGCACGACAACAAAGCAATGGAACAGTTGAACGCCAATTCCTTCAATATGGTCTTGTTCTGTAACCTGCAAGCTTATCGACAAAGCCCTCTCTCTCAGCATAATTTATCCTTTGCTTCTCCTGGCTCTCCTCTCCACCTTGAGTCCAATAGGGAGCGATGGAAAGAAAGCACAAAAGAATGTATTATTACCATTTTAAAAATTTAATTGAAACACAGTGCTGCTATTTTTTATGTGATTACAGATAAAGGCTTAGAAACAACTCACCGGCAACGACGAGATGAGAGCAGTGGATCGAGGTGTTGAGCTCGGAGAAGATGAATCTGATAGATGTGTGTGTCAGGTCGTTAAGGTGTTGATAAACTGAGAAAGATTATAGTTTTGCAGAAGAGAGGTCGAGAGATAGAAAAGAACATAAACGTGCGGATGGGTCGTGGGTGGAGAGAGAAGAATCGATGAAATGGTAACTACTTTTTTTGAAAAGATTCTGATAAGTGATAAGTAATTTGATTATATTATAAATCTTAATTAAATTAAACTAAATTAAATCAAATAAACAAGTATCACGATTTGATTGACTGTCAGTGTAAAGATGTAGTGTACAGCACTTAATCTCATATTCTTATCTATCTCTCCCAATTCTATGATGGGAATTAATCGAAAAAATACAATAAAATAAAACATTGCGATTTGTGTCAGTGAGACAGAATCACTCCAATTCATGCAATACATGTACAATTCAAAGTTATTTACAGCAAATTAAATTACATTATACAAATTATCGACTTACCAAATTGCATTGTCGATTCTAAAAATTATATTTCCAAATATTATAAAGACATGACACGACAACGTACACTTCACTCATCTAGCTTCAACACTACTCCAAGATAAAAATCCTTGGTATAATATGGATTTGCAAGGTGTAATCCTTTTATTAGGTAAAACAAAATTGAGAAATGGTCTAATATACTTTTGTTTATAATGAAGATTAATTCATACAATTTCACTTCCATTTATGATTTATCAAGATTATGTAATAGGATCTTTTTTTTTTGGGTAAAAAATTATGTTATTGGACTCATCAAAAAATAAAGTGTTATTGGATCTTGAACCATAAAAATATGAGGAATGACTCAATGACATACATAAAAAGAAAAAGGAAAAATTCAAAACTATGGAAGTTCTTGCTTGAAGAGCAAGGACACCGTTCTCATAAATCAAACATCATTCAAAACCCCACACAGTAATGAGTTAGCATCCCCACTCCAATCGCAGCATATTCCTCTCCAAAAACCCCAACCCTCCCCCCTTCCACCGATGACCGATTCCCTCATGGCGGGTGACCCGGTTACACCTCCGCCGTCATCAGCGGCGCCGGCTTCTTCCTCAGCCGCCGCTCCTCTCGGTTCCTCCGTCATCTCGCTGGTGAACAGGCTCCAGGACATCTTCTCCCGCGTGGGAAGCCAGTCCACCATCGACCTCCCGCAGGTGGCGGTGGTCGGAAGCCAGAGCAGTGGCAAGTCCAGCGTCCTCGAATCGCTCGTCGGCCGCGACTTCCTCCCTCGCGGCAGCGACATATGCACCAGGCGGCCGCTCGTGCTCCAGCTCGTACAGACCAAGCGCAAGCCTGACGGCTCCGACGAGGAATTCGGCGAGTTCCTCCACTTGCCTGGCCGCAGATTCCATGATTTCTCCGCAATTCGCAGAGAAATTCAGGTATGCATTGTTCATCATCATCATCATCACATATGTTTCTTTTTCAATTTGATAATAACAGGAAGTTTGGCTGAGTGAAATTTATAATAATAATAATATTGTGTTAGTTCTGTTCTACCTGTTACTAATCATGAAATTAGTTTGTTCCTCTGGAGTGACATGGAGCAAATTAATGAGGCTATAATTGTACAGTTTCAAATTAGAGGGACTTAAGAGTGTAGATTTTGTATGCAGTGAATCATCAGTATTGTCTGTGATTTTGGCAGCTATTTATGTCTTGGTTGAAGGTTCATTATTTATTTGAAGTCTTGAACTGTTTTTCATTTTTTAAGGTTGAGAATTAGTTGAATTTGGGGTCATAGTCTGGCAGATGGTATGTGGTGCGCTGCACAGTTTGTTAATTCTTACCATTTAATTTTAAGACTTTCTTTACACTGCAAACTGCAAAGTATCATAAGTTGGTACATAGGAGCTAGTACATGGTTCATAGGGTTGCTAGCAGAATCTGGTAATGATGTTTGGGATTTCCATGATTTGCATGTTGTATAGCATGCAATACTCTTGATGGATTGGTAAGGTTAAAGTATACAGTGTACTATATTTAATTGTCTTTCCTTTTGTAGCTGCTAGTTACTTTTATGTTTTCTTAATGGTTTTTTCTGTAGGCTGAGACTGATAGGGAAGTGGGAGGGAACAAAGGGGTCTCTGACAAGCAGATTCGTCTGAAGATTTTTTCGCCTAATGTTCTTGATATCACGCTTGTGGATCTCCCAGGGATAACAAAGGTTCCTGTTGGTGATCAGCCTTCTGATATTGAAGCCCGAATTAGAACAATGATCATGTCATATATCAAAACTCCCACCTGCCTCATTCTAGCTGTCACACCAGCAAATTCAGATTTGGCCAATTCAGATGCTCTTCAGATGGCAAGAACTGCTGATCCTGATGGTTGGCTTTTGCTTCCTCATGGCTAAAACTATAATTTTTTTCAAATCTCTGTGATTGGTTTTTAAATGTTTATATTTCTGTTTCAGGTAATAGAACGATAGGTGTAATCACAAAGGTTCAGTATACTCTTCTAGCATGCAAATTTATTTGCAAAACATGTTAAGCTCTTTCCATGTTCTGTCATCTGAAAAGTTTAGGCATATATGCTTTGGACTGCAGTTGGATATCATGGACAGAGGCACTGATGCGCGGAATCTTTTGCTAGGAAAAGTAGTTCCCCTTCGACTTGGTTATGTGGGTGTTGTAAATCGTAGTCAGGAGGTAATGATGTTATCCTAATGTGGTGAAGACGGCATCAGACTGCATTTAACTTTTTTTTTTTATAAGAAAAACAATTGAATGAATAAAGTACAAGTGGTACTCTAACTCATTATATCGAGTCTCTTAACTTTACATCACAGTATAACAGTACCTACTGCCTACATACTGTGACATGACTGTAAAAAACTTAATGGGTTGCTACACCAATCCACAAAAGAATAGTCCCCACCCTTTACAGAAGAATTGCACCAATTCCAAGCTCCAAGTCTGATTACATCAAAGACTTTATCAAAGTCCAGCTTGGCTGTTTTGAATAAATAGACTGCATTTAACCTTTGCATGTGTTCTATCTGTTAAACTTAGTGTTTATTTTGTGTACACACAAAAGGGCACTGAGTCAGTGAGTCATTACAGACAAAATATTCTCTTCTAAATTGCTTGATTAGCATGCCGGACAAAATGTGATGCTGAAATCTAGTTGTCTGTTATCTCGTGAAATTAGGATATTCTAATGAGCCGGAGTATAAAGGACGCTCTTGTTGCTGAAGAGAAGTTTTTCTGCAGTCATCCAGTAAGGAAGTACCATTGCTTAGTTATATTCAATCCATGTCACTTCTATGTATTGATTTTATTATCCTATTTGTAGATATACAGTGGTCTAGCAGATAGATGTGGTATTCCTCAATTGGCAAAGAAGTTGAACCAGGTAGAGTCTTTGCAATTTTGAAAACGCAAATTAGCCTTTGCTATTTATTTTACTGTCTCAAATGCTGCCTTTAGTTACACCTTCCGCATACTTATACAATTAGAAGAGTTAAATTCGTAGAAATTCCCTGTAAGATCATTCCATTATGAATTATTATAAGATTGCAGCTTCTGGACTTAAGCATGTCGTATGTATATTTGCCTGTACATCTGTTTGCAGATTCTTGCACAGCATATCAAGGGTGTGCTACCAGGGTTGAGAGCACGTATAAACACTTCACTAGTCGCTCTTGCAAAAGAACATGGAAGCTATGGAGAAATCACAGAGTCCAAGGTATGTGTTAATATTTCGATGTGTCCCTATGACTTGTTAAATATACTGTATAAGAATTCTCCTTGTTGTAAATAAGAGCAAAGACTTTGGCTGACCATTTACCTTATTTTATCTATAATTCTTCATCTCCAATAGGCTGCTCAGGGTGCTCTTCTCCTGAATATTCTTTCAAAATACTGTGACGGTACTTAAACTATTTCTCCTACCTGATTTCTTCTCCTTGGCCTTTACATTTGTCTACTCATTCCATTTCTTTCATATTTGTTAATTGGTATTTCACATATATTTACCTTCCAAATTTGATAGTGCTATCTTTTTCTTTTCTTGTTGTAAACAGCATTCTGCTCCATGTTAGAGGGAAAGAATCAGGAGGTCTCTCTACGTCCGAGCTATCTGGTGGGGCACGAATTCATTATATTTTCCAATCTATTTTCGTGAAGAGTTTAGAGGTATATACTTTTGTGTTTGGATATGACAGTGTTTAAAAAATAAATATATTTATCCTCATGCAATGTTCAAATTAGGGATGGCAAATGGAAAAGTTATATTTAACCCACTAACCCATTTGTAATTGATCAAATAACAACCCAACTAGCCTGTTATCAATTTGTAGAAGTGGGTGTCCATCCCATCCATTTATCCCATTCAATGGATGAATGCCCAACCACCCAATCTAAGCCCTATATATTTTATTCAAATCTTAGTAGATTTATTGATATCAAGTATTATAAATCAGATGTATGATTTTTTTAACAACGACAACGTGTAACATCTTTTTGTTTGAAATCACATAATTTCTTGATTTTGTTAGTGTTAAACAAAATGCTTCATTTTAACTTGTCTTATTAGCACATTTATTTGATGTAGATTTTTAGGCAACAGGCAAAATATAAGTTTGGACTCCATGGAACCAGTCGTTTATTGAGAGCTAGTTCTTGAGTGTTATTATACAATGCAATTTAATGTATCTTGCAGGAGGTGGATCCATGTGAAGACTTGACTGATGATGATATTCGTACTGCCATACAGAATGCAACTGGACTTAAATCATCACTGTTTGTTCCAGAAGTAGGTCTTGTCACCATCTTAAATTTAAAAAAAATTATATATATATATATATATAAAATTTAAAATTTCGAGTTCAAACCCAAGTTTTATATATTTTTAAATTTTCTTCGTTGAACCCACATTCTTATACTATCAATTATTTATTTTTTCCCAGCTGAAGTGTTCTTATCTATTATTTCGATGTAACTAGGTCCCATTTGAAGTCCTTATACGAAGGCAAATATCTCGTCTATTGGATCCTGGTCTTCAATGTGCCAGGTTTATATATGATGAATTAACAAAGGTAGGGCTTCATGGCTTGCTATTTTTCTGTCTCACTTCACCATCATTCAAGTGCATGTGCCAAATTAAAATCTCTTCTTTTCAGATCAGCCATCGCTGTATGGTGACTGAACTGCAGCGGTTCCCATTCTTGAGAAGGAGCATGGAGGAAGTTATTGGAAACTTTCTACGAGAAGGCCTTGATCCCTCAGAGAATATGATCCAGCACATCATAGAAATGGAGGTGAACTGAAATTTAATTTCTTTGATGTATTAATGTACACTTGCTCCATTGTCTACTGCAATCATCATGTTAACGGTAGATGCTCAAAATTCAGTTAGGTACTAATGTACTATTGAAACAGTAAAGAAGAGATCTGACACAAGAATTTCTGAATGTGCTAGTGTGTTTTTTCCACTCAGCCAAATGATCTATTTATACACATCAAATTTACATAGGAAGTAAAAGGAAATAAATGATAGATACAATTTACAAGGAAGATAATTAAGCTAACATCATTCCCTAAGGTGCATTGCATCTATCCTATTCTTGTACAATGAATCTAAGCAACTTGGAAACTAGAACAATTAATTCTATTCTAATTCCAACAGGTACTTAGGTTTCAGGGCTTAAATTTGGTTCCATTATACAAATCCTTCCAGAATAGTGATTTATGTCATAACTGAAATTGAATGATAATGCTTGGAGCCATAGTTGTATGACTTGAGCTGTTTGACTGGTTTGACCTCTAGTCCGGGTTATACAACTATCCCTGGAATGGAACTTGTAGAAGTTTCTCTCTTAATATCAATTGTAGTGTTTGACCTTTTCTACTACTTCCGCTGGTCCCAACTCATCTGTTCCTTAATCGTTAATATCTTCTCACATAACAGACAAGAATGAGTCAATTATTTTTAATGAAGTTGTTTGGGTGTGATAGCTATTGTTTGGCATGTCTGAGGATCTATCTCGCATCAAATTTTAACTCATGAAATTTGGGGTTTCAGAAGTTTCATCAAAACTGAAATGAGTTTTACTTTTACCTACCGCTTGCTTGGTTGAACATGGCTTGCTGTGCCATGTTAAAAAATATAGATGAATGTGTTCTTTCTCTTGAAAATAAGGGGAAATTCATAAAGATTGAAGAATGTAGATACTTTTCTGGTATCTAGTAGAAACCACTAACATGCCATGCGTCAGCTCATTATTGCCAATTGTGATGGTCTGTCTATCAAAGTGAAACTTCAATTCCTTATCCATTCAAACTACTCAAATTTGCAGATGGACTACATAAACACTTGCCACCCAAATTTTATTGGTGGAAGTAAGGCATTGGAAGTGGCCATGCAACAGACCAATTCTTCTAGACTTTCTCTACAAGTTTCTAGGGTGAAGGTATACATATTTTGGGCTCTCATCCAGTTATGCCATATGTTTTTGATGTACCTGTGAATGCTAATTTATGCTTTCCTATCTTTTTGTTATTTTTTCCCAATAGGATGGTTTGGAATCTGAGAAGGGACAAGCCTTGGAAAGAAGTGGGAAGAGTCGAGCTATTCTTGGGAGACAAGCAAATGGAGTAGTGGCTGATCAGGTATGTAATTTTATCCTGTTAAGTCGATCAGAAGTTTTGCTTATATACATATAAAGTACCTTAGTTTAGACTTCACAGAAGTCAAGATAAGGGCTATAAATGAGTATCTTGTTCTGATCTCTTCAATTCTTATGATATAAATTTAAAAACAGGGTGTTCGTGTTGCATCAGATGTTGAAAAAGTAGTACCCTCAGGTAATCTTTTTTCTATTCAATGTATGAGCTCGTCTTGGCACTTGTTGTTTTATGCATTTGATTTTGTGCTTTTCTTTTGGTTTTCTTCAATCAAATGTCTTGGATACATCAACAAACATCATTCTTATTGTAAGTTATTAAATTTTTGAGTGCTTGATATTTCTTCTCCACAGGAAACACTGGTGGATCAAGTTGGGGGATCTCATCCATTTTTGGTGGAGGTGATAACCGTGTGTCCGTGAAGGAGAATACAGCTAGTAAACCACATAGAGAACCAATTCACAGTATGGATCAGTCATTCTCTATGATTCAATTGCGAGAGGTATATATATGTGTGTGTATGTGTGCGTATTTGTTGACACATTCATCATTGGCTTGATCAATATGTTCCATGGATATATATTTTTGTAATGTGCTTTGGTTTCTATAGCCCCCTGCTGTCCTGAGGCCGTCTGAGAGCAATTCAGAGATGGAAACTGTCGAAATCTCAGTAACAAAGTTGCTTTTGAGATCATACTATGACATTGTCAGGAAAAATGTCGAGGATCTTGTCCCCAAAGCAATTATGCACTTCTTGGTACTTAATATCCTTCTTTTAAGCTTTACAATTTTTTGTTTTTCAATTAGAGGTTGCAATGATAAATATAAAATAAGCAATCTGCTTTCGAATCAAATGGCATGTCGTGTGGCATACAAAAATATAGGTGCTGTGATGCGAACCCATGAGGTATTTGACCTCAAAACCCACAAATGAACCCATGAGGTATTTGACCTCAAAACCCACAAATGAATTGATTGACTTGCCAAAAGATCCCTCAAAACATATTTGAGAAGCTTACAGGTTATAAAGAACCAAGGACCCAAATGTAGGTTGAATGCCATAAAAATAACTCTTTGACGAGTTCAGGATTAGTTCACAAAGAACAACGTTGATAGGAAACCCCGAAGGTTTCTTTTATGAAGCAATAAGGCAAAAACTATTTGTTTTTGACTTAAAAAGGCTATCTATAGTCTTACATAATAAACCCTAACAATTAAAAGTCAAGGCCCCTTTTAAAATAATAACATAAAAGGTCTGGAAAATATAAAACTAATGGCCCAAAGCTAATTATTTCTTAACTGACCCAAAGGCTAGTAGTTATTCACTATGGAGAGCTCGGCCTCTAAGACTTGGATCACCTTTAGGAATTTGGCCTTTGACAAAGCTCTTGTTTGTGTGATCTTCCTAAAGTTCTTGCACAAGCCCATTCAATGCCTCTTTGATCCTTTTAGCCCATGCTATGGTTATTGTCCTGACTGGCAACACCAATAGGTCATTTGTAGTAGCTTGGATCTCATTTTGATGTTTGTTTTGTTTTCTGTTTTCATTTTCAATTAGTATGTTTTCATTATATTTCTTGTTTTTAGAGTTTTGTGAAAGAAATGAGAACTTTTTTATTTGTTTTCACCGTTTCCTTCACAAAACTTCAAAAATAAGAAACGAAGTCAAAACAAGATGACATTATGTAATCATTAATTGGAGCATGTCAATTGACAATAAAAATAGAAAACAAACCAAATAACCACATATTCCCATTTTCTTGTTCTGTTTTGTAATCTGACTTGATGCAATATCCACTAGTTCTGATCTGCTATGGAAAAGAGTGGGAGCCTGATACTGATAAATAGGTTTAAAACTCAATGCTTTTACCTAATACTCATTGATTATACACAGATTTTCCCTTTTGCGTGGCTAGAAATGATATCAGTAGTTGCAATTTCTCGTTGTTTTGAGTATCTATGAACTATATAGTTGATCATTTGGGTAATTTTATTCTGTTAACATCCATAATATCTTACCATATTCTCTATGCTACTTGTTTTGGAGTAGTTGAACATACCTGAATTTTCACGCGTTCCATTACTAGGTAAACAACACAAAGAGAGAACTTCACAATGTCTTCATTCACAAACTGTACAGGTAAAATATAGTGGAGCTTGCTAATTCAGAAATATTCTGGAGTTCATATAAAATTTTGTCTGATGTAGTGGTGTTGCTTGCTAATTGTGCCTTTATGTTACATCCAAACCAGAGAGGATCTGTTTGAACAGATGTTACGAGAACCTGATGAGATAGCCATGAAAAGAAAGCGCTGTCAAGAACTGCTCCGAGCTTTTCAACAGGCTTCTAGGGTTAGTGATATTAATACTTTAATCAGCAGTGTCTAGATTGATTATTATTATGTATGACAATTGATTGAGTATTATTATATGTGACAAGTCTGATTTTAAGTGTTTATGATTTTCTGTGGAGATGATCATGATCTTTGCTACTCACATGGTTGGTAACCGCTAACCGGACTCATTTTATTTTATAAGGCGAGTTAGGTTCTCCTTGATTCTAGTTGTTGACTGTCAATATTTGGTTCTCATGTGGTAAACTCGCCCATAATAGTGGTAATTGGTTTGTCTTTATGGGATTCTGTTTGAAACCTTGATTTATGTGGTTGTCACGGCTGTCGTTTGCAAGCGTTGCAACTTGGTGCAACACTTTTTACATTCATACGTGCATTTGACTTGTCACTGGTAGAGAATCAGTTTCTTTTCACAACTTCCAGATGTATATACAGTCCACGATATATTTAGTTTACTCGAAATCCATGAGCTCCTCTACATGTTCAAATTGGTAGGAAAATATGATTGGTGTCTGATGACTGTATTTTCTCTTGGTAGGACTTGGAAGAACTGCCTCTTGTAGCTGAAACAGTTGAAAGGGGATACAGTTCGCCTGAAACAACTGGCTTGCCTAAAATTCATGGATTGCCATCTTCGTCTCTTTATTCTGCTAGCGGTTCGGGAGACTATTATGCAGCTTCTCCCAAGATCCCAAAGTCTAAAAATAGGAAGTCTTCACATTCTGGGGAACTTCAATCATTACATACTAATACTAATGCAGAATCAAATGGAAGTGGATGGCCATAAATGAGGTTTTCATCCCATGACTGACGTATGAGCTAGCTGAACATGATTGTTCCCGGAGCTGGACTGCATTCCAACTACTATTTTCTGAAAGTAGTCTTGAATGTTGCCCACTGCTCTCTTTACCAAAGTTCCGTTTTCGTGGGCATTTTCAAGACTCCAGAAAGAATAACAGGAGCATATGATCTTCCACAGTTTTGGGAATCGTTTTTCACTTTATCCATGTATGTTTATTTTTTTATCCCTCTCCCTCTCCCTTTCTGTTAGTCCAAATTGTTCATAGCAACTTTCTGGTTTATATGATCCCAATAGTATGCGGTTTTACATTTTGTTGCCCGCAATTGCAGAAATGTTAGCTATGTGAAATGGCTGGCAATATTGATTTTGACTCGAGATAGTGATTTTGAATTTTTCTTTTTTTTTTTGTCCGAAATCCGTCCTAATTAGTCCTTTGGGCCGAGTGGGTCTACTAGAGTATCCCCACGGCTTAGGTCCTTCGGGCCCGTCATGAGACTATGGATGATAGCTCTTTTGCTTTTGGTCCATATAAATATGCTTAAATATGCTTTTGCTTCCTCTCCTCTATTGAAGTGTTTGACCCTCTTCACTTTCTTTTTCTTACCATTGTTATCACCCAATTTGATCTATAGAATGCCCTAAAGAATTAATTCAACAAATTATTAAAACCGAAAACCATTGTAATTTCAAACCACCACCCGCAATGCCCAACCTCCCACCACCACCACTGCTCCAAAATTTAACACCTTCTCTGGCACCTTCAGGTTGAGCCGATCAATTGGGCTAAGCGTCGTCTTGCAAAATTGGGCTATTAGTTGGGCTTCAAACTTCAATTGGACTTTTGCTCTTGCATCAATCTACACTAAAACATCACTAACCAACCCAAAATAACAAATAAACAATAAATCCCAATTACTTAATAAAAACACATAAGGGGTCTGCTACATGTACCCCTACATTTGCCCAAACCACCCCCACACTTTTAATTTTGGCATATGAAATTATTTTTTTGTACATTAAAATTTCAAAATCCCTCTCTTCTTCCTATCACTTCTTCCTGTTCGAACACCCCCACACCCCCATATATTTAATTGAGAGACAATACTTGATGTTAATTCCTTGACCCATGACCAGGCTCTTACCATAGTTGCTTCACTTGCAGCTGATGCTGGTTCAGTGTTGGCCTTGAGTTTCTTCAATTGGTCCATGACCCAATATTCAAAACCTTGAATTGGGTCATCAAGTGAAAACTGTGACGAGTGAATTTTGTTTCTCTGGTCTGTACTTTTAGCGCAGGTGTTCTAAAGTTTGTAATTGGAATATGTGATTCAATAGTTCTTCTGCCTCTTGTATGTAAGGGCTGAAAATTGGGCTTTATATAGGATAGTGGGCAAAGGAATTTTCCAGCTTTTTAGCACTTGCTGGAAACTCTGTGTTCTGTCATATTGGGATCTCCAATGGATGGAGAATTTTTGCAACTATGGGGATAGTGTACACTATTGAGTATAATTTGTACTCAAGTATATATAATAATTAGTGATTATAAAATAAAATAAAAAAGTTAAAAGTGAAATGGGCTTGGTTGAATATGCAGAGTACTTGTTTGAGGAAATGTGTGTCAGAGGGGTTAACCCAGAAGCTATAGGTTGGGTGGAGGGAGATGAGAGAGAAGAGGGGGTGGGTGGTTAATTAATTTATTTGTACTTGAAGATAGGATAATTTAGTAATAAATTTTAAAAAAAAAAATTGTGTGGGGTGGATATGCATGTGTGGGGGTGTAGGTAGCAGCTCCCAACACATAAACATGGGATAAAACGATCAAGCATCAAAAGTGCAATAATCTACCTAAAATACAAACATAAAAAGTATGCATATTGGCAATTTATCAGCGTCTCGGTTTTGTGTTTCCATGTGATTTGGTCGTCATGGGAGGTTGGGTATTGTAGGGATGTTTGGAATTTGGGATGATTCTTGATTTTAGTGATTTGTTGGTTTAATTCTTCTTGGTTTCTTTTGAGGTTTGATAATGGTAAGATGGTAGAGAGTCTATGGATGTGTGAAAATCAAAAGGAATAAAAAGAAGGAAAAAAAGAGAGGGGGCAAACAATTCAATAAAGAAGAGAGACTAAAATCATATTCATAAAATCGAAAGCAAAAGAGTGATCATCGTGTGGTTTTTTTAATTTGTCACGTCGATACTCAACAGAAACTTGTTAACTAGGCATAGGTATTTTCATATTTCTAGGGTGAAAGAACAAATTTTTTTTTTCTTTCTAGAAGTCAAGACTAAAAAATGTGAAGAAAAAAATTTGAACAAGAAAAAAAGTAAAAAAAAACTTTACTTTGTAGGGACCATATTTTAAATTTTTTTTAGGAAATATTTAAACATATAATTAATAACATAAATATTTTATATTCGCAAAACAAAATATTTTTCATCTTTTCAGAATTGGAGTTTTTCATGCCTAATATAATTTTTTTGACAAAAGAAAAGTTGAGCAATTTTATTAATAATAGAGAACGCAATACATCTGGTAATATCATCACAAATTTGGAGAACAGTAATATATGTAGTCACCCCTAACAAAGAGTGAGCAACTACATGGACTTTCCTCATATCAAAATCTACCAAAGATTTGATAACATAAGATGATAAAAGACTCCTATAATTTGAAATAACAGTCCTATAATTAACTTGGTCCTCTTGAAGGAGATCTAGAACTTTATATTTTTGCACCTAGAGTCTGGGAGAGTAACTATAAAATTTAGCTTTGAAGAAATATCATCCCTCATCACGTAAATTGTGACCGAAGTCGATGCTACGAACTACCTGCAAAAAAGGCTCAATGTACAGCCAATTGTCCTCAACTTTATTTGCATAAACTAAAAATTCCAAAAGAAAAGATTAAAAAAAAGATAAAACGCGTCTGGCCAATAACACCAAACGAGATATTTGTGGATATAAACTGCACGCAGGTTCTAGCTTAGGATATTCATGGCTCCCGGTAGGCCTGGGAGCCCGGTCCTACCGATAAAAAATGCCTAAGCTGGGAAACATGTACATGCTCAATGCCTCTGCCTTGCTGCTCCATATTTACGTCCACCCCTTCTGCATGGGATTCAGATTCGTAGTCCTCTCTCCTTCGCTTTTTTTCACCTTGATCATCGCCCTATTTACGTACACAATCAAAGGGAGGGTAGTATTTAATGTATAAGATACTACACCCACATTTGAAAAGGGACGATTTGTAACAACCATATAACTCCACCCGATATATCAGCAACATTAACGGTTGAATTAGAGGATGCACCCCAATGATTTTCTCCTGTATTTGTGCCTTTATTTCCTAGGTCAGCTAATCCGCCCTCAACCTTGCCGCCGCCCTCCTTCCTCAACCACCTGTTACCACCATTGCCGCCGATCACTCTCCTAGCATCCGCCCGTAAATCTGCTCCCCACCCCTTCACACCATCATCATGTTCAAGAGTTAAGTATTTTTCATAGAAATTTTCAATGTGGCCGATTATACCACACATGAAGCAAAAAGTACCAAGCCTTTCATATTTGAAATGAACCACCTTGCATTCTCCATCAGGTTTCTTCACCTTCTTCTCCTTCTTCAACGGAACTCGAACATCAATTTTCACACAGATCCTCATATAAGCCCTCCAAATGTTTGTGTTGTTTTTTCATCATACTCCAGGAATTCTCCTATGAAGTTTCCTAGGTGAGTCCCAACCACCTTGGACATGAACCCTATGGGAAGATCATGAATTTGTACCCATATAGCCACATGATTCAAAGGTATCTATTCCGGTCCTATTCCAGCCTCCACCTGTGCCATGATTAACATGTGATTATTGAAAGACCACGACCCTCTTGCTAACACTCTCTGCATACCGGACTTGTGATAGAATTGGAAGAAAAACCTCCCTTGCTCCGCTTCCTTCAGTGTCACCCCTTTCGCCGGCCTCCAAACACTCGCCATGCGGTCCTCCATGATGTTAAGTCGTATGTTTCTGTCAGTTAAGAATCTTCCTACCAAACACAGCTCAACTCTCGCTTCCTGGCTTTCATCCTTCTCAGCATCAAACACCATAGCACCATCTTCCTCATCAAGTAAAGAAAGCCCTTGCATATGAGCCTCCATTGTTTTAACCCTCAGCAGCAAACACACCTCACTCTCACTCTCACCAGGAGAGAAAAACAACGCTCTCACCATGAAGAAAACCCTAGGAGAGAAAACATATTTTATTTATCTCGGTGTTAAGAAAAATTATTTATAATAATTTTTGAACTTTTTAGTTTAAATTTTTATAGGAACCTATGCGTTTTTTTTTTTTTTTTGTGTGAAGAAAACCCATGCAACCCTAACCAAGGCATATACAAAAGAAGGATGGAGGAATACCAGATGCAACAAAAACCAAGAGCACAAAGAGAGCCAATTGAAATGAAGCTTTTGCCATGCTTTCTCACTGTTATATGCTTTTTAAGATAGGCTTCTAAACTGGAGTTTTCTTTGTCTCCATGCCTAATATCATAGAAACCATATTTTAATTATTATTATTAATTTTTTTATAAATGGATATATATATTTTTTAAATGGATGTCGATCCTCTGGTTAATTGGTTATTAGTAATTAGTAATAATTAATTATTACGTGTTGGATTCTAGATACTTCGATGTAAATCCCGAAATGAACGAATGATAAAGTGCCACGTCCCATTGACCATTTCTAAGGTTTAAGTGTTTAAATGTAAATCCCAAAATGAACGAATGATAAAGTGCCACGTCCCATAGACCATTTCTAAGGTTTAAGGGTTTAAATATACTATTCCTTTTCATTAGAACAGCATATCCTATTTCCTTTGGGCTTTGGCTTCTTCTCTCTTTCTCTCTCACACCCCTATCGCCGCCTTTGCCCTCTTTGCACCTCAGCTTCAACCATGGCTCGTCGTAGCTCCGGTGGTAACTTCCCTTTCTCAAATCCTTTTTATTTTTCATGCTTAAACTTTTTAAAAATAAATAATATATCCTGTTATATTTCATACCTTTGAAGATTTCTAGGTTTTTCTTTTTTCTTTTTTTTCTATTGATAGATCTGCCCAGTTCCTGTTTTAAATCCCAATGTTTTATTACTTGATAAAGTTTGGAACTTTATGCTTTTATGTTCTATTCATGAATATTTTGGCCCTTCAATCGTGTTTTTTTAACGGTGATTTTAGCTCATTCTCTCCCAAATGATGGGAAATTTTGAGGGGCTTTCTGGGTATGATGTTTTACCTAGCAAATCATTTTCTTTATAAAAGTTTATACGATTTCTCATTTGTGTTTGATGTTTGTGTTGGGTTGTGAAGTGTGTGCTCTTGATTATACTAATGTAATCAATGTTTTTTAGCCATGTTTGTGATGGTATTTTGTAAGGGTGTTCGATTTGCCCTAACCAAAAATTGTGGTTTTGTCCCGATCTATGGGTGGCCTGAATCTGAAATTATCAGACCCACCAAGGTTAGGTGGCACTCAACCTACCCTAAGTACCAACATGAATTTATTTTTTATTGTTTAAGATTGATAAAGTGATGTTGCATACGATTTCTCTTTGGTTTTATTTAAAATTTGTTATTTTAGGGGCGCTGCTATTTAGGATAGGTTCAGGCTCTATAAATTAGAATGTGTATTTTCGGGTTAGGTTTGGATCA
The DNA here is from genome assembly GCA_035048595.1 of Echinosophora koreensis. Taxonomy (NCBI): domain Eukaryota; kingdom Viridiplantae; phylum Streptophyta; class Magnoliopsida; order Fabales; family Fabaceae; genus Echinosophora; species Echinosophora koreensis. Next base: position 1,025,240 of record JAPCYP010000103.1, read on the forward strand.
TATTTCGAGTTACCTCAACCCAACCTATCCTTGTTTTTTATTCTAACCGATAGAAGGCATTTTTTTGACTTAAATTAACACTTATGTTAGTTTTTACATAACACAACCCAACCTGTAAAGCCCCTAGTGTTTAGGGACTATTATGAAGGATGATTGGTGGAAATATGATTATTTTCAGTACTGGAATATTTGATGGAAATAAATACATCTTTTGTTGAGAAATTTCCCATCTATAATTTTGTCTGTACCTTTTTTTTGCTTATTTGATGTTTGTTGTCATGAAATGGGATCATAATATGGTACTTTATTTATATCATGTGGGATTTCTTTTGGATAAACTGATGGTTTGATAATCTTTATTATTCATGGTAAAGTTGTTTTATGTCATGTGATCCTATTAAGTTATTGCATACATCTGTAGGAAGATCTGCTCGTCCTGCTCCACGTGCAGCACCAGCTCGTCCCGCTCCAGGTATTTATGAATGCAATACAAGAACAGGACATCCTTTGCTTAAACTTCAAAGCTATATTAGAAGATATAATTTTTTGACTTTCAATAAGAAATTGTGCGACACTGTTTTTCTGATGAACATTGTGTTGATTCTTGATGCAGTCAACCATTCTCCTGCTCCTGTTCAGCAGAGTGGTGGTGGATCTCTTCTTGGTGGCATTGGTTCAACCATAGCCCAAGGTATGTCAAGGAACTTGGATGTCAGCATTTGCATATGCACCCTATCAAAATAAGATTTTGTAGTTTTACTCACGTGGTACTGAATTTTTATGTTTTCTTTTTAATTTGTAGGTATGGCTTTTGGCACTGGAAGTGCAGTGGCTCACAGGGCTGTGGATGCTGTAATGGGTCCTCGTACTGTTCAACATGAAGTTGCTGAGGTGGCTGCTGCTGCACCCACTGCAACCGCTTTTGGTGGTGATGCATGTGGTATTCACTCAAAGGCATTCCAGGATGTAAGCTTTTTACCTGTGCTGTTTTTTCTTGCTGAATTTCCCCCTTTATTTAAATTTATAAGTAGCATGTTTTTTGTATATACTGAATGCTGATAACATTGTATTCAGTATCATAAGCTGCACTAATACAATATCAATCATAACTCTTGTTTTGGGTTCATTATCAGTTTAAAAAGGCGTTGGAGGTAAAATTTGTCTTCTAATGTTTGGAAATTAAACTAGACTATTAGACTTCTAATAAATGTTAATATTATATTGACTCTTTTTTTTTTTTTTTACAAATGTGTGATAATATTAGTGTGCTTATTAGATTGTGCCATAATGTACCAAAAAAAAAAAAGATTGTGCCGTTATTTAACCAATTTCCTTGGTCATTGCATCTGCATTTCTGCATTGGGTCAAGCAATATGGTACTGTTTTGTAAAGATCTATTTCAATTGATTACAATTTTCTTAGAATTTACTGGGATGATATGCCTCTGTTCATAGAATGACCATTAACCTATAAGTATTGTATTTTATTAAAATTTTAAATCAATATTTAGTCACTCATCTATATTTTGCTTGCTGTTCCTAGTTGGATTGATTGCAATATTTTGATATCCTTGAGGTTTTTTCTTATTGGAAAAGATTTTTGAACCTCCATCGAAACCATACATGCTTAATGATAGTCATCATATTTTTTTATCATTCGAAACTCTGGGCACTCTTGCATTAATTGATTTCTGTATATATGTGTTATTACGTGTTGTGTTTGATAAACTTTGTTTTACTGTCTATATGGATATGTTAGTTTGCAATTTTGAGGAGAAAATTACTTCAGTTGTTAATGTTCATGTTCACTTGGTTGCAGTGCATTACCAACTACGGAAATGAAATTAGCAAGTGCCAGTTTTACATGGATATGCTAGCTGAGTGCAGAAAGAACTCTGGAGCCTCATTTGCATAAGTGCTGTCCTGTCTTTGCTTTAGAGTTTGCATCAGTGATTTGAATTGAATTACTTATGTGACCAAGGATTGTGTTTTAATAAATACCATTTATCGGATGTTGACAAACTGGGGTATCATCACTATCAACATATTGCTCTATTGCTTCATGCTACTTATAACTGGTTCCTGTTTTGTCTGAAATTTTTTCCTTGGAAATACATCTGCTAGTACCTTAGTTGTGCTGCTTGAATATCGGAATATAACTTCCATGGCATCACAAATCTTAGATACCTCTGTTGAATTGGATGGTTTTAGGTAGGGAAGGTGGAAAAGAGAGAAGTAAACTAAGAAATAATAAGATTAATATTGATATGATGTAGTGATGACATGTTTATAAAAGACAACCTAATAGTGCTATTTATACTAAAAGTAGAATCCTAATTTTAGTCAAATAGATATTCAAAACATAAAATATAAATAAGAAATAAATTTTAAGAGATTATCTAGGATACTCTAAGATATGCTAAGATATGAAAAAATATTATCAGATATTTGTCTGATTTTCTAACACTTCCCCTCAAGCTAAAGCTTAAGCTTGTTACACGTAAACAATGTATTCCCCCTCAAATTAAAATTTAAAATAAAAAAATTGAGCTCCATGAAAATAATGGTTGGAAGACAGCTAAAGAATGTTGGAGAGGCCGGAGAGTTACTGGAAAGATAACTTAGCAAGATAGCTGGAATGATCATTAATCTGACAGAAATTTCTTGGCAAGAAATCTAGTGGCAAGGTTCGAACTTCTCAAAACTGTATTTGGAAGCTTCAACAACAATATCGGAGACTCAAATTATTTCAAATTGAAATTAAGTTAGACAACTACTTCCGGGACTGAGACGAGGCCAGTGCATCTGGGATAAGGGGCCAAGGCTAGTGCATCTAGGAAAAAAGTTGGGCCAAAGCATCTGGGACAATGAGTTGAGCTAGTGTGAGTCATAGCCAACATAAGTCAACCATTGACGAAAATAGAAGTCACGAGTAATATGATTCATATATGGTAAAATAGTCACCACCGGAATGATCGTCGGTGGGAACAAAAGTCATTGGTATGATCCATTTAGTGGATAAGAATTGCATGACAAACACTGAAGAAGCAAAACATAACCAAAGAAAGTCAAACACATCGAGGTGGTTGCTGAAAAGTGGTCCATTGAGGGAGGTGAAAACAGATCCAAAAAGAGTGGAGGCGGACTGCGGCACTGTCTGGACTGTTGGACAGATCGGCTGACGTCAAGTCTGGTGGTGTGGTCAGCGGCCGGAGACGACAGCGGACGGCGGCAGACGGTGGCCGATGGCGGCTGACAGCACAAGAACGAGGGTCAGAAAGACAACACGTCGGAAAAGAAGAACACAACAGAGGAGAGAAAAAATGGCTGGATTTTGTATGATTGAGAAGATGATAAGATGATTAGAGTTCCTTCGTACTTAACGGAACTCCGGAGCGGAATAGTGACAATACAAGTCACGGAGGATGGTACCTTTCTCTGCCTCTAGATACCATGTTGAATTGGATGGTTTTAGGTAGGGAAGGTGGAAAAGAAAGAAATAAACTAAGAAATAATAAGAACCTCTAAGGCCGGTTAACAACATTCCATGTTCTGTTTGAGTTTAGCAACACTAGAAACTTGGCTATTTAAAATCTTAAATTTCTGAAAGGTTATATCTTAAAATAAGTATGTTGTTCGGCGAGAATTTGATTTTTCCTGCCTTTGCAAGTATGGGAAAATTCCAATTTTTGTGTGCTGGACAAAATTTGGAAGCAACTTGTCATTGCTCGGTGTACGAGCAAGACTTAAACTATGAATGGGGTTTTTCTATAGAATTTGAAAATTGTGCACTTCAATTAGCTATTTCAATCATGTTCACACGGGTCCCTTTGTCATGTTATGGTGCTCAATTAGAGAGACGATTCATGGATGGAGTAGTAGAAAAGGAAAAACGATTCAAGACCAATAAAAAAGATTTCAATGTCAGAATTTTTGTTAATATTCTTGAATAGTGATCAATGTGAATGTAAATAATCTAGTCTTTCAAGTGTATGGTAGTTTCACCTAAAGTGAAATTAAAGAACGGGAAAAGTTTAAATTACACGTTTTGTTATGACACGAGTTGTTGGACTTTTTGGAGTTACAGTAGTTTTAGAGATGTCCCTAGCATTTTTTTTTTCTTGGTAGCGTGTCCCCAGCATATTTCCGGGTCAAGTATTGGTGTCTAATAATTTTTTAGTCCACTCCAATCCTTTTTGAGCTACAGTTTGGTCCATGGACACATTTTTGTAAATATATTTCTTAACAGTATAAACAATATAGTGAAATATTAAAATAAGTTATAAACAAAATGCCTGATTTCACTATGTTGGAGACCAAAACAATATGAGCTCATAATAATAATTTGATAGGTAATACTTCAATTATGACATGATGAAGTCCATGGTAAAAAATTATATGGGTTCACAATAACAAATCTAAATTTAATAGCTTATTACAAAATAACGAGTTCAGATTCTCTACTGCATAGTGTCTCTAGCATCTCTCCAACAATTAGATATGAATAACATAAGAGTACCGCATATCACAATAAAGTTTGGTTCCCATTACAAAAATAATATAGGATCCCATCATTAAAAAAATTGATTGGATGTCAATGTCAAGCTAACGAATGTTTGAGTCATTAAATATGCAGGGTTTAAATTTTCTTAATTTACACTAAATCAGTCAATTTGGCTCGACCCATTTTGACACGAAGTAATTCATTAATATGAAGCTTTGATGCATTGAAAATGGGGCAGATTTAAATTAAGACGGTTGTTAAGATGTACTCCCTCCGGTCTCTATTGTAAGCAAAAATTAAATGGGACATACATATTAAGATAGTTATTTAATCTCATTTAAAAGAATCATTGAGAATAAAAAATTAAGTTTGTTACCTAAATTACCCTTCCTCTTATTTATTAAACTTGTGTTGTTGAGAATAAAAGAAGTCATTGGAAAACTAAATTTGTATTAAATGAAGGGTATTTTGAGAATAACTTCATTAAATAGGATGGAAGTAGTTGAAATTTGCTTATATTTTGGACCAAAAATTTTGAGAATTTTTTGCTTATATTGGGGACCGGAGGGAGTCCTCCGGACCTAAATATAAGCAAAAAAGTAGCTACACTATTTGGACTTAAATATAAGCAAAAATCAATTAAGTCAACACTATTAAATGTTAGTATTGCAAAAATCAAGAAAATTAACCAATCAAACCAATTCTCCATTTACTTTTCCAGGAGCATTGCATATTCCCTATACAATTAACTCTCTTTTTTACACAAATCAAGATAATTAAACTAACTTAACTAACTTTCTTAATATGTGTGAATTTAGTTTTTTTTTTTGCTTATAATTAGGTCCGGAGGTAGTATAAAATTAGCAGCTATTTATATGAGGTGGCATTTATATCTAAGAGCATTAGCAATCATGTAATTCAGGGTGTCATGTGGAAAGCTCTCTTGCATTTAAATATTGACTTTTGGGTGTCTTCAATCTCGAGATAAGACGTTCCATACACGAGAAAGTCTTGGGTAGTCACTAACCCAACACATCACCCTTTAGGTACAACTGATTATAGGATGACAACTCATCAAAATCTATACTATATACATTTAAGAATAAAACTCATTGAATACTCTTATAAGTGTCATCTTCTCATGCATTTCATATTTAATACATTATTTCGTAGAAAACATTTATGCACCTAAAGATTTTTTCTACATAATTATAGAAGCTTTTTATGTCCAGCTTTTAATTAACAAGAATATTTTATAATTAAAGCTTTTCATTTAGTTCACATCATTTAATTCAATATCAGTAATCACATTAAATTCTCATTCATATGTCAACCTATGAGTAAAATAACATTTAATTCAAAGTCAGAAATTAAGCTCATGGGCACACATCTAAGATGGCAATAAATCATTTTTTCCTAGCATTAAACATTATATAAAGTCTTCAAAAAAGGTTATATACAGTTGAAAGCATCAATTATTAATATTTTTTTTAAACGAGTACACAATCTTTTTAATAGCATGTCGGTCTTTTTTAAAAAAAATTATATACAGAAGGTTACTTCATCCAAACCCTAGGTGTATGATTATAATTTCTTTAAATATGTACTGCATGTAGCACGAGCCAACATATATGTTGTTAAAATGTTTTTAGCATAAAATATTTTTTTAACCAAGAAAATTTCAATTTTTTTTAGTATAGTATATAAAGTATAAGATAGGAGGATGGATGTTGTACAAGAAAATATGGGAAAATTACATACATGACACAGCACATATTTTACAAAAAAAACATTAATTAATATCTATATATAAATTGATGAATATGGAAATCATAGAAACATTGCATATGGGAATAAAATTTTACATAAAAACAAGAGTTTAATTGATATGCACTGTCAATGTAAAGTTTTTTACAATGTCAACCAATCACAAATCATGGAATCAACAATGACTTTTAAGGTGCTTTGGATAAGAATAAAAAGTTTTCAATGATGTGGTGATTTATTATTGGTTGACAGTATAAAAAATCTTTACACTGACAGTATATAACAATTAAACTCTAAAAACAATGGGGGGATTTACACTTAAAGATATATTTCAGTTAATTCACAAGGATGAACATTACCCATATAGGTTTCAAATCTAAAATCTTAACAATTTTTTTAATACAATTTATTGTCCTTTTCTTTATTATCAATAACATCTATTAAATATAATAATTTACTTTTTACATCAAATACCAATATTCTATCAGTGTCAATTACCCCGTGCATGGCACGGGTAAGTTACTCTAGTTTAATACATTTCATTTTCGTTTGTATTTTTTTTATTAAAAAAAACCCACTTCTCTGTCCTCTTCCCATTTTCCCTTTCTCTCTCACACACTTTCCTCTTGGAGACTGTTTTGGTGTTCAGGTGAAAGGTGAGCAAGCTTTGTGTAGGTTTTGGAAGTAGAGGTAAAAGGGAGGTTTTGGTTTCTACTCATGAAAACCCATTCTTTTGCAATGGCAAATTTGCAAGTCTCCCAATAAGCAATGGAGGTTTAGGTTTTAGGTGGGACGGGGAGAGAGAACATGGTAAGGGGGACTGGGGGGGAGAAGTGAGTTTTTTTTTTTTTTTTAAATGAAAATTAAATGTATTAAATTTTGATGAGTTGTAATCTTATAACAGGTTGTGCCTAAAGGTATGTTGAGTTTGTGCCTACCTAAGACTTTCTCTCCATACACTCTCAATGAATGGAATATTCCTTTTATTGGAAGAGCAAATCAAATATTTTGAAGGACATTTGGCTTGATCTAGTTGGTCTCAAAACTTGATCTAACACCCTTCAACTAGGGGCGTTCACGGGTCTGGGTGAACCTGATGAACCCGATAAACTGACGCCAACCGAAATATTTGGTTTAGGCATTTTTCACGTTAATTTAGATTTATTTAATTTTGATCTTTAGTGTCCAGTCCAGTCAGCCTTCGACCTCTGCCTCCTCCCACTTTGTCCAGTCCAGTCCGTTGACCGTCGTCGGTCACTCCTTTGTTCACAGTGAGTTGTGGAAGACGATAAAAGAGGGGCATCGTTGACGAGCACATCAAGAAGTCAGACACGTGGGAGTCGCAACGCGGCATCATCTTCTGGTGACGTTCGTTGCTCCTGCTTCGTGTCGTTCATCATGGCAACATGTGGAGCGTTGGAGCGCCTCATCTCCCTTCACCTGAGCTCAGGGCCGGCCCTTAGCCCTCCACAAAAATAAACTTTATATACATAGAAAGTCAGCACATTTATTGTTTTCTCGTTTGGTTCGTTTGGTAGAGCGCAAGGATGTTGAAACTAATGCCGTGAGTTCGATTCCACATAGTGCAGTGCCTCTCGTTCATATTTTTTTTCCCCATTTCAATTTCAATTATATAGTGCACTGGACTAGAGCGTTAGGCTCTTTGCTTTTTTTCATTTGGACCAAAAACAATGTGGGCTATGGAGAATGCAATTGGACTTGGATATTGTGCATGATGCTTTGGTTTTAAATTTGCACTTTAATATTGAAATTGGGTCAAAACCTTTAGATTATATGACAAGATCATTTTATTAACTGTTTAATGTATAATAATTTTTTTTTGTTATTAGACTATTTTATCTAACCCACTCATTCTGGAGACTTATCTATTGGGCTCATACTTACCCTCTTATCCATGTTTATTTTTTCTAAAAAAAGTTTAAATGAATTTTTAATATATTTTTAACATATATGAGTGATCAATGTATTTTTAATTTTTTTTTTGTAAGGCCTGTGATTTTTATGTTTCTCACACACATAAAATGCCTCACATCAAAGTTTGTTTTAGGTCTAAAAATATGTTGGGCCGACCCTGCCTGAGCTCGAGATTCTTCTCCAAGAAGATGCAACATTGTTGCTGCGTGCCCAGACCAGTGACTTGCTTTTCGACTGTTTACAAGCGTTGTGCTATTAGGTGAAACGGTGCAATGTTGCAACCTAGTATCACTGGGCTAGAGGATGTTCCAACAATCTATAGTGCATTTGTTATTGCTTATTTTGTTAAAAAAAATCATTTTTTTTAACTAAATAATCATTTTTTATAAATTTTAGTGTGTTTGCCTTTGTTTTTGAAATTAATAAAAAAGTAGGGAAAAAAAATCATTTTCAGGGTCAAAAATGAAAAGTAACTTTCGTTAGTTTTTGGAAAAAATCATTTTTTTTTATAACTAACTACTGTTAGAAAAATGATTTTTTTTTATTGTAAACAAACACAAATCTGTTTCTACTTTTCTTTAAAATCTCTAAAAATAATCACTAAATTATTTTGTAACAAAATCATTTGTTTTTTAATCTTAAACAAACGAGCTACTAATGTGGGCCTCTTCTTTTGTTTTGGGTTTCCTGTGTTTTCCTCATAACTAAAAAAGATGAAGGACCTTGATTTTGACACCTCACAAATTGGGCACCCCACCTCCCTTCCTTCCCTTCCTTTTTTTGGATTTGGATCCCCTCCAGCGGCAGGACCCTCCTGCCGCTGCCCAAACCGTTGGATCGCGCTTCACGAACGTCCAGCAGCTGGTCCCACCCCTCCACACCCCTGCTGGACCGTCGGATCTCGCTGCAGGGGCGCTGGACGCACACAGGCGCAGGAGGGAATCCGGATCCCTTTTTTTTTCTATTCCCTAAATATCCCTCACCTCTCTTCACTTCCCTTCTTTCCTTTCTTCACCCCCTCCGATTCTTCCCTTTCATCATTATTGCCATCATCTCTATTAATTGGACGCATCATGTCCTCATCGATTCTAACTAGGAATATAGCACTGTTTCATAAGGGAAAAAAACAAAAAACAAAACCACACACAGCGCGAAAGAAGCCAGTGGCAAGATCATCAACAAGGGGCATTAAAAATTTAGACTTTAGAGTTATGGACAACAGGTGGCAGGTGCAACTTTAGGTGTCCATTTCATAATCGTTAAGATAATGTGTTTTCAACATCATATTTGGTTTATAACTTTATATCAATCTCAATGTCTTGAGTTATTGTTCAAATAAAAAAAAAAGATGAATCATATTTCTCCCATATGTATGAGTTTATGAGATGCATTATTGAACGGGATGAGTGTTATTCACGAGATCAAAAAGTTTCTTTTTAAACGCTCAGCAATTCAAAACCAAGAAGACGTGAAGAAGGGATGAAATTACAGAAGAAATGGGAGTAGAAGTGTCCCCTATGTTTTGGCTAATCAAACCTAAGATGAATTTCATCATAGTTAAACCATTACACCCATTCATCCAGCGATTAGTAGAGGAAAAACATATTACCATAAGGGGGAAGGGGTGGGGAGGAAAAACAGAGGAGGGAGGGGAGGGGTATTTAGGGAATAAACAAAAAAGGGGGGAAGGGAGGTGGGGTGCCCAATTTGTGAGGTATCAAAATCAACACCCAAAGATGAATGATCCTACTGACCGAACTTAACCCATGCTTTTATCGAGTTGGGTTCATAAAATAATGCATTAATACGAACCGGCCCAACCCATCAAAGTCTCTTTGGTTCGGGTAGCGGGTCGGGTGAAAATCGACCCAACTCACCCTATGAGCACCTCTAAGTTTAACTAGTGGTCCAATCGGGGTGTGTGTGTATATATATATATATATAAGCCAAATTTCAATCTAAGTTTTTTATCAATTCCAAACTGTTCAATAACAAAACTAACACACAACAAAAATTCCAAGTTACAAAGTTAAACTTTAATGAATTTTTAAGCAAAAGATTCAAATTCATATAAATTAACATGACAATTCAATTCTCTTAGTAGCGATCGCTGCACAAAGTAAACAAAAGTATAAATATTCAGATTCTGAGATAGCTTAGAGTGTGAGAGTAGCCAAAAATACCAAACCTCCCTTTTTCTTTAAAAAAACAAATAATTCATTTATTATTTTTTTTGTAAACGAATGAGCCGATTGGACTGGTTTCAGTTTTAGATCGAACCGGCTTTTATTATTTTTTAATGGTTAGAATGCTTTTTCGATTCTATGCTCTGACCGGGACCGGAGATGTGTCTCGTCAACATTCCAACCATTTGATCCAATTTTTAAAACAATGATTAATACATTGACTGACAATTTATGGACAATTCCATATTTAAAGGAAGATCACCTTTTTTTTGCTCTAGATTAATGACAGCACAGTTAGCACTTTAAAGATGCATTATCTAAACGTGAAACTCACTGCAAAACTTTTCAATTGTTTTTCCACGAATTAGACTTTCATTTCATCATTTTTCATTTGATTTGCTTGTCCTTTCTCTTCTCATAATTATCTTGTGCCTCTCCTATTGGCCTACACAGTGATCAGCTCACGATGTTTCACAAATTACGTGCATATTACTCAGTGCTTGTTCAGTGTGAAGCACCCACTAAATTGAATACTTACGAAACTTCAGAGATACATGGATGATGGATCCAACAAGGTCAAGAAACCCAAAAGGAGGTCATCTCTTATGTTATTTTCCCCTCTAATGCGTAGTGATTTGGAAGCGGTTGTTTTGTTTTGCCTTTAATAATGGTTGTTTGTGGACTCTACTTTTCATTTTGTTGACATCAATTTTTTCTTATCATGTCGTCTTGGTGCTTCTTAGAGCATTTTAATAGAAAGACTCAAAGTCTTTCTTTCACGTTATTGGCTTTCAATACCTAACCTTTTCTTCTTCGTACTACGCAAGTTACAACGTGCCCATCTACTTTCTCTCTTTCTTTTTTGACCAATTGGTCTGTTCTACTAAGGGATGTATCCAGGAAAGGATGGGTGAGGGGGCCAAAAATAAATTGTTTTAATGATCTTATAAATAAAGTTAAGGTAAAATGGGTAGATTGGTCATATATTTTTTTTTTACTCTTGACATCGGTCCTATAAGTGTTTTTTTTCTTTTCAAATTGGTCCTACACGTTATGTTTCGTTTTCACGTTAGTCATTTCCGTCAATTTCGATCTAACGCCATCAGTTTTGACCTGACGTGACTATCACGTTAGTTTGACACGTGGCTTTTGATCTGACTTCGTAAAGTCGAAATTGACGGAAATGACTAACGTGTAAAAGGAACGAAACATGTATGACCGATTTGAAATGAAAAAAATTTATATGACCGATGTGGAAAAAAAACGTATATAACCAATCTACCTATTTTGCCTAAAATTAAAGTATAAAACATTAATACATTGTAGTGATTGTACATCTAACATATCTTTATCAAAGTCTAAACAAGCCCAAATTAATAATTAATAAGATAGGATGGAGGGGATAGTCTGCAATCAACAACGAAGATCATGTGAACACTTGACAAACAGAAGAATAATAAGAAAAACTGAAATGAGGGATGTTTGAGCTAAGGGTATAAGGAGTTGGAAGAGTAGGAGGTCAATGTTCAAACCTTGGCAAAATAGAAAAAATTAATACAACAACTGTAGGAGGTCAAGGTTCAAACCTTGACAAAAGAGAAAAAATTAATACAACAACTAACTACTAACATTTACCTATAAAAAAAAACAAAAAAACTGAAATAAAACTGTTCTTTGTGTGCTCTGTTTATCTGGCAACAGAGGAAACAGAAGGAAAGGGGGAGAGAAAGTTCGAAACTTTTGAACATTAGTCTATTAAATTTGTAAAACAAAATGTACCCATTAAAGATCGGATGCATCACAAAACGATACAAATCATATTACTTGCCACTCCAGAATTATAATTCCAAAAGAGAACGAGAAAGTCACCACGAGCCGAGTAGGAATATATTAGGTTCCTGCAGAAATGGGGGGAGAAATCCGTTAAGGAGAGGGGATCTGGATTCTCTCTGGCGGTATAACGGTGTAGTAAAATGTTTTTAACTTGGTACTGCATGTAGAGATGGATCCAGAAATTTTAAACAGTGGGGGCAAAATTAAATACTATAATCTTTTTATAACAAATATATATAAATGCATGGGTAATAATTAATGACATCGTTATCATTATGCTAAAAATTGGAAATTACAAAAATTATATCATTGTATATCCAAAAAATTGAAGACACCTGGACTTTTATAAATTATAATTGTTTTTTACATGTCTTCATAGTTTGAAATTGTTGGATGATTTTTTTTCATTTTCAGCACTGTAAAAAATGCCTCTATATATGTATGTGACCAAAGAATCATTTAACATTAAATCATCGCCCATACGATTGTGCACTTGATTCTTTACAAAATTCATTGCAGATAAACTCCTTTCAAATAATGCAGTGGCCACAAGCAAAAGCAAAGCTAACTTCAAAAGTAAACATACCATTGGATATGTAATTTGCTTTCTGGTTTTTACCAACATCTCTGAAAGATAATTGATTCTATTTAAATTAGAAAATAGTTCATCAGAACGGACATCCATGATATAATTTTCAAGCTGACTATCAAGCCCAATAAAATCCACATAAGAAGATTCTGATGCATAAAATTTAACTATACAAATCAACTTCTTGTCAAATGCAAAAAATGAATCTATTGGATTTAATTTTGCCACACAAATAAGCAATTCAGCATTCACCTCTGAAAATTTATTATGAGGCTCTTGAAGTTGTCTGTCAATCACCTGATAAAATAGCTCAACTTGAAAGTGATGCAAGTTTGAAACTTTTTCAAGTACACACCTTGATCTTCCTCGTGACATGAATGCAACATCCATATTTGGAAAGACAATATTTTGCTTCTCACAAATTAATGATACTTTATTAAGTAAATTATGCCAACCATCTTCACTTATGCTTTGCAATTTTTCCTTTGACACTCTAGTCACATAACATTTACAATACATTGATGACTTCTTTGCAATGCTTGAGAGTTGAGACAACTCATTAGTAATTCCCAATATATTTTTCATCAAATGCATGTGAAAATAAATTACTCTTTACTCACTTTCTGTCTTTGTCTCTTTTATTAATTAAAATTATATTTTATGTTTTTCTAAAAAAATGAATGTTATGTAGAATAGGATTGTAGAGCAGTTGGGGCAATATTTGCAATATTTTTTTGTGTTACACAAAGTAGGATTGTAGAATAATGGGGGGGAAAAATTATTTAAGATCTAATTTTAAAAAAATGGTGAGGGCAGCTGCCCCTAATGTCATAGATGTGGATTCGTCCCTGGCCACATGCAGTATCATTTTTTTTCATAAAAAGCAAGGAGGGAATTTGGCTTGAGATGCGGGAGGATAGTAGAGGACCCGTGTCCCAAAGGAAATACATGGTGTTGTGGTCAGATGGAATTGGATATTAGCTTCCGGGAGAAGCTTTCATAAATCCTAAGCTGACAACTTTTATTTATTTCTTAAGCAAAGACCCAATTTAGTCCCTAAATAAATTATGGGGCAACTTTTGATTCCTGAAAAAAAAAAAAAAAAAAAGAAACTTAGCCATTTGGTCTCTCAAATTTACAAATACAGGACATGTTATTCCTTCAAATCAGTTCCAACATCCATTTACTTGCATAGGCGTCTTGTTAACCATTTTGTCTGACCCGTCGATGGTTTTGTGTGACTTGTATGAATTTCCACGGTGAAAAACGCATGAAAAGTGAAAAAAAAATTGCTAAATTTTCAGGTATTTGGGTCTTAAATTCGTGCATTTTTTTCCCACTTTTCTTCATTTTTCATGGCAGAAATTTGAAATTTGTCATTGGCCACGCAAAACCATCGACGAGCTAGACATGATGGTTAACGTGATAATTAAACAAGTAATCAGATGTTGAAACTGATCTGAGAGACTTACATGTCCTACATTTATAAATTTAGGGGTCAAATAGGTGTTTTTTTTTTTCAAGGACCAAAAGAGTCCTAAATAAGTCATTTAGTCTTTTTTTTTTTTTTTTGTCAAGTATATGGGACTTTAAAAAAAAATTATTGAGGAGAGACTCCAGGCCCACAGTCGTACACATAATAGGTCACCTTCTTCTTACCTTTTATGGAGAGTTGATGACAATTCATAGCTATGGATCTACTTTAGTACCTGTTTCTTTTCTAGAATCATAGATATATTCAATCAATTTTCTACACAAACGCCATGTACTCTAGACTTTAAGAACTTAATAATTGACCATTCTAATCCAAAGTTTCTACTTTCTCAATTTAAACTTTGTGATTTCACCTGTGTGTTATAGAGGTCATAAATGAACTTAAATTATGACTAAATTTTTTAATAATACAAAAAGCCTAAAATCTCATGGTAGAAGAATAAGAAAACACTTTCACAAAAAAAAAAAAAAATATTAACTAAGAAAGATTTTTCTGTTACGACAAGAGGTCCAGAACATGATAAGGAGCAGCAAAATGTAAGTTAAAGTTGAGACGACGTGATGAATGATGATCGTGATCTGAGCACAATTTAAAACCAAAAATAAGTTGTCTCTACTCTCTAAAGTATATAACTTCTTGACAGGAAAAGCCAGCAAAATCAATGATTGTGAATTATAATAAAATAATTGTATGCTAACATCCATGTTGCATGTGGAGATAAATACTATATTTCAAAATAGAGCATCTAATGAGATCATTATGAAATTAAATCAAGTTGTGTAGTAAGGTACATTGAATGATGCGTTCGATTTGTACTATCTTATCTAGATTCTCTGTTAAATATAAAATAACTTCGGTGAAGGTTCTAGAGAAATTGTTAGATTTAGATAACAAGGAAAATGAAAAGGTCTAACCTTATAATCAATCATAGTTTGCTTACTCTATTGCTGTGGAACGGGGTATCAACAAAAGCTATTCTTCATTGAAGCTTGCTTACTATTCCTAATCTCATTATTTAGGGATTGACTTAGTTCTGCTTGCTTTTCATCATCCTTGGGTATTTACACAATGGCCGGCTCAAGGGTGAAGCCACTAAAGCCACAAAAAAAAAAAATTTATTTACTCTTAGTTTTTATAAATTAAAAAGATCACACATGCTAACAAAAAGACCCACCCTAAAACACAACCTGACCCTATACACTCTCTCACTTAATTAAAATAAAAAGGCTTCATTCAAAATTTGTTTTAGGCCTCACTTGCTCTTAAACCGGCTTACACACAAACGTGGGTCGACTATGTATTTCTTTTCTCTTGTGGTTTTTTTTTTTCCCTTTCTTTTTGGGTTGTTAGGTTAGTCTAGTGTAATAACAATACTTGGTCTTTGCACGGTACTTTGGTTACATTGCCTCTTCCCCTTTATTCTTTTATTGTATACGGGTTAAGGTACCCCTTTACCCTATTATCAATATACTTTTGATTATCTAAAAAAAATCATAGTTTGATATGATTTATTAATATTATGTAGCATATGCATGTCATATATATGGATACAAATCATATATCTCATTTTGGGGTGCCACACTCTGTCCCGACCAATAATATCTTATCATATATTTTATTTTTTAATATCAAATTAAAATATAATTTATATGGCAATATATTATTGGTTAGGATATAGTGTGATATACCAAAATGAGACAAGTGATCTCTATACGTCATATATAGACCCAGAGTCTGGGTTAATATAGTGTATGTACTTGAGAACTCAAATTCACCCAGCCATATGTGGAAAATTTTATTTCTCTTATTAATTTTTTTTTTTTTAACATTAGAAAATGTGAAGTCAAGCTTAGGGTCTAAAATTGAGGCTTGACTTTTGGTTAAAATATTGGGATAAGAAATGCCCCTTTAACCCAGGTGAGGTTGTCACAAAATTGGATTGTGTAAGGCGCGGCTATGGAATCATCATAGAAATCCAAGACCCTTGATTGGTTGGTGCCCACCTCCATCTAACAAACTGAATTGGAATGTAGATGGATCCTAGGAGAGGTAGGTATTGGAGGTGTTCTAAGAAATGAATATGGAACAATAAAAGCAAAGTTCGTAGCCTCAATTGGTATTAAAGACTCCAATGAGGCTGAATTTATGGCTATTGTTTTTTGCTTTGGAATTGTCCTTGCAGCAGAATTGGATAATGGAGAAGGAGATGATTGCAGAGCCAGATTCAAGAAATGCTTTATCTTGGGTAAAGAAGAGGGAGGAGTGCCCCTGGGAGCTGAGGTTTTTTAGTAACTAGTTAGGAAACATAAAAATATAAAAATAACTTCGGAAGGTTCTAGAGAAATTGTTAGATTTAGATAACAAGGAAAATGAAAAGGTCTAACCTTATAATCAATCAAAATCATAGTTTGCTTACTCTATTGTTGTGGAACGAGATATCAACAAAAGCTGGTAGCTATTCTTCATTGAAGCTTGCTTACTATTCCTAATCTCATTATTTAGTGATTGACTTAGTTCTGCTTGCTTTTCATCATCCTTGGGTATTTACACCATGGCCGGCCCAAGGGTGAAGCCACTAAAGCCACAAAAAAAAAAAAAAATTATTTATTCTTAGTTTTTATAAATTAAAAAGGCCACACATGCTAACAAAAAGACTCACCCTAAAACATAACCTGACCCTATACACTCTCTCACTTAATTAAAATAAAAATGCCTCTTTCAAAACTTGCTTTAGGCCTCACTTGCTCTTGGGCTGGCTTACATACCAACGTGGGTCGACTATGTATTTCTTTTCTCTTCTTGTTTTTTCCCCCCTTCCTTTTTGGGTTGTTAGGTTAGTCTAGTGTATTAACAATACTTGGTCTTTGCACAGTATTTTGGTTACATTGCCTCTTCCCCTTTATTCTTTTATTGTATACGGGTTAAGGTACCCCTTATACCCTATTATCAATATACTTTTGCTTATCTAAAAAAAATCATAGTTTGATATGATTTATTAATATATGTAGCATATGCATGCCATATATATGGATACAAATCATATATCTCATTTTGGGGTGCCACACTCTATCCCGACCAATAATATCTTATCATATATTTTATTTTTAATATCAAATTAAAATTTAATTTATATGGCAAGATATTATTGGTTGGGATATAGTGTGATATACCAAAATGAGACAAGTGATCTCTATACGGCATATATAGACCCAGAGTCTGGGTTAATATAGTGTATGTACTTGAGAACTCAAATTCACCCAACCATATGTGGAAAATTTTCTTTCTCTCATTCTTTTTTTTTTTTTTTTTACCTTAGAAAATGTGAAGTCAAGCTTAGGGTCTAAAATTGAGGCTTGGCTTTTGGTTAAAAGATTGTGATAAGAAATGCCCCTTTAACCTAGGTGGTGTTGTCCCAAAATTGGATTGTGTAAGGCTATGGAATCATCATATAAATCCAAGACCCTTGATTAGTTGGTGCCCACCTCCATCTAACAAACTGAATTGGAATGTAGATGGATCCTCAAGAGGCAAGCCAGGAGAGGCAGGTATTGGATGTGTTCTAAGAAATGAATATGGAACAATAAAATCAAAGTTTGTAGCCTTAGTTGGTATTAGAGACTCCAATGAGGCTGAATTTATGGCTATTGTTTTTTGCTTTGGAATTGTCCTTACAGTAGAATTGGATAATGGAAAATGAGATGATTGCAGAGTCAGATTCAAGAAATGCTTTATCTTGGGTAAAGAAGAGGGAGGAGTGCCCCTAGGAGCTGAGGTTTTTCAGTAACAAGTTAGGAAACATTCTGAAAATATTATAAGTTACTTTTGAACATAAAAATAGGGAGGCAAATGATATAGCCGATTCCCTGGCTAAAGAAGGAGCTCATATGGAAGAGAGATGGATAATGTGGTTGTAGTGTGGAACAAATTGGCAGACTCTATAGTTTGTCAAAGTAGGAGGGGTCATAATAACTAGTAAACTTTGCTGGTTTTAGATAAAAATTCCTTCTGCTTTGTGTTCTTGTTTTCTGTTTGATTTATCCTTTACAGGTTCTGTCGAAGTGGAAGAAACTTAGGGGTGTCCTGCTGTAAAGGAATTAAGTAGTAGTGCCTCTTTACTGTTTTCATGGGGTTTTCAAAGAACCTGCAGGTGGAATCCTAGAAGCTACAGGAAAGGTGTAATCTTAAAAATGAAATGTGACAAGTTGTAAATAGCAAGGTTGCTGGATTTCCGCAGGAGTGTAGCTATTTTGCTGTCTAGCAGGATGTGCTTATTTGAAAATGCAGGTTTTAGAAGCAGTTTTCTCAAGAAAAACAGAGGAGAATAAATCAAAAGTATCAAAAGAAAGGCCCGATTATACATTTTTTGTGTTTTGAATCTTTTGTAAGGTGTTCTGGAATAGTAGGGCACTAATTCTTTTGAATGTAAAGTATGATAAATGAGGTGTATAATTTGTAATTGGGTGTTTTTATCTGTAAAAGGGTGCTATGGTTGGCCTATTCTACAGAGGTTAGAAACTGCTAATGAAAGGGGATCATATAGGAAACTAGGAGTGTATGGATGTAAGATGTTTTGGTGGTGTACTTTGGTTGTATTTTTCTAGGTTGGAGCACATGATTGAGTATTTGCCCTTTAAACCCTTCCTAGAAGGTGGGGAGGGTAGATACTATGATGTTAAAGCTATATTTTATTAATGAAAACTTTACTTATTGAAAAAAAGCTTAGGGTCGAATTTTTTTTTATTGGAACCCACTATAAGTAGGGTCTTTGGCTTCCTAGTAGGTCCACAGAGTATCCTCACAAGCTTAGATCCTTTGGACCCGCCATGTGACTAATTTCCGCTCGAGTGGTTAGTCAACTAATTTGAGTTAAAGGTTTAAGGAGTTGGGGGAGTGGGAGGTCTAGGATTCAAACCCTGACAAAGGAGAAAAAAAACTAACATAACAACTAACATACTAACATTTACCTATATAAAAAAAGTAAAGGTTCTTCATCTCTTATAAAAAAATGTGTTCTGCAAAATTCGAACCAGGGTCCTCGCCACAAGCTCAACATACACAACCAACTTAGCCACACCCATTGAGTAGCTTAGGAGCATTTATGTTTAAATTATTCGTAATTATAAAAATATTATTTTATTTTAATTTATTTTTTGTTTTTCAATTTTCGTAAAAAAAAATATAAAAACAATTCATGACATTTTTTAAAAAAATTAAAAATATAAATTAAATGAAAATAAAGTAACCTTTTCATAACTGTAAAAAATTATATAACACAATAAAAAACAATATATCTGTTTCGAATACTAAAAAAATTGTATGCGAGAACTTGGAGTCAAACCTTTTTATTGATGTCAAAAACCAACAAAATTCTTGAGAGTTGTTTCCTTTTTATTTTCTGTTTTTCCAATCTTTAATTTGATCGATGTTCACATAATTTTGAATAGACTTCTTGAAGGACTCTCCGTGTGAAGTAATTGAAATTAAACCAAAAAGGACAGGATGAGTCATAGAACTTAATGTGGGTAACAACAATAATACAAATAATACAAGTATATGCATAATAATAATCATGCCACATCATTCATAACAAGATGATAACTAAACCGTAGCGATATCAACTCCCTAAAATTTCATTACCATTTAGCAAGATGTTTGTGTATTTTCTTGGTTGTTTATTAGAGTCTCTAACTCCAATGGACACATTTGTATCTTGATCAGATCCATACTGGAAAGTGACATTGGTAACTATACAACCACCATCCGAACCCCGAGGTTCTTTACTAGAGGGGCCCCTACTCCAATAGACAGATTTATATATCGGTCGGATTCGCAGAGATCGGTCAGACACACCAAGTCTTGCTCAATGTGCAAGCATCACATCCAATAACACAATATAACATATTAATCATGTTCCTCAACATACTAATCATAATATAAATTACATCATCTGATAATAGATTATATTAGTACCTTGTAATTGATCATTACGAACACATAATAATCGATTACCAATAAGAAGATATCATTATGGGGTGTTGTCCAGAAGCTGCATTCGAAAGTTAAAAGAGTCTTATTAATCGATTATTGTTATAGTCAATTGTACACATCTTTACACACACAAACTTCAATCTAAGAGCCATGCTCCATCCAAATAAACCATCCCCAACCACCAAATTAAAAATCAATTTGTGATTAAAACGCATACAAACAACGTCAATTTCAACCTGCCCTTGCCCTTTGTTTCTACCTTTATCTCTTTATCATTCACAACAAGGTTCTACACACTAAGAGCTTATTTGGGAAAGATTAATTCTTTCTCATTCAGCTATTTTTAGATCATTCAGTTATGTTTTGTCAAATCATCATTATGTTTGGGTACAAAGATGAATTTTTAAAAAAACTTTTTTTTCCACTTATTTCAGCTGTATTGTTTAAGCTACTTCACTCAACTGTTTTTTAAAAAAGCTTTTTTTACACTACACAACCACTTTCACTTTTCGTTCTTGCCTTGCCCTGCGTCAGCCACTATGCACTTTATACGTTACACTTCCACTTGCTTTTATAGATATGTAGGTGCAACCTATCTTTTTTTTTTTTTTTTTTTAAGGTAGTAGGTGCAACATATCTAATTAACATATTTAATTATTTATTTAATTAATATTCATGATTTATTTACATTATTTTTTTGTTAATTTTTTGTTAAAAAATTAAATATTTTAACAAGTTTTGATGCTAAAAAGAATCAAATATTATTAAATTATACAAATAACTTCATACCCTTTTTCGTAATTTACTATATAAAAGTGATTATTTTTACATCACCCAAACAAAATAGATTATCTTAAAATCGCTTTTCAGCAAACATACCCAAACAAAAATAGATTCTGATTATAATCGATTATCACAATAATCGATTATTGAAAACAGATTATCATCATAGTCTTTTTTTTTTCAGCTTTCCCAAAAACACTCTAAATAAATATGGTTCTTCAGTTTTGGCTCACCAAAGAATGTTCTAGTGTGGACAAGTTTTGTTCAGGGCAAAACAATAAATTTAGATAATGGCGGAGATGGTGGGGGAATTATGGATTCAGCCCCACGAAATGTGAAATCCCGCTCCTACATATCCTAGTTCGAAATCAAGCCTCACGTAGTTCTAAGGTCCTCACTTAGTGAAGTAAGAATAAAATCATCCCTTTATGAGGTGCCAGAGGTCTCCTCATATAGCCTCATTGGTGGGCTTTTAGAGGGATTGAGGCCCAATTTGGCTTAGCCTTCCAGGAATTGGGCCTTATCCAATTCTGGAGGAACAAGTTTATATTTTATAACTACCACGCGTTTCTATATTTCTTAAAGAATTCCAAATCAGATGGGAGAAAACTAATAATTTTATTGCTGTAATTTGACTATTGATAATTCAGGTACGTAGACTGCACCCATATTGATAACTAATGCCAACCTAACACAGCTAATTAACTTGCCTGCTACTTAGTGCAAATTGTGTACAATAATGCCCCATATGAGTGGAGGTTGACATAATTGCCCTATTTTACTTCTATAAACCATCTTCCATAAATATCACTTCTTTACAAAAGTTCTCGTTTCCCATTCCATTTCTATCACAAAGACCCTTGAGAAAGCTGTTGCAGAGTCTCTTCCATGCCTCCATATCTGGCTCCCACAGTGCAGCCTTTTCCCTTGCTTCCACAGCAAAAGCTTCCTGAGATCAAAACATCAACACTAATTAATTTAACATATTCCAAATTATTGCACTTAATTGTCCAATGAGAACATTGCATGTGATATAAAAATCAAATTGATACATGCTCTCATACTATAAAATAAAATATTATTTTTAACATGAGTAAAATACTTTGAGAGTATATATATATAAGAATTTATTCATCTATGTAAAAATACCATAAAAAAACTAATGAAGCAATAGAGGAAGATGGACATACCACGATGAAATCTCTTTGAATAAGACGGTCAATAAGGTGCAAAAGAATGTCTTTGGAGTACTCAGGGTGGCCTTGGATTCCCATGATGTGATCTCCATACCTGAACATTTCAATTCCAGTCTTATCCGACCAAGCAATCACCTCTGCCTTGGGAGGGAGCTCCCTAACCTAATTTGTGTTGGAAATTTAAATTTTATCCATCCATTTAATTAATTAGTATTAGTATTCATATATTTTTAGGTAGCATTTTTCTTTTTCCTATGCATATATTTCTACATCAAGAAGTTATAGTTTCTAGGAGTTGTAATTTGAATACATGTGCTTAAATTCATTATATGATCACATGCATACATCATAAAGTTACAAATATTCATTTAGTGTACATTTGCAAACAAACTAGGTGAAGGCAAGAGTAGGCCAAGTGTAAGGTAAAGTGAAATAAAAGCTGAGAACAAAAAGTAAGGCAAGAAATCAATTTAAGTGAGTTTCAGTCTTGGTGTTATATCCTTCAATTTAATACAATGGAACATTATCAGATAAATATTATTTTATGATATAAAAACCAGAGGCTACATATTCTTTTCAGAAAGAGTGGTATTAATAGCTCATATCAACAATGGAAATATACACACCTCATCCCTGTGGCATTGAATAATGGAAAGCTCTGATGGAAGCTGGAGAGAAGAAAAAGGCAATGGCAAAGATGATGACAAGGTTATGGTTCTGACACCGATGTCCCAACCAGTGGGAGAGCGACTCACCTTCCCTCCCAGTGCACGCCCAAGTATCTGATCAACCATGATCGTTAATTGATTTAGTTAGGAACAAAAAACAAATGGCCAAGTAGGAAAAAAGCAAAAAGAAAGTTAGCTTTTTGGCCAACATTATCTGATAGGTCACAAACCCATAACCATAAAGCAAACTTCATAAATGTAGATATAATATATAATATATTTGTTTATATACAAGAAAGTAATCGAATAAATCGATTATGGGATATCATAACCTTATATGATGCATAAGAAAATCGCAACATAGTGGTCCACAGGCAATTAAGACACTTTTCAGAGATTTTGATCTCGCCAAAGGTGGTAAAAGAATTTCTTATGAAAAATTCGAGTCGGCTTTTAATTAGAAATATTAATCAGAAGGGAGTAAATAGTATAGAAATCCGACAACTATAGTAACGTCAAGCTCTTATTATTTGCTTAATCCAGCTCTTTCTCTTTTTGGTCAACACAATTTTTTATCAAAAAAAGTTGGATCCATTTTCGGTAACTGCAAAATTTTAGTAAATTAAAATCATAATAATATACTTTAAATGAAATCGACACGTTTACTTTTGTGGACGGGTAGGAGTATTCCTTTTAATCAGTTTAATAGATTGTTTGTTCTATCAAAAAAATCTACACTTTTACTTGTTCATTTTTAAATAAATGAATTTATAAGAACTTTTTTTCCCCAAATCTACATAGTGCCAAGTCAGAAAGTGCAGTGCAACAAAAATGGCACCAATACTGTTGTTCAATTTTTATTTTATCTTCAGTTCCAAAAAATATATATATATATATTTTATCTTTTATCAAAGTTTTTTTTTTCGCAGCACATAAATTTTAAAGTCAAATTGTAAAGACTTTATTCCGTCTAACAAACTCGGGAATAAAGGAATGAACTGAAAGCAATACGTGAAAGAAATTAAAGAAGTTCCGAATGGAAACCAACGCAAGCGTGTAAGAAACTGCAAAAGCCACACCTTCCTAATGCAAATCATGAATTACACTTCACATGAGGGAGGATGAGAACCAACCACGAAGGAAATACTAAGTTGATAACATGATTTTTTATCACATAAAAAACTGTGATACATGGTAGTACTAGTAAATGTGCCCCACTGTCACGAAGTATTTATCTATGATCAAATGCTTTTACATGAGAGAGAGCTACCCGTTGGATCGTGTCATAGGAAGTATAAATCTACTACCAATGTTTTAAGTAGTAGTTATATTATATATTTTATATCCGACCAGGATTCTCTGCAGTTAAAATGTGATTGCAGGATCATAAAGTTAAGATCTAATGGTCCAGAAGAGAAGGGTTATATTATTATATTAATTTTTTTATATACATGAAATATTTTAAAGGTCAAAATCTCTTGCATTTACTAAAGAGTGAATGCACAGAGAATCCGTATCTTTATATCTTTATATATCATACAGACAGAAATAAAATCTTTTATGAACTGTGTTTTATTTTTTTGGACCACTTGTACCTTTTAGTGCCATTTGCCACAAAATTCGGTCCCCGCTTCCTTCTCTCAGAAGATCAAAGTTTCATCCACTTCCTTTCATGCATGATCTTCTAATTAATTTCCTTCTTACATTTTTAATTAAATATCTGAGTTTTGAGAATGAATGTAATGGGACTACGGCCATGAACCAAATAGAGAATAACGAAAAGAAAATGCAATTGAAAAACGTTACTATATATTTAGTTTAATTACCTGGTGGCCAAAGCAAATGCCAAGGATTTTTTTGTTGATGGAGTACAATTTGTTAAGCAAAGTGAGGAGGTCATGGACCCATTTATCATTTCCAAATGCATCACTGCAACTGCCAGTGATGACAAAGCCATCATAGAGACCCAATTCATCATCTTCAGGAAACTCTCCACTCGCCACTTTGTACACGTCCCATGTCTCCCCTTCCTCTGCTAGCATTCCCACGAACACCCCAAAATACCCTCCATACCTCCTCTTCACATACTCTGAATCCTCTGCACACAGCAACACCGCAAACCTCTTCCCACCCATGTTGTCCCTTCTCTACTTGTTGCTACTTTCTCTCTGTAAATCTTAGAGAGAGAACATGTAGATGATAGTTTTTTCTTTGTTAGGAATAGCAACTTAAGGTATTTTTATAAGGGTTGAGGGGGTTAGGAAAAGAGTCACGTTTTGTTCTGTTTATTACAACGTTGTCCGCGGCCCAATTTCATCAAAACTAGCAAAAGACCCTGAGTTTTGACCATGAATTAGAGTCTCTTTGTTTAAGATTAAAAAATAATTGATTTTGTTATAAAATAATTTAGTAATTATTTTTAGAGATTTAAAAAAAAAGCAGAAGCAGATTTATGTTTGTTTATAATCATAAAATCAATTTTTTTTTAAAAGTAGTTAGTTATGAAAACTGATTTTTTTCCAGGAGCAATTCAAAACTGCTTTTCATTTTAACCGCAAAAATGATTTTTTTCTGCTTCTGATTATTTTCAGAAGCAAAAACAAACACACTAAAAACATAAAAAAATCATTTTATGGTTAAAAAAATGATTTTTTTAACAAAATAAGCAATAACAAATGGGCTCTTAATGTTTTTTCCAAAACGGCTTTATTGTGTTTTGCTTCTTTTCAATAGTTTGGTTGCGTTACCGAACATAGAGAATCAATTTGTGATGAATGAGAATTAAGGTCCTTGCTAGCAATATGTTTGAGAAAGTTGGATTTTTTCATTTCTGTCGTTTTGTCCCCATAAAGTTATTTTCAACATAATTTAATATGTAGTTTAAAAAAAAAACATAATTTAATATGTTTGAAATTTTGCTTAAATTTGTAAAAAAAAGTTTTGTTTTGAAAAAAAAAAAATGTTTTATGATATCTAGTTTGATTCAGCTTAAGATTGTTGTGATTTGATTATTTTTTATTTTCTAAACTCTCTATCCTGTCTACCCTATAAAACTAACTTCTTTTTTTTTACCCAAAAAATAAAACTAACTTCTAAAAAATTATTATTAAATTATACAAATAACTTCATACAATTTTGGTTCACAAAAAAAAAAGAACTTCATACAATTTTTTGTAATTTAATGTACAAAAGTAATTTTTTTTACACAATCCAAACGAAATATATTATCTTAAAATCATTTTTTCAGCAAATAGACTCAAACAAAAACAGATTCTGATTATAATCAATTATCACAATAATCGATTATACAAAAAATGATTATCAACTTAATTTTTTTTCTAGCTTTTCCAGATACACTCTAAGGATATGGGTTAAGCTGTCAAGAAATCTATAAAAGATAAATTTGTTTTGGGATGGTAAATATTTATCTTCTTATCAAAATATTAAACATATTACTTTTGAATGATTTTTTTTTTTTAATTTCTGAACAAGTGCCTAAGGTTAGCATTATTCATTCAGTAAAGTGGTAATATGAATGTGACCTGAATTATGGCCTATGGAGTAAAACCTCTAATGAACCTGTTCTTGAAAGTGATATAAATTTTTTTATTAAAAAAAAAAAAAAAAGAGTATCCAATTCCATGGTGAATGGGATGTGGTATAAGTATAACTAGGGAATCCAATTGTTTCGAGAGTTTCAAACTTTTCGGTTATTATTACTTATTGCTTTCAATGTATTATAATCTTGGTGGCATAGAGCGTATTATAGGCAGGAATTTAGGTAACGTTATCTTAAGTTATTATTACATTAACAATAATGCCATAATGCGCGGAAGTTTGTAAAGTGTGGTAAAGCTGTTTCTATTCGTATAGCTAATGAATATTCAATGATACGGTGGTTAATATTTTGGTTGGTAACCATAACATAGATATGAAGTATCCACCACCGTTAGCAGTGACTAATTACCGTCAGGAACTTGTTAGGCACACAATGTGAGTTCTCTTGGGGGTGTAAATGAACTGAGCTATTCGTGAACTATTCGGGCTTGACTCGTTAAATGCTCGTTCAAGCTCGTTTATTTAATTAAATGAGTCAAGCCCAAGCTTGAGATTGAGCTCGATTATTTAAATGAGTCAAGCCCAAGCTTTACAGTCTCGACATTAAACGGCTCGTGAATATCTCGTACAAGTGTTATGGTCAATAAGTTGTTGTACTATTTTTTTGTTGGGTGAAGTTGTTCTACTAGCATTGGACTAGATATCTCAATAAATAGGTGGTGGTCATGTTTTTTTTTTTTTTGTACTCATGCTTTTGTAATGGTCAAGCTTAAATTGTATTTGGCAAGAAAATGTTTTTAGGATGTTTTGTCCATGCGTTTGAAATTTGTTTTTTTTGTAGTAGTCAATGAATTTTGAATTTCACATATCATATGTTAAGTACATATCTTTATTTTTATAGAATATCATATATTATTAAAATCAATATTAAGTACTAAATTGATAATATTTAAAAGTAATTAAATAAAAAATTCATAAATGCAAAAATAATTTAATTATAAATGAGCTAAACAAGTCAAGCTCAAGCTTTATTATTTTTAAATAAGTCAAACTCAAGCTTTACTATTTTTTCACAAGCCAAACTCAAGCTTCAAGTGCTCAGCTTCGGCTTGGCTCTACACGTCTACACCACTAGGTTCTTTCCTCCTAATCAGGTTTTCTCCATACACAAGAATCAGGATTCGAACCCCTGACCACTTGCTTAAGGTGCCCAAGTCCCTTACTACTTGGACTGACCACATATTGGGTGTATGGTGGTTAATATGATGCTAGAATTATGTCCAAAAAAAAAAAATATGATGCTAGAAAAATTCTCATACTCAAATATAAAGAAAGGTAGAATGCTAACAAGTGCCCTTAGAATATTTTTTTATGGGAAAAAGTTATATTTATTATATTGTAAAATATTTAACTTTTATTCTTAATGCAAACTTTTCTTTTATTGATTCATTGAAAAATGTCCTTAGGACACTCGTTATCAAGGCACATAAGTAAGAAATAAGAATCTCTATCTGTTATCATAAAGTAAAGTAAGAATCTCTAGTATATAGGATGGATCATGGATGATTCTATTTCATGTCGGGCGTGTCATCATACCACATGGTGATGACTAGCATGAACCATTATAACAAGTGGTTCATGGTGAAGCATTAAATTTAACCATTAGATATATTATTAAAATAATCAATGATCTAGATTGAACAGTCCAAAAATTGTTTTTAAAGTTTTTTAATTTTTCAATTACCATCCTATCCTCACCCTTCATCCTTCCCAATCAGCCACCACCACTCAAGTGACCACCACCACTCCCATTCCTACCCCAACCTAACATTAGAACCCAACAACCCCAATGGAAACTCAACCACCCCAAGTCGCAACCCCAACACTGAATAATACCATCAAGTGACTCAGAGGGGGGCAGATCTGAGATGCATGGAGTTGAGGCGCAGGTGGATGACCAAGACGGCGGCGAGCCGAGCACGGCGCGACGGTTCTAGCATATGAACGGAGCTGAGGAGCAGATTTGAGATGCATGGAGCTCACGGCGGAGGGACGTCAGGACGGCGCTGTGTTTGGTGCGGAGGTTCTGGAAGGCCGAGGCGAGACATCGGGGGTTAGGTGGCATTGCAGTCTTTGATGGTTTCGCGCGGATGACCATGACGGGACGACCACGGGGTTGTGATCGATCGAAGCAAGACGTGGTGGGACGGTGGTTCGGTGGCCGCAAAGTAGCAGCTGAGCTGCACCGTGGGGCGACTTACGTGGATGGCACGACTGGACGGTGATCGGCAGGACATGGAGGGTGGCGGTCACAGCAGCAGCGACGGTGGTCGTCAGTTGTCATGGGTTGCTGCTATGGGTCCTCTCATGGTGGGTTTTTATTGAGGTGGTGGTTGGGTGGTCGGTGAGGTAGTGATGGTAGTGGTCGTCGGTCAGATAGGGCGGTCGGTGGGGTGGGGGTGGTGGTGCTTGTGGTTGTCGATGGGGGTAGTGGGGTGGTAGTGAAGATAAGAGAGAATTTGTTAATGATAATGGTAATGAAGGGTTTTTATATGACTCTTTAATGCCTCACCCATGAACCACTTGTTATAATGGTTCATGCTACTACATCATACTGCATACCTTAACTATCATCGCGCAAGTTTTAAGCTAGTGATTTTAAATAAATTCAAATGCCAGATATTTAAATCTGAAAATTGTTATTTTAGAAAAGATTTTAAATAAACATTGCTTTTCGATTTAAAATTGGGTAAACAATTAGTCAAAATTAAAAGTAAGAATCTCTAGGAGCACAAAAAAAAAAAGTAAGAATCTAATGTACTCCATGTACTATAGAAGATTCTATTACTTGTTGATTATGTATAAGGAGAGAATCTTGTATTTAATTTAATTAATCACAATGATTTGAAAGATAATTGTATTCCATGACTCGTAATTTTATGCCGTGACCAATGGGATGTGGAATTGATTATTTTTGTCGAGAATGCTTGGATTCCAGACATAAATAATGAGATTTTTTATCAGTATAATGACAATATTATTCTTGCTAAATTTTGCTCCCTTAAATTTCACGGACAATATAAAATGTCATCGCTAGATCATTCCAAAAAGAGTTTGATTGGTATACGCTGGCAGTGTAATGGTTTTTTACACTGTTAATCAATAGTAAATCATCATGTCATTGAAAATCTTTGATTCTTATCCAAATCATCTTAAAAGTCGACATTCATATCATGATTTGTGATTGATTGACAGTGTAAAAACTTTAGGGTTTGTAAAGTTCATTGTTATATGTTATACTTTCAAACTTCATTGTCATTATTTGTAATAGAAAGGTTTTTTTTTTTCTACATTGCAAAAAGAGGAGAAATAGGAAAAGGGAGTCGTGTCCTTAATTTAGGAATTTAGTATTTAGAGAATTAACCCAAAATTAAAGACAATTGCTAAATCTGTCAATAACTTTTATTTTAAAGGCAAGGTGACTCTATGTCACCATAATTTATTGAAAAAAAATAAGAAGAAAAACAAAAGAAATAAAAGCATAGGGGACACAAACCAAAACCCATGCAAAATAAACCATTTAAACCTAACATTAGGTTTTCTATTCCTCCTCAGTTATATTTATGAGATTTAGACAAAACCACCGTGAAATCAAAATCAACAGCATTTTTATTATTTAACTTCTCTGCTGAGAGAGAGTTATTTTCTAGGTCATCCTCATCCCTATTTCCCAAAAACTTGGCAAGTATTCTCATATCATGAGCAACATTAGGATGCATAGAGGATGAATTAGACTCAAGAGTCTGAAGATTCTGAGCACTAATTGTTAAATCACAGGTAGCTAGGGAATGTTCGGGCACCAGAGTATCCTTGACTGTAGAGTCAATATTAGATGCAAAAGAAGTTGAGATCTTCTCTGTAAAGCCATTGACAGCATTGGTTGCGACAGAAGATGAGTTTCGTGGTAAAGGTTCCTCATAGACGGTCTCAGCCTATTTGCTGTCACTCAAGTTTTCGCCCGGTGATGTATCAATCTGGCCATTATCTTCAACCAGTTTTTGCTCTGAAACCTTAGGAACATATGCTTGCTTAGTCTTTTGCACCAATGACGGATCCTTATGCACCACGTTTTTCTTGCCAAATTTACAAGTCGAATCCAGTTGCCCAATTGAATTACAATGAGAACAAAAAGAAGGAAGCTTCTCATATTCGATACAGACAGAAAATGCAAAATGATACATTCAACCATAATCTCCTTAAGAAACTTTTCTGTTAAATCAACATCCACTAAAACTCGAGTATAGTGACCATATGCCCTAGTATGAGTAGCTTCATCCAAACTGATTGGAGTACCCACACTGCCTGCAATTTCAAATAACAAATTTGGGCTCCAATATTCCTGCGGCAAATCATGAATTTTAATCCAGCATTGAGCATGAGATTGTTTCTGCTTGTTCGGAATAAAATCTGGAGACCACTGAAAAAGACGTAATAGCCCTGGTTGAAGGTTCCAAGACCCAACAACCAAGACACTGAGCAAATCCTTTTGAGAAGCAAATCTAAATTCATAGAATCCCTAGTTTTGAAAATTTGTCACGTAAGTCAAAGATCTTTACAGGGATATCACCCTTCAACAACAACAAGCGGCCATGAAGGTTGTTTTTGCAACACTCCAACCCCCTTTCATATTCATCCTCAGATATTTTGATAGAGACAGAGTCTCCATTCACACACGGCCGAGGAAGCTGACTAACCAGAATGTCAAACGAACCATTCAAAGCCCGAGCAAAATATTTTCACTGTGGAAAAGGCGAGGCTTTCGAAGGAGATTCCGGATTGAGAAACGCCCAAGGACAAGCCATGAAATCCAAATCCAAGAGTGAGACTACTAGCTCCTATAGCAACCTGTAGAAACAGAGTCTAATCCTCACAATCCACAAACAAGGTCACGCGTAAGACGGCACTACGAGAAAGATTTGTCGCAGGACAACCAGGCCGTCACTGAGAGACGGCTGGACGACCAGATCCGCCGCGAGTTCAAGGCATCACTGAGAGGGACGACGAAATCGAGAACGTCGAGACGAAATCTGAGAATCGCTGCAGAGTACGCACACGAAATAGAGACGCAGGGCGCTCATTGTAACATCCTAAATTTTTAATATAGTCTTTTAATAAAAATATTAAGTTGTTACAAGTTTTAGTATAGAAAATTGTTAGTACAAGAATTTATTAGAATTGTTTAGTAAGTGGGGCCGATAATACTTCTTATTTGTAAAATTTGGCAATAAGCCAAATGCACCAAATGCAGCTATTAACGTGAATTCCATAGGAATTCTTAGAATAAATAGATAATTATAAAAGGAAAAGAAAATATATATAAAGGGTCCCACAAGTCTATTAATTGATATGAATGAATGAAACAATTTCCATGTACATGATTTACGTACAAGGCTAGGGTGACACATCAATAATGTTGTTTTTACCACGTGTCAAAATAAAGTTGGGCCTACACTATGGTTTGATAAGGGATGGTTTTAGTCAAATAATATAACCTACTTGTTTTGAATAAAAGGAAGGGTGCTGGACCTGTAGCGCCGCACAACAATCACTGGCTTTCAAAAATAATATATAGAGATAGGTTTTACAAATTAAGGGTAGCAACTGCGCAATGTATCTTTAATTTTGATGCTCCGAGAAATACCAAGAAGAGTTGTGGCAGCACCATACTATGAAGGAAGAAGGATGGGAACCATCAAGCATTAGTGCAACAAGAAGAAAATGAAAATAAAAAGAAGAGTTCTTGGTGAGTCTCAAGCAATGTTTGGAGTCTTTTTGGAGATCTGCGAGAGGTAAGTAAACACCTCTTTTCTTAAACTCCCATGGTATAGATTTTAAAGAGTTTGATTATGAAATTAAGAGTAATTATTTGAGATTTTCTATTAATTATTATGAGATTGAATATTCACATGTTGAGTGATATTATTATTTGATATGCTTTTTGTGATATGTGATGCCGTAGAATTGTTTTGATATGAACTTTATGAATAATAATGCATGTTACATGATATTATATCTATTGATGATGTTATGACTTGTGCATGAATTTCGTGAGATCGTATTGATTATCTTTAATTTATATAAAATATTTGGAGTTATATTATTTTGGAAATGGCGGATGACCATGGTTGTTTTTCCGGTTACCGCGCCGGCTGAAAGCAACATCTTTTCGAAAATCTTTTAAAATTGTGTTTACTTATTGGGATTATAAATCTCATTAGTTGTGTTGTCTTTCAGAGTTTACAGGTGATGAGATAAATGATGCAGCGTCTTGAGAGAGTCTTGAAGATATTAGTTCTAGTTTATTTCTTTTTATTTATTTTGTTTGGGTTTATTAGACGCCCGAGTTTTGAGACAAAAACAATTGTAAAAGAGTTATATGATTTTCATTAATTAATAATTATGATGCTTTATTTTATTTGGATATAATAGTTTAATTAGCACTATTACTTTATTTAATTATTTTGAATATACGAGATACTTTAGGACTTAAATATATTGTGGAAAATTTTATGACTCGACTATTTAAATTAAATGTTTTAAAGGTTTTATAGAAAATTTAATTTGGGCTACTAATGTAACGAAGGGCGTTACACTCATGAATGACTATGGCCGGAGTTGACCCCGCTGTGACAGCCGGAGCCTTGCTAGTGAAAAGACGGCGGTAGGCTAGGGTTCTCTCAATTACTATCTCATATCTTAAATTCAATTTTCATGACTGCTCACTAATTGCTAACATGAGAGATTAGTCAATTTAATCACTAATTTGGTTGCAAAGAAGTCAAATTGTATTGACTTTCTGAATGCCTTATTTAGTGACCAAATCTAAATATAATTTTTTTTTTTTTTTGCTATTCACTAGATCGGTTGCAACAACGAACCCTAACCTGTAATTCAGTTGCTAAATTGATTTTTTATATAGTGAATGTGAGTGGGTGTATTCGTGTATATCCTCTTCAACAAAATCTCAAAATCTAATACAATTTTGTTTTCCTTTGTCATACTTCCTTTTCTTTTGTATTTAGCAGGTTTGTTGTTGGTAAGTTCTACGGTTTCCTGCTGTCAGTGGAGGATCTAGGATCTTGGGTCAGTGGAGGCAATCTATTTCTAAAAAAAAAAAAATTAGGCGTTCTTGCAAATTTTCGACAGTTTAATATCCAAAAATCCGAAGAACAATATCGCTATATTTCACATCAACTCTTAGTCCAAAAACTCTATTATTGAACCAGCAAAGTTTGGTTACAAAATAGCTTGCCTCCCCTATACATTAAACATCTATATATAGGTTATAGAATATAACTGCTCTAATCATTATCCTTCCTCTCAAGTAACCGCCCGGCTCCATAACATTCCCATGATCTCTTAACCGCTGGTCTACACCTGGGCTCCACTATCCACTCTATTTGACATGGTCTCCTTGGTTAAATCTAGTCATAATTTATCTGGACGGTACATTAGGTTTAATTGCACTTTTGATTATCCTACTATTGGTCATGTACGATTTTGGTCCATGTGATTTCTTTTGAGCATATTTGGCCTCCCTATTTTTTCAATGTTGCAAATTTGATCATTCTGTTCAATGTCCTACAATTTTTTCAATGATTAACAGAGAGGAACCAATGCTCTAAGAGCATAGAATCTCTGATTGAGCTTCTTCCTCCCCTGCCTCTCCATTTCAACATGATTTAATGATTCCTCTATGACATTTGTTAGTTTCGCCCCTCTTTTCCAGACTTTTTTTTTTCTACCAAAGGGTCATTTACCACGTAAGTTCAACAAGAGGTTCTATGTGCTTAAACCAGTGGTTCCTCTCTATTGATCATTGAAAATTGACGACCATTGGACAGAAGGATCGTATTTGCAACATTAAAAAAATAGGGGGACCAAATTGGCTAAAAAAAAGCACAGGGACCAAAATCACCTATGGTCAATAGTAGGAGGATCAAAAGTGCAATTAAGCCTAATTATTATCATGCATATGAAGATAAAGACATAAATGTTAAAATCATAAAATTTTAATATATCTAATCAAGTAAATTACATCCCTCATAATTGTCTAAATGTGAGATGAAGAAAGAATGAAAGAAAGTAAGAGTGACATGGGTGCAATAAATAAAGGAAAATGCTAAATAGTACGAATTTGAACAATATAGCATTGCTCATAAATAAACAATGAGGGGCAAAATAAAAACATTTAAGATAGTCATATTTATTTTTTAAAAATGAGGGATGCATGTTCACACCCTCAATATAGCCTGGGTCCGCCCATGATCCCACACCCAGAGAAACTGACGAGATATCTTTAGGTATGGTTTGGTACATGTTTTATTTTTATATTTTCATGAATGTGAGCATGAGAATAATAAAAATTTCTCATATTTGGTACAAGTTTTTAAAAAACTATTCTCAGATATAAAAGATGTCCAGGAATAAAATTAATGAATGAGGGAAAAAATACTATTCCCAAGTGTGAAGATATGAAAGAAACATTCCTGGAAATGATATTCATGATAATGTAATTTTCATGGTAATAAAACATTCCGGGAACAACACGTCACCTTAGAAGTTGTAGCATATGAAAAGGAGGATAAGAAGATCAGCATATTATATATCTTGATGCCACTAAACCACGTAGCAATGGAGTTCACATGTAATTAAATCGCACATACACCATAAACTCAAGCACAATATAATCTGGAATTTTTTTTTCTATAGATCAATGTTAGTAAGTTAAATATTATATTAGTTTTATCCTTTGTCAGGGTTTGAATATTGAATCTCCTACTCCTTAACATCCTATACCCTCAGTTCAAACCAGTTGAGCTACCCAACCCCATATAATCTGGACGTGTTAGATGGTAAAGGGAGAGTTCAGCAAGCATCGCATATATATCACTGTAGTGCATGTATATATCATCAAAGCAACATTTGGAAAATCAAATGGGTGCGCCATCACCAACAATATATCCCACCATTAATGCTGACAAGTTTACATTTAAAAAATTTCAGAAAACAATATCAGCACAAGATCACAGCCTGCGTGTAGTTAACATTCACAGATGACACACATATGTTTAGCACATGAATTGCATTACTTATCCAAGAATTTAAGGATCTTGCCAACGAGTACTCTTAGGGTATTGGTTAAAGAACTCACAAAAGGAGAGTTTGTATCGAAAAAGTAAGCGTAACACTTTTCAAAATGCTGAATATACAATTTCTCATACAAATTTTCCTTTATTGGTTCTTTAAACAATTCCCCAAAGACACTTGTTAACATTCTCCCTAGTTTAATAGTCAAAGCTCAATTTTAAAAATGAGTTTGATCCATCCACAAAAGGTAACACGATCCTAACCTATGTCATCAAAAGTATTCTTAATTTCTTATTCACACGCAAGACAGAACAAAAGCAATAAAACACTTCAACGAAAGTCATTCAACTAAACTTTCACAATGTGACTTCCACAAGCGATATTATAGGCATTGTTTTGAACCACCGGTTCCATTGGTTCGATCGGTCAAATGTTCGATCCGTTGAATCTCAAAATCGGATGGTTTCAGAACCAGTGAGAAT
This sequence comes from Echinosophora koreensis, assembly GCA_035048595.1. Taxonomy (NCBI): domain Eukaryota; kingdom Viridiplantae; phylum Streptophyta; class Magnoliopsida; order Fabales; family Fabaceae; genus Echinosophora; species Echinosophora koreensis. The sequence goes on from JAPCYP010000103.1 coordinate 1,061,373, forward strand.
TGGTTAAGATATACTTTTTTTAATTCTTTTTTTAAAATTATAAAAATATATTTTTTAGTCAAATAAAGGTCAAATGATAAATTATAAAAATAAATATACATGAGGTTTTATTATTTATCTTTTTTCATTGATAATTTCTCTTATGAAATATATAATATGATTATTTTATGTTCATTTAAAATTTTATTTTTCTTAAATTTATTACTTAATATAATATATATATATATATATATAGTTAATTATGCTTAATTGTACTTTTAATCCCCCTACTATTGGTCATGTGCGATTTTTGTCCCTAAAGTTTTCTTTTTCGTGCATATTTGGTTCCCCTATATATATTTAATGTTGTAAATTCGGTCCATCCACCCAATGTCTATCAATTTTTCGATGATTAATAGGAAGGAACCACCACTCTAAACACGAAGAACCTCCTTTTGAGCTTCTGTGATAAAAGATCATGTGGTGGAACTAAAAAAGTTCTCAAAAAGGAGGGACAAAACCAGTAAATAGCAGAAGAGAAACCATTAAATCATGTTGAATCGGGACGGCAGAGGAGGAGAACCTCAACTAGAGGTTCTGTGTGCTTAGAGGAGTGGTTCCTTTATGTTGATCGATAAAAAAATTGACACACATTGCAAAGGACCTAATTTACAACATTTTAAAAAATAGGGGGACAAAATGTGCACGGAAAAAAACTTTGGGGACCAAAATTGTACATGACCAATAATAGGGAGACTAAAAGTACAATTAAGCCATTAAATTATCACCGGTTCGACCATGGTTCAATGGTTCAATGATCGGTCGGATTTTTAAAACATTGATTATAGTTCTATTTGGTGTCATTCCTTATTGATACATGCTCAGTGAACTGCTTGTTGGAATGTTGTGCTCATGTCTCCCAAGTGTAATTTACATTTTTATTTTTCTTGATGAGAAAAATATAGACAAAATAATATATGTTTGAATATGTCTTTTTTAATATTTTAAAAAAAGTGTAAAAATATATATTTGAGTAACACATTATTACTTTAAAATTGACACTAGATAATAAAGAAAAAATTTGAAAACTAAGAAAAGAGTATGAGCATATTTGTTACAATTTGCCTTTTTTTTTTTTTAATGAACCACCGTAATTAGGGCCTTTGGCATCCCAGGTATCCTCACAAACTTTGGCCCTTTGGATCAGCTATGAAACTAATCATCGGTTGGCTCCTTAGAGAAGAGATATGAAACTAATCCTCGGTCGGCTCCTTAGAGTAGAAAATCAACTTTTGATTTTCGCAACCTCTCAACTAGAGTGTATGTCACCAGGATTCGATTTTGCATTCTCTTTGATATGGAGTCGAGATGCTTGCCACTTGATCAACTCTTGTTCGTCAATCTACCATATTCTATTGGAATTTTAAAAGTCTTGCTCCATGAAAAGTTATTGTATAGTTTTGGAATCCAATTAATATAAGGAAAATGCTAACCAATGGTTGAGGAATTAAAAGTGTAGGCTTTTATGGGAAAATTGTAAAGTTAATACTTTGAAAAAATAAATTTTTTGTTTTCCAATAATTTCTTTCCTTTTTTTTTTATTCCTTAAACACTACCCTAAAGATATTAGTTAGCAAGACCCTTAATATAGAGTCATTTTACAGCATTCACTAAAGTCAAGTGACCAGTGATATTCATTGCATTTAGAATACTTCATTTTATAATTAATTTAATAATAAAAAAGAGTAATTTTATAGTTGAATCGACAGTTGGTTAGTTCTCTAACTTTAGGTCATTTTTCTGTGACAATTTGGTATTTGATTTTTATAAATAAAACCAAATTATTATTTTTTTAAAATTAAAATTAACAAACTCACTCTAAACAACTGCGTGACTTTAGTTTTTTTTTTTTTATTACACAAGGAAGAGATAACAAAATGGGTTGGACCCGATGGGCCAACCCGCTTAACCTGTCAAATTTTTTTTTTTGCTGGTTGGGTTGAGGTCCTCAACTCATCTTAACCCATCCCACCAAGAAAACGGTTTATGGGCGGCCCGCCAACCTTCTTTTAAGATAATTATTTTTATATGCTATAATTATTTTTAGTTTACCCGTCCATAAGGTTATTAGTAATTAGTTAGTCCATCATGTTCCATAATTATTTGTATATTAGTTTATAATTATTCATCCATTAAGACTATATATTTATATGTACTACATCTCGTTCAATACTATATTTATATAGTAGCTAATCTACTATCGAAAAATAATTATTTATAATTTTGGGAGATTCAACCCATTTTATCAAAATGAGCCAACCCGCTGATATCATTATTAATTTTTTGCACAAAGTTTAGGTAAATGTTACATTGTTTCTGATATCATTATTTTAGTTTTTTTAATTATATAATCATTTGTCAATATTCTGTTACTTTTTGCTTTTTACACTATTCTTTTTCACTTATTATTCTGGAAGTGTTGACTTTTACTTTTATAATACCATATATTTGTATCATTTAATATGATATTTATTTGTGTTTTTTATTTCACCCCTTCTACCGTCTCCCCCTTCCACCAACACATATCTGTTAATTCCTTTTACACTCTATTATAATAAATGTTAAATTTAATTAATTGGTGTATATTCATTTACTAACATTCTGCTACTTTTTTTTTTCGTTAATCATTGTCATTTATTTTTCTGATAATGTTGAAGTTAATTCTTATAATATATTTTTTGACAGATCTGGTAATTTGTTTATCTGTATTTTTTTATTATGTCCTTTTTTTTTTAATTCAGAATGTAACATTTTTTGTTTATTATATTTATTTTGTTTTGTTTTCTTAGTTATTATTTAAGTTGTTGTTATTTATTTTTTATTTATTTATGTTATTGTTGTTATTATTGATGTTTTTATTATTATTATTATTATTATTATTATTATTTTATTATTAGTATTATTAATGTGCCAATTGACAACACAGTAATATCCAATTGTTAATTTGTTATTATGTTTATTATTAGTGTGGTTATAGAAATATTTTATGTTGTTGTTGATATGAGGGAAGAACCAAATATACGCTAGATTTACTGCACACGTGAGAAGCGGGTAAGTGTCGGCATAATATTTTGACTCCTTTACTAACCACATGAATGTCTTCATGTGCTTAGTAAAAGAATCTAAACATCCTAATAACGTACATCACAGTAGGTTGAGAATTGTAACCCCCATCTTCGCCTGAGAGTTAGCCGTAGTGCAAAATTGAATCCTGTGTGGCATTAGCCCCTTGCCTTCAGGCACCACATCCTTCATTACCTGTAAACATATTTCACAGGTAATGAAGGACGTGGTGCCTGATGGTAAGGGGCTAAAGCCACACAGGATCCAATTTTGCACTGCGGTTGGCTCCCAGGCGAAGATGGGGTCACAATTCTCAACCTGCTGTGATGTACGTTATTAGGTTGTTTTGTGTAGTTGCTACTGGCCAGTAGCCGATCAAACAGATGTTTTGATGTATATAAAATATAAAATTTCTAATAAACCCGGTAATATACTGCCTTATTACCTTGTTGTATGCACAAGGTAATAAGGCAGTATATTATAATGATGTTTGGTAGTTGCTATTTTTATTTAATTTATAAAAATTAATTGTTGACATATAGGATATCAGTGTTGATATTATTTATCTTTTTATTTATTATTTTTTATTGTATTATGGTTATGTTAATTTTAGTATTGTTTTTATAGATCTTAGTGATATTTTGGTTTGTTTTTAGTTGTTATTCTTGTTATTTATTAGGATTACTAGTTAATTTTTTATTATGTTAATTATTAGTGTGGTTATTGAAATAAATTTTGTTGTTGTTGTTGTTATTATTAATGTGATTATATTTTTTTTTTGTTATTATTGTTGTAACTATTATTAATATTATTGTTGTTATTTGTTATTATTATTATTATTATTATTATTATTATTATTATTGACGTTGTTGTTGTTGTTGTTGTTGTACTCATGGTTTACGTGTGTATGATTTTTTTTTTGAAGGTGATATGGCACAATCAATCAATCCTGGCCCTATTAACGATGAGTTGTTACACATGCAAAAGACACATGTGTCTCAACATGTGTGGAACAATGAGGAGGATAGATGTCTTAATATTAGAAAGGCATTCCAATTTACGAATGGAGGTGAAAACATTCCCCCACCCATCAGAGATATTCTTGAGATGACAGGCTTTCTCGGCCCTGCTCAGTTATCACTGTTTCACTTAGACCACGCACTGGTAAGTGCATTGGTTGAACGATGGAGGACGGAGACCCACACATTCCACATGGCATTTGGCGAATGCACTATCACTTTGCAGGATATTGCTGTTCTTTCGGGTCTTCGCATCGACGGACAGCCTGTTGTTGGTCGAACCTATAATAATTGGCCACAGTATGTTGGTCAAATGCTTGGATTGGTCCCAAATGCGGCAGCCTTTCATGGCGGTCGTTTGAGACTGTCATGGCTGAATGCACATTTTGGAGATCTCAACCAACACGATTTGTCTGATCCAATAGTGGTTGCCCGTTGTACACGAGCGTATATTTTGAGGTTACTCGGTGGCGTGTTGGTCCCAGACCGTTCTGGTGCATTTGTCTCATTAAGATATCTAACGATGTTAGAGGATTTTAATGTTACTGCACAACTTAGTTGGGGTGCAGCGGTATTGGGTTATTTGTATCGTGGGCTATGTAATGCCACTGACTACTACAATAAAGAGATTGGAGGGTTTACTGCATTGGTTCAGATGTGGGCATGGGTGCGTTTTCCAAAGGTGGCACCCGTACTGAGAAACGAGAATAGACCACCAGGGACACCATATGGAACCAGGTGAGATTGATTTTTAAATTGATTTCTGACATTTCGTTAGCTTTGGTATTATTATCTTATAACCTAAATTTGACTATAAGGTGACAGCGTGGGCGGAATTTTGCCAGACACTATCACGAGCTGCCTCATTATCGAGATGTTTTTGATACAATGGAACCATGCGATGTAAGGGTGCTGATGTAATACATCATCGATTTTATTAATTCTTAACAAGTTCTCTTTTATGATAGTTGTTGATTGTTTGTAGATTGTGTGGGAGCCATATAGCGAGTTACTGTTGGCAAGTTTGCCGTATATATGCATTGAAGGCATGCATATCTGGTTGGCTGTTGTGCCCTTGATATGCTATAATATTGGAGAGTTTCATCAACCTGATCGAACGATGAGACAGTTTGGGCTGGCCCAACATGTTCCAAAAGCACCATCCCACCCGAAATGGGTCCACAAGTTAACGCTTAGGGGTAAAAGTGGTCAAGATTGGGTCGAAACGATGCGACCATTGATTAACATATGGAACAGTAGGGTGGGATGGGTTCAGCCAGGCGTACCACAACAGGGGGAAATGAACAGCCAATCAGAGTATATGAGATGGTACTTGCCACGCACTCGTCGGTGGATGAGTAGAAAAAATGCACAGCATGGCATTTTGGTAAGGATATTTTTAACGGTGTGTTTTATTTTTATACATTGTTAAGTTATCATTATCTTGACTAATATCTGATTAATTTAATGCTGCACAGGTTGATGGGCTTGAACGGGTAAACTATCTAGTCATGCCAGAGGGGAGCCAAGAAATGAGGCTTGAAGAGATTAGGAGTGAGACCGAGTTTATGATGATGGCACTAGGGTCCCAGGATCGTGTCATAAGTCCTATCAGCGGAGCTCCACTTGATATGCAACATCAGGTGTAACCAGTGGTACCAATGAGCTTGTGTAATCGGTCAAGCAGGGAAACTGGTGGTCTAGACCGAAACAGAGTGCCTGTTGAATCACAACCATTTTATCTACCACAGTTCCCAGAGCGAGATCCGGGGACATTCTACGTTCCCCCACCATTTCCATATACTCCATATGAGCCTCCGCGGACTTATTTCTTTCCAGACCTTCCGACTCCTTCTGGATCGACCGTCCCAAGCATGCAACCACAATATCCACAAACCGATCCGAGTATGCATGCAGGTCCATCTTACACAGGAACAGGTCCAACAATCCATCAAGGTACTTCTTATTCACCAGCGGGCTCGAGTATGGCTCCAGAATCCTCGTAGACGTATTATACGCCGGATCCATACACGCAAGCTGGCTACACTCCTGCTGCACCTGAACGATGGATTACGCAGCTCCAAAACACCCCCATGCGCTCTCCTGAATATGGTCAACCCGGCATTGATCTGAATCTCGATTTTGAGGATGTCATGGACTTTGGTGACGACGCGGGAGATGACGATGCACAACAAGAGATTAGGCGAAACCCACATCGTCGGGCAAGAGACCGAGGTTATCAGTGCATCTTGTCACCCGCTCAGCCACACCAAAACCCACACCGACACCAATGATGTAATGATAATTGTTGTATATATGACATTTGCAATTCATAACATTAATATCTTATTTGTTCGCTTAATAGTAACTGGATAGTTACGTAGTTAATTATTATTATTGAACCATGCAGCGTTTACAAAACTATTAAGTAGGATGTAGCTAAATCTACATTAAACATTATCAAACACCGCAAAATGCTTTAAAAACACAATTACAAGTCAGCTAAGCGTTCCTCGATCCTCCGGCGCGTTGAGGGCAATGACGCCGGTTGTGCCCCTCAGACCTACATAACCCGCAAAGTTGGCTAGGTTGGGACTCCCTCCAATCCATCTCATTCCTTATCCGGGATGATTTAGGCCGTCCCTTTGGACGTAGCATCGTCTCATCCGGTACCAAGGTCCACGGCATATGCATTGCAGGTACACCTTCCTCGTTTCCAGCGGGGAACCATTCTTGGGAGTAAGCATTCATGATGCAGTCTAACCTGTATTTGGCGTCGATATAGTCATCGTACCTAATATGAACGTGGGCACATGCAGCAATTACGTGAGAGCAAAGGAAGTGAAATGCACGGAATCTTCCACATTGGCAATATCGAGATGGTAGATCAACACTCCACACCTGGCCCCCACTCTGGGTGGCTGGGTTGAATGCCTCCTCGACCTCAAAACGCATACCTTGATGGTCAAACCTCCGAACATGATGGGATGATGCTTCTGCATGTTGCACCATCATTGCGTCTCGGAATTTTTTGGAATGTCTATGACCAGAATTCATTTCTGCCCTGGTACTTGAAGCCCGCTCAACAAAATATTCTACCACTCTATGGTATGTACACTTCACCAACGCCGTGATTGGCAAATTTCGAATACCTTTGAATACCCTATTTACTGATTCCGACAAGTTAGTTGTCATGTGACCATACTTATGACCTTCATCGTCATAAGCGAGACTCCACTTTTCCTTTGCAATGCCATCAATCCACCGTGCGACCTCCGGGCTAGCTTCCCGAAACTTTTCTAACCTGTGCTCGAAGATAACGCGAGACGGTGTATATCTTGAAATAACATAGCAGGTTTGGTATATAAAGATGATTCACCGAATCCATTTGATAATTGAAATTAAATTATTACCTAGTGTCATCAAAGATTTCTTCAACTTGGCATTTTTAAATCTGAGATTGAAATTACTGGCGATATGTCTGAGGCAGTATACATGGTAAGCATTCGGTGGTTGCCAACCAAGGTATGGATTTTCCACAGCAGATATAATACTTCGATGGCGGTCAGAGATCAAACATATACATGTCCTATTGGTAACCTTTTCACGAATAAGTGCCAAAAACCAGAACCAGGCATCCAATGTTTCTCCTTCAACGATAGCGAACGCAAGCGGCAAGAGTTTCCTATTCCCGTCTTGTGAAGTTGCAATCAACAGGGTACCACGATACTTACCATACAAGAATATACCATCAACTTGTATTATCGGCTTGCAGTAATTGAACGCATCAACACATTGCTTGAATGTCCAAAAAACACGGAGAAACTTACGACTGTGAATATCAACCCGATTACCAACAACGACAGGATTTGTCTCGATCTTATAATAAGCTCCGAGGGCATACAACTGTAAGTGCTCAAACCATTTCGGCAACAGAGCGTACGATTCATCCCAATCTCCGAAGACATGCACTATCGCCTTTTGTTTCGCCTTCCATGCTTTCCAGTAAGAAATTTTGTATCCAAACGTACTTTGGATTCTTTCCCGTATAAGCCCAACGGTAACAGCAGGTTGTTCGCGGACCATGCCTGGCACACCATATAAAATAAATTTTAGATCATATCATATATGATTTATTGTAATGACGGCATTTAAAATCTTCATGAACAGTAATACCTAGAATGCATGAGCATACAAAGTTGGAGTCCATCTTTGCGTGATCTTGTGACAACATTGCATTGACACAGTTGTGAGGACCACCGTACTTCGACACTTCCCACATGTCTGACTTCTTCGACAAAATGGCCCTTAACCTCCAACGACAACCATCTGCACAATTTGGACAACGCATATCCCATAGGGACTTCGTTGATTTTCTAACTTCAAATGATTGGTGAATTTTCATTGAATGTTGCTTCACCGCATCCTGAACAGCCTGTTTGCTCTCAAATCGCAACCCCACATACAACTCCTGGTCGATCTGCCAAGATCCAGGAACGTCCAGGCTTGCGAAATCCGTCTCTTCGTCTGGATGATTCCAATTAATATAACTGTAGTGTGGAGATGGATTGATGAATGGACCATGTGATTGACCTGCAATAGATTAACTTATTTTATATATGTTCTGGATTGATTATAATAATATTAGAATGGAATAACGTTAGTAAAAACATACCTGACTGTTGTGGAACACCACCACCGGGCGGTACCGATGACACCGGAGAAACCAACCCGGATACTATTATATTGGACCCACCTTCACATTCATCTTCGGAATCAACTGATTCATGTGAATCATAATTTGTAAATTCCTCGCCGTCTTCATCTGCATCTGAAACGGACTCCATTTCACTGTACCATTCCTCATCATCGCTAACTGATTGATCCGGCAAGTCATATTGTTGTACTTCAAGATTACCGTATAGTGGTTGCTCAGGTATAATGGAGCTACCAACCAAATCAATGTCCACATAGATCTCAAGTGTTGTCAGATCCGGCGTTTGCAAAAAAGCGTCCAATATGCAACTCACATCCGCATCATCAGTTAATTGGTAACCAGTGAAAATTGGAGGTGTTATTTGTACAAGATATTTGGCCGTTATCTTTGAAATACACTGATTCCATTGAAGTTGCAACCTAGAATGTATCCGTGATCTCAGCGCTCCATACCTGATTCCTTGTTTTATTTTCATGAATTTGGTATTTCCTTCAAAGGTAAGGCCATTATCTCCATCATATACCCTCCCGTTCCAGTGAAGCAAAACCATAACAACTTGACTCATATTGTCGGCCTACTACAATAATAATAAATAAAAAAATTAACATGATAATAAATGAATAAATTACCACTACTGATGGTATTTAACAATAATGAATTGTGCATACAACAAGGTAATAAGGCAGTATATTACCGGGTTTATTAGAAATTTTATATTTTATATACATCAAAACATTTGTTTGATCGGCTACTGGCCAGTAGCAACTGCACAAAACATCCTAATAACGTACATCACAGCAGGTTGAGAATTGTGACCCCCATCTTCGCCTGGGAGCCAACCGCAGTGCAAAATTGGATCCTGTGTGGCTTTAGCCCCTTACCATCAGGCACCACGTCCTTCATTACCTGTGAAATATGTTTACAGGTAATGAAGGATGTGGTGCCTGAAGGAAAGGGGCTAATGCCACACAGGATCCAATTTTGCACTGCGGTTGGCTCCCAGGCGAAGATGGGGGTCACAATTCTCAACCTGCTGTGATGTACGTTATTAGGATGTTTAGATTCTTTTACTAAGCACATGAAGACATTCATGTGGTTAGTAAAGGAGTCAAAATATTATGCCGACACTTACCCGCTTCTCACGTGTGCAGTAAGTCTAGCGTATATTTGGTTCTTCCCTCATATCAACAACAACATAAAATATTTCTATAACCACACTAATAATAAACATAATAACAAATTAACAATCGGATATTACTATGTTGTCAATTGGCACATTAATAATAATAATAATAATAATAATAATAACAACATCAATAATAACAACAATAACATAAATAACAAAAACTTAAATAATAAATATAATAAACAAAAAATGGTACATTCTGAATTAAAAAAAAAGGACATAATAAAAAAATACAGATAAACAAATTACCAGATCTGTCAAAAAATATATTATAACAATTAACTTCAACATTATCAGAAAAATAAATGACAATGATTAACGAAAAAAAGAAGAAGCAGAATGTTAGTAAATGAATATACACCAATTAATTAAATTTAACATTTATTATAATAGAGTGTAAAAAGAATTAACAGATATGTGTTAGTGGAAGGGGAGACGGTAGAAGGGGTGAAATAAAAAACACAAATAAATATCATATTAAATGATACAAATATATGGTATTATAAACGTAAAATAAACACATCCAGAATAATAAGTGATAAAGAAGAGTGTAAAAAGCAAAAAGTAACAGAATATTGGTAAATAATTATATAACTAAAAAAATAAAATAATGATATCAGAAACAATTTAACATTTACCTAAACTTAATTTCAATGGAGTGTGCAAAAAATTAAAAGAGTGTTAAAAAATAAACAAGTTACAGAAAATATTACAAGTGAATGTGTGTGTGTGTGTGGGAATGGGGAACCGGGGTGGGGTATTTGTAGGGAGGGGGGAAGGGGGACGGGACGAAGGAATGAGGGAGGGGGGGAATTAAATTGCTGTTTGGGGGGGGGGGGGGGGGGGGCGCCACGTGGCACCTCCAGGTGCAGTGGCGCCGCTGCCAATAGCGCCATTAGTGGCGCATGTGGCAGTGGCGCCACTGCACCGGGAGGTGCCACGTGGCGCCTGCCAGCTTTTTTTTAAAAAATATTATTTTAATTAAAACTAGGTTACTTTGGTACATAGTTTCAAAACTAGGTTATTTTGGTAAATAGTTTCTAAAAGTGGGTCAGTTTGGTCAAAACCCCTTGAAAAAGTAAGATTTTGAAAAAGTGAGTGATGGTGGTTACTATTTGCCATCACATCATGTCTCTTCTAGTCCTTTCCTTTCCTTTGTGCTCTGCTCCATCGCATATCAGATGACTTCCCCGATCGTATTTCCCGACGATTTCGCCCGGGTAATACTTAGAATTTGGCCCCGAACGAGATTTTATGAAAATCTCCATACCCACACAAAACATCCTAAAAACACTAACCATCTCGTTCACGAGTCAAAATTATGTTTCCGGCTCAGTAAAACTATACTGGTAGTGAAAATACAGATCGGCTTTCGTCTGAATTTTCAGCCGAAAATTTTATTGTGAGCTATTATCATAAGATAGATCAAGAATATGATTTTTATTTTATTAAAAACATTTTCTAAACTTCATATTAAAATATAATTACTTATATTTTAATTAATCAACAGCATACTGAAAATCAGGCTGTTACAACAGACTTTAGTCTGTATAATCTGTACAACTTTCACAGGAATGATAAGCGGGAATGTTTTACTTCTCTACAATTTTGCTTTGTGATTTACAGGTGATGATAGGCATGCAGATGAGGAGTGTGAAGGAATTGCATCGTTGCCTTGATGCAAGAAAGTTTTCAGCCTCTCTGCAATGAGAAGGGCACCAATTTGACTACCAAAAAAACATGCAGATGATTTATCCAGGCATGATACAGATCTTGAAACATTTTTTCTGTAATTACTGTTACTAGAGGTAGCAGATTGTAGTTTTACTGATACAAAGGTGATAGCTTGTAAAGAATGGGTGTTATAGTGATTTAGGTGTATATATGCTGTAATCTCTAATGTATTTTTAGAAAAAGGTTATGTTTAGCGGGATGGAGTTATTATTATAAGTTAAAAAAGGGGTGTGTATGATAGGGATACACTTGTGATAGGTTTTGAATGTATACTAGTATCTATGACCTGTGCAATTTACGGGAAAAGTAGAATACTCTAAAGTTAGACTAAGAGTATTCTAAAGCAACATTGATTCATAAAGCAAAATCTTCACTTTCTAACTTTTCATGAAGTAGACTAATAGGGAGAGCGTCCTTGTGGTCCTACTCGGCCAATTCTTCAAGCACATAAGTGTTTCAAGTTCTTTTACTATCAAATCCTTCTCCAACTTTGTTGCTTTCCACTCTTTATGTTGAAGTCTTTAACATTTCACTATAGCAAATGTCTTCATTCCAACAAATAAGATGGAATTTTAATAAACACATGTCTTCATGAGGACTTATTAGCATTTTTTTTTTTACCACAAAATGAAGAAATGTCTTCATGAATTTATCATTTGTTATACAACTAAAAACTTTATAGAACTTCCAAAAATGAACAAATAGAAAAAAAAATGAAGTAAAACATAGTAACCTGAACAAATATTTCAAGCATAATGCTAGTGTAATGGTAGCTTCAACAATAAACTAACACAATAGAGAATTCAAAGGCTAGATAGAATACTCAAGGAATTATTGCAAAATTATTGCACTCTCATAAATGTATCTTTTCATTAAGCAGGGAGCTTTCCTCTTGCATAAGCTTAACATAGGTCTAGAACATGGCAAAAAAAGAATCATATACACAAATGATATATATCAGTAAGCAATGAGAGGCAATTGGCTTCTCAACCCAGAAATCAATGACTACCATAGAAATTTTAAAACTAATAATAATAAAGTAAATGATACTTATAAGGTAGCTTTACCTTTTTCCTTTTGCACGTCTTAGTGAAGCAGAGTTGTCCCATGTTCACCCGTAGCAGTACCCTGAAGATATCAGTTATTAACACAGAAGCACAAAATATGCAATATGCAATCTAAGTAAAAAATATGCTCTATCAGAAACTGAAGAGAGAAAAAACCAAAGCATGCCTCTTAGAGGCGAAGAAGAAGTAGAGGAAGAATGAGAACATGTGTGTGTGTGGATGAAATCATACACAAAAGGTTGAAAGAAAATCTGAGGAGAAATCTGTGACTTCCTTGCGAAAAAACAGAAGGCTTCACTGCAGTCGTGCTGATGGGTTCGTCGGCGAAAGGAGTTGTGCTGGAGAGAGTCTCTGGATCGGAAGAGTTTCTGAAATAAAGAAAAAAAGTGAGTGGAGTGAAAGAAAAACACAAAAAATGAGAGAGAGAAGAAGATCTATAATGAAAATGAAGATAAGAAGAAGATAGGAAGATAAAAGGATGGAAAGAAAACGAAGGATTTTGAGATTCAAAATTTTGGCCTTTGGGGAGAGAAAAAGAGAACCGAGGGTCTAGAATGGAATAGAGAGGTGTACAAAAAGCAATTTAATGGGATTTGCATTTTGCAACATAAAAGGGCTGGGTATGAGCATATAATTACAAACTTGCCACTTAAGCAATTTTTGAAAAGGGTCTTACTAACGAGTACCCTAAGAGTATTGGTTAAGGAAACCACAAAAGGAAATTTCGCATTAGGAAACTAAGTGTAACACTTTTCAAAATATTAAATACACAATTTTCCTTACAAATTTTTCTTTCTTGATTCCTTAAACAATGCCTTAAGGGAACTTGTTAGCATTCTCCTTTTGAAAAATTACCATAATTGGGTTGTTTTCTTAGAAGTGTGTTTAAGAAGCTACCCTCTCTAGTGTTGACATGTGTATAAAATTTTCCTAAGTGTAGTTTAGCTTTGTATAATATTTAGATTTAGATTTAGATTTAGATTAGATGCAGAAAACTTTGTACTAGTTTCACATGTTTTTCTTTATCCCTTCCCAGAAGGTAGGGAGGAAAATTAATGTGATGCTATAATAATTAGATTATTTTAATAATTTTTTTATTTTATCGAAAAAATTATGACATAGGCTTGACCCAGAACTTCTGAGAACTATTCCCTTAAAAGCTAAACCCATTAAAACAAAAAAGTAGGTTAACCCAACAATAAGAAAAAAAAAAACTTCAGTCCCAATCCCAGAGAATTCTAAGGTTCATCATTTAAAAGGATAAAGAAAAAAAAAACTGAGAATAGTTCCTCAATTAACATTCAAATTAAACAAGGTTAAATTACTCAGTTAGTCTCTAAATTATTTAAAAAAATTCAAATAGATCCTTAGACTAAAAAAAATATTGTAGTTGGGTCCCTGATGTTATATAATTTTTTTATTTGGGTCCCTATGATGCTTCTCCGTTAGACTGCCGTCCCTTGTTCGGTCACCTGCTGCTCCTGATCCCCGTACGCTCGCAAGATCCAGAAATTGGTTTCCTCTTCTTCGATTGCATCTTGTTCCTTCACCATGTTCGCTTCTTTGTTCAGCATAACCAACTTCCGTTCAGCTCCTTCTTTGCTGTCACCATGTCCCAAAATTCGTCATCTACCTCTGCTTTTGTGGAAACCCAGTTGTTCTGTTAACCTCAATAGATGCCACTCTTATTAGCACATAGCTGCCCAACATTTTCATTACCTTAGCTTTGCGGTAATTATAATTCCCATGGAAATATGCATTATTGAAATCACCAGACCAACACAACCAAAGTAAATATGAAAAATCCATGGCCTAAACTGAAAAATTGTCTTTTTTTCCTTCCACTGCACTTTCAAAGGTAGCAAATATTGGTGAAAGAAATCCATAGGCTGCTCTCCACCTATAATACTTCCAATAATGCCAACCACTGTCCATGAAATCAACAGCACAGGTAGTACACATGAGCACACAACAAGCTTCAGAAGAGGCCCCCTTTGTCTAGATCTGAATTGGGTATCCTGAGTGGAGAGTTAATGGAATATTCCGTCCAACTTAACAGTGATCTAATGGATAAGCATCTCAAGGATCCAATGGAAAAATTATATAACCTTAGGGACCTAATTATAATTTTTTTTAGTTTAATGACCTACTTGAAAATTCCTAAATAATTCAGGGACCAACTGAGTAGTTAAACCATTAAACAACAGCAGCCTATACAAAACAAGATACAATAAAAAGAAACGATTTTTCTATCCCATACAACCTTACACATGTTTAGAAATCAAAAATAAAAATTTTTTGTATTTGATTCTTTGAAAGTTTAAAAGTTATATTTTCTAATACAATATTTCTATTTTTTGATTCTTTAACACGTGCAAGGTTTCATAGGTTAGAAAAATCGAAAAAGAAAATAGACATGAAAAGGAGACGACAACATTGTTGGAGGCTATGGTGGTGGCTCCGACCAGACTTCACGTTGTGCAGTTTTAGATCTTGACTAATGTCTTCACGATACTGTTAAACATTTTTCTTTTCTTTATTAATATTTTAACATAGAAAACTTTAGTTTTAAAGGTTGAGATTAGGGGTGTAAGTGGACCGGGTCAACCCGACCAACCCGACAAAACCGAACCGAACCAATCCGGAAAAAACCGAACATGATTGGTTCGGGTAAAAAACCGAACCGAACCAATGAAAACCAATTACCATTGGTTCGGGCATTGGATTTTGGCTTACAGGTCCAATGACCCGTCGACCCGAACCGATGATTTTTTTTTTTTTTTTAAATACTAATTATGTGGCTATTTGCCACACAGCTGAGAGCCTGAGAGACCTAAAAACTAAAATCCCCAAACCTGAAATCGACCTAACCTAAGTGCTCAGCCCTCTCCCTTCGTCTTCGAAGTTTGAATCGTTCGTCCCTCTCCCTGCGACTGCGAGTCTGCGACCGTGGCTCCGTGAGACCGTGACCGTGACTGTGCGTCTCGTTTTTCCGCCGCCTCGCCACTCCCTTCCGCGCCGTTGCAGAGCCGCTGTGGTCTTGAGTCGTGAACGGAGCAGCTCGCCTTCCATTCCAGCCGTCGTTGTGAGCGGAACTCTTGGTCCACCGCCGCTGCGCCGCGCCTCCGCCGTCCACTGGTGAGTGATGCTTCTCCCCTTCTCCCTTTTCCCACTTCTCCCCTTTCCCCTTTGCAGTTTGCCCCTTTCCCCTGCTGTGAAGTCATGAGAAATTGAACATTTTACTTATTTGAACATGAATATGGAACATTTTCCTTATATTGAACAGTTTCCTACTTTCCTTACATTGAACATTTTCCTTATATTGAACAGTTTGCTTACATTGAACATTTTCCTTATTTGAACTTGAACATTGTTAAAAATTATTGTCTTTAGTGTTGGTGTTGGTTTGATTCATGTAGGTTTTTGGTGTTAATTGTTGTGAACAGGTTGTTATTGTCATTGTTGCTCTCTGTTTGTTAATCATTCTTGCTTCTCATTATTCAATTTTAATTGTTAATAGGCACTTGGAAGCTGAAAAATGGCAAATTCAATATCTAACTCCGACACTAGTTCCATTCCAAGTCCCTTGCAAGTTGTGTATCCAAGAGAACAAGGACAAGGACTCACTGGACAGCAGGCTGCTACTCCAACACAAGAAGAGACTGAACCTACAAATCTAACACAGCAAGAGCAAGAAGAGCAACAACCGCCATCATCACAAGAGGTATTGAAAAGAAAACCCAGTAGACCCCCTTCTAAAGCATGGTCACACTTTACAAAGGATAATGATAAGTCTACATGTAACTATTGTAAGAAAGAATATGCATGCAATAGTGCTAGCCATGGAACCACTAACATGCTTAAGCATTTGACGAAGTGTGTGAAAAACCCACATAGGGTAGTTGATAAGAGACAAAAGACAATCGCTCTTGAAAAGGGTAGTGATGATCCTAATACAACTGTTAGTATGAAACTTGTTGAATTCAGTCAAGAGAGGACTCGAATAGAGCTTGCAAAGATGATAGTAATAGATGAGCTGCCTTTTAAATATGTTGAAAATGAAGGATTTAGGCGATTCATGAGTGAGGCATGTCCTAGATTTAAAGTTCCTTCTCGTGTCACCATTGCTAAAGATTGCATGGTATTGTATAATGATGAGAAGGAGAAGCTGAAACGCATTCTGTCTGCAAATAAACAAATGGTTTCTCTTACCACTGATACTTGGACATCAATCCAAAACATGAACTACATGTGTGTAACTGCTCATTACATTGATGATGGGTGGGCATTGCATAAGAAAATTTTGAGTTTTGGATTGATTGCCGATCATAAAGGTGAAACCATAGGGAAAACCTTAGAGAGATGCTTGAAAGACTGGGGGATTAAAAAAGTTTGTTGTGTGACTGTTGATAATGCAAGTGCTAATACTGTGGCTATATCTGTGTTGAAAAGAGGAATGACTGATTGGAATGGTCGTACTTTGTTAAGTGGAGAGTACATGCATATGAGATGTTGTGCTCACATTTTGAACTTGATTGTTAATGATGGTTTGAAGGAAATTGACCCTTCTATTTGTAGAATAAGGGCTGCATGTAGGTTTGTCAGGGCTTCTCCGGCTAGATTTGCTACTTTTAAGAGGTGTGCAAAAGAGGCAAATATTCAAAGCAATGCAATGATATCACTTGATGTTCCAACTAGGTGGAACTCTACCTATTTGATGTTGGATGTTGCTGAAAAATATGAAAAAGCCTTTAAACGCCTTGAATATGAGGACAATGCATATGTGCTTCAACTTGTTAGTGAAGGAGGATGTCCTAATATTGTTGATTGGAATCGTGCACGTGTTTTTGTGAAGTTTTTAAAGATTTTTTATGATGCTACTCTTTCTTTTTCTGGATCTTTGCATGTTACATCTAATACTTTCTTCAAGAAGTTGTGTGACATTCAAAAATCATTAAACAAATGGAGGCTTAGTGATGATGAGATATTGACAAGGATGACAGCCAATATGCAAATCAAGTTTAGCAAATATTGGGAAAGTAGTGGGATAAACTATCTCTTGTTTATGGCTGTTTTCCTTGATCCTCGTTATAAGCTTCATTATATTGAATTTTGTTTGCCTAAGATGTATGGTTTTGAGAAGAGCAGGGAGATCTCAAAAACAATAAAAGAACTTATCAAGACATTGTTTCAGTATTATGTGGATGAGCATCCCATTCCTCTTGATGTTGGTGAGTCTAGTAATGCGGCCTCAAATATTGGCACGCATACTAACGCTGCCCATGATGATGGTGATGATGTTGAGGACCGGGATGATGAGTTTGTATTGAAAATGAAGAAACAACAAATCGATGTGAAAAAGACAGAGTTGGAGAGGTATTTGGAGGATGATGTTGAAGATACCAAGAATACTGCATTTGATGTTTTGCAGTGGTGGAAAATGAAAACAGAAAAGTATTATGTCCTTTCTTGCATGGCTAGAGATATATTGGCTATTCCAGTGTCTACTGTATCATCCGAGTCTGCATTTAGTACAGGAGGTCGTGTCCTTGATTCATTTCGTAGTTGCTTGCATCCCACTACAGTTCAAGCTTTGATTTGTACCCAAAATTGGATAAAAACTCCTAAGACAGTTGATTTACTAGTTGAAATGGATGAGGTGCAACAAGTTGAATCAGGTATGGAGATTGAAGACTTGTTGTAACTCTCAAATTTGTTTTTTTTTATTTGATTACAATATCAACTTAATTGTGTGCTTTTGTGCTTATGTTTAAATTTGTAGAAATTTCTGGATTATGTTCAACTGAAGTTTGATGCTAGGGAAGGCTTGACTTAGATGTAGTCTAATCTTTTAAGGTAACATTCAATTTCATCTAGTCAATTATTTTATAAATTATTCAATGTTCTAAGCAACTACTAACTATTTGTTTATCTCATTACAGGATGATTATGGACTATGGAGTGACTTGCGTTGGATGGTGTTCTATGTATTCTATTTACTCTTGTTCTAAACTATTTGGATGGACTTAATTTGTGGACTTATTTAGTTATTTTGTGGATTTGGACTTATGTGTGGACTATTTTTATGTATTTTGTTGCCTAATGTCCTAAACTATGTTGGATGGACTTATTTTGTGGATTATGGATTTATTTTGTGCACTATTTTTATGTATTTTGTTGCTTAGACTATTTTCAGTATTTTGGATGGACTTATTTTGTGGATTTAGACTTATTTTATGGACTATTTATATGTATGTTGTCAATTTTATACCATTTTGGATTGTCATAGACTTGATTTGTGGACTATTTTATATTTTGTACTTGATTTGTTATTAATTTCTATGGCTTTGTGGATTATTTTGTATTTTGGTAACATTCGGGTGCATTTTCTGCCCAAAAAAGCGTTTATGGTATAATTAAGCAGGTAACCCGATCACCCGAACCGAACCAAACCGAACTTTATCGGTTTGGTTTGGTTCGGGTTATGTGCTAAAAAAGTTAGAAAACCGAACCGATCAAATTTGATTGGTTCGGACATTTTTTTGGTCGAAAACCGAACCAAACCGATCCGTTACACCATTAGTTGAGATCGCTTGCCTGTAAGCCACGTATGTTCCTGAAAACAATTAGGATCGTGATCCACCAACCAGTGACATGGGCAAGTTAGCTGGAGCATGTTGTTGAGCTAAGGGCCTATTTATTTTACCTCTTATTTCCTATTTTTATTTCCTAATTTTAAGAAGAACAATCACAATAAAATTAAATATAAAATTATTACTTTATTTCTATTCTGTGTTTCTAAAGATTTGTACAGGAAATACTGGAAACAATTTTTTTTTTGTTTTCATTATTTCCAATACAAATTTTTGAAAATATGAAATAAAATGAAAATAAAGTAATAATTTTATAATTATTCTTATTATAACTATTCTGGAAATCAGGAAATGAAAACAAGAAATAAGAAATAAACCAAACGCACCGTAAAACTCCACGTGAACTAAGGCCACGTTTTGTCCTGCCGTCGTCATAAATGGTCAACAAGGGCCAGTCACAGTCTTTGCTTTCCCCTTTGAGGGGTGAGTACAACGGGTGCATGTGCTCTTGTGAGGGGGTTAGCATGTGGTGGTTGCCATGCCCCTTGTCACAATTTGCCATTAGCCACATGCTCATTTATTAGATTTTTTTGGTCCTAATTGTAGAGTAATTCATTGCAAGATCAAATGTATAAGATCCCCCATTCCCAACACCCGAACCAAACCACCTTTGCCTTTCCACTGCTTCCATTTTTCTATCTCTACTCTGAGTCTCAACTTGCCAATCATGCCACAGTCACTAGAAAGCAAACATGTTGCAGTCTTTCCTTTCCCCTTTGGCAGCCACCTTATGCCTCTCCTAAACCTTGTTGTCAAATTAGCTCATGCGGCACCAAACTGTTCATTCTCATTCATTGGCACTGAAAAATCTAATGCAATCCTTTTCCCAAACCCCCACATCCCAAAAAACATCAAGGCCTATAGTGTAAGTGATGGTGTCCCAGAGGGTCATGTAATTGGCAGCAACCCAGTGGAAAAAGTGGATCTTTTTCTAAACACTGGTCCAGACAACTTGCAAAAGGGTATAGACTTGGCAGTGGCAGAGACAAAACAAAGAGTTACTTGCATTATTGCTGATGCTTTTGTAACACCTTCTCTCATTGTGGCTCAGTCCTTAAATGTTCCTTGGATTCCATTTTGGCCTGCCATGTCATGCTCACTCTCTTTCCATTTTTACACTGACTTGATAAGAGAACAGTATGCAAATAGTGCTGGAAACACAACTTTGGATCTCCTTCCTGGTTTGTCTAAGATTTATGTTGAAGATTTGCCACAGGATGTAGTCAAAAGTGGTGAAGATGAGGCACTATTTTCAAAGGCACTAGCTTCAATGGGTAGAGTGCTACCTCAAGCTAAAGCGGTAATTATGAATTTCTTTGAGGAATTAAACCCACCCTTGTTTGTTCAGGACATGAGATCCAAGTTGGAGTCTGTTCTTTATATTGCTCCTCTTCCTTTCCTTCTTTTGCAACAATCTGACACAGACACAAGTGGATGCTTGTCATGGTTGGACAGGCACAATGCTAGATCAGTGGTATATGTTTGCTTTGGAACAGTGGTGACACCACCTCCACATGAGCTTGTGGCAGTGGCAGAGGCATTGGAAGGCAGTGGATTTCCATTTCTTTGGTCTCTCAAGGACAACCTAAAGGATCTTTTGCCAGATGGGTTTCTTGAGAGGACAAGCATGAAAGGGAAAATGGTGTCTTGGGCTCCTCAAAGTCAAGTTTTAGCACATGATTCTGTAGGAGTGTTTGTGACTCACTGTGGGTGTAGCTCTGTGACTGAGAGTATTTCCAATGGGGTGCCTATGATTTGCAGGCCATTCTTTGGAGATCAATGGATAACTGGAAGAATGATACAGGATGTTTGGGAGAATGGTGTGATAATAGAAGGTAGGGTGTTCAGCAAAAAGGGATTGCTTAAAAGCTTAAATCTGATCCTGGTGCAGGAAGAGGGGAAGAAGATTAGAGACAATGCCCTTAAGGTGAAGAAGACTGTGCACTATTCAGCTAGGCCAGAAGGGAAAGCATCACAGGATTTCAAGACTTTGGTGGAAATCATTTCTAGATCTTAAAAGGATGGGGAAGAAGGAAGCTACTAGCTAGTACTAGCTATAGCCTTGAAATAATCTGAGTAGCATTACAGGTATTGTCATTAATAAGTTGTTAAAGTGGTTTAGTGAGTAATAATGAATTGTGCAATTATTTTAAAAATCCCAAGTACATCACTAAAGTCAATTTTCCAAGGCCAAAAAAAAAAAAATTAAAATTAAATTTTCCATGCACATGCATCACAAGAAAGTCCAAATTCTCAGAACGGTCTTTTCTCTGGACAATCTCCTCAGAATTATATAAAAGGATGGAAATAATTAATTGGTCGTACTAATATTGGCATTATGGTAACAATATTCACAGTTTGTGATTATTTGGTAAAAACTCTCTAGAGAAGTCAAATTATGTCTTAGTAAAGGAAGAGCGATGATTCAGTTTGCACACACCAAACACATTCAGATTATTTTGGAACATCCATCTAGAGAAGGAGCTTCAAATTGCTTCAAGTGTAAGATGCTACTTGAGTAATGATACCTTGGTTGTGAGCCTCCAACAAAAACAACTGTGGTGAGAGCCATGCACCTCTGTCCAGCAGCACCAAAAGCACAACTGAACACACATTCAAGTCAGTAATAAGTAAATAGGCTTGACCCAAAGGCCAAAACTTCTGAGAACTATTCCCTTAAAAGCTTAACCCATTAAAACAAAACAGTAGGTCAGTAGCCCAACAATAAAAAGAAAGGAAAAAGGAACTTTCAGTCCCAATCCCACAGATAATTATAAGGCTATGGTTGGGAGTTTTGAAGGGGATGGAATGGAGTGGTTAGTAATGAAATAGAGTGAAGAGATAAAAATATATCGCTCTACTGTTTAGAAGTTTAAGGAAGAAATTCCAAACCCCTCGATTTGAAGGGTATAAAAATTGGAGGTTTGGATGGGATGGAGTAATTTGGGTTACCATCCTAAATCATTTCATTCCATTAATGAATGAACTATCAAACAATAAGTTAATGTTCTTTAACTATTCCACTTCATTACTAACCATTCCATCCTATCCTCCCAAACACACCCAATGGTTCATCATTTAAAGGGACAAAAGAAAACTTAGAATAGCTCCTCTTCCTCAGCTAAAATTCAAATAAAGCAGCCTATGATGTTGACTCCGGGTGGCAATTAGGATCACACGCGTCATCCACCAACAAGTGACATGGGCAAGTTAGCTGGAGTATGTTAAGTTAAACATCCACGTGAACTAAGGCCACGTTTTCTGTTGCCGTCGTCTTAAGTGGTCATCATACCTATCTGCCTTTCATGTTTGGAATTTGGAACTGTTAATCAAATTAACATATAACATGTGAGGGTTGAGTATATAACGTGTATATGGGTGCCTCTACAATGCATCATTGAGTTCGATATATCATACACCTACTTGCAATAATCACTTATTATAATTTATAAAATTTCTGGGGTTAAGACACTTACTTCTTAGTATTTTGTTATTATATTATACTTGTCCAAAATTTATATCCTCGTCAAACTTACATCATTCATTACATAAATTAAATCAAAAGAGAAGTCATTGTAATTTCTTTCTTCTTGTTTTTTTTTGGATACAAGGGGAAAAAAAAACTATACGAGAAATAGTACAACCAAAAGCATCCTCCTTCAAAATCAAAGCTAACAAGAGCGAAGAGCGACATCCTATCTATCACCGTCCAGTCGAGAGAACCAGAATGACCTTGGTTGGCAAGATGATCTGCACAGCAATATACATGCATGACTGAAATTCATGAAGATGGTCCAGGACTTCAACAAGGAGGGGTTGTAGAAACTGATTTTGACAGCTACCCATACAAACCATGTTTGTAATTTCTGAAACACGAAGAGTGTTATATGTAATGAGGAGGGTTCTGCTTGCATCGTGAACAACTTTGTTCACTTATTTCTACTTTTAACTATTGATTTTATTTTCATCTAACGATTGAAAATAGATATAAGTGAAAAATGATTTACATTAATGTTAATGGATCCCTCTTCCCTCTATCTCTCTCTCTCTCTATCTATCTATATATATATATATATAGATAATTATTATTTTCAACCATTATGTATGCAGCCTTAATGCACGTGCACCATAATTCCCGAAACCCCAACCAATCCACATTTGCCTTTCCACTGATTTCATTATTCTTTATCTACACGAAGTCTCTCCTTGCCAATTATGCAAAACTCAATATAAAGCAAAACACTTTGCTTTCCCCTTCGAGGGGTGAGTATCCAACTTGTACATGTGCCTATGTGAGAATGGTGGTTGCCATGCCACTTGTCACAATTTGCCATTAGTTGCTCCATGTTCATTAATTTTAGGTGAATTCTTTGGTGCCAATGCAATGTTTTGGGTAAATATTACACTTCTCATGTGGCCCAATCAGCATTGGCCAACTCTTTTAATAAAGACAGCTCACATGACATTCATCCCCAAGTTCTTAATTTACACTAAGGTCCCTCCCAACTTTTTTTTTTCTGTAAGGACAATAGTGCCTTCATTGCAAACTAAAAATTAAATGTTTTCTTTTTCATTTTTCAGATCAATTAAGCCATCAAAATTCCTCTACCGTCATCTCCTTCGTCGAAACCCATAACCTGCTGCAATTCGTCCCTTCAACTCATCCCTTGCAGAATTCAATACTAGAACAATGAACAATAAAAAAAACAAAGACTTACACTAAGACAAACACCAGAACCTGCTATCAACAAAGTAAAAGGGAAAAGAAGCAAGGGTTTGACCCTTTGGGAGTGTAACACGCGGGACACCAAGGAGGCGGAGGCAGTGGCAGTCCTGTACGGCAGCGCGGCTTGGGACGGTGGTGTGGCTTGCAGAGCTCGGCAGCGTCGTGGTGGTTGAATCGCTCCTGAAGTTGCAACGCGTGATCTAAATAGTATGGCAGAGCAGGCGTGCACGGCGCCGGATCGGTTCTGGGAGAAGCTGCATCGCTTAGTGGCGGTCCAATTGTGGCTGGACGGGGTGTGGAGGCGGTCTGAAGAACAGGGACTGAGGCAGCCTAAAAACTGATTTCTCTCTTCCTTCTTGTACTTCAATCATTTTCACTCTATTGTTCTCTCCTCTACTGGTTCTGTTTTTTTTATTTTTTTTGTGTTTATTCCTCTTCTATTCAGAGAGCTTTTTGTGTGTGCCTTTTTCTCTGTTTTTAGGAACCCCCTTTCGATGAGTTCTTGTTAGCATTTTATAGGATCTTGTATCCTCTTTTGGATTAAATCTTGTTGATTTTGGATTAACTCATCCCATAAATTGCAGACTATGGTACTGAATTCTGCAAGGGATGAGTTGAAGGGACGAATTTTGGTGACTTGATTGATCTGAAAAATTAAAAAGAAAACATTTAATTTTTAGTTTGCAATGAGGGCACTATTGTCCTTACTGAAAAAAAAAAAAAAAACTTGGGAGGGGCCTTAGTGTAAATTAAGAACTTGGGGATGAATGTCATGTGAGCTGTCTTCGTTAAAGGAGTTGGCCAATGCTGATTGGGCCACATGAGAAGTATAACATTTACCCAAAACATTGCATTGGCACCAGAGAATTCACCTTAATTTTATTAGAATTTTTTGGTCCTAATTGTATAGTAATTCATTGCAAGATCAAATGTATATATAAGATCCTCCATTCCCAACACCCGAACCAACCCACCTGTGCCTTTCCACTGCTTCCATTTTTCTTTCTCTACTCTAGGCCTAAGCTTGTCAATTATGCCAAACTCACTAGAAAGCAAACATGTTGCAGTCTTTCCTTTCCCCTTTGACAGCCACCTTATGCCTCTCCTAAACCTTGTTGTCAAATTAGCTCATGCTGCACCAAACTGTTCATTCTCATTCATTGGCATTGAAAAAGTTAATACAATCCTTTCCCCAAACCCCCACATCCCAAAAAACATCAAGGCCTATAGTGTAAGTGATGGTGTCCCAGAGGGTCATGTAATGGGCGGCAACCCAGTGGAAAAAGGAAAAAGTGGATCTTTTTCAAAACACTGGTCCTGAGAACTTGCAAAAGGGTATAATAGACTTGGCAGTGGCAGAGACAAAACAAAGGGTTACTTGCATTATTGCTGATGCTTTTGTAACACCTTCTCTCATTGTGGCTCAATCCTTTAAGGCTTTGTTTGTTAGAGTAGAAAATAGCAAGAGAAAAAACAAGAGAGAAAATAAGGAGAAAATACACTTTTCTCTTATTTGGTGGAGGAGAGAAATAGGGAAGATAGAAGAAAATTGGTGGCACCCACCTCAATTTTTTTTCTCTCCCCAAGTGTGAAGAAAATAGAACACGGGGAGAGTGTTTCATGTAAAATGACTTATGTACCCTTCTTTTTGGGTTCTCATTCAATTATTTAATAAATTTAAATAAATTAAATTAAATTAATCATTAATTTAATTAAATTAAATTGAAATAAATAAAATAATTATATTAAACTAATAAATTTTATTTAAAATAAGTTAAATTAATTTAAATTATTTGATTAGTTAAAATAACTTAAATCAATTAAATTTAAATATTTTTATATTGATTTTTTAGTTAAAGATATTTTTGTCTTTTTTAAAAAAATTACTTTTCTCTCTTCTTATTTTCTATCCAACCAAAAAAGGGGAAAGGGAGAAAACACATCTTTTTCATCTATTTCTCTTATACCAAACAACACATAAAATCTGCTCTATTTTTCACCATTTTCTCTCTTCTCATACTCCTTCTCACCGCTTTCTCTCTTCTCCTTTTCTTCTCACAACCAAACAAAGCCTAAATATTCCTTGGATTCCATTTTGGCCTGCCATGTCATGCTCACTCTCTTTCCATTTTTACACTAACGATAAGAGAACAGTATGCAAATAGAGCTGGAAACACAACTTTGGATCTCCTTCCTGGTTTGTCTAAGATTTGCCACAGGATGTAGTCCAAGGTGGTGATGAGATGAGACACTATTTTCAAAGGCACTAGCTTCAATGGGTAGAGTGCTACCTCAAGCTAAAGCAGAAATTATGAAATTCTATGAGGAATTAGACCCACCCTTGTTTGTTCAGGACATGAGATCCAAGTTGGAGTCTGTGCTTTATATTGCTCCTCTTCCTTTCCTTCTTTTGCAACAATCTGACACAGATGCAAGTGGTTGCATTTTATGGTTGGATAGGCACAATGCTAGATCAGTGGTATATGTTTGCTTTGGAACATTGGTGACACCACCCCCACATGAGCTTGTGGCAGTAGCAGAGGCATTGGAAGACAGTGGATTTCCATTTCTTTGGTCTCTCAAGGACAACCTAAAAGGTCTTCTGCCAAATGGGTTTGTTGAGAGGACAAGCATGCGAGGGAAAATAGTGTCTTGGACTCCTCAGAAGCAAGTTTTAGCACATGATTCTGTAGGAGTGATTGCGACTCACTGTCGGTGTAGCTCTGTGACTCAGTATTTCCAATGGGGTGCCTATGATTTGCAGGCCATTCTCTGGAGATCAATGGATAACTGGAAGAATGATACAGGATGTTTGGGAGATTGGTGTGATAATAGAAGGTAGGGTGCTCAGCAAAAATGGATTGCTTAAAAGCTTAAATCTGATCCTAGTGCAGGAAGAGGGGAAGACGATTAGAGATAATGCCCTTAAGGTGAAGAAGACTGTGCACTATGCAGCTAGGCCAGATGGGAAAGCATCACAGGATTTCAAGACTTTGGTGGAAATAATTTCTAAATCTTATCTTAAGGGCAAGCTAGTACTAACAATAGCCTTGAAATGATTGGAGTAGCATTACAGGTATTGGCACTAATAAGTTGTTAGGGTGGTTTAGTGAATAATAATGCAAGAGTTTAATTTCAATACATGTAAGATCCTTTAAACCCACATCCAATAGACAAATTAGCATTTTTGTTATTTCTTTATCAGTTATTAAAATAAAAGAATGCATGTCAAAATGTTAGTAGATATTACTACGCCGACAATGCATGCTACTTTAATCCATAATGCAATATCTCATGTATAATGATAAGAGCAATTCTATGGTGCCTAGCCTAATTTAACTGCTTTGATGCAGTTGTCTATTGACCAATAGGAAAACAATCTTTCATTTAATAAGGTCAAACCAATAAATGTGATATTTGACCTACAAGTATGTTATTTTACACCTCAGTCCCCTATAACAAAAAACTGTTTTACCTTCAAAATTAAAAATATATGTTTTTCATTAAAAAAAAATTTGTTATTTTACATCCATGCGAGAGCCCAGGAGCAGCAACGCCATCGAATTGTCATCGGTGAGAGCAACACTTCCATGTCTGCACTTGCTCGTGTGCCATTCAAAGTCCTTTGCTGCCGCCTAACCCATACGACCTAGCTCCCTAACCTAATGAACACCTGACATCTATTTCAAAATCTAATGTTTGCTAGTGAGAAATTGGGAATGGTACAAAAATCATTCTAAATTACAAAGGGATGAATGTTTGATCTAATTTGGGTTAAAAAGATGTAAAAATGGACAAAAGTTCAAGAACTCGAACTATGGCGTTAATATCCATTTTCTGCAAAACGGGTCTTGTTGACCCGGTTGGAGGTTGGGGGTGAAGTTGAAACGTCTTTTTATTCTCAAGATAAAGATAAAAAGGTTTCAGATACAAAAGTCAATTATATGCGTGGCCTAGCGGCTCACGTCTTTGGCACTCGACAGTCACGGGTTCGTTTCCCATGAGTTGTTATAATTGTTTTTTGTTTCCGTTTTTAAAGAAATAAAGGTTTATTGCAAGAAAAAAGTTGGGCAAATTGGGGTTCGAACTCAGGTTCAAGTATAAAAGAAATAGCATCCAACAATCAAGCTAATGTCATTTTGTTTATGAGCATGTTTTAAAGATACTTATCTTAATGTTATGCATTTATGATTTAAAAGTTGTATTTTAAATGCCTTGTGAATCACAGTCAATTAAAATAATTTTAATTTTAATTTTTAATTACTCAATAATTTTAAATTATATCATACAAATGGATTAAAATTATTTGTTATAAGACATTTATTATAAGTTTTATGATAGTTTACTCTCAATATACCCCAATCTAATCAAAATAGATAATATTAAATTATTTTTGGGAAAATATTATCTAGCATGGAGATTTCATTATCTAGAATGTTATCAAGTGATTAAATGGACGAAAGATGACCAAAGAAGTCCACGTGAGACCAGCATTATCTAAGCTATAGTCGAGCGATTAGGTAAACAAAAGATGACTCACCTAAGCCCTTTGTAGGCTAAGATGACCCACCTAAGCCCTTTGGAAGCTCATTCTATTTTTTTTGTAAATTAAGTTTTTTTCAAAAGACAATATGGTTATGTCACGAAAGCAGTAGTATAGTGAACGACCCAACTAAGTCATTCGTAGGCCAAGATGTACCAAAGGGAGTCTGGAACATACATATGATCAATTAATTTTATTACAATAAAAGAATATGTAAACATATGATCAATTAATTTTATTACAATAAAATATATAGGTAAATATATACATGCAATTATCGCAATTTCTTTTTTTACAAATCTTATCATTTTACCAAATTTATTTAATGCTCTCCTAAATTTATTACAATAAGTAGTATAGTGGATGACTCAACCAAGTCCTCTATAGGCCAAGATGTCCCAATATAATTTTTATTTTTGTTTTTCACTCGAAAGGTAGGGTTAAAGGTTACTATGGTTGAGTTAGGGTATTTGGAAGCTCGTTCTATTTTTATTTTTATTTTTTAAAAAATTTTAGAAGGTGAGATGGTTATGTTAGAAAGCAGTAGTATAGTGGATGACACAACCATGTCCTCTGTAGATCAAGATGTCCCAAGATGATTTTCCCCCCCACTCTAAAGGTATAGTTAAAGGTTACTAGGGTTGAGTTGGGATAGTTGGAAGCTCATTCTGTTTTTTTAAATAATAATTTTTTTAGAAGATAGTATGGTTATGCCACGAAAGAAGTAGTATAGTGGATAACCCAACTAAGTCCTCTGCAGTCCAAGATGTCCTGAGATGATTTTTTGTTTTTTACATTTTCACTCCAAATGTTGGGTTAAAGGTTATTAGGGTTGAGCTGGGGTACTTGGAAGCTCATTCTATTTTTTTTTAAAAAAATTGTTATTTTTAGAAGATGGTTACGTCATGAAAGTAGTATAATGGATAATCAAACTAAGTTCTCTCTAGGTCAAGGTGTCCCAAGAAGATTTTTTGTTTTTTATTTTATTCTTCACTCCAAAGTTTGGGTTAAAGATTATTATGGATGAGTTGAGGTACTTGGAAGCTCATTCAATTTTTTTTTTTTTTGCAAGAATAATTTTTTTAGACGATAATATGATTATGTCCCAAAAACAGTAGTATAGTGTATACAAAACAAACTCATATTATATTCAACTCTAATTTTCATTCCAAAACTAGGTTAAATATTATTAGGGTTGGGTTAGGGTATTTGGAAGCTCATTCATTTTTTTAAAAAAATATTAAATTATTTTAGAAGACAATATGGTTATGTCACAAAAGCAGTAGTATAGTGGATGACCCAACTAAGTCCTCTGTAGGCCAATATGTCCCGAGATGATTTTTTTTTTTTCATTCCAAAGGTTGGGTTAAATATTATTAGTGTTAACTTGGGATACTTGGAGGCTAATTCTATTTTTTTAAATAATAATTTTTTTAGAAGATAGTATGATTATGCCACGAAAGAAGTAGTATAATGGATGACCCAACTAAGTCCTCTGCAGTCCAAGATGTCCTTAGATGATTTTTTTGTTTTTTACTTTATAGATTTAATGATCCTTTAGAGATTCAATGAATCTGATTACAGTTTCTTTTTTTATTTTTATTTTTTATATTTTTTTTAGGTGAGGCAATTTGAGCCAATTAATAAAACACAAAACAGGAGTTTGGTCATTTTAATATTTTATTAGAATTTATAATAAAATCCAAAAAAAAACATTGTTTTGTTATTTATTTTATGTTTATCTTTTTTTTTTTGACAAGATTTATTTTATGTTTATAACTTTGTTTTATTTTTGTTAATAAAGATTTTAAAATTTTTATTATGTTTTTTAGTTTTGTTTTACTATTTGGGCCAAAAAACAATCCACACCCCTTTTTTGGACTCAAACCCATTTACCCATCTTCCTTGCCCTTTACCTGATCCAAAACCCGTTTTGTTTTTTGTCCCTGAAAGCTGAAACGTTGCCCCTTCCTCCTTCATCAGCAACACTGTAAATGCAGCAGCCTCACCTATACCAATATCAAGTGCGAAAATACACTCACCGGTCGGAAAGCATGGCTGCACGGCGACTGGCGGAGTAGCCGTAACCGCGTGGCGTGGGCGGAGAAGGGTGTGACTCTGTGGCGTTGCGGAGCGTCCTGCAGCGGAGGGGCACGGCGGCGGGCGGTGTTGGGCTTGGTTGGTAGTGGAGGTACGATATGTGGTGATGAACAAAAGCTTCGTGGAGGGGGGGCAAGAAGTGCACAGCTGTGCTTGGGGATGGAGCTTGGTTGGCAATGGTGTTCTGTAGATTGAAGTGGTGTAAGGGACTAAGGGGTGGAAGAGATGAAAGGGTAGATATGTCATTTGAGTGTAACATTGAATGAAAAGATTAATTTTATTGTTAAATTTATTATGGTAACAAAATAATTACTGAAGGACAAAAAGGTAAAAGTGAGTAAAACATGAAAACTGATAAACTAGACAATAAATGACAATATTAAATGATAGCTTACCATCCATTGGTCCATTTGATAACTGCATCAATGCAGTTGAATTAGGCCAGGCATCATAGCAAGACCCTAATGATAATGAACCGTGAATTGAGCCTGGAAAATGGTGAACTCAACTATCAAGTGTGACACAATTGAGATGATTCTATCTCAATTGTGAAGTGGACTAGCGCATGGCTTAAAATCTGTGAAGTGCATTTTTTTTCTTCATTAGTAAACCTATTTGGTTACAATGTTAATTCCAAAAAAATTATTAATAGAATATAACTTACCTGAAGTGAAGTTCCCATTTCTGTTGAAAACATTAGATGCGGGAGGAACATGAAGAAAGTGTCTCCTTCGCCGTCGTACTCGTCGTCTTCTTCCCGCGCTAGTCACTCACCGTCTAGATCGCCACACACCTCCGCCGATTCGCTGCCGCATGCGGTGGTGGCGTACCGCTTCGTCCGTCATAACCTGTCGCCGCCATTCGAGTATCCGATCTCGGCAAAAGTGACACCGTAGACTTCACCATCGCTCAGCCCATCATTCAACAACAAATTTACCTGAAAATCTCAATAAAAGTTAGATATTAATAAAAATTTAGCTTAAAATGTTTTTAATTGTTTATGTTTATGAAATAACTGTAAGTTTCATAGAAATAGGTAATCGAACCATATTCAAATTGAAGAATCTCAAGGTCTATCTTCTCGTTCCGCTAAGCTCTCTCGAGTAGAGCTGATGGTCGAAATCAATATTTCATAACGAGAAAAGGGTAACAATACACTTTCTAACGCACCCTCGTACTATCAAATTAAAGTAGGACCTACATATTAATGAGACTCAATTTCAAAATGATGGAAAATGATGGAACCCACATGAATCTCAATAAGAGGGAGTGTGTTAAAAAAATATGTTAGAGAGTATCCTAGCACTCCTCTTTCATAATTATCCATATTCTTCCACGGAGCCTTTTTTTTTTTAAAGGCAATTCTACCATGGAGCTCGGAGCTAAGGATCCCCCAACCAGAGAGCAGTTTTGTAACGAGGCTCCTATAAAGAATGAACGAGGAGAAAGGCTCACGCGAAGGTTGTGGGGTCCAGCCATATTAGCCATTGCCTTTGAAAAGTCAAAGGGAGGCATGGCATTCTTCTTGTGTTTATCCCCATTTTTCAATTTCAAAACCCCATATATATCTTTATTATTAAAAGGAAGGTGGTGGTTGGAGCATATATGTCAAATTACTTGGAGGCTAGATTGATAATCATTATTAAAATAACAATCAAGAATGACTATTATGATGAAAAAGTAAGGTACATCCATGAAGACAAAGAATATGAATTGGTTGGAATACTATATATGTTTAAGGCTGTGGTGATATTGATCAGATTATGGCCTTCAATTCATGGAGTAGCTATGACAGGAACTCGATGATATAAGGGGGAATTTCAGTATTTTCTAACCAGTTTTACCCTCATCCCTCATCAACTTTTATCACCACATTTGCTGCAGGTGGCTAGAGCAATTTTACAGGAACCATGTTGTGCATCCATCGGGTTGCAATGTAGGCGTGTTTTGGCAAGAGTTATTATCGACACCCAATTTTGGGACATTTTTTATGGAATTTTATATTGGATAGTGCTATGGCATGAAGAGTATTTATAAGTAAGGGGTAACCCTCACCCTACAAGCTAGCTTTTGGGGTTAAGTTAGGCCCAAACCCGAAATTCTAAGAATTTTTATTTCAAATATACATCTTAGTTGTAGTTTCCTATTTCTTTCAAACCTTAAGTGAGGCCTATTTTCAACTTGAAGAAGAACAAGATGGTGATGGTTCCCTATATATAGAAAGATCACTTGGTTGAGTTCTTGCAATAGGAACTCTAAAGAAATTTTCAAGTTTGATGAAAGTGAATCGCCTCTTATAGAAAAATATTAAATTTTTTTAAAAATAAACGTTATTGTGGACACCCAATTTTGGGTTATTTTTCTTTCAAATTTTCATCTTAATTCCTTTTTCATCCTATTTATTATTTCATTTTTTAATTTTTTTAATGATAAGCACATGACTGATCTACTCCCTCTGTCAAAAATATATATATATATTTGACTGCTCTACTCCCAAACAGTTATAATTTGACATTCATTTTCTTTTAACCATTATTGATTTCTCATCATGAAGAATTAACTGAAGAATAAATCATTAAGTAAAAATATTAGGCTACTTAATAAATCAATAATCACAAATATTTAACGGAATCATTAATTAATTTAAATTTAAGACAAGTCTAGGTGATGCAAATTAGATGGAGAAAACTTCATTCAAAACATTGAATTTGCTAAGATATAAAAATATACAAAATTGAGAAAGCCAATAGTTATTGAAGAATACAAGGATACTACATAACTATTGAAGTAAGAAGATGGAAGGCTCAGGGGTCATAAAGTAAGGGAATATCACACTAGAGGATACTAAAAGTAAATCCATAGCACCTTCACCAAAATTCTATTATCCATGATGTTGCTACTTGGTATATATCAAATTCATTAGTGCTTTTCACTGATATTTTTTATCAACTTAATTGGCATTTAGTTTAATGCCATCAGCATTCATAAAAATAAATTTGATAAAATTATATTTCAAATTAAGTACCATTGTTAGGCTGTTAGCCCAAAACTTGGTACCACACCAATTTCAAGAAAACTAGGCATAGATTTAATCTAATAAAGTGTACTAAAACTGGGATCGAGACAAAGAGTATTACACATTTTACAGATATTAATATTAAATACTTATGTTAATTCCATTGTTGAATTTAGAACATGTCATATTATTTTTAATTTGTTTATCACAGAAGCAATAGAAATATATCATTGCCAGAGTAAAGATGGTACGAATAGTCCAGTCATAACTATCTTACAACTATGCAAAATGAAAAATCTATATTATCCTTAACTTATTTTATATTTAAAAAAATTAACAAAAACATGCTATGTTTAAAGGTACTATATAACAATTTAAAATTTCCAACTATAATTTTTCTAAACAAAATCTTTTATATTAATTTGCTACAAACTCACTATCATTATATGGATAAGTCATTTGAAACTTGGGCTTTTTTGTGATTTGAACCCAGTTTGTTAGACCTATTTCTTTTTTGTTTTTTTTTCCTTTTCTAACATCAGCTCATAAAGTAATGTTGGTGTTTTTTATTTTATAAGCAACAAAGAAGTATATTTAAAAGAGTATAAGGGTACATATCTCACATTTTAAATACCAAGTCCATTCTTATTTGTTCCTTTCAAATTTTGTGTTTCAAAGAAAGTTTATTATCGTTACTCTATTATTTTTATTAGCTAAAAACCTTCTATTGTATATAACTTAGCCTATAAAATTAAGAAATGGGTCATGCTAATCATGGTTAACAAAAAAATTCATAGAAAAACAAAAGGCAAAATTCAAACACTACAAACACACATCGTTTATAAAGAAGTCTATCATAATTAAAATTACGTAAATTACTCTTAAATTTTTATATTTCCTGATTGTTAAAGTTTAAATCTTCCTCTTATTAATCCACCTTCACTTTTACAGGGACTTAATTTATTGACCAATATAACATTTAAAATTGTATATGTCTAGGATGTTTTCCTTTTTACCTTGAAAAATTTAATTAATACATATATTACACGAAATTTATTTCAACACCACAACTTCAAATATAACAAATACATAAAGTTATTATTAATGTAAATAACCACATATTTTCAATTTTGTGATATAAAATATATATAAACAAAATTTAATAACAAATAGTGAATATCCCGTGCATCGCACAGGTAACAGTTCTAGTTATATAAAATACCCAACCAAACGCTACAGGACATGAAGATAAATATAATTATAATTGCTGCAAATAATGTACATTATTGTTTTCAAGTCAGTTTTCCAGCATACAAAAGGGCCTAAATCATATGTGATTGACGAAAGGTATTTTACTGGGACTTGATGGTCTTTAATGATTTTGAGAGATAAAATAAGAAAAAATTTCACCAAATTATCAGTGCTGGACATTATTTTCACTGTGAGGATTCAAGTAGTCGTATAAGACATGCTATTGTCACTATCTGATTTGTTGTGCAAGATGAATCTCCTTCGCTAATATTGGCCACATCACCTTATGAGTTAATTAATTAATTAAGAACAAGTGGGGGTGGATTCATAATAATAATAATTATAAGTATATAATGGTTAGTTTTCGTAATTTTATTGAGTAGAAATTTCGTGTATTTAATTAATTAAGTCCCTTATAATTTTATAGAAAAATAATATTTAGTACGTAAAAATTGTTAAAATAAAAATTTAATGTATATTATATATTTTTAAATGGATGGGTTGTATATCCATCCATAAAAAAATTATTAATGGATGGGTTGGATGGTTTTTTATTAAATTGATCATGGATGGATTTGATTTTTTTAATACATTTTTAATGGATCGAAATTGATTGGTGGATTGTTTTTTACCCATCCATTATAATCCGAATCAAAATCCATCTGATCCATCCGTTTGCTACCCCTACTATAAATAGAGCAATTTTCATTCATTCGGTACATCATCAGGCAGAAGCTGAAAAACATAGTTTCTAAGAGTGTGAGAGAAAAATAGAGAGTATGAGTAAATCCTGAGAGTGTGAGAAAAATACACCGAGGTGGGTATTATCTCTATTACTCCTTGGTACTGCAATTACAGAAGAAAAAAAATTTGTAGTATTTGAATAGGAGTGGGTCTCACGAGAAACACTATATTTGTATCTCTTGTATGTGAAAGAGTGTTGAAAGGATATTGTAATTGTCCTTAAATATAGTGGAATATTTTTCGGAGTTTGTCCCGTGGTTTTTTGCCTCTAAATTAGAGGGTTTTCCATGTTAAAAATTGGTGTTCTATTTTTCTACGCTCTGCACACATTTAATATCACTGCGCTACATGAGTTTGTAGATCTAGCTTTATCAAATCTACTTTGGTGTTCATTGTCACATTGCAACATCGTTTAATTTACGTTGTGAATCAATCCTAGAGCCCAACAAGTGGTATTAGAGCCAGTTGAGCTCTGGGATTGTGCTGAGTAAATTAAATGAAGGAGAACATGGGCACATGATCAAATTGACAGCTGCGAATTACTCCATCTGGAAAAAATGGAGGATATATTTTTCTGCAAAGATCTATATGATCCTGTAGAAAAGGGAGATACAAAGCCGGACGATGTGACAACGAAAACCTGGAAAAAAAAAGCACCGGAAGGCCATTGAAATAATCACGCAGTGCGTGGACATTAGTGTGTTCCACCATGTGTCCACAGAGACTATTGCCGAGACTTTGTGGAAGAATTTACAGAAACTTTATGAAAGGAAGATTGCACAGAATAAAGCTTTCACAATCAGGAAGTTGGTGAACCTGAAGTACAAAGGAGGAAGATCTGTTGCCGAGCACTTGAGTGATTTCCAAGATTTGGTAAATCAATTGACTACCATGAAGCTAGTGCTGGATGATGAGTTACAAGCACTGCTACTTTTGAGTTCTTTGTCGGATAGCTGGGAGACAGGCATTGTGGGAGTTGGTGATGTATGCATACAGACGAATGTCGGTTGCATATTAACATTGAAGGACGTGCAGCATGTGCCTGATCTACTCCTAAATTTGATATATGTGCATGCTCTGGATCGAGTCAGATACCACAATAACTTTGGAGATGGTAAATGGAAAATTTCCAAAGGCTCGATGATTGTAGCTAGAGGGACGGTGTACAACACTTTGTACAAAACTCAATTCAAGCAGATCGGAGATGGGTTGAATGCAGTCGAGGATGATGCTTCACCAAATTTGTGGCACAAAAGACTGGCTCATTTAAGCGAGAAAGGATTGCGGATTTTGGCAAGGAAATCCCTCATTCCTTATGCCAAAGGTACTAAGTTAAATCCTTGTGATCATTGTTTATTTGGCAAGCATCATAGAGTTTCTTTCAGCAAAACATCAAAGTTGAAACATAATATTCTGGATATGGTTTACTCTGATGTATGTGGTCCCATGGAAGTGGAGACTCTTGGTAGTAGCATATATTTTGTGACATTCTGTAACACCCCCCTTGGGCATTACTTCGTAACACGTGCAAAAATAAATTAAAAAGATATTTGCTAGTTGCTTTCAGAAAATGAGTTTACTTTAAGTCAAAAAAACTCGGGCGTAAAAATTTTCTTTTTCTGAATACTTCAGCAAAGTGATACACACAACAAAAACAAAATCACATGATACTTCCCGATACATATAAACAGATTTCATTCATAAATCAGGCCACCACAACATATAAGCGTTCTTGAAATTGTTTTCGTAATAAAAATTACCAGTCATACCTGGAGCTTCCGAATCCAATAAACCGATTTTCTCATAAATTACACAATACAAAGAAGAATCCTAAGCTGGTCACTCTACAAAACACCTAACGGAAGAACTCTGTAGTTTTCACCATTATTACCAACCTCTTCAAGGATCGGAACTAGTATCCCCAATTGAAATTAAGACTTCCTCTGCACCATCTACTATCAATACCAAGGTACAGCTGCAAAAATGAGTAAAACCTGATATATTGTAAGGGTGAGACACCAATATATGGATATAAGCACGATAACTACATGCGTGACACACAAAACATCATGGAGACATATATAGTCATAACAACATAATCTTATCAGAAATAACAAGTAATTTACCAATGGGTTTTCATACTCGAACAGTCATTGTCATTTATGAAAGGATTAATAACATTTCACAGTTCAACATCTAATTTTTATACCTAATCTCCGGAGATCCCAACGCAATGTAAAATGAGCTGATCAAGCTCTTGAATGGCATATTGTCAACAAAAGAACAATGGTCAACATCATAATGGCACATTGTCCAAACTCTTGGTATAATGGTCAACATCATAATAGCACATTATCCGAACTCCCGGCACAATGGTCAACAAAACAAATGGCACATCACCCAAAACTCCCGGCACGATGGTCAACAAAACAAATGACACATTATCCATTAAGGCACAATGGTCAACAAAGTAAATGGTACATTGTCCATTAGGCACAATGGTCAACGGAAGACATGAATATCGTCAAGACTCATGATTAACAAATAAATCGTGACATGAATACCATCAAGATATCATGATTAACAAATACATCGTTAAGTAAAACTCGTTTACAGAAAATCCTTTCTATTGTAACTCTTTTATAAAACGTGAAATCATATTGAAATCCATTTTCTTTTGGAAACTCTTTTTCCCGGAATAACTTCAAATCTTCATAAAATTATTTCTAATATAAGTTCCTTTATAAAATCATCAAATTACTAAGAAACTCATTTTCTTCTGAAAATCTTTCTCTGAGAAACTCTAGTTCTTTTGAAAAAGAGGTGATCTTAAACTAAATCCATGTGTGAATGATTACTGCTGTTTTTAAAAATGCTTTCAGTAACTATTTTCGGATTTAACCGTCGTTCAGCATTTTAAAAACGTTTAAGTCAAAATTTGACTTTTCCTCTTAGAATAATTTTCTAAGATAGAAATGAAGTTATTTTCGAAGATTGTTTTCTCAAAATAACTTTTTATAATATTTTGGAATTTCACACATAGCAGTGCTAAAATAATTTCACGGTTGCATCCTTACTGTGTCTCATAGATCACTCTTACACCGTTAAATTATTAAAATAATAGTATTTCAACTATTTCTCATTTTTATCAAATCAAATATTTAAATGATATTATATCCCAATATTTCTCAATTACATATTGAATATTCTTCATGAAGCTTTTATCTGGTTAATTAAATGAGCATTGACCATTGTCAGGTTTCTCAATCAACAATCCACATCATCAAATATTTCACATCAATGCTATAGCAGATAATATAGTTTATATCATGTATTAAAACATATTATAACGCATAACTGCAGATAATCAAACACAGATAAAATAACAGCTTAGCACAGAATTAAACAATCACCACGAATCTCAACCAAATATTACAAATCATACACTAAATCACACATATAATTATCGGGAAAAAATCCCTCAGGTAAGCTCCCCTTACCTCTTGAAGATTTTTCTTGTCGAATTAAAGTTCCGTCAAACATCCGGTCTCGGCAAAACACGTACACGTTTCACAAAACAATTTATCCTTCAACAAACTACAACCAAAATTAACAATCAAACAACTAAATATACCTATGTTAATCCTACATGATGGGTCACGGCCATGTGGTTTTTTTTTTAAATAGCTAAAAATTTCTAAAATTCTTAAGCTCTTGGATTAGTGATCCTTAAACACATAGAACTTAAGATCAATGATCATAATACAAAAATTGAAATAAAATCCTCCAACTCCACATAGAGCTAGGTTCGGCCATGACTAGCTAAATTAGCTAGATATCTCAAAATTTCACATACTCTTAGATCCACGACCTTAGAGTAGCATAGAGTTAAAACAAATTATCATATGTTGAAAAATGAAACAAAATATTTCAACTCCTCAAGAACTTAGTTTCGGCTATGAACAAAAAAATAGGTTAGAGATTTTATCTTGATTCAACAACTTGGATTCAATACATACATGAATAAAAAGGATTGAATCAAGCATGATTTGTTAAAAAGAAAATTGAACAAAGTTCCTCTACCTACACAAGTTAGGTTTCGACATCAAGAGAAAGAAAAAGAAAAAGAAAATTGTTTGAATCATGCTCTTGGATATTGAATATAGAGATGATAATAAGATCATAGAAATTGGTTTCATGATCATATGATTTTTTATGATTTTCTATGAATTTTCAAACTTTCTAGGTCTAGGAATTGAAAAAGATGATCATGACCTTGAAACATGAAAATGAATGAAGAACCTATAGCTTATTGATGATGAGGAGTAAGGTATACCTCTTGGATTTTGAAAATGAGCAAAGAATCTACTAATTGCTTCACACTTTTTAGCTATGAAAACTTAGAGTTTTTGGAGAGAAAATGAGAGGAAGAAGATGATGACTTGATGAAAATGAGTGAAATGGCCTAAGTGAGGGTGCTTTGGCCGTGGGTTTCAAGGGTAATTAGGGTAGGAATTTGTCATTTTTAGGGACAATGTAGTAATCTTCACATAGGCAAAATTGTGATTAATCTTAGGACTTAAGGACAAATTAGTAACTTAACCCTAATGTAATCATCACAAAATTTGTGGTGAGGATTTGTTGGAGATTTGGCTAATTTTCCACCTCAAAAACAAGATGAAGATGCCTTAACCATGGTCATAATTTAACTAGGATAGGTTAAGTTAGAGGTATTTTGGTCTTTTTACACTTAACTCATCATTACATTCATTAATTGCTAAGTGAGTCACCCCTATGACTCACCACCCTAGGTGGCAAGATATCTCAACATCCGATGTCGGGTTTTGTCTCTACACGTCCGTCCTCGACTCCATCGATTACCCGATTTAGGTTTTTACGCCCGAATCAAGTATAATAACCTATTTATTTTGAAAATTTTCAAAATAGCCTATATCATTGGAAATGAGATATAAAATCTATTCATGTCGCTCTAGGGTCAAAATTAGGTTTTCTGATTAGAAAAATCTTACTGTCAGCAAAAACGCAGACCGGGTTTCGTCTGAATTTTCAACAAAAAATTTAATCCCGTATACTTATAAAAATAAGTATAATATGAATACGACTTTGGTTTTCCAAAAATCATTTTCTAAGTTTCAGATAAAAATATAAACGTTTATTTATATTTATACCGATCTTAGAAAGCAGAAAAATCGGGGTGTTACATATTCATTGATGATGCTTCACGGAAATTGTGGGTGTGTGAACACCATATTTTGTCCTCCCTTTTCCATATTATTATAAAGGATAAAAGTCATTACAAAAATAAAAGCAAATAAAAAATAAAAATATTAAAAGAAAGAAAAAGACAAATAATTGGAAAATAGAAACAATGGTTTTTGCTTGCTGTAACAGTTTTGTGAAGGAATAAAGAGGGATTAAAATGCTTTATGTTCATATAATGAATCATAAAAGTGTAACATTGTAACAGAAGAATAAAGCCAATAATTCACCTCTAATGGCAAATGGAATCCTGGATTAATGGGTTTGAGTCAGTTACAAAAGAGGAACAATCATACTATCAGTATAAAAAAAAAGGGAAAGGTTTGATACAAAAAAGAAAACGTT
This sequence comes from Echinosophora koreensis, assembly GCA_035048595.1. Taxonomy (NCBI): domain Eukaryota; kingdom Viridiplantae; phylum Streptophyta; class Magnoliopsida; order Fabales; family Fabaceae; genus Echinosophora; species Echinosophora koreensis. The sequence continues at coordinate 1,102,856 of JAPCYP010000103.1, forward strand.
ACTGTTAACAAGTGACAAGACCAGATTTTTTTTCTATGCTCTTTCTCTTCTTCCTCTTCATTTCTTTTCTTTTCTACCATTCCCATCCTTCAAAAAAATAAAAATAAAAACAGTCATACAACAATAGACAACAGTAGCAGATACAGACAAGGACCAGCTTCGCCATTCTCCGCCACCGCCCACTGCTCGTTTGAACCGTGTCTGGCCTCCGCCGCCACAGGTCCGAACCTGCCACTGTCCCCCACGCAACAGCGTCGCACCGTCGCGCTGCTGCCATTCCGCCGCGCCAGTCCATTATGCCGTAGCCCCTTGCTCCTTGTTCTTTGCGTTTTTCCTGTTGCAGGTTCGAACCTGCCGCCGTCCTCCACGCACCAGCACCTACGCCGAGCCGCTGCCACTCCGCCACGCCGCCGCTACTCTGCCGTGTCGTAGCCCCAACTCCCAGTTCTTCACGTTTTCTTTGCACAGGACCGAACCTGCTCAGCCTCTTCCAGTTGTGACGCACTGTACGCTGCCATCGTTGCTCGGAATCGACGTCACCACCGCAAGTGGTGCCTTCCTCCGCCGCGTTACTGTTGCTTCTGGTTTGGCCTCTTTAACAGACCCTTCATTAACGTTGCTATTTGTTTTGTGAATGATGGTGGCTGATGCTGTGTGTCATATGTTTGATTAGGTTTATTTCTCTTGTTGGGCCAAGTTGTTGGGCTTAGGAGTTTAAGTTAATGAGTCCTTTTTAAAAAAAAAAAACGTGTTAAGTTAAGTAAAATAAAATCAGAAATGATAAAAATAAATTATAGATCCTAAAATCAAAAAATGATAAATGATAAATGTGTCAAGAAATGATAAATGTTATTAGTTATTTAAATAATACAGGTTTATAATATTGAAAATAATTTGTGGAAATTAAGGTGTCAGTTAGATTTATTAATATGATCATGAATGTTTTATTAAAAAACTACAAATATTTCTCTATTAAAATATTTATTCTAGTAAATCAAATGGTCTATAATATTAAATAATTTTTATAATATGGGTTGTTAGTGGCGACCACTTCGGATCTTCTTCCTGTTTGGTTATCAAGAACACCCTTTTTAATTTTAAAATAGTGGTAGCCACTTTGGATCTTCTTCCTGTTTGGTTACCTAAAATTTCAAAAAAAATAAGAATTAAATTATTGATGATGGTCACTTTGGATCTGATTCCTATTTGATTATCGAAGGCATATCACTTTCAAAAAAAATTAAAATTAAGTTGCTAACGGTTGCCACTTTGGATCATCTTCCTATTTGGTTATCGTGAGCAATTCCTTTTTAAGATAAAATTAAATTATTAACGATAGTCAGTTTGGATCTGCTTCCTATTTGATTATCGAAGGCATCTTGCATTCTAAAATTTAAAATATAAGTTTTAAATGGTAGCCACTTTGGATCTTCTTCCTGTTTGGTTATCGCAATTAAATTTAACAAAAAATATAATTAAAACAGGTTGTTAGGATGACCATTTTGGATCTTCTTCCTGTCTGGTTATCGTGATAGCATAAATTTCTGAAAACAAAAAAATAATTAAAATCAACCAAACCAACAAATATTTTTTAAAAGAACTACGTAGCTTTGAATTCCCTATTGCACCCAGGGATACGTAAGAGCAGGATTGAATCCTGTCAAGCCCAAAAAATAAATTTTCATAAAACCCTTTTTAATTTCTCGTCAATATTCATTTTCTTCTCTTGAAAAATAATAAAATAAAATATTTTATGGTTTATTTATTATTTGTAATTATGTTTTTAATTATTTTTTTAAAAGAAAGGGTGAAATAAATATTTTTGAAGTTAACATAATTTTGCACAGTTAACTAGAGGTAACCATTTTTCAATGAATGTTGTAGGGTGCTAATACCTTCCCTACGCATAATTGACTTCCGAACCCTAAATCTGTTTTCGAAGACTATTCATTTTAAAAGGGTTTTTCCAATGTTTCCCTAAATAAAATAAACTTTGGTGGCGACTCCATTTTTACGTAACTAATAAATTTTTGTTCGCCGCTCCCGTCGCGATGTGGTTGCGACAGATGGCGACTCCACTGGGGACACTAATTAATTTTTGTTCGCCGCTCCCGTCGCGATGTGGTTGCGACAGATGGCGACTCCACTGGGGACTTTTTTTAAGAGAGTCTAGCCTTACATAGTTATATGTGCAAAAAAAATTTCTTCTTCTTTATTTATTTCACCCTCTTTGTTTTTTTTTTTGCTTATATGTGCAAGTTGTAAATATTTTTATTTATTATGATGCTTGGTTCACACACTACACTTACACTTTTGCACACACTTATGAGTGGGACCCTATACCCGGGCCTGTGTGAAGCCTAAGAAGATAGGAGATTGTTAGTGGTAACCATTTTGGATTTACTTCCTGTCTGGTTATCACGAGAATCTCATCTAGAGTGTGCTCTTTCATGGATGTTCCACACCTGGTAGGTTACCTATCGTTGTGGTTATTCTGAAAGAGACTTCAGCTCTAGAGACCAAGGTCAGCGAGATTGTAGAGCCACCCAAGAGAGATTTCACACGATATAAGGCTTCAAAAAAATTCTAGCATGATAATTTTTCCTTGTATTGTAAAAGACATGTTGCATCATCATGCATTTGCATTCATATTTCAAAAAACAAAACATGATAATTTTATAAAGTCACTCATTCTCATTTCATTTGGGTATGTCAGAGAATCGTGGGTGTTCAAAGCTCGTTGTGAGTAGTTTCATTGAGATAATATGGGATCAAGCAGTGAGACAACCCCAATCATGATGAAGAAGCTCATACATCCAAAAATAAAGAAGCCTGAGGTTGAGAGTCTAAAAGCTTGTGCTGGCATGATGACAAAAATCCAGCGTCTCACCTTTGACGGAAAGTATGGAAAGATTCTTGCGTTGCTAGAGGTAGATGTGCAAGTGGAGGCTATTACTGCGTTGATTCAATTCTATGATCCTCCCGTGAGGTGCTTCACTTTTCAGGATTTTCAGATGGCCCCTACATTGGAGGAATTTGCACAAATCTTGGGACATCCATTGGAAAATATCAAGCCTTACCAATACTTGGGACATTATCCATCCTTGCAGACAGTTGCTGGAGTTTTGAAAGTTCAGGTGAAGGAGTTGCAAGGCAAGAAGCGAAATCGAAATGGCTTTGAAGGATTTACACAGAAGTATTTGGAAGAAAGAATGAAATATCTAGCAAAAATTGAGGATTGGACTTCGTTCATAGATGTGTTGGCTCTGACTATCTATGGGATTGTTATATTCCCACATATTGATGAGTATATAGATTTTGCAGCAATTGATGTTTTCCTGGCCCTACGGGATAAAGGAGAAAGTCCGGTAACAGCTGTACTTGCAGACACATATTGTACCTTTAATCATTGTCATGAAAAGAGAGGAAGGATATTATGTTGCTTGCCTACAATTTATGTTTGGCTCGTCACTCACATGTTTAATAATAAATGCAAAGTGTCATGTCCAATTGGAGATTTCAAGATGTGTGATGTGAAGGTTAGGAATAATCGTGAATGGGCTCAAAATCTTGTTGATCTTATTGAAAAGACAGTTCGATGGTACCCGCAGTGGCAGGAGGTACAGGAGGTAATATATCAATGTGGGAATTTTCCTAATGTACCACTCATGGGAACAAGAGGGTGCATGAATTATAACCCCTCTTTGGTTTTAAGGCAACTTGGTTATCCTATGAAAGACCCACCAGCTGAAGAAATGATAACTCCTTTTGTTCTTTATGAGAAGGATATGAAGGACACTGAAATGCTTAGAAGAATCCGCCAAGCCTGGGATCGTGTCATTCGAAAAAGTAAAGAGCTTGGAAAAAGGAGTTGTGATGCAAAAGAGAGTTATCGTCAATGGCTAAGGGATAGGGTTCAGAAAGTCGGGTTACCTTTTCAAGGCTCAATTCCAGCTGCCAAGGAAATTGTTGATGAGACACCTCCAATTAGCATCAAAGAGGTAGAGAACCTTAAAGCAGCATTGCTCAAGTCAGAAGAAGAGAAGAAAGGACTGCAAGAGAAGTTAGAAGAAGCTCTTCGAGAAAAAAAGGCCTTGCAACTAGAAAGCATCCAAAAAGGACAAAGTCTTGAGAAGACCAATAAAAGAGCAAGAGTTGAAGAAGAATGCAAGTTCAAGACACAAGATTGCTTGAGGGCTGCAAATAAGGAGTTAGAGCTGCGTGGAAAAGAAAGAGATAAAGCTTTGGATTATGCCACACAGTTGAAAGAATTGTACAAGAAATCCAAGATGACTGAGAGGAGTGTGCAAAGGTAACTCGGGGATTTGAAACAACAGTTAGAAAATGTGGTGGCTGAGTCTGAGAATAGGGTCAACAATGAAAGGCAACATCGGGAAGAAGTGGAGCAAATAGCGATCGTGTATCAAAAGGGACTGAAGAAGGAACAAGGAGATGTATGTAAGTTGAAAGCTCACATAAGAGATCAAGATAATATCATCAATGAGCTCAAGAATGAAGGAATGTACTGGAGAGATCGTTTCATAAAGTTGGATAATCATGTGGAAGATCATGCGAAGATCATCAAAGGGCTTAACAATGAAAGCATGTTTTGGAAGGATCGTTATACAAAGTTAGCATGGTTAGCCAACCAAGCAATTGAGGATATCCCAAGACTTTTAAGGAGAGCTGAAGGGATGATGAACCCGTTTTCTGCGCCAGCTGAAATTTTTGAATTTCTTGAATATTGTAAAGATTTAATGGAAAAGATGAAACGAAGGGCTGTAATTGAAGGCCGTGTAAAAGTCTGGGTACAATGTACTTGATTTTGATCATTAATAAAAGTTTTGTTGCTTGATTCCATATTATCGAGTGCTTTAAAGTACTCACAGCGGGGCAGGCACTGACGATTCTCTAGCATTCCCATGACTTAATAAAAAAATATATTGCATCTCCATTCATTCATTCATTCATTCATTCATTCATTTATTTATTTTCTCTTTGCATACTCATATCATTTTTATGGTCAGAAAAATAAACAAACTGGTTCAGACACGCTCTCAATCAAGGATCATGGCTGAACTAGAGCTGAAAGATGATGTCACCCAACTGAAGGAGCAGATGTCCAAGGTTCTAGAAATGCTCCAGTCTCTTGAAAAGAACAAGAACATAGATGGGGCCTCCTCAGCAGTGAACGAAGATCAACAAGCCACGCCTTCTCATCCGCCTGGTTTCAGTCCGGTGCCTCTGCATTATGGTCTTAATTCTCAAGGAATGTTGGTTCCAATGTACCAACAGGGTCCCACACAACCACTAGGCACCAACCCTCAAGACACCCAAGCACCACAGTTCCCACTTTACGGTCTTCCGTTTGGCTACACACCACCATTCGCCACCAACTCTTCAGAGAATAACCTCCAAACCCCTGCTGCTGCTGCTCAGAATTCAACTCAACCACCGGGTCCAGATGCAAGTACTGAAACCCCACAGGTTCAAATTCAATCTCCGGTTTTCATGACCCATGGCCTTCCACCTGATTATATTCCACCCCAAGGCACCAATTCCCAAAACCCTACCCAACCACAAGTTCTTCACCATAATGCCCAAGGAAACTCACCAAATCCATACCCTTTTATTGTGCCGCTGCATCCTTATGCAAATACTATACAGAATTTCTCAGCTGAAAATCCTCAATCTAAAGCAAAGTTGCAAATTCTTGAGGAGAGATTGAGGGCTGTGGAAGGAGGAGGTTATTATGGTCTTGGTGATGCTTCAGATCTCTATCTTGTTCCAAATGTGGTCATACCACCCATGTTTAAAGTGCCAGACTTTGATAAGTATAAGGGGATTACATGTCCACGAAGTCACTTGACCATGTATTGCAGGAAAATGGCAGCATATGCACATGATGAAAAACTTCTGATTCACTTTTTCCAGGATAGTCTGACTGGGGCAGCCTCGAGTTGGTATACACACCTTGACCGCACTCATGTTCGCTGTTGGAAGGATTTGGCAGATGCTTTCCTAAGCAGTACAAGTACAATATTGATATGGCACCCGACAGAATGCAATTGCAAAATATGGTGAAAAGGGATAATGAGACGTTCAAGGAGTATGCCCAAAGATGGAGGGGATTGGCAGCACAAGTAGAACCACCCCTGTCTGAAAAGGAAATGGTTGCTATGTTCATAGACACTCTTCAGTCACCCTTCTATGATAGGATGATTGTGAGTGTGTCGTCAAACTTTTCGGATATGGTCATCATTGGTGAAAGAGTTGAAGGTGGAATGAGGAGTGGAAAAATTGCTTATAATTCTGCCGGAGCAAATAATGCAAAGAAACCCCCCATGGGATTTACAAAGAAAAAAGAAGGTGAAACTCACGTTGTTATGTCGGGTCAAGGAGGATATACCCAAGGAAAACCCCACCACTTTCATTCCAATTTCCAACATCCAATCCAAATCCCTTATATGACATACCCACTCACTGCTGCCACAACTCCTCAAATTCAATACTCTCAACCTAACCAATCACAAAGGCCACCTATTGCACCTTCCCAACCCAATCAACAAAGACCACCAAACAACCAAGAAAGGAAACCAGTTCAATTTGACCCCATTTCCATGTCATATACGGAGTTGTTTCATGACCTTCTCCGCAATCAATTGATTTCCCCCATTCCAATGAAGCCCCTTGAACCTCCTTTCCCAAAAGGATATGACCTGAATGCTAAATGTGAGTACCATGCAGGGGCAGTGGGACATTCAACTGAAAATTGCAAAGGCTTGAAGTTCAAAGTGCAAGGTTTGATTAATGTCAAATGGTTGAGTTTCACAGAAGATAGTCCCAATGTTAGCAAAAACCCTTTGCCTGGCCATGCGAGTTCGTCGGTTAATGCAATTGATGGACTGGTAGACCAACATTTGGTGAGGAAGGTGGAAGAGATCAGAACCCCCATGAGGATCATCTTCGCACGGCTTTGTAGGTTGGGTATGATTGAAATGATCTATAAGGAGGAAGAAACATGTGGTTTTCACCCAAGTGTCGAACACACCATAGAAGAGTGTGATGAATTCAAGCAAGTTCTACAAAATTTGATGGAGATGCACTTGGTCCAAATAGGTTGTACGAAGAGTGGCGAGGATGTGTTAACACTTCAGTCGGACGATGAGAAGAATACTCCTTTTCTAAAGCCATTGGAAATTCGTTATTCCAAGAATGCCTCAACTGAAGGGTCTTGTGTGCCAACCCCTTTTCCAAGGCCATTGGAAATTCATTATACTAAGAGTACCAAGAATGAAGGTTCTGGTATGCCAACTCCTTTTCCAAAACCATTGGAAATTCGTTATACCAAGAAAGCTTCAATGGAAATTCTTGGTGCACTAAAGCCAATTACTATTCAAGTGCTAACTCCTTTCCCTTATAAAGATACTAAGGCAGTGCCATGGAGGTATGATGTGAAAATCCATGTGGGAAATTCTAAAGAATATCAATTGAAATCTGGAACTTCATCTGTTACCAATATTTCTGGGCCAGGAGGGATGACCCGAAGCGGTCGAATTTATACCCCGGGAGAGCTTAGAAAAGAGAAAGGGAAGGAGAAGGAAGTAGATGGGACCTTGATGAATAAAGCGAGAAAAAAAGAGGAATATAAGAAGACAATGTCTGATGATGAGGCAGGTGAATTTCTGAGGTTTATCATGCAGAGTGAGTACAAAGTGGTGGATCAGTTGAATCATACACCTGCAAAGATATCTGTCTTGTCTTTATTGTTGAACTCTGAACCACATAGGAAGGCATTGATGAAAGTATTGAATGAAGCTCATGTCACTCAAGATATCATAGTCAACCAGTTTGATGGTATTATTAGTAACATTACTGCCAATAATCACCTTACTTTTACTGATGAAGAAATACCAGCTGAGGGAATGGGGCATAATAAAGCACTACACATTTCTGTAAAATGCCAGGATAATATCCTTGCTAGAGTGCTCATTGATAATGGTTCTTCTTTGAACGTCATGCCTAAGTCGACTCTCATGAAATTGCCTATTGATGGGTCATACATGAAGCCTAGCACCATGATAGTGAGAGCTTTCGATGGATCGAGAAGAGAAGTCATTGGGGAGATTGAGTTGCCAATTCAAATTGGCCCCTATACGTTTGAAGTGGTTTTCCAAGTGATGGATATCACACCAGCTTATAGTTGCCTCCTAGGAAGACCATGGATTCATCCTGCTGGAGCTGTGCCTTCCACATTACATCAGAAGTTGAAGTTCATTGTGGATAATAAGTTGGTTATTATTTTAGCAGAAGAAGATTTATTGGTGAGTCAACCGTTGTCAACTCGCTACATTGAAGCGGCGGAAGAGGCACTTGAAACCTCCTTCCAAGCACTTGAGATTGCTAATGCTACCTTTGTCGGTGAAGGGACCCCAATTATGAAACCACAGTTATCTGGGGCATCTATGATGAGTGCTAAAGTTATGCTTGAAGGAGGACTCTGGAAAAAACTTGGGAAATTGCTGAAGCTATGGGAAAATAAAGACAAGTTTGGGTTGGGATACAAACCATCCAAGGCTGATAAGAGGAGAATCACAGGAGATAAAAAAGAGAAGAGGCTAGCTCGCTTGGAAAATCGGGAGCCAAAGGCTGAGGGGGTTCCCATCTGTGATATTCGGCAAAGCTTCCGAATTGCGGGGTTTATATATGCAGATCAAGTGGCTGCTGCTGAAGATGATCATGATACTGAAGATATTAATCTGGTTTACCCTTGTCCTCCAAATGAAGAGCTTGGCAACTGGGAGATTGTCGAGCTTCCTGTGGTTTTTGATTCACTTTCAAAGTAATTATGTAATGCAAATCCTATTGCTCTGCTCAAGGCTTTAGGATAACTCATTAATAAGGGCTCACATGTTTTGCTTCAGTATCTTTTATCAATAAAATGCACTTTGAATTTTCCAGTTATTCTTTCGTCTTCCATCCTTCATATGCTTGTTCATCTCTTTTGTTCTCTACCTTGCATACTTTGTTCATTAGTCATTCTTAAATAATGCAGATCCAAAAGTGATCCTTTTGAAAATGACAATGCTAGGATCCCATCATATGATTTTGATTACCCTATTAATCATGCCGATGAGGATGAAGATGATAATTTGGAACCTTCTCCTGAATTAATGAGATTGATTGAACAAGAAGCTAAAATGATTCAACCTCATGAGGAAGTAACTGAAATGATCAATTTGGGGACTGAGAATGATAAAAAAGAGGTTAAAGTTGGCACTTGTATGAAGGAAAGTGAGCGAGACAAGTTGGTTAAGCTTTTGTTTGACTATGTTGATGTCTTTGCATGGTCATATCAGGACATGCCTAGACTAGATACTAGTATAGTTGAGCACAAGCTACCACTAAAGCCTGAATGTCCCCCGGTCAAGCAAAAGTTAAGGCGAATGAAGCCAGAGATGTCATTGAAGATTAAAGAAGAAGTTAAGAAGCAATTTGATGCTGGTTTCCTTGCAGTTGCAAAGTACCCTCAATGGGTTGCCAACATTGTTCCAGTTCCTAAGAAAGACGGGAAGGTTTGAATGGGTGTTGACTATAGAGACTTGAATCGAGCTAGCCCTAAAGATGATTTTCCACTACCTCACATAGATGTCCTGGTGGATAATACTGCTCAACATTCTTTCTTTTCCTTCATGGATGGTTTCTCCGGGTATAATCAGATTAAGATGGCTCCTGAGGATATGGAGAAAACTACCTTCATCACATTGTGAGGAACTTTTTGTTATAAGGTGATGCCGTTTGGATTGAAGAATGCAGGGGCAACTTACCAAAGGGCAATGGTGACTTTGTTCCATGACATGATGCATAAAGAGATAGAAGTATATGTTGATGATATGATTGCAAAGTCTAGAACAGAGGAGGATCATGTTGTCAATTTAGGGAAGTTATTTGAACGTTTGAGGAAGTATAAACTCCAATTGAATCCTGCTAAGTGCACATTTGGTGTAAGATCAGGCAAGTTGTTGGGGTTTGTGGTTAGTAAAAAAGGAATAGAGGTTCACCCAGACAAGGTGCGAGCAATCTTGGAAATGCCAGTTCCTCGTACAGAAAAAGAAGTCCGTGGATTTTTGGGGAGGCTAAATTACATCGCTAGATTCATATCCCAGTTAACAGCAACTTGTGAGCCAATTTTCTAATTGTTGCGGAAGAATCAAACAGTTGAATGGAATGAGGATTGTCAAAAAGCTTTTGAAAAGATCAAGCAATATCTACAAGAGCCTCCAGTCTTAGTGCCTCCAGTGCCTGGGAGACCTCTCATTATGTATTTGATAGTGCTTGATGAGTCAATGGGTTGTGTACTGGGGCAACATGATGAGTCTGGTAGGAAGGAACATGCCATCTATTATCTAAGCAAGAAGTTCACAAGTTGTGAAGCGAGATACTCTTTGTTGGAGAGAACATGTTGTGCTTTGGCTTGGGCCGCTCATCGGTTAAGACAATATATGTTGTGTCATACTACTTGGTTGGTGTCTAAAATGGATCCAATTAAGTATATATTTGAAAAGCCTGCACTGACTGGGAGAATTGCTCGTTGGCAAGTGTTATTATCAGAATATGATATTGTATATGTCACTTAAAAGGCAATTAAAGGCAGTGCTTTAGCAGAATATTTGGCTCACCAACCCATAGAAGATTACCAGTCAATGCAGTGTGAATTTCCGGATGAAGACATAATGGCTTTGTTTGGGGAAGAAGAATCTTCAAGTGAAGGAAAGTGGACTTTGTTGTTTGACGGAGCTTCCAATGCACTGGGGCATGGGATTGGAGCTGTTTTGATCTCTCCAGAGAATCAATTTATTCCATTCACCGCCAGGCTATGTTTTGATTGTACCAATAATGTCGCAGAATATGAGGCATGTGTGATGGGAATCAAAGCAGCTATTGAATCAAAGGCTAGAGTTCTTGAGGTATATGGAGACTCAGCTCTAGTCATTCATCAGTTAAAAGGAGAATGGGAGACTCGAGACGCGAAGTTGACTCCTTACCATGCTTACATTAAGGGGTTGATGGAACAATTTGACAAAGTGACTTTTCAGCACATTCCTCGTGAACATAACCAGTTAGCTGATGCCTTGGCTACATTGTCGTCAATGTTTGCAATAAGTTATGAGAGAGATATGTCGCTTATAAAGATACAAAGTCAAGATCAACCTGCATACTGCCAAACAATAGAAGAAGAGTTGGATGGAAAGCCATGGTACTTTGATATTAAGCGCTATATCCAAAAGCGAGAATATCCACTTGGTGCCACAGAAAATGATAAGAGGACCTTGAGGAGATTGGCAATGGGTTTTTACCTAGATGGTAATGTGCTTTACAAGAGGAATCATGATATGGTGCTTATCAGGTGTGTTGATGCAACCGAAGCTAAAAAGATTATGCAAGATGTCCATGAAGGTTCATTTGGAACTCATGCAAGTGGGCATGCAATGGCAAGAAAGATTTTGAGAGAAGGTCATTATTGGTTGACCATGGAGTCTGACTGTTTTAATTATGTAAAGAAATGCCACAAATGCCAAATATATGCTGATAATATTCATGCACCGCCAACAACTCTGAATGTCTTGGCGGCACCGTGGCCATTTTCAATGTGGGGAATGGACGTCATAGGACCTATTGAACCCAAGGCTTCAAATGGACATCGATTCATCCTAGTTGCCATTGATTACTTCACAAAGTGGGTTGAAGCTGCATCATATGCTCATGTGACTAGGAATGTAGTAGTCAAGTTCATCAAGAGGGAACTAATCTGTCGTTATGGTTTGCCGAGCAAGATCATCACAAACAATGCAACTAATTTGAACAATAAGATGATGAAAGAGCTGTGCGATAGCTTCAAAATTCAGCACCATAATTCCTCACCATATTGTCCAAAGATGAATGGAGCGGTTGAAGCAGCAAATAAGAATATTAAGAAGATTGTCCAAAAGATGGTGGTGACATATAAAGATTGGCATGAAATGCTGCCTTTTGCCTTGCATGGTTACCGCACTTCTGTTCGTACTTCAACTGGGGCAACCCCATTTTCCCTGGTATATGGAATGGAAGCGGTGCTACCCATTGAAGTGGAGATCCCTTCGCTGAGAGTACTAATGGAGGCAAAATTAGAAGAAGCTGAATGGGTTCAAGCTCGGTTTGATCAATTGAACTTGATTGAAGAAAAGAGATTGATTGCTCTGTGCCATGGTCAGTTGTATCAAAAGAGATTGAAGAAAGCCTACGAGAAAAAGGTTCGTCCTCGAGAATTCCAAGAAGGAGAACTAGTGCTTAAGAAGATGTTGCCCATGCAAAAGGATTATCGTGGTAAATGGATCCCAAATTATGAAGGACCCTATGTTGTGAAGAAAGCTTTCTCTGGAGGAGCCTTAATCCTCACAAGGATGGATGGTGAAGACCTCCCACTTCCAATAAATTCTGATGCAGTCAAAAAATATTATGCTTAATAAGAAGGGAAAATAAAAAATAAAGAAAAGCTCGCTAGGTTGAAAACCTGAAAAGGCGGCCTAGGCAAAAGTTAGAGCGACCTGGTGGGCTGAAAACTCGAAAGAGAGGCTCAGGTAAAAATTAGGGTCATAAAAAGAAAAAAGACAAAAAAAAAGAGAGGATTGCATCAGAAGCAACAAAGGGAGTTCGGACTTCAAACTGGGGCAATTGAGATATTTAAGGCATGGAAACTGGGGCAGTCAACGTCCTCGGAAGCTGATTGATGAGTTTTTAAAGTTATAGAAATGGGAAACTAGCATTGTTCATTCCAGAAGACATCACTTGAGGAGTCAAAGTCCATTGCTTCACCTTTTTCCAGTGAACCTTTTAGTTTGATTCTCATTTTTGTTCTCTTTGTGTTCTCATTCTGCTTTCATACCAATCTTGTCTATGTATAAATATTTTCCTTCTTCAGATAATAAAATATTTCATCTTTCTATGCAACTTCTTGTTGGTTCAAAGTATTATTCTTTTGATAATCTATACTGAAGCATAAACTTGTGACAACACCTGAAAGCATCATGATTATTGTGAGGGTTTCAAAAATTATGGGAAGCATGATGAATCCTATATGACTAGCTCAGCTTGGGTAGAAACCTGTTGGCACTTCAAAATAATAAACATGATTTGAAGAGGCATTTTCATCAAATATCTGAAGAAAGAGGTGAACCAAAAGGGGGTTTCATTCAATTCAAAAATAAGCTCTTGTTTAGCCTTGAACCCTAGGGCACTTGAAACCATAAGGATTGAATTAAAATGGCAAAAATAAATAAATAAACATACTTTGTGATTTCGAATCACCAGAAGCATTCTTCATCACATGTTATTGTCTGCATCATGCATTGAAAAATCATGCATCTTGTTTATGCGCTTATGCATCATGCATTGCCATACCATTTCATGCACCATTTGATCATACTGGTCTACTTAATCATCGCTTTGTTCAGTTCTGACAGGCACATGGCTCGTAAGCAGTGACTTTGCTAGCTTTAGCAAGCATATGGTCTCTATAAGTTTCTTTTTCTTTTCAAGCTTCGGCGGATACCCGGCTCCGCAAGCTTCTTTTTATCTTTTCATTTTCAAGCTTCGGCGGATACCCGGCTCCGCAAGTTTCTTTTTATCTTTATTTCAAGCTTCAGCGGATACACGGCTCCGCAAGCTTCTTTTCATTTTCAAGCTTCGGCGGATACCCGGCTCCGCAAGCTTCCTTTTATCTTTCTTTTCAAGCTTCGGCGGATACCCCGACTCCGCAAGCTTCTTTTAATCTTTCTTCAAGCTTCGGCGGATACCCCGACTCCGCAAGCTTAACTTTATCTTTCGTTTCAAGCTTCAGCGGATACACGGCTCCGCAAGCTTCTTTTCATTTTCAAGCTTCGGCGGATACTTGGCTCCGCAAGCTTCTTTTTATCTTTCTTTTCAAGCTTCGGCGGATACCCCGACTCCGCAAGCTTCTCTTTTAATCATTCTTTTCAAGCTTCGGCGGATACCCAGACTCCGCAAGCTTAACTTTATCTTTCGTTTCAAGCTTCGGCGGATACCCCAACTCCGCAAGCTTCTTTTAATATTTTGTTTCAAGCTTCGGCGGATACCCCGACTCCGCAAGCTTCTTGTTATATTTCTTTGCAAGCTTTGGCGGATACCCAACTCCGCAAGCTTCTCATCTTTCCTAACAAGCCACGGTGGATAACTTGTTCCACAGACTTGTTATTCTTGTATTTTCGGACAAAATTATGGTTCACTTCTTTACTCGTTTCTTACAACGATAATAAGAAAAACTATGGTTTTTCATATTATTTAGTAAGAACTAAGTAAAGAGGGGCAGCTGTGAACACCATATTTTGTCCTCCCTTTTCCATATTATTATAAAGGATAAAAGTCATTACAAAAATAAAAGCAAATAAAAAATAAAAATATTAAAAGAAAGAAAAAGACAAATAATTGGAAAATAGAAACAATGGTTTTTGCTTGCTGTAACAGTTTTGTGAAGGAATAAAGAGGGATTAAAATGCTTTATGTTCATATAATGAATCATAAAAGTGTAACATTGTAACAGAAGAATAAAGCCAATAATTCACCTCTAATGGCAAATGGAATCCTGGATTAATGGGTTTGAGTCAGTTACAAAAGAGGAACAATCATACTATCAGTATAAAAAAAAAAAAAAAAAGGGAAAGGTTTGATACAAAAAAAAAACGTAACTATTAACAAGTGACAAGACCAGATTTTTTTTCTATGCTCTTTCTCTTCTTCCTCTTCATTTCTTTTCTTTTCTACCATTCCCATCCTTCAAAAAAATAAAAATAAAAACAGTCATACAACAATAGACAATAGTAGCAGATACAGACAAGGACCAGCTTCGCCATTCTCCGCCACCGCCCACTGCTCGTTTGAACCGTGTCTGGCCTCCGCCGCCACAGGTCCGAACCTGCCACTGTCCCCCACGCACCAGCGTCGCACCGCCGCGCTGCTGCCACTCCGCCGTGCCAGTCCGTTATGTCGTAGCCCCTTGCTCCTTGTTCTTTGCGTTTTTCCTGTTGCAGGTTCGAACCTGCCGCCGTCCTCCACGCACCAGCACCTACGCCGAGCCGCTGCCACTCCGCCACGCCGCCGCTACTCTGACGTGTCGTAGCCCCTGCTCCCAGTTCTTCACGTTTTCTTTGCACAGGACCGAACCTGCTCAGCCTCTTCCAGTTGTGACGCACTGTACGCTGCCATCGTTGCTCGGAATCGACGTCACCACCGTGAGTGGTGCCTTCCTCCGCCGCGTTGCTGTTGCTTCTGGTTTGGCCTCTTTAACAGACCCTTCATTAACATTGCTATTTGTTTTGTGAATGATGGTGGCTGATGCTGTGTGTCATATGTTTGATTAGGTTTATTTCTCTTGTTGGGCCAAGTTGTTGGGCTTAGGAGTTTAAGTTAATGAGTCCTTTTAAAAAAAAAAACATGTTAAGTTAAGTAAAATAAAAACAGAAATGATAAAAATAAAATATAGATCCTAAAATCAAAAAATGATAAATGATAAATGTGTCAAGAAATGATAAATGTTATTAGTTATTTAAATAATACAGGTTTATAATATTGAAAATAATTTGTGGAAATTAAGGTGTCAGTTAGATTTATTAATATGATCATGAATGTTTTATTAAAAAACTACAAATATTTCTCTATTAAAATATTTATTCTAGTAAATCAAATGGTCTATAATATTAAATAATTTTTATAATATGGGTTGTTAGTGGCGACCACTTCGGATCTTCTTCCTGTTTGGTTATCATGAACACCCTTTTTAATTTTAAAATAGTGGTAGCCACTTTGGATCTTCTTCCTGTTTGGTTACCTAAAATTTCAAAAAAAAATAAGAATTAAATTATTGATGATGGTTACTTTGGATCTGCTTCCTATTTGATTATCGAAGGCATATCACTTTCAAAAAAAATTAAAATTAAGTTGCTAACGGTTGCCTCTTTGGATCATCTTCCTATTTGGTTATCGTGAGCAATTCTTTTTTAAGATAAAATTAAATTATTAACGATAGTCACTTTGGATCTGCTTCCTATTTGATTATCGAAGGCATCTTGCATTCTAAAATTTAAAATATAAGTTTTAAATGGTAGCCACTTTGGATCTTCTTCCTGTTTGGTTATCGCAATTAAATTTTAAAAAAAAATAATTAAAACAGGTTGTTAGGATGACCATTTTGGATCTTCTTCCTGTCTGGTTATCGTGATAGCATAAATTTCTGAAAACAAAAAAATAATTAAAATCAACCAAACCAACAAATATTTTTTAAAAGAACTACGTAGCTTTGAATTCCCTATTGCACCCAGGGATACGTAAGAGCAGGATTGAATCCTGTCAAGCCCAAAAAATAAATTTTCATAAAACCCTTTTTAATTTCTCGTCAATATTCATTTTCTTCTCTTGAAAAATAATAAAATAAAATATTTTATGGTTTATTTATTATTTGTAATTATGTTTTTAATTATTTTTTTAAAAGAAAGGGTGAAATAAATATTTTTGAAGTTAACATAATTTTGCACAATTAACTAGAGGTAACCATTTTTCAATGGATGTCGTAGGGTGCTAATACCTTCCCTACTATTAATTGACTCCCGAACCCTAAATCTGTTTTCGAAGACTATTCATTTTAAAAGGGTTTTTCCAATGTTTCCCTAAATAAAATAAACTTTGGTGGCGACTTCATTTTTACATAACTAATAAATTTTTGTTCGCCACTCTCGTCGCGATGTGGTTGCGACAGATGGCGACTCCACTGGGGACACTAATTAATTTTTGTTCGCCGCTCCCGTCGCGATGTGGTTGCGACAGGGTGTATTTTCTGAAGAGAAAAGACCATGTGTTTCAATACTTCAAAAGGTTTCATGCCATGGTAGAGAGAGAAACAGGGAAGCCTTTGAAGTGTCTTCGTAGTGACACAGGGGAGAGTACACTTCCCATGAGTTCAAGAATTATTGCTCTGAGCATGGCATCGGACATGAGAAGATAGTTCCTGGTACCCCACGACATAATTGTGTGGTCGAACGAATAAACAGAACCATTATGGGAAAATTTAGATGCATGTTGAGACTGGCTAAACCGCCTAAGCCAGTTTGGGGTGAAGCTATTCAAACTGCATGCTGCCTTATTAACAGTTCCCATTTGTTCCTTTGGGCTTTGACATCCCTGAGAGAGTATAGTCCGAACATGATATTAAATACTCTCATTTGAAAGTGTTTGGATGCAAAGCCTTTGCTCACGTAAGTAAGGAGCAGAGACAAAAACTTGATGATAGAGCCATCCCTTGCACATTTCTAGGTTATGGAGATAAGGAATTTGACTACAGGTTATGGGATCAAGAAAAGAAGAGAGTTATTAGAAGCAGAGATGTAGTGTTCCATGAGCAAGAAACTATGTCGGATTCTGCGAGTCCGGCGAAAACCAAAGAGCCTGGTGGTAATGTTGATTTTACACCAGCCTGACTTCCTAGAGAAAATGCCACAGAAGGGGGAGAGTTTAATGAACAAGGGGTTGATGATGAGCCAGCAACAAATGATGCTGGAGATGGAGAAGGTGTTGAGCAGGGGGAGCAAACCCCTAAACCACAGCTCAGGAGATCTAACAGAGAGCGTCATCCATCCAGCAAGTACCCTAGTTCAAAGTACATCCTTCTCACCGATGAGGGGGAGCCAGAAAGTTTTGAAGAAGTTCAAACTCATAAGGATAAAATCCAGTGGATGAAAGCCATGCAAGAAGAGGTGGATTCCTTGCATAAAAACAATACTTATGAGCTTGTGGAATTTCCAGAAGGCAGAAAAGCCTTGAAGAACAAATGGGTGTTCAAGCTTAAGAGAGATGGGAATAAGCTAGTAAAGTATAAAGCTCGCTTGGTTGTGAAAGGCTTTGGACAAAAGCGAGGAATGGATTTTGATGAAATTTTCTCTCCTGTTGTTAAAATGAGTTCTATTCGAGTCATAGTCGGATTGATAGCTAGCTTGGATCTGGAGCTTGAACAGTTAGATGTGGAGACTGTATTTCTCCATGGAGATTTGGAGGAAGAGATCTACATGGATCAGCCGGAAGGATTTGAAGAAGCTGGAAAAGAACATATGGTTTGCAGATTAAAAAAGAGCTTGTATGGATTGAAGCAGGCTCCCAGACAGTGGTACAAGAAATTTGACTCATTCATGATGGGTCTTGGATATACCAAGACTGATGCAGATCATTGTGTACATGTCAAAACATTTCGAGGTTACAAATTCATCATCCTCTTGCTCTATGTAGATGATATGTTGATAGTGAGACAAGATGCCAAGATGATTGGTGATTTGAAGAATGGGTTGTCAAAATCCTTTGATATGAAGGATCTAGGCCTTGGAAGGCAATTCTGGGTATGCAGATTTTGCGAGACCGGAAAGCTAAAAAGCTATGGTTATCACAATCACGATATGTGGAGCGGGTTCTAGAAATATTCAATATGAGAAATGCCAAGCCGGTTAGCACACCATTGGCCAATCACTTTAAACTCGGTAGAACAAGTTGCCCCACTTCTGAGGAAGAAAAGAAAGATATGGCAGCTATACCTTATTCCTCTGCGGTCGGGAGTCTGGTGTATGCCATGGTTTGTACTCGACAGGATATAGCTCATGCGGTTGGAGTTGTTAGCATGTTTCTTTCCAATCCTGGTAAAGATCATTGGGAAGTGGTAAAGTTGATCTTGAGATATTTGAAAGGTACATCTAGAATGTGCTTGAGCTTTGGAGGTTCAGAAACAATTCTAGAAGGGTATGCAGATGCAGATATGGCAGGTGATTTTAATGGTAGGAAATCTACCTCGGGATACTTGTTCACTTTTGCAAGGGGTGTTGTATCATGGCAATCTAAATTGCAGAAGTGTGTTGCCTTATCTACTACTGAAGCAGAATATGTTGCTATGACCGAAACATGTAAAGAAATGCTTTGGTTGAAGAGATTCCTTGAACAATTGGGAAAGAAGCAGAAAAGGTTTGTTATCCATTGCGACAGTCAAAGTGCTTTGGATTTAAGCAAGAATGCAATGTACTACTAGCGTACTAAGCACATTGATGTTAGATACCATTGGCTATGTCAAGTAGTAGAAGAAAAACAGTTCAAGCTGGAACAGATTCACACAGACAAAAACCCCGCTGACATGTTGACCAAAGTTGTGACACGTGAAAAGCTTCAACTTTGTGCCGAGTTGATCGGCATGGATCCCAGATGAATGTTCCAAGATTATTTTCCCCAATGGCTAGAGGGGGAGAATTGTGGGGGTCCAGCCATATTAGCCACTGCCTTTGATAAGTCAATGGGAGGCATGGCATTTACAGATTTGCACATGTTGCGTAAAAGGAAAAATGGTGCAATAGCTGGGGCTAAGATAAATAGGCCGGTAGAATTTTTGAAGCATGCAATCGAATTTGATGCAGTGTTTTCACACTGCTGAAGGCTTTATAAATAGAGCAATTTTCATTCATTCAGAACATCATCGGGCAGAAGCTGAAAAACATAGCTTCTAAGAGTGTGAGAGAAAAATAGAGAGTATGAGTAAATCCTGAGAGTGTGAGAAAAATACACCGGGGTGGGTATCATCTCTATTACTCCTTGGTACTGCAATTACAGAAAAAATTGTAGTATTTGAATAGGAGTGGGTCTCACGGGAAACACTATATTTGTATCTCTTGTGTGTGAGAGGATAAATTAATTGTCCTTAAATATAGTGAAATATTTTTCGGAGTTGTCCCGTGGTTTTTCCCACTAAATTAGAGGGTTTTCGATGTTAAAATTTGGTGTTCTCCTTTTCTACGCTTTGCACATATTTAGTATCGTTGCACTGCGTGAGTTTGTAGATCTAGCTTTGTCAAATCTACTTTGGTGTTCATTGTCACATTGCAACATCATTTAATTTATGTTGTGAATCAATCCTAGAGCCCAACAAAGGTGGCATCCCGCATGCTTGGGAGTTTGATAGGAAGCGTGGGAGGAATGATTAACAATGGAGTGTTCGGTACTGTAAGGGAATGATAAAAGAACATCACTTCATTGGTTGGAGGTTTAATGAAGTAATAATAAAGAAAAATTTCAAACCACCAATTTGGAGAGTATAAAAATGAGAGATTTTGTACCCAAAAAAAAAATTAATAAAAATGAGATGGTTTGGGTGGGATGGTTGGGCCACCATCATCGGCCATTCCACTTCCATTAATTAAAAAAACTCTCAAACAATGGACTGATATGTTTTTACCACTACATTTTATTACTAATCATCACACTTTATCCTCCCAAACATAGTCAAATGAAGGAAACGATATGAATGGACAAAAGAGTTGTCATTTTTTTTTCACTAAGGCTATTCTCGAATTGATAGCAAGAGACTAATTCCTTTTGAGTTGTGAATTTTTTTTTAAAAATCCAAATTAAGGTTTATTGTGGATTATGAATGTTATACACACAAGTGCGCATATCATAATAAAGTGAGTGACAAAAGATATTGTTGGTGGTAAAATAGTATTATCTAGGTAACCAAATTAAATTATGAGTACTTGAGAAAGAAATTTAAAAGGCAATTCAAAGCAATAATAAAAGATAGATAATAAAGTAAAAAAAAAAAATTTGATAATCAAATTTCACTATCGCTACTTCGATTTGGTTCAAGTACGATTCCCTCCTAATTTTCTTTCAACATATATATGCCAAACAAAAACCCTAATTACTAAATGGTCACTTTCAAGCACTAGAAAAAAATATTCCCAAATTAATGATTCATTATATGTCAATGTGAATTAAATAATTGAAAATTTATTAAGATCTATGATTTCTTATGAAAGGTGCATAGAGCATATGTATATGACATATTCATATTCACGCCATGGTTTTATCTCAATACTCTAGACATATATATCTCCTTTCAATCCCAATATGATTAACAAATATTCTAACTAATGACCAGTTAATTATAAGTATCAAATACAAAGCATAAAACACAAAAATGGTGAGTTTACACCATCATTCAAGGAAAATGGTGTTTATTTCAAGATGAATGAAATTGCACCAAACATCAAAAAAATAAATAAATAAAACTCATGGCCGAATAACAAGAAGAGTGAAAACAAAATGAAATCTCAATTCATATATTGGGATGACTATCCCTAGTAGTGTTCTCTCCAAGAATTTCTCTTCCTTTTTGCTTATGGCATTTATGTATCCATATGATTAAGAGTGTGTTTGGGAAAGTTAAAAAAAAAAGATTATGATGATAATCAGTTTTTGTATAATCGATTATTGTTTTTTTTTATCAGCAAAGAAAAATATTATTAGTAACAAAGGAGTATAAGAAATACTCTAAACCACAAAAGAGTCAAATACAAGACATTAGACAGAAGAACAATATAAAACTGGATTTAAGTATCAGTCTGAAAAAACCCTCCCTGAACTTCTACCCTCCCTGTAAATGAACCAATTCCATGAGATAGTTTTCACCTGCGCCAATAATGCATTGCAATCTACACAACCATTCTGGAAAATAATTCTATTTCTGGCCAACCAAAGTGTCCATACAAATGCGCACCAAATAAGATGAGACAACTTCCCAGCATGCTTGCCCTTAATAGGGATCCTATGTGCCAAGAAGTTCCCCATTACATTATCAAGCCACACACCAGAAATGCCCAACCAATTAAAAACCGATCTCCAGATATTATAAGAAACAACACAAGAACAAAACAGATGATCCACCGTCTCCACATGTTGGAAGCAGAAAACACAGCAATCATTATGGGAATCAGGAATAATACCTCGATGTATCAAAGCCTCCCTAGTAGGAAGTCGATCCTGTAATAAGCGCCAAACAAATACAGCTACCTTTGATGGAACAACAGTTCTCCATACTCTTCTAAAGGCCATAGAAAGATTTTGATTCAAACCATCATCCTCACCATTACTTTGAAGCAAACTAATATAAGCCGATTTTGTACAAAAAACACCCAAAGAATTAGGCAGCCAAATCCACCTATCCAACATAGACACCACAGGTGTAACATCAAATAAACAAAGATTCAAATCAGCAAGAGCAATTTCCTCATCTATAGATAAAATACGTCTCCAGGACCAAGACCACCTCCATTCATTTTCATGCCATTCACCAGCATTAGCCACAGAAATATGATGATCAATCGCAAGCTGATACAAATTAGGATAAACATCCTTAAAGGAAATAGAGCCCAACCACTGATCTTCCCAAAACCTAACAACATCCCCATTACCAAGTTTTGGTTTCACCATATTAGAAAACCATACAATATTTAAAGAAATCAAGTCCCTCCACCATAAAGAAGAGTGCCTTGCTGTACTGTACCCATCTAGGACACCAAAATTTAAGGGACCATATCTATGAGAGAGAAGGTTATACCAAACAACATTATAATCATTAAGACATTTTCGCTTCCACTTTGCTAAAAGACTCCAATTAAAAACTTCCAGATTTTTAGCCCCAAGCCCGCCCATTGACTTCGGTTTGCATACTTTTTCCAACTAATCCAGCACACTTTCTGTTTATCACCCAAACCTCCCTATAGAAAATTTCTCTGGATATTACTAAGAGAATGTATTACCTTTTTAGGCGCTTTAAAAAATGAGAAAAATTATACCGGCAAACTAGATAAAACAGAGTTGATCAACACCACTCTACCACCAATCGACAACTGAGATTTCCTCCAACCCGATAGTCTCCTCTGCATAAGATCAATGATGGGTTTCCAAGTAGAACACCTCCTGGGATTAGCCCCAACTGGAATGCTAAGAAATTTAAAAGGAATGTGGCCAATACTGCAATTAAGAAAGGAAGCTGCTGACTGCATGAAGGTATCATCAACATGTATACTGAACAAATTACTCTTTGAGAAGTTAACTCTCAGACCAGAAACAAGCTCAAAAGCACGGAAAATCACCTTAATACACCATACATTTCCCCAAGAAGGCTCACAATGATAGTATCATCTGCGCACTGAAGCATTGGGAAAGAAACCTCTTGAAAAGCTTTATACACACTGAACTGACCATAATCAACAGCCATTTTAACCAAACCATGCAAACCTTTAGCAACAATAGTAAATAGAAAAGGAGCAAATGGATCCCCCTGTTTCAACCCTCTCTGAACCACAAACTCATCCGTAGGGCTGCCGTTCACCAAAACAGACATAGAAGTAGAACATATACATGCTTTCATCCACCTACGCCAATTGTAACAAAAACCCATTCTAGACATCATATAATCTAGAAATCCCCAGTCCACAGAGTCATAGGCCTTCTCAAAATCAACCTTAAACATCAAACACTTCTCCTTTTTTCTCTTTGCAAGATCAATCACTTCATTAGCAATAAGCACGCCATCTAGTATGTTTCTAATTGGGAGGAAAGCTGTCTGGCACGGTGATATGATTTTAACCAACACTTTCTTCAATCTAGAAGCCAATAATTTTGCCACAATCTTGTATAGGCATCCAACAAGGGAAGTGGGTCGATAATCAGATATAGTTTGAGGGTGCTCGATCGTAGGAATCAAAGCAATGAACACAACGGTAATGGCTTTGGAAAACTGAGCATTAAGCTGAACCTCGTGTACAAAACCCAACAAATCATCCTTCAAAAATCCCAGCATTCCTTAATAAAAGCAAAATTAAAGCCATCCGGACCCGTGCTTTTGTTGCCATCACAACTCCATACTATCTCCTTGAGCTCCTCTAAAGTAACCTTTGATGTAAGCATATCATTTTCATCATGAGAAATCTGTCCAAAATCAATTATTGTGATAATTAATTATAATCAGAATCTGTTTTTGTTTGGGTATGTTTGCGGAAAAGCTATTTTAAAATAATTTATTTCGTTTGGGTGGTACAAAAATAATCACTTTTACATAGTAAATTACAAAAAAGGGTATGAAGATATTTGTTTATAATATTTGTTTTTCTTTTAACATTAGATTTTTTTTTTTATATCTTGTCATCAAATTTTATCTATTTATAAAAAATTAAACAAAATTGCTAACTTTTTTCCATAATTATGGAAAACATGTGAAAATATATTATTTTTTACAATAGTTAAATAAAAATATACATGTATTCTAGTTTAATAACAAAGAGAATTTGAGAGGTAAATTAAAAAAATAATATACATATATATATATATATATACATATATATATATGGCATTGGGCTGGGATTGGAAAGTAACAATCAATCACAATTTCTGAGGGGAGCAAGTTATTGGCCTTATGGCTAATCTCAACCACAGTTAAAAGCTAGAGATGGCAAAACGGGTCAACCCGCCCTGTTTTGACCCGACCAGCCATTGAACCTCCCAACCCACCCCGTTTAGCGGCAGGTTGGCGGGTTGACCCGCCAAAAATTTTCAACATTTAAAAAAAATATATAAAAATTGAAAAAAGTAAAGTTATTAACATACAAATATCATCTAAAATATCACAAAAAGTTTAAAAAATTACTTTTCGATAGTAGACTAACTAATATATAAATATATTAGTGGATGGAATGGATAATATACAAATATGTATAGTTCTAATGAGTAATTGTAAAATAAATGAATATAAATATATATACAAATAATAATTGAATGTGATGGACTAACTAATGGTCTTATGAGTGGGCACACTAAAAAATATTTATAACATAAAAAAAAAAAAATC
The DNA here is from genome assembly GCA_035048595.1 of Echinosophora koreensis. Classification (NCBI taxonomy): domain Eukaryota; kingdom Viridiplantae; phylum Streptophyta; class Magnoliopsida; order Fabales; family Fabaceae; genus Echinosophora; species Echinosophora koreensis. The sequence continues at coordinate 1,127,613 of JAPCYP010000103.1, forward strand.
AAAAAAAGAGAAGAAAAGCGGGTTGGCGGCCAACTCGCCCCGCCCAGCCACCAACCCGTTTTCTTGGTGGGTTAGGCTGGACAGGTCAAAACGGGGTGGTGGGTTGAGAACCTCAACCCAACCCGCCAAAAATGGCGGGTTAAACGGGTTGGCCCGTTGGGTCCAACCCATTTTGCTATCTCTACAAGCCCCCTCTGCACCCGGTAATACTAGGGAGGGGTTATTACGGGAATTACGAGAAAGACACAGTGGGTCTTTAAAGTATAATCTAAATTATTCCATCAAACTGTCCTCATAGGCAGATGGTTTTAAAAAAAGTTTAAATTTCAGTAAAAAAAAGTTTTTTACAATATCAGCTATAAACCCAAACAAAAAAGATTATACACAAAACAGCTTTTAAGTGTAAAAATTGCTGTTTGGGAAAATTTAATTTTTCTCAAACATGCTCTAACCTCCTAATATGATCAATTTGGATTTAGCTCAAATTTAGGATTTGGATATGATTTTTTTTTTAACAACGTTGTCTTCAATATATTAACTATATTTTTTTTATCAAGTATTAACTATATTAACTATATTATGGTTACTAACCAAAAAAATATTATGATATTAATTATTAAATAATTTTAAAATATATACTTTTAATTATCATTATTATTTATAATTATATATAATGCCACTTTAAAAACACCTTTACTGATATTGGAAGAGGGTGAGGCTATTTATACTCTTAATGGCATGTTGATATTTTTTTTTATCATAAACTATAATTTTACTGTGTCAAAAAAAAACTATAATTTTACAAAATAAAAATTCAAATAATGATTGATTATAGTGTAATTAAGTGTTCGAGTATCTACATTACGTTGGTTTGAGTGGATTTAGACTCGAACTTTTAAGTAAAAGTCTCGGGTTCCGGCTTTGTGGATGGAAAAAAAAGTGGTTGAGAGGGGAAACTTCACAAAAGATGGTCAGCCAGGTTTTCCAACGGAGATTAATTATCGACGAAGTGGATAAATACTTCGCACCTATAACATGGTAACAAAAAAAAAATTGTTCAAGTGGGAGTAATATTTGATGTTTCCATAAAATGTGCTACAATAGGGTATCTTGAATTTTGGTAAGTTAAAACAATTTTTCTAATCAATGTAACTTTACACATGTTAAGAAATCAAAAAATAAAAATGTTATATTGAAAAGGGTAATTTTTAAACTTTCAAGGACACAACTTTTAAAACTACATTTCTATTTTTGATTTCTTAACATGTGTAAGGTTGCATGGAATAGAAAAATCCTAGTTAAAAAATATCATCTATGTCATTCATTATTATTATTTATTTTTCCTTTGACATGATTCATTATTAATTGTTAAACACTTAAATTAACTAAGCAATAAGAAAGATTATGTAATATATAATTAGTGGGAAACATCTTTTGAACATCATAGTAAGGACACCATACTGTGTCCCCTTTGTTTTATTGATGTATTCTCGTTATGGGTGTATATATATGATAAAAAGTAAGTGAAAGATAAAAATAAACATATACGATATCATATACGGTATCTAAATTTTAATGTTCAAATAACACAACTCATAAATAATACTTCCTCTGGCCTCCATTATAAGAAAAAATAAAACAAAACACATATATTAAGATGGGTAGTTAATCTCATTTAATATTGTTAATCTTAATTAAAAATTAAAATTGTTATCTAAATTATCCTTTATCGCATTTATTAAGCTTGTGTTGTTGGAAATAAAATAAATTATTTAAAAAAAAATTAAATTAAATGAAAAATATTTTAAAAATAATATCATTAAATTTAATATAAATAGTTAAATTTTACTTATATATATTAGAATAAAAGATCTGAGACTTTTTTTTGTTTATAAGAGTCTGTATGTTTTGTTCCTTTGGACTTTGGACGGTGACTAGCCACGTCCCAAGAAAGAGGTTGTCGACAGGGAGTGAGTCCCTTCTAATTATTTCCCACTTGCCGCGTAGGCGCGTAGCAACTTTAAAGCGACTGCTTGACTTACTCACGAAGACTCTCTCTATTCCTTCACAGTTCACACAGACACCGAGTTCTTTCCGCGTTTCATGTTTTTTTCTCCCCTACAAAAGCTGATCAGTGATCACTTCAAATTCTCAAACTCAAGCAACAGAAAAAAGAGTAGAGTGGTTGAATTGAATGCAAGATGGGTCTTTTGTGGTTTCTCAAACTGTCTCTCAAATGCATTGATCATTTTGCATGGTATTCATCCCTATCCTTCATTTCCTTTGTTTTGCTGCCTCCATATTTCTGATTCTCCACACACATGTATAAAAAAACATGTCTTTCAACATATCATCATATTGGTCTCTTACTATAAATTAAATTGGTTCATCTTGACACTTTTCGCCTCCATGCAAGTTTATTAACTGCTTTTTTTGTGTGTGTTTGTTTGCTCATTTTTAGGCCTCTTCTTGCTCTGGGGTATCCTCTGTAAGTTTCTCTCCCTTTCTGTTTGTATCCTATTGCCATTTTTGTTGATTTTATGTCTCTTTACTGGGTTTGTGGTATGCAAAGAAAGTTGCAACCTTTTCAATCATTGTTTCACTAATTTTTATGCTGCTTTTATTGTCTGTGATTATGGTTTATGTGGTTTTGACAGATTTGCTTCCGTACAAGCAATTGAGACTGATTCCTATACAGAAACTAGGGCTTTGATCTCATATTGGATACTACTCTCATTAATAAACCTCTTTGAATTTGCTTTCATGAGGCTTCTTCTATGGTAAATTGTTTGCTTCTTAATATGGAAAGTTATTATTATTATTATTGAACAAGAATTCATTAACATCATATTCTTTTATTGATATTGAGAACATGATTGAACTCCATGATCATTGGAAGGATCAATCAATGCACTTCCAATGTGTCACAGAAGTTTGCTAAATTTTAATACATAGGATTATTAGGGCATGAAATTGCTTTGAAGAATCCCTTTGTCACACACTCCATAAGAAATGAAATGTTGCTTCAAAAACCATATCTATTTTACTGGACTTTATTACTGGAACCTTCATTCTGCAAGTAGAAAGCGATTTGAGGTCTCTTTAACCCCTCCCCTTCCCCCAAATTGTTTTTTTTCTTCCATTTTTCATAGAATTAGTTAATACTGAAGTGTCTGTTTTGGCTGCATTTTGTCAAAGCACAAATTGGCCTTCATTGCCTGGAACCCCAACCAAGATGAATGTTACTGCTTACAGAAATCTACAGTAAATATAGTCATATACAAGGTTTCCCCCTAAGAAAAATGAACCACTTAGTACTGGTTAACTAACCTATTTTGATATTGCATTGCACCATAGGTCCATAAGCATTATATAATACATGCAATTTATTCTATCAATGATGCGGACATAAGCATTTTCAACTTAGCATTTCTTGACCATTGTTTAACTAGTTTTATCGTCTTGGAAATGCATTAGCTGTGATTACTAATATAGTTGTAGAGGGCGTGCCTTGGTGCAATGGTAAGGTTGCTACCCACGGGTTCAAATCTTGAAAACAATCTCTATGCTTGCGGGGGTAGGGCTGTGCACATCTACCTCGAGCTTCGTGCATCGGGCCGCCCTTTTATTAATAAAGATAGTTGTAGCAAGTGATTTCTCTTTTCATTTTCATTTTTTAATCAATTCATGGATACAATTAACTTCTTCAACCCCATTTTAACATCAGGTTCCAATTCTAGCCTTACATTAAGCTAATGGTCATCTTTTGGCTCATCTTACCTGACTTTGGACAAAGTACTTATGTCTATAAGTATCTTGTTCACTCAAGCCTCTCCATGAAACCACAAGCAGTCATAAGCAGGTTAAAGAACTGGAAGAAATTATTTGTCACGAAAAAAAGCTTTTTACTGCACGCAGAGAGATATATAGAAGAGAATGGACCCGAAGCCTTAGAGAAACTCATTGCTAGCAAGGTAAAAAGCTACATGCCAATTTAGTGTATAGATGGATTGGACTATAAACCCTACTAATTCTATAATGTCTCCTAATGCTATATAAAGAAATGTAGTAACAGAAAGAAAAGAGAGAGAGAGATTGAGAGAGAAATCTGAGAAAATGAATTGTATTTCCTTGATTGTTTTACAGAGTGATGAAGCCTTTATATAGGCTTTGTACAGGGAGGTTACAGCTATCAGTTTTCTAACTGACTTTCTAACTAGCACAACTAATTCAGTTCTAGGAATACAGTATGTAGCTATCGTGTACAGTATAGCCCTATTCTAGTTCTACTCTATTAGCCTCCCTTCAAGCTCAAGGTGGTTGAACCACATTGAGCTTGGTCCGCAATTCTTCAAACTTCGAGGATGACAAGGGCTTGGTGAAGTAATCTGCAAGCTGATCTGTGCCTGGGATATGCATTACTGTTAGGCCCTTGGCCAGCATTTTCTCTAAGGGTGGCAAACGGATGGATCGGATGGATTTTGATTCGGATTGTAATGGATGGATCAAAAACAATCCATCAATCTATTTCGATCCATTAAAAATGTATTTAAAAAATCCAATCCATCCATGATCCATTTAATAAAAAACCATCCAACCCATCCATTAACCATTTTTATATGGATGGATATCCGATCCATCCATTTAAAAATATATTATGTATTAAAATTTTATTTTAACAAATTTTCCTCACTAAATATTTTCTCTCACTAGAATTTTAAGTAGAAGATTTTAATACTCGTTCATACTCACCACATGTACGGTATCTATACTGTGTGATGAGCCCAACCCAATTGTATAAAATACATTTTCATATATTATTAACTTTTACTCATGCAACTATTCAAGCTTCGTATAACAGTGAACTTAGATTATTATAACCAGAAATTCAAAAGAACAATATTCTGGAGTTACTAGGCACTTCCACGTTAATGGCGTCAGAGACGTTGGTGCGATTTGTGAGAAAGTTAGAAACTGAGCTGTTAGAGCCGCGAAACTTTATAGCTAAGTACTACGTATGTTAAATATTTTTATTTTGAAATGGATAATTAATGATCTACTTCCTTTTTTTTTGTTTGATCCAATGGATTAGAAAAATTGTTGGATGGATCATTAACCATCTATTAATAAAAGCAATCCAATCCAATCCAATCCATTTAATTCTTTTTTTATTATTGGATGGATTTTGTTATGGATGAACCGGATGGATAATTGGTCCGCGGATCCTTTTGCCAGCTCTAATTTTCTCCCTTACAAAGTGAATATCAAGCTCGATATGTTTGGTGCGAGCATGAAGAACTGGATTGTGAGCTAAGTTCACGGCACTCAGGTTATCACAGAGCAACTTTGGTGCAGTAAAGGGGACTCCCAACTCTGTTAAAAGAGACTGTATCCAGAGCAATTCAGCAGTGGTGTTGGCCATACTTCGGTACTCGGCCTCAGTGCTAGAACGGGCAACCAGCTGCTGTTTCTTGGAGCACCAAGATACAAGATTGGAGCCAAAGAAAATACTAGAACCAGATGTAGACCTCCGGTCATTTGGATCACTTGCCGAGTCAGCATCACAGTATGCCAAAAGACTGAAAGGAGGAGGGTGCTGCACTGGCCGCAGTATCAAACCATGATGAATAGAACCCTTCAAATATCTTAGGATACGATTGACCACCTGCCAATGAGAGTCTAGGGGGTTTGCCATGAATTGGCAAACCTTATTTACACTGAATGCTATATCTGGCCGAGTCAAGGTGGCATATTGAAGAGCTCCCACTATAGATCTGTACATGTGAGGATCTGAAACAGTGTCTGTCCCATTTTTAGTGAGTCTAGTGCTACTTATCATAGGGGAAGATATCCCTTTTGCATCAGTCATGTGTGCCTTGGCCAAAAGGTCACGAATGTATTTGGTCTGATTGAGTAGGAGTGAACCATCAGGGAGGTGCCTGACCTCTACACCAAGAAAGTAATCCAGATTACCAAGTTCTTTTAGAGCAAATTGGGAGTTCAGTTTCTGAATTAGGTCCTGGATCATGACAGAAGATGGTCCTGTGATGATAATATCATCCACATATACTAAGACATAGATGGAAGTGGAATCCTTAGAGTAGACAAAAAGAGAGGGATCACATTTGCTCGTAGTAAACCCAAATTGGAGTAGAGCCAAGGCAAGGCGTTCATACCAAGCTCTAGGGGCTTGTTTAAGGCCATAGAGAGCCCTGTGCAGTTTGCACACTAGAGATTTGTCACTGTTTTCAAACCCCGGGGGCTGCACCATATATACCTCCTCATTAAGCACTCCATTGAGGAATGCATTATTGACATCTATTTGTTTAATAGCCCATTTTTGAGTTATTGCCAGTGTTAGAATCAGCCGAATGGTCATAGGTTTCACAACAGGGGAGAATGTCTCATGAAAATCAAAGCCATGTTGTTGGTGAAAGCCTTTGGCCACCAACCTTGCTTTGTATTTGTTGACTGTCCCATCAGGGTTTTCCTTGACCCTAAATACCCATTTACACCCAATTGCTTGTCTATTTGAGGGTAAGGAAACAAGGGACCAAGTGTTATTACTTAGGAGGGCCATATACTCATCTTTCATAGCAGCCAACCAAGGAGGACTATTTAGAGCTTCCTTAACAGTCCTAGGCTCAACATGACTCAAAAAAATCCGAGGTGGGAGGTGTCCTGTTTTGGACCGAGTCATCATGGGATGATCATTGATAGGAGAAGTAGGTGCAGGTGTAGAGATAGAAGAACTGGACAGAGAATTAGAAGAGGACAGATTAGGAGTTGGGGAGCTGGAAGGAGTAGGAGCAGGCTGCAGGCGGAGCAGCAGCTGAAACAGCTCTAGAGGAGGAAGAGGATGACTTAGAAGTGTGGAGGAGGAAGGTGTGCAGGAGGTGTCAGGTTGCTGGGTAGGTGGAGATGGAGGACTGTCAGGTGGTGGTGAGGGAGGAATAGGGGAGAGAGGGGAAGGAGGGTGCTGAGTTAAGGGCACAGCATCAAGTGGAGGATAAGATGGGATGGGAATTGAAGAAGGGAAGGTGGAGGAGGAGGAAGAGGGAGAGTTAGATGAAGGAGGAAACAAGTGAGGGTAGGGAAAGATGGTTTCATTGAATAAAACATCCTTTGAAATGTAGATGCGACCATTTGCATCAAGGCATTTGTGTCCCTTATGTTGAGGTGATAAGCCCAGGTAAACACACTCAGAGGACCGAAACTGGAGTTTATTCTTGTTGTAAGGTCTTAGAAAGGGAAAGCATGCACACCCAAAAATTTTCAAAGTAAGGTAACCAGGGTTTTTGCCAAAAAGGGCATGAAAGGGTGAGGAGAAGGAGGGCAAGGCTGTGGTGGGTAGCCTGTTGATAAAATGGACAGCTTGTGTAAAGCTGTGATCCCAGAATTTTAATGGGATAGAGGCATGAGATAGCAAGGTGAGACCCATCTCAACAACTTGCCTATGCTTTCTTTCAACTGTCCCATTTTGATGGGAAGTGTGTGGGCAAGTTAGGCGATGAAGAATGCCCAATTCTGTCAGAAATTTGGTAAAGGGGCGGAATTCGCCACCCCAATCAGATTGTACTGCCTTGATAGAGGCAGAAAATTGAGTTGCAACTAAAGTGGAAAATTGTTTAAAGGCAGTTAAGGCATCGGATTTGTTTTTAAGGAAATAAATCCATGTATATCTCGAATGTGCATCCACAAAGGAGATGTAATAAGTGTAGCCTCCATATGAAGGAAATGAGGCAGGTCCCCAAAGATAACAGTGAATTAATTCAAAGGGTGTGGGGGTGAATAGTGAGTGAAGGTGGTGCATGCAAACGATGTGATTTACCAAGGCAACAAGCATTACAAAAGTCAAATGATGTTTTATTCAATGAAGGAATTTTACAAATGTTTAGGATAGTTTTTACAGCAAGACTATTGGCATGGCCTAAGCGTTGATGCCAAGTATTGAAAGTACTATTTACATCAGAAGAAGACTTATCTAGGTGCTCACTGGGAGCAAAGGAACCTAAACTGTGTTGAAGACAAGAGGAAGAAGGCTCTTTGAGAATGTTGATGTTAGAGAAGCTGTAGAGGCCATCTCCACCAAGAGAGCCTTCAAGGAGAACACGATTAGAGCCTTGTGATTTGACATAACAAGAAAATGGGTGAAACTCGAAATAAACATTATTATCACGGGCAAACTTAGAGACAGATACTAGATTTTTGGTAATATTAGGAACTAGAAGTAAATTCTTTAAAGAGAAGACAATTTTAGGTTGGGTTGGGGAAGAGAATTTAGATGAACCAATGGAGTTTATGGATAAACCTTGACAATTTCCCATGAGAACTTGTTGATGTCCTCCAAAAGGATTGCTTTGAGTCAAGTTGTTAGGATCAGCTGTAATGTGGTGTGAGGCCCCTGAATCTGGAAACCAAGATTGTGGTTCAAAAGGCCTTTGCAACTCTTCATAAGTATTTGGCACAACCTGTGGTTGTTGCATAGCAAGGTGTGCACTTGGCTGGTGCTGACAAGATGACTGTCCCTGATGAGGTGCCTGAAATGAGGGACTTTGACCATTGAAGAACCCTTGAGAATTCTGATACTGAGCTTGAGGAGGTTGGGACAGTGGAGGTCTCTGAGAAGGCACAGAATTTTGGTCAAAACGATACCAACAGTGATAGGCATCGTGACCATATCGATCACACAACTGACATGTAGGCCTTGAACCTCCACGGCCACAGCCGTGGCCACCACCACCGCGACCTCGTTTCCGGCCACCACGTCCACGATAGCCGCCGAGAAAATTGGAGGAGTTCTGACTGAAATCAGCAGCTGAGGACGGATCATGCATGCGTGTGGCCTGAGCAACATTCGCCATGACCGAGGGAGACGACAATTCTTGCCGGAATTTCTCGAATTGTGCGTCTTGCATCAGCAAGAGAGCCTCGATATCATCAACCGATGGAGGATCGCCTCTGGCGTAAATCATCATAACTAGGGAATTATATTCCTCTGGAAGGTCTTCGAGGATCGTATCGATGTGATCCTGATCTGTAACCGGATCACTGATTGCTTGAAGAGATTCAATTAGGGCACGAATTCTCAGTAGGTACTTAGAAATCGTTCGAGTACCTTTCTTCGTGTTCTTCAGTTCGGAACGAAATTGGCGCACCTTTGTGTGAAGATGTGCTTGAAACTGCTTGTGGATCTTGTCCCATACCTGCCACAACTGCTTGCATCCGATGAATCGAGGTAGAATCGAGGGAGAGATCGAGCCGAGAAGCCACGTGAAGAGCATCTGATCTTGTACAACCCAAAGCTGATACGCATCTGATTCAATTCCTACGGCACGATTCGATTCATTGGTGAATTGCGGAGGAATTTGTGGATTCACCACATATCGATGGAGTTTGTGTGCAATAATGATAGCTTCCAGTTGTTGCCGCCATAGGAGGTAGTTCTGATCGTCGAGTTTTATGGAGAGGGTGGAATTGAAGTTCGCCGGTGCAGTTGAAGACACCGGAGCGCCGCCGGAGGTGCTGCCGGAGGAAGCGGTTTGGGTTTCGGCCATGAGAGAGGAATCAGGCCCCAGAAAAAGGGCTCATGATACCATAAAGAAATGTAGTAACAGAAAGAAAAGAGAGATTGAGAGAGAAATCTGAGAAAATGAATTGTATTTCCTTGATTGTTTTACAGAGTGATGAAACCTTTATATAGGCTTTGTACAGGGAGGTTACAGCTGTCAGTTTTCTAATTGACTTTCTAACTAGCACAACTAATTCAGTTCTAGGAATACAGTATGTAGCTATCGTGTACAGTATAGCCCTATTCTAGTTCTACTCTATTACTATAACACTAGAAAAATAATTTATGGAGGCAAGTTTGTGTATGTTTATATATGAAAATGTTTGCACACTGACATATCCATAATTAGGTGATTTGAGTTGTATTCATTTCCTAGGAATGAATGCATTATATAGAAAGTTGAGTTAGCACCTATTTTAGAAAAGATGGTAAAATCTCACCTTAAGGTGGTTTGGGCATATGGGGAGAAGAGTCACTAAGAAGAGAAGATCAAATGGAGGGGAGCCCAATAGCTAGAGGTAGAGGGAAATGAAGAAAAACTATGGATGAAACCATTAAGAAGAAGAAGAATAGTGATGTAAATAGTTTGTCTATACACATGATTTATGATAGGACATTATGACGTTGTTTGATTCATATAGCCAACCCACCTAGGGGGAAAAGGCTTGGTGGTGGTTATTATTGCTTTTGTGCCCATTTTAAATCTCATGTATCTGGCATTGGCTATTAAAAATTTAAGCTGCTTTCTCCTTTTTCTCCTATTGAAGATTACAGCGCATAATCCTGATGCAGAAGCAACAAATGCATTTAGAGTTACTGATAAAGAAATACAACAGGTAAATTTTTTATGTCACTAGGAAGTTCTGACATTAATAATTTAATATGATTCTTTCTACGAGTTATTGTATGAGTCAGTTCTACCTTTCCAACTCTCCTTTTCACATTTAGTGTATTTATTGAATGTAGAAAGAGGATCATGTGCAGACAAATGAGAAAAGGCACCAGACCGAGCACAAAGACATAAAAGATTTGGAGGTGATTGAGAAAAAAGAAATTCCTGCGGGAAAGAAAGTAAGGGTTCTTATCCTATTCACTTAAAACAGGAAGAGGACAAATCAAAGTTTTGGACTTGAAACCATATTAATAGGTCATTTCTGAAAAGGTTTTTATAAATTCATACACTTCATGATCCATCATCTTGATAGTCATATTTGTGGCGACTGTTGTTGTTGGTGGAGACAAATTTGATTAATACTATTCTTATTTTTATGAGGACTTTATGTATTTCCTCTAAAAATAAAATGTTGCCCAAATCTTCTTGTATTTAAATGACAGCAAGCCATCTCTTGAAGTGTATAACACTTATCACATAGAAATACCCTGTGCGGCAATGAACATAGCAGATTTCTTCAAACTGCGTGAACTTGATGTGTGCTTTTTTGTTCTTTCTTCTACTTTTCATTCTTTTCATTAATTTTACTGCGGCTATGAATGTTTTGTTTTTACTGTGGCTCTTTTAGAACACTATGTCGTCTTCTTTTTCTTTTGATGGCAATAAAAGGATAGACTATGTGGAAAACAAATGGTGACTAATGTGAGTGACCAGAAAATGACTAAATACTTTCTGAAGTTTGCTATCTGTATAAAATCAAAGGATCATAAATTATTTTTCTACCTGTAAGGAGAAAGCTTGATATTCACAGTTGTTCTCCGAAGAAGAGGTCTTCAGTTTGAATTATTCCTTCCTTTGTATGCACAAGTAACCATTTGTAATATTTTTAAAAATATGCATTCTTTTAGACGTATTGGATCAACTTACAACAAATACTTTACCTCCATGCTAATCTTGAATACTTCAGGATATTCCTATCATGTCTAACCTTGCACCAAGTCAGACCACTTCATCAGCCATGGTGGAAAGTAAGGGAATGGTAGGGAAAGACACAGCTGGTGGAGAGCTTCCTCAGAGTTCTGTGCATAAGGAAGTGCAGAAAGAGTGGACTTGTGCTGTATGTCAGGTGACAACTACGTGCGAGGAAAACTTGAATGGGCACCTGCATGGGAGGAAACACAAGGCTGCTTGTGAAGCTCTGAAAGCAAAGAATCAGCCTATTCCACAGAAGCTGAAAAATGTTCAGTCCAAAGAGGAATTGAAACAGAAGAACATTATCAATCACCATGCACATATAGAGCAGAAGAACATCCAAATTTCACATGCAAAAGAGCATGCTCAAACAAGTAGGGAGCCTGAGAAGAGTATGATTAATGATGCAGTAAAACAAGGAACCACTAAAAGTATATATGTTCTTAGTGTTCATGCATCTGGAAATAAAACTGACCAGCTAAATGCCGAGACCATGAATGGAGAGAGTACAGTCAACAATGGGTTGAAGGGGAAAGCTGTCATAGATCATAAGGTGCAAGAACTGCAAAAGAATCCGGTAATCCTATTTGGATCAATCCTTCCAAATTAAAATGTGAAGTCTGTAATGTCACTTGCACTAGTGAGGGTGACATGGCATCTCACTTAAATGGTAAGAGGCACTTGGCTCAAATTCAGATTTAATCTCCACACCCTTTGGAAGTGAGACTGATCCCGTTGTGCAAATGTTGGGTAGCTTTGTCTATAGATTGATGGTTTAAATGAGAATAGGAACATCCCTTGAGAGTTGAAAGGAAGTTGGGGTAGAGATTAGAGAGCCTGCTTTGTTGATATCTCAGTATATATTGTAATGGCAGTTCTACTTTGATTCAAAGGATTCATACACATATTTTGCAATATGATTTTTGGGTTTTTAGAATTTATAGTTCACTCTGCACTTTGGCTGGAGACAGTGAATTACTGAACAACCCACTCACATCCACCCTAAACATTGTGTTAATTTCTACTGAATGTTCAACTTTTTTATCAATTTCTTTGCATTTTTCATCACACCACCTTATGGTCAAAACGATGAACGCAATTATTTATTGCTTTAGCAATAACATGGGTATTGCAACATATTTATTGCTTTAGCAATAGCATGGGTATTGAATTTCAGATTAATATCGAAACAAAACGAATGATGCTAATTATACCAAATTTAAAAAAATTTATCAGCACTCAAGTGTTTATTAATAGCTCAAAGTTGATTCAACTTGGACTTTTCTTTAATCCCTCAGGTTCAAAATTACTAATATGATTTTTTTTATAAAAAATATTTATGGGTAATATTAGTAGCTAAAGGAGAGAGCTATATGAGATGATTAGTAGAAAATATAGGGGGAATGCATAACCAAAGAGAGGCCTTCACATTGATTTTATTTGATAGTATAAAGGTTTTACAAACAAAATAAATATAACGCTATAGCTATCAAGATTTTTGCGAGGTTGGCATTGCCATGTTAATCTTGCTATCGCCAGCTGAATCCTTCCATTGCTGGGTTACTGTTTTGATCTGTGTATAAAAGTTAACTCTTGCCTTGCCTGCAATTCAAGAAAGCATATGAGATTTCAAATCCAAGGGTATATAGCTTAATATCATAAGCAAAATGTAACTCCTAGGTGATAAATAAGTGCAGAAGACAAGATCCAGCCTGAGAGAAACCACCATACCATAGAAATTGAGATCCCCTGCGAATGACAACAGTTTAACCAAAGGCAATGACAACAATGAGTTGTTAATAAATACTTGTTTTTGTTGACAATGTTTATGGCCTCTTCCAAGCTATCAGCCTGAAGTTTCAAAAACAACAGCAAAAAAATGTATTAGCATATCCTTGTATTGAGCCAAAATGAAAAATCCAAGGTCTCCCACATGAAAAAAACATGGGGAAATCAACCACTCAAGTGGTTAATCAAATTAGACGAGTGGTTAAGATTGACCACTCTTCGAACATCATTAATCAGTTGAGAAGTTAATTGTTTCTAATTAGGAAATATTTTACATAGAATTATATTTTTGTAATTTTCCCATAAAATAATAAGATATTAAGGATGAGACAAACAAACACACCTCCATGAACAGAAGAACCGTGCCAAAAATTTCCTCCTGGACAAGCCATGTTAGAGACAGTCAAGTTTAATAATAAATATCTAAACTTCAAGTCTATACTTTTGTAGGAATTCTTTTCAGCAGGCACTTGAAGATTGGAGATTAAAATGAAAATACCTTGTAGCACTCCATGTCGGCAGTGACATTTGATAAGATGTTTGGGCCAATAAAATTGCCAGATTCGTATCTTGGGACCTACTTGCCATGCACACGAGAATGAATAAGCATTCTTCAATTTTGGTTTAGAAAATGGCAAAAACTAATGAGTAAAAAAAGAACCTTGAAACTATGTGGGAAAACAAAGGCCTATGCAAGGACTATTCTATCTTGTCGAATACAGTTATTCAGCAAAATGTATTTCCTTACATTTGCCATTTTACTTTCCCTTTAAGGGTATTCATTTTATTGTATCTCAGCTTGATGGGAGTACAGTGAAGGGAGGGAGAAACAAGAAGCCAGAATAAACCGGCAACAGAAATCACTAGCTCAAAGATAAGCTAGACCACTTGTGTTAGTGTGCTGAGGAAATTTGGCATCATATCTGCTACCAAGCGTGCCAGCAACCTTGGGACTTATATAAGTTTATAACATGGAGATATATATAGAAAAGGTTCTATTTCTAAGTTACCTACTGAATGAAATCATATGCAATAAAATGTTTCATTATCCCCTATATGTTTCTCTTCTTATTTTTATTTTGTACAAGGCAGAGCATACTATATGTGTGTGTGTTTTCACATTTGAAATATCAGTTGGAGATATAAAAGATACCACTATATTTCTTCCATCAAGCAGTAGCTGAAAAACATAGCTTCTAAGAGTGTGAGAGAAAAATAGAGAGTATGAGTAAATCCTGAGAGTGTGAGAAAAATACACCGGGGTGGGTATTATCTCTATTACTCCTTGGTACTGCAATTACAGAAAAAAAAATTTGTAGTATTTGAATAGGAGTGGGTCTCACGGGAAACACTATATTTGTATCTCTTGTGTGTGAGAGAGTGTTGAGAGGATATTGTAATTGTCCTTAAATATAGTGGAATATTTTTTGGAGTTTGTCTCGTTGTTTTTCCCTTTAAATTAGAGAGTTTTTCCATGTTAAAAATTGGTGTTCTATTTTTCTACCCTTTGCACACATTAAGTATTGCTGCACTGCGTGAGTTTGTAGATCTAGCTTTGTCAAATCTACTTTGGTGTTCATTGTCACATTGCAACATCCTTTAATTTACGTTGTGAATCAATCCTAGAGCCCAACAAGTGGTATTAGAGCCAGTTGAGCTCTGGGATTGTGCTGAGTAAATTAAATGGAGGAGAGCATGGGCACCATGATCAAATTGACAGCTGCGAAATACTCCATTTGGAACCCAAAAATGGAGGATATACTTTTTTCTACAAAGATCTATATGATCCTGTAGAAAAGGGAGATACAAAGCCGGACGATGTGACAGTGAAAACTTGGAAAAAGACGTACCGGAAGGCCATTGAAATAATCTGGCAGTGGGTGGACATTAGTGAGTTCCACCATGTGTCCACAGAGACTAATGCCGAGACTTTGTGGAAGAATTTACAGAAACTTTATGAAAGGAAGACTACACAGAATAAAGCTTTCACAATCTGGAAGTTGGTGAACCGGAAGTACAAAGAAGGAAGATCTGTTGCCGAGCACTTGAGTGATTTCCAAGATTTGGTAAATCAATTGGCTACCATGAAGCTAGTGTTGGATGATGAGTTACAAGTACTGCTACTTTTTGAGTTCTTTGTCGGATAGCTGGGAGACAGACATTGTGGGAGTTGGTGATGTATGCATACAGACGAATGTCGGTTGCATATTAACATTGAAGGACGTGCGGCATGTGCCTGATCTATGCCTAAATTTGATATATGTGCATGCTCTGGATCGAGTCGGATACCACAGTAACTTTGGAGATCGTAAATGGAACTTTCCAAAGGCTGGATGATTGTTGCTAGAGGGACGGTGTACAACACTTTGTACAAAACTCAAGTCAAGCAGATCGGAGATTGGTTTAATGCAGTCGAGGATGATGCTTCACCAAATTTGTGGCACAAAAGACTGGCTCATTTAAGCGAGAAAGGATTGCAGATTTTGGCAAGGAAATCCCTCATTCCTTATGCCAAAGGTACTAAGTTAAATCCTTGTGATCATTGTTTATTTGGCAAGCATCATAGAGTTTCTTTCAGCAAAACATCAAAGCTAAAACAAAATATTCTGGATATGGTTTACTCTGATGTATGTAGTCCCATGGAAGTGGAGACTCTTGGTGGTAGCAAATATTTTGTGACATTCATTGATGATGCTTCACGGAAATTGTGGGTGTATTTTCTGAAGAGAAAAGACCAGGTGTTTCAAGTTTCATGCCATGGTGGAGAGAGAAACAGGGAAGCCTTTGAAGCGTCTTCGTAGTGACATTGGGGAGAGTACACTTCCCATGAGTTCAAGAATTATTGCTCTGAGCATGGCATTAGACATGAGAACACGGTTCCTGGCACCCCACGACATAATGGTGTGGCCGAAAGAATAAACAGAACCATTATGGAAAAAGTTAGATGTATGTTGAGAATGGCTAAACCGCCTAAGCCATTTTGTGGTGAAGCTATTCAAATTGTATGCTCCCTGATTAACAGTTCTCCATTTGTTCCTTTGGGCTTTGACATGCCTGAGAGAGTATGGTCCGGACATGATATTAAATACTCTTATTTGAAGGTGTTTGGATGCAAAGCCTTTGCTCACGTAGGTAAGGAGTAGAGACAAAAACTTGATGATAGAGCCATTCCTTGCATATTTCTGGGTTATGGAGATAAGGAATTTGACTACAGGTTATGGAATCAAGAAAAGAATAGAGTTATTAGAAGCAGAGAAGTAGTGTTCCATTAGCAAGAAACTATGTCGGATTCTGCAACTCCAGATAAAACCAAAGAGCCTGGTGGTAATGTTGATTTTACACCAGCCTCCCCTCCTAGAGAAAATGCCACAGAAGGGGGAGAGTTTAATAAACAAGGGGTTGATGATAAGCTAACAATAAATGATGCTGAAGATGGAGAAGGTGTTGAGCATGGGGAGCAAACCCCTACACCACAGCTCATGAGATCTAACAGAGAGCGTCGTCTATCCAGCAAGTACCCTAGTTCAGAGTACATCCTTCTCATCGATGAGGGGGAGCCAGAAAGTTTTGAAGAAGTTCAAACTCATAAGGATAAAATCCAGTGGATGAAAGCCATGCAAGAAGAGGTGGATTCCTTGCATAAAAACAATACTTATGAGCTTGTGGAATTTCCAGAAGGCAGAAAAGCTTTGAAGAACAAATGGGTGTTCAAGCTTAAGAGAGATGGGAATAAGCTAGTAAAGTATAAAGCTCGCTTGGTCGTGAAAGGCTTTGGACAAAAGCGAGGAATAGATTTTGATGAAATTTTCTCTCCTGTTGTTAAAATGAGTTCTATTCGAGTCATACTCGGATTGATAGCTAGCTTGGATTTGGAGCTTGAACAGTTAGACGTGAAGACTGCATTTCTCCATGGAGATTTGGAGGAAGAGATCTACATGGATCGGCCGTAAGGATTTGAAGAAGCTGGAAAAGGAACATATGGTTTGCAGATTAAAAAAAGCTTGTATGGATTGAAGCAGGCTCCCAGACAGTGGTACAAGAAATTTGACTCATTCATGATGGGTCATGAATATGCCAAGACTGATGCAGATCATTGTGTATATGTCAAAACATTTCCAGGTGACAAATTCATCATCCTCTTACTATATGTAGATGATATGTTGATAGTGAGACAAGATGCGAAGATGATTGGTGATTTGAAGAAGGAGTTGTCAAAATCCTTTGATATGAAAGATCTAGGCCCTGCAAGGCAATTCTGGGTATGCAGATTTTACGAGACCGGAAAGCTAAAAAGCTATGGTTATCACTAGCACGATATGTGGAGCGGGTTCTAGAAAGATTCAATATGAGAAATGCCAAGCCAGTTAGCACACCATTGGCCAATCACTTTAAACTCAGTAGAAAAAGTTGCCCCACTTCCGAGGAAGAAAAGAAAGATATGGCAGCTATACCTTACTCCTCTGCATTCGGGAGTCTGATGTATGCCATGGTTTATACTCGACCGGATATAGCTCATGCGATTGGAGTTGTTAGCATGTTTCTTTCCAATCCTGGTAAAGACCATTGGGAAGTGGTAAAGTGGGCCTTGAGATATTTGAAAGGTACATCTAGAATGTGCTTGAGCTTTGGAGGACCAGAAACAATTCTAGAAGGGTATGCAGATGCAGATATGGCAGGTGATATAGATGGTAGGAAATCTACCTCGGGATACTTGTTCACTTTTGCAAAGGGTGTTGTATCATGGCAATCTAAATTGCAGAAGTGTGTTGCCTTATCTACTACTGAAGCAGAATATGTTGCTATGACCGAAGTAGGTAAAGAAATGCTTTGGTTGAAGAGATTCCTTGAACAATTGGGAAGGAAGCAGGAAAGGTCTGTTATCCATTGCGACAGTCAAAGTGCTTTAGATTTAAGCAAGAATGCAATGTACCACTCGCGTACTAAGCACATTGATGTTAGATACCATTGGCTACGTCAAGCAGTAGAAGAAAAACAGTTCAAGCTGGAAAAGATTCACATGGACAAAAACCTTGCTGACATGTTGACCAAAGTTGTGACGCGTGAAAAGCTTCAACTTTGTGCCGAGTTGATCGGCATGGATCCCAGATGAGTGTTCCAGGATTATTTTCCCCAATGGCTGGAGGGGGAGAATTGTGGGGGTCCAGCCATATTAGTCATTGCCTTTGAAAAGTCAAAGGGAAGGCATGGCATTAAATGAAAATCTGCTTTGCAGATTTGCACATGTTGCGTTAAAAGGAAAAATGGTGCAATAGCTTGGGCTAAGATAAATAGGCCAGTAGAATTTTTGAAGCATGCAACCGAATTTGATGCAATGTTTTCACACTACTGAAGGCTCTATAAATAGAGCAATTCTCATTCATTCAGAACATCACCGGGCAGAAGCTGAAAAACATAGCTTCTAAGAGTGAGAGAAAAATAGAGAGTATGAGTAAATCCTAAGAGTGTGAGAAAAATATACCGGGGTGGGTATCATCTCTATTACTCCTTGATATTGCAATTACAGAAAAAAATTGTAGTATTTGAATATGAGTGGGTCTCACGGGAAACATTATATTTGTATCTCTTGTGTGTGAGAGAGTGTTGAGAGGATATTGTAATTGTCCTTAAATATAGTGAAATATTTTTCGGAGTTTGTCCCGTGGTTTTTCCCTCTAAATTAGAGGGTTTTCCATGCTAAAATTTGGTGTTCTCCTTTTCTACGCTTTGCACATATTTAGTATCGTTGCGCTGCGTGAGTTTGTAGATCTAGCTTTGTCAAATCTACTTTGGTGTTCATTGTCACATTGCAACATCATTTAATTTACGTTGTGAATCAATCCTAGAGCCCAACAAAGGTGGCATCCCGCATGCTTGGGAGTTTGAGAGGAGACGTGGGAGGAATGATTAACAATGGAGTGTTTAGTAATGTAAGGGAATGATAAAAGAACATCACTTCATTGGTTGGAGGTTTAATGAAGTAATAATAAAGAAAAATTTCAAACCACCAATTTGGAGAGTATAAAAATGAGAGGGTTTTGTACCCAAAAAAAAAAAATAGATGGTTTGGGTGGGATGGTTGGGCCACCATCCTCGGTCATTCCACTTCCATTAATGAAAAGAACTCTCAAACAATGGATTGATATGTTTTTACCACTACATTTCATTACTAATCATCACACTTTATCCTCCCAAACATAGTCAAATGAAGAACACGATATGAATGGACAAAAGAGTTGTCATTTTTTTTTCCCTAAGGCTATTCTCGAATCGATAGCAAGAGACTAATTCCTTTTGAGTTGTGGTTTTTTTTTTTTTTTTTTTAAATCCAAATTAAGGTTTATTATGGATTATGGATGTTATACACACAAGTGCGCATGTCATAATAAAGTGAATGACGAAAGATATTGTTGGTGGTAAAATAGTATTATCTAGGTAACCAAATTAAATTATGAGTACTTGAGAAAGAAATTTAAAAGGCAATTCAAAGCAATAATAAAAGATAGACAATAAAGTAAAAAAAAAAAAAAAATCTTTGATAATCAAATTTCACTATCGCTACTTCGATTTGGTTCAAGTACGATTACCTCCTAATTTTCTTTCAACATGCATTTGCCAAACAAAAACCCTAATTTACTCAATGGTCGCTTTCAAGCACTAAAAAAAAAAAATTCCCAAATTAATAACTCATTATATGTCAATGTGAATTAAATAATTGAAAATTCATTAAGATCTATGATTTCTTATGAAAGGTGCATAGAGCATATGTATATGACCTATTCATATTCACGCCATGGTTTTATCTCAATACTCTAGACATATATATCTCCTTTCAATCCCAATATGATTTACAAATATTCTAGCTAATGACCAGTTAATTATAAATATCAAATACAAAGCATAAAACGCAAAAATGGTGAGTTTACACAATCATTTAAGGAAAATGGTGTTTATTTCAAGATGAAAGAAATTACACCAAACATCCAAAAAATAAATAAATAAAACTCATGACCAAATAACAAGAAGAGTGAAAACAAGAATGAAATCTCAATCCATATATTGGGATGACTATCCCTAGTAGTGTTCTCTCCAAGAATGTCTCTTCCTTTTTGCTTATGGCATTTATGTATCTATATAACTAAGAGTGTATTTGAAAAAGCTGGAAAAAAAAGATTATGCTGATAATCAATTTTTGTATAATCGATTATTGTGATAGTCGATTATAATCAAAATCTGTTTTTGTTTGGCTCTGTTTGTTGAAAAGTGATTTTAATATAACCTATTTTGTTTGGGTGGTGAAAAAAAATCAATTTTATATAGTAAATTACGAAAAGGGTATGAAATTATTTATTTATAATATTTGATGGGAAAAGTGAATGATATTTGATTTTTTTATAATCAGATTTACTCATTTTTAACATTATTATTTTTTGTTTAACTTATTTTTTTTGATATTTAAATATGTATAATATTTGAAATATATAATCAGTTTTAGGTTTAAATAAGCTTTTAGTCCCTGGAAAGTACACCAATTTTGATTTTAGTCCTTGTAAAAAAAAATTCTTAGGATTTCGTCCCCGTATTTTCGAAAATTTTGTAAATAGTCCCTATTATTACCCCTGAGTACCAGAAATCATACTAGATGAATAATTTTGTCAATTTTAACCCTATGGCCCTAATATATGATTTTATTTCTACTTTCTAGCCAAATTTTGGAGCAAGTCGGATAAGAACGAGAAATTACTTCGGTACCCTCTGAGTACTAGATATCATACAAAATGAAGGAATTTAGAAATTTTAACCTTATATCCCTAATATATGATTTTGTTTCTATTTTATGGTCAAATTTTACAGCAACTCGGACAGTAAAATAAAATTATCTCGATACCCGTAAGTACCAGATAACAGAAAAAGATGACAGTAGGGACTATTTGCAAAATTTGTGAGATTACAAGGACGAAAACCTAAGAAAAAATTTCACAGGAACCAAAATCAAATTTGATGAACTTTGTGGGGACCAAAAACTTGTTTAAACCTCAGTTTTAACATTTAATATCAGTTTGTGAACTGACAACCTCGTTCCCGTGCTAAGTGCAACGAAATATGTAAATTGTGCGCTATTACTTGGCCAACTTGTATATGCTCAATTAGTTTGCACTTCGCTGCAGTGTAAATCCTTCCGGTTTGCAAATGAGGGTACAAGGGGTAAAGATGCTTCAGATCACAAAATAATCCTTTCTAAACAATCCAACAGGCCAATTTTTAACATGCATAGGAAACAGCTTTTTTCAGGAAAAAAAAAAGCTTTTTAGAAAAATGAGCTAGATATCCAAACATAACAAAATTTACCAATCCAGTTTTTTACACAAAAAAAAAGCTGAAACATATATAATCTAGCACTCCCAAAACATGCTCTAAGAGTGTGTTTGGGAAAAGTTGGAAAAAAAAAAGATTATGTTGATAATCAGTTTTTGTATAATCAATTATTGTGATAATTGATTATAATCAGAATCTGTTTTTGTTTGGGTATGTTTGCTCAAAAGCTATTTTAAAATAATCTATTTCGTTTGGGTGGTACAAAAATAATCATTTTTACATAATAAATTACAAAAAAAGGTATGCATATATTTGTTTATAATATTTGTTTTTCTTTTAACATTAGATTTTTTTTTTTTATATCTTGTCATCAAATTTTATCTATTTATAAAAAAATTGAATAAAATTTCTAACTTTTTCCCATAATTATGGAAAACATGTGAAAATATATTATTTTTTACAATAGTTAAATAAAAATATATATGTATTCTAGTTTAATAATAAAGAGAATTTGAGAGGTAAATTAAAAATACATATATATATATATATATATGGCATTGGGCTAGGACTGGAAAGTACCAACCAATCACAATTTCTGAGGGAGCAAGTTATTGGCCTTATGGCTAATCTTAATCACAATTACAAGCTAGAGATGGCAACATGGGCCAACCCCGCCCCGTTTTGACCCGTCCCGCCAGTTAAACCTCCCAACCCACTCTATTTAGCAGCGGGTTGGCGGGTTGACCCGCCAAAAATTTTTCAACATTTAAAAAAAAGTATATAAAAAATTTGAAAAAAAAAATAAAGTTATTAACATACAAATATCATCTAAAATATCACAAAATATAAAAAATTATTTTTCGATAGTAGACTAACTAATATATAAATATATTAGTGAATGGAATGGACAATATACAAATATGTATAGTTCCAATGAGTAATTGTAAAATAAATGAATATAAATATATATAAATAATAATTGAATGTGATGGACTGGCTAATGGTCTTATGAGTGGGCACACTAAAAAATATTTATAGCATAAAAAATATATTTTTTTTCAAAAAAAGAGAAGAAAAGCGGGTTGGCGGCCAACTCGCCCCACCCCGCCACCAACCCGTTTTCTTGATGGGTTAGGCGGGATGAGTCAAAACGGGGTGGTGGGTTGAGAACCTCAACCCAACCAGCCAAAAATGGCGGGTTTAAACGGGTTGGCCCGTTGGGTCCAACCCATTTTGCTATCTCTATTACAAGCCCCCTTCTGAGCTCGGTAATACTGGGGAGGGGTTATTACGGGAATTACGGGAAGACATAGTGGGTCTTTAAAGTATAATCTAAATTATTCCATCAAACTGTCCTCATAGGCAGATGGTTAAAAAAGGTTTAAATTTCAGTAAAAAAGCTTTTTTACAATATCAGCTATAAACCCAAACAAAAAAGATTATACACAAAACAACTTTTAAGTGTAAAAATTGCTGTTTGGGAAAAATTTAATTTTTCTCAAACATGCTCTAACCTCCTAATATGATCAATTTGGAT
The DNA here is from genome assembly GCA_035048595.1 of Echinosophora koreensis. Classification (NCBI taxonomy): domain Eukaryota; kingdom Viridiplantae; phylum Streptophyta; class Magnoliopsida; order Fabales; family Fabaceae; genus Echinosophora; species Echinosophora koreensis. Next base: position 1,150,686 of record JAPCYP010000103.1, read on the forward strand.
TTAGCTCAAATTTAGGATTTGGATATGTTTTTTTTTTAACAACGTTGTCTTCAATATATTAACTACATTTTTTTTTATCAAGTATTAACTATAACTATATTATGGTTACTAACCAAAAAAATATTATGATATTAATTATTAAATAATTTAAAAATATATACTTTTAGTTATCATTATTATTTATAATTATATATAATGCCACTTTAAAAACACCTTAAACTGACATTGGAAGAGGGTGAGGCTATTTATACTCTTAATGGCATGTTGATATTTTTTTTTTATCATAAACTATAATTTTAGTGTGTCAAAAAAAAAAACTATAATTTTACAAAATAAAAATTCAAATAATGATTGATTATAGTGTAATTAAGTGTTCGAGCACCTACATTACGTTGGTTTGAGTGGATCTAGACTCGAATTTTTAAGTAAAGTCTTAGGTTCCAGCTTTGTGGATGGAAAAAAAGTGGTTGAGAGGGGAAACTTCACTAAAGATGGTCAGCCGGGTTTTCCAACGAAGATTAATTATCGGCGGAGTGGATAAATACTTCATACCTATAACATGGTAACAAAAAAAAAATTTGTTCAAGTGGGAGTAATATAGGATGTTTCCATAAAATGTGCTACAATAGTGTATCTTGAATTTTGGTAAGTTAAAAAAAAATTTCTAATCAATGTAGCTTTGCACATGTTAAGAAATAAAAAAAATAGAAATGTTATGCAATTTTTAAACTTTCAAGGACACAACTTTCAAAACTACATTTCTATTTTTGATTTCTTAACATGTGTAAGGTTGCATGGAATAGAAAAATCCTAGTTTAAAAGTATCATCTATATCATTAATTATTATTGTTTATTTTTCCTTTGACATGATTCATTATTAATTGTTAAACACTTAAATTAACAAAGCAATAAGAAAGATTTTGTAATATATAACTAATCGGAAACATTTTTTGAACATCATAATAAGGACACCATACTGTGTCCCCTTTTGTTTTATTGATGTATTCTCGTTATGTGTGTATATAAATATGATAAAAAGTAAGTGAAAGATAAAAATAAACACATACGATATTATATACGGTATCTAAATTTTGATTTTCAAATAACACAACTCATAACTAATACTCCCTCCGGTCTCTATTATAAGAAAAAATTAAATAAAACACACATATTAAGATGGGTAGTTAATCTCATTTAATATTGTAAATCTTATTTAAAAATTAAGATTGTTACCTAAATTATCCTTTATCACATTTATTAAACTTGTGCTGTTGGAAATAAAAGGAATAATTGAAAAATAAAATTTATATTAAATAAAAAATATTTTAAAAATAATATCATTAAATTAAATATAACTAATTAAAATTTATTTATATATATTAGAACAAAAGATCTGAGACATTTTTGTTTATAATTAAGACACGTGGAGTCTGTATCTTTTGTTCCTTTGGACTTTGGACGGCGACTGCTTGACTTACTCACGAAGACTTTATTCCTTCACAGTTCACACAGACACCGAGTTCTTTCCGCGTTTCATGTTTTTTTCTCCCCTACAAAAGCTGATCAGTGATCACTTCAAATTCTCAAACTCAAGCAACAGAAAAAAGAGTAGAGTGGTTGAATTGAATGCAAGATGGGTCTTTTGTGGTTTCTCAAACTGTCTCTCAAATGCATTGATCATTTTGCATGGTATTCATCCCTATCCTTCATTTCCTTTGTTTTGCTGCCTCTATATTTCTGATTCTCCACACACATATATAAAAAAACATGTCTTTCAACATATCATCATATTGGTCTCTTACTATAAATTAAATTGGTTCATCTTGACCCTTTTGGCCTCCATGCAAGTTTATTAACTGCTTTTTTTGTGTGTTTTGTTTGTTCATTTTTAGGCCTCTTCTTGCTCTGGGGTATCCTCTGTAAGTTTCTCTCCCTTTCTGTTTGTATCTTATTGCCATTTTTGTTGATTTTATGTCTCTTTACTGGGTTTGTGGTGTGCAAAGAAAGTTGCAACCTTTTCAATCATTGTTTCACTAATTTTTATGCTGCTTTTATTGTCTGTGATTATTGTTTTATGTGGTTTTGACAGATTTGCTTCCGTACAAGCAATTGAGACTGATTCCTATACAGAAACTAGGGCTTTGATCTCATATTGGATACTACTCTCATTAATAAACCTCTTTGAATTTGCTTTCATGAGGCTTCTTCTATGGTAAATTGTTTGCCTCTTAATATGGAAAGTTATTATTATTATTATTGAACAAGAATTCATTAACATCATATTCTTTTATTGATATTGAGAACATGATTGAACTCCATGATCATTGGAAGGATCAATCAATGCACTTCCAATGTGTCACAGAAGTTTGCTAAATTTTAATACATAGGATTATTAGGGCATGAAATTGCTTTGAAGAATCCCTTTGTCACACACTCCATAAGAAATGAAATGTTGCTTCAAAAACCATATCTATTTTACTGGACTTTAATACTGGAACCTTCATTCTGCAAGTAGAAAGCGATTTGAGGTCTCTTTAACCCCTCCCCTTCCCCAAATTGTTTTTTTTCTTCCATTTTTCATAGAATTAGTTAATACTGAAGTGTCAGTTTTGGCTGCATTTTGTCAAAGCACAAATTGGCCTTCATTGCCTGGAACCCCAACCAAGATGAATGTTACTGCTTACAGAAATCTACAGTAAATATAGTCATATACAAGGTTTCCCCCTAAGAAAAATGAACCACTTAGTACTGGTTAACTAACCTATTTTGATATTGCATTGCACAATAGGTCCATAAGCATTATATAATACATGCAATTTATTCTATCAATGATGCGGACATAAGCATTTTCAACTTAGCATTTCTTGACCATTGTTTAACTAGTTTTATCGTCTTGGAAATGCATTAGCTGTGATTACTAATATAGTTGTAGAGGGCGTGCCTTGGTGCAATGGTAAGGTTGCTACCCACGGGTTCAAATCTTGAAAACAACCTCTATGCTTGCGGGGGTAAGGCCGTGCACATCTACCTCGAGCTTCGTGCATCGGGCCGCCCTTTTATTAATAAAGATAGTTGTAGCAAGTGATTTCTCTTTTCATTTTCATTTTTTAATCAATTCATGGATACAATTAACTTCTTCAACCCCATTTTAACATCAGGTTCCAATTCTGGCCTTACATTAAGCTAATGGTCATCTTTTGGCTCATCTTACCTGACTTTGGACAAAGTACTTATGTCTATAAGTATCTTGTTCACTCAAGCCTCTCCATGAAACCACAAGCAGTCATAAGCAGGTTAAAGAACTGGAAGAAATTATTTGTCACGAAAAAAAGCTTTTTACTGCACGCAGAGAGATATATAGAAGAGAATGGACCCGAAGCCTTAGAGAAACTCATTGCTAGCAAGGTAAAAAGCTACATGCCAATTTAGTGTATAGATGGATTGGACTATAAACCCTACTAATTCTATAATGTCTCCTAATGCTATAACACTTATGGAGGCAAGTTTGTGTATGTCCATATATATGAAAATGTTTGCATACTGACATATCCATAATTAGGTGATTCGAGTTGTATTCATTTCCTAGGAATGAATGCATTATATAGAAAGTTGAGTTAGAACCTATTTTAGAAAAGATGGTATAATCTCACCTTAAGGCGGTTTGGGCATGTGTGGAGAAGAGTCACTAAGAAGAGAAGATCAAACGGAAGGTAGCCCAATAGCTAGGGGTAGGGGAAATGAAGAAAAACTATAGACAAAACCATTAAGAAAAATAGTGATGTAAATAGTTTGTCTATACACATGATTTATGATAGGACATTATGACCTTGTTTGATTCATGTAGCTGACCCACCTAGTGGGAAAAGGCTTGGTGGTAGTTGTTATTTCTTTTTGTGCCCATTTTAAATCTCATGTATCTGGCACTGGCTATTAAAAATTTAAGCTGCTTCTCCTTTTCTCCTCTTGAAGAACACAGCACATAATCCTGATGCAGAAGCAACAAATGCGTTTAGAGTTACTGATAAAGAAATACAGCAGGTAAAGTTTTTATGTCACTAGGAAGTTCTGACATTAATAATTTAATATGATTCTTTCTATGAGTTATTGTATGAGTCAGTTCTACCTTTCCAACTCTCCTTTTCACATTCAGTGTATTTATTGAATGTAGAAAGATCATCATGTGCAGACAAATGGGAAAGGGCACCAGATGGAGCACAAAGACATAAAAGATTTGGAGGTGATTGAGAAAAAAGAAATTCCTGCAGGAAGGAAAGTAAGGTTTCTTATCCAATCCACTTAAAACAGGAAGAGAACAAATCGAAGTTTTAGACTTGAAACCATGTTAATAAGTCATTTCTGAAAAGGTTTTTATAAATTCATACACTTTTGTGGATATATGGTCATGATCCATCATCTTGATAGTCATATTTGTGGCAACTGTTGGTGGAGACTAATTTGATTGATACTATTCTTATTTTTATGAGGATTTATGTATTTCCTCTAAAAATAAAATGTTGCCCAAATCTTTTTGTATTTAAATGACAGCAAGCCATCTGTTATAGTGTGTAACACTTATCACATAGTAATACCCAGTGCGACAGGCAATGAACATAGCATATTTCTTCAAACTGCATGAACTTGTTGTGTGCTCTTTTGTTCTTTCTTCTACATTTCATTCTTTTCATTAATTTTACTGTGGCTATGAATGTTTTGTTTTTACAGTGCCTCTTTTAGAACACTATGTCGTATTCTTTTTCTTTTGATGGCAATAAAAGGATAGACTATGTGGAAAACAAATGGTGACTAATGTGATTAACCAGAATATGACTAAATACTTTCTGAAGTTTGCTATCTGTATAAAATCAAAGGATCATAAATTATTTTCTACCTGTAATGAGAAAGCTTGATATTCACAGTTCTTCTCTGAAGAAGAGGTCTCGAGTTTGAATTATTCCTTCCTTTGTATGCAAGTAACCATTTGTTATATTTTTAAAAATATGCATTCTTTTAGACATATTGGATCAACAAATACTTTACTTCCATACTAATCTTGAATATTTCAGGATATACCTATCATGTCTAACCTTGCACCAAGTCAGACCACTTCATCAGCCACGGTGGAAAGTAAGGGAATGGTAGGGAAAGACACTGCTGGTGGAGAGCTTCCTCAGAGTTCTGCGCATAAGGAAGTGCAGAAAGAGTGGACTTGCGCTGTATGTCAGGTGACAACTACGTGCGAGGAAAACTTGAATGGGCACCTGCATTGGAGGAAACACAAGGCTGCTTGTGAAGCTCTGAAAGCAAAGAATCAGCCTATTCTACAGAAGCTGAAAAATGTTCAGTCCAAAGAAGAATTGAAACAGATGAACATTATCAATCACCATGCAAATATAGAGCAGAAGAATTTCCAGATTTCACATGCAAAAGAGCATGCTCAAAGAAGCTGGGAGCCTGAGAAGGGTATGCTTAATGATGCAGTAAAACAAGGAACAACCAAAAGTCAGGGGAGTAAAAGAATATATGTTCTTAGTGTTCATGCATCTGGAAATAAAACTGACCAGCTAAATGCCAAGACCATGAATGGAGAGAGTACAGTCAACAATGGGTTGAAGGGGAAAGCTGTCATAGATCATAAGGTGCAAGAACTGCAAAAGAATCCGGGTAATCCTATTTGGATGAATCCTTCCAAATTAAAATGTGAAGTCTGTAATGTCACTTGCACTAGTGAGGGTGACATGGCATCTCACTTAAATGGTAAGAGGCACTTGGCTCAAATTCAGATTTGGAAGTGAGACTGATCTCGTTGTGCCAATGTTGGGTAGCTTTGTCTATAGATTGATGGTTTAAATGAGAATAGGAACATCCCTTGAGAGTTGAAAGGAAGTTGGGATAGAGATTAGAGAGCCTGCTTTGTTGATATCTCAGTATATATTGTAATGGCAGCTTTACTTTGATTCAAAGGATTCATACACATATTTTGCAATATGAATTTTGGGTTTTTAGAATTTATAGTTCACTCTGCACTTTGGCTGGAGACAGTGAATTACTGAACAACCCACTCACATCCACACTAAACATTGTGTTAATTTCTACTGAATGTTCAACTTTTTTATCAATTTCTTCGCATTTTTCATCACACCACCTTATGGTCAAAACGATGAACTCAATTATTTATTGCTTTAGCAATAACATGGGTATTGCAACATATTTATTGCTTTAGCAATAGCATGGGTATTGAATTTCAGATTAATATCGAAACAAAACGAATGATGCTAATTATACCAAATTTAAAAAAATTTATCAGCACTCAAGTGTTTATTAATAGCTCAAAGCTGATTCAACTTGGACTTTTCTTTAATCCCTCAGGTTCAAAATAACTAATATGATTTTTTTTATAAAAAATATTTATGGGTAATATTAGTAGCCAAAGGAGAGAGCTATATGAGAGTGGTGAGAGGAAACACTATATTTGTATCTCTTGTATGTGAGAGAGTGTTGAGAGGATAGTGTATTTGTTGAAAAGTGATTTTAATATAATCTATTTTGTTTGGGTGGTGAAAAAAAAATCATTTTTATATAGTAAATTACGAAAAAAGATATGAAATTATTTATTTATAATATTTGATGGGAAAAGTGAATGATATTTGATTTTTTTATAATCAGATTTATTCACTTTTAACATTATTATTTTTTGTTTAACTTATTTTTTTGATATTTAAATATGTATAATATTTGAAATATATAATCAGTTTTAACATTTAATATCAGTTTGTGAACTGACACCTCGTTCCCGTGCTAAGTGCAACGAAATATGTAAATTGTGTGCTATTAGCCTATTACTTGGCCAACTTGTATATGCTCAATTAGTTTGCACTGCGCTGCAGTGTAAATCCTTCCGGTTTGCAAATGAGGGTACAAGGGGTAAAGAGGCTTCAGATCACAATAATCCTTTCTAAACAATCCAACAGTCCAATTTTTAACATGCATAGGAAACAGCTTTTTTCAGGAAAAAAAAGCTTTTTTAAAAAATGAGCTAGATATCTAAATATAACAAAATTTACCAATTCAGTTTTTTACACAAAAAAAAAGCTGAAACATATATAATCTAGCACTCCCAAACATGCTCGAAGAGTGTGTTTGGGAAAAGTTGGAAAAAAAAAAGATTATGTTGATAATCAGTTTTTGTATAATCAATTATTGTGATAATTGATTATAATCAGAATCTGTTTTTGTTTGGGTATGTTTACTGAAAATCTATTTTAAAATAATCTATTTCATTTGGGTGGTACAAAAATAATCACTTTTACATAGTAAATTACAAAAAAGGGTATGCATATATTTGTTTATAATATTTGTTTTTCTTTTAACATTAGATTTTTTTTAATATCTTGTCATCAAATTTTATCTATTTATAAAAAATTGAATAAAATTTCTAACTTTTTTCCATAATTATGGAAAACATGTGAAAATATATTATTTTTTACAATAGTTAAATAAAAATATATATGTATTCTAGTTTAATAATAAAGAGAATTTGAGAGGTAAGTTCAAATATATATATATATATGGCATTGGGCTAGGACTTGAAAGTACCAACCAATCACAATTTCTGAGGGGAGCAGGTTATTGGCCTTATGGCTAATCTTAATCACAATTACAAGCTAGAGATGGCAACATGGGCCACCCCGCCCCGTTTTGACCCGTCCAGCCATTAAACCTCCTAACCCACTCTGTTTAGCGGCGGGTTGACTGGATGACCCGCCAAAAATTTTCAACATTTAAAAAAATTATATAAAAAATTGAAAAAAAAATTAAAGTTATTAACATACAAATATTTTCTAAAATATCACAAAATATAAAAAAATTACTTTTCGATAGTAGACTAACTAATATATAAATTAGTGAATGGAATGGACAATATACAAATATGTATAGTTCTAATGAGTAATTGTAAAATAAATGAATATATATATATATATATATATAAATAATAATTGAATGTGATGGACTGGCTAATGGTCTTATGAGTGGGCACACTAAAAAATATTTATAGCATAAAAAATATTTTTTTTTCAAAAAAAGAGAAGAAAAGCGGGTTGGCAGCCAACTCGCCCCACCCCGCCACCAACCCGTTTTCTTGGTGGGTTAGGCGGGATGGGTCAAAATGGGGTGGTGGGTTGAGAACCTTAACCCAACCCGCCAAAAATGACGGGTTAAACGGGTTGGCCCGTTGGGTCCAACCCATTTTGCCATCTCTATTACAAGCCCCCTCTGAGCTCGGTAATACTGGGGAGGGGTTATTACGGGAAAGGCACGATGGGTCTTTAAAGTATAATCTAAATTATTCCATCAAACTGTCTTCATAGGGAGATGGTTAAAAAAGGTTTAAATTTCAGTAAAAAAACTTTTTAACAATATCAGCGATAAACCCAAACAAAAAAGATTATACACAAAACAACTTTTAAGTGTAAAAATTGCTGTTTGGGAAAAATTTAATTTTTCTCAAACATGCTCTAACCTCCTAGTATGATCAATTTGGATTTAGCTCAAATTTAGGATTTGGATATAATTTTTTTTAACGACGTTGTCTTCAATATATTAACTATATTTTTTTTATCAAGTATTAACTATATTAACTATATTATGGTTACTAACCAAAAAAATATTATGATATTAATTATTAAATAATTTAAAAATATATACTTTTAATTATCATTTATTATTTATAATTATATATAATGCCACTTTAAAAACACCTTAAACTGACATTGGAAGAGGGTGAGGCTATTTATGCTCTTAATGGCATGTTGATTTTTTTTTTTAATCATAAACTATAATTTTACTTTGTAAAAAAAAAAACTATAATTTTACAAAATAAAATTCAAATAATGATTGATTATAGTGTAGTGTGTTCGAGTACCTACATTACGTTGGTTCGAGTGGATCTAGACTCAAATTTTTAAGTAAAGTCTCAGGTTCCAGCTTTGTAGATGGAAAAAAAGTGATTGAGAGGGGAAACTTCACTAAAGATGGTCAGCCGGGTTTTCCAACGGAGATTAATTATCGGTGGAGTAGATAAATACTTCATACCTATAACATGATAACAAAAAAAAATTTGTTCAAGTGGGAGTAATATATGATGTTTCCATAAAATGTGCTACAATAGTGTATCTTGAATTTTGGTAAGTTAAAACAATTTTTCTAATCAATGTAGCTTTGCACATGGTAAGAAATCAAAAAATAGAAATGTTATGTAATTTTTAAACTTTCAAGGACATAACTTTCAAAACTACATTTCTATTTTTGATTTCTTAACATGTGTAAAGTTGCATGGAATAGAAAAATCCTAGTTAAAAAGTATCATCTATATCATTAATTATTATTGTTTATTTTTCCTTTGACATGATTCATTATTAATTGTTAAACACTTAAATTAACAAAGCAATAAGAAAGATTATGTAATATATAACTAATCGGAAACATTTTTTGAACATCATAATAGGGACACCATACTGTGTCCCCTTTGTTTTATTGATGTATTCTTGTTATGTGTGTATATAAATATGATAAAAAGTAATTGAAAGATAAAAATAAACACATACGATATTATATACGGTATCTAAATTTTGATTTTCAAATAACACAACTCATAACTAATACTCCCTCCGGTCTCCATTATAAGAAAAAATTAAATAAAACACATATATTAAGGTGGGTAGTTAATCTCATTTAATATTGTTAATCTTATTTAAAAATTAAGATTGTTACCTAAATTATCCTTTATCTCATTTATTAAGTTTGTGTTGTTGGGAATAAAAGGAATCATTAAAAAATAAAATTTGTATTAAATGAAAAATAATTTAAAAATAATATCATTAAATTGGATAAAAATAGTTGAAATTTATTTATATATTAAAACAAAAGATCTGACATTTTTTTTGTTTATAATAGATACCAATGGAGTATGTATCTTTTGTTCCTTTGGAGAGTGACTAGCCTCGTCGCAGGAAAAGGGTTGTCGACAGGGACGTCCCTTCTAATCATTTCCCACTTGCCGCGTAGGCGCGTAGTAACTTTAAAGCGACTGGTTGACTTACTCACGACGACTTTCTCTATTCCTTCAACACAGAGTTCTTTCCGTGTTTCATGTTTTTTTCTCCCCTACAAAAGCTGATCAGTGATCGCTTCTAATTCTCAAACTCAAGCAACAGAAAAAAGAGTAGAGTGGTTGAATTGAATGCAAGATGGGTCTTTTGTGGTTTCTCAAACTGTCTCTCAAATGCATTGATCGTTTTGCATGGTATTCATCCCTATCCTTCATTTCCTTTGTTTTGCTGCCTCCATATAAAAAAAACATGTCTTTCAACATATCATCATAATACTTGTTCAATGTTGTAGATGGTCTCTTACTATAAATTAAAATGGTTCATCTTGACCCTTTTGGCCTCCATGCAAGTTTATTAACTGCTTTTTTTGTGTGTGTTTGTTTGTTCATTTTTAGGCCTCTTCTTGCTCTGGGGTATCCTCTGTAAGTTTCTCCCTTTCTGTTTGTATCTTATTGCCCATTTTTGTTGATTTTATGTCTCTTTACTGGGTTTGTGGTGTGCAAAGAAAGTAAAGTTGCAACCTTTTCAATCATTGTTTCACTAATTGTTATGCTGCTTTTATTGTCTGTGATTATGGTTTTATGTGGTTTTGACAGATTTGCTTCCGTACAAGCAATTGAGACTGATTCCTATACAGAAACTAGGGCTTTGATCTCATATTGGATACTACTCTCGTTAATAAACCTCTTTGAATTTGCTTTCATGAGGCTTCTTCTATGGTAAATTGTTTGCCTCTTAATATGGAAAGTTATTATTATTATTATTGAACAAGAATTCATTAACTTCATATTCTTTTATTGGTATTGAGAACATGATTGAACTCCATGATCATTGGAAGGATCAATCAATGCACTTCCAATGTGCCACAGAAGTTTGCTAAATTTTAATACATAGGATTATTAGGGCATGAAATTGCTTTGAAGAATCCCTTTGTCTCTCACTCCATAAGAAATGAAATGTTGCTTCAAAAACCATATCTATTTTACTGGACTTTAATACTGGAACCTTCATTCTGCAAGTAGAAAGCGATTTGAGGTCTCTTTAACCACTCCCCCTCCCCCAATTTTTTTATTTTATTTTATTTTTTATTTTTTGAGATTTTTCATAGAATTAGTTAATACTGAAGTCAGTTCGGGCTGCATTTTGTCAAAGCACAGATTGGCCTTCATTGCCTGGAACCCCAACCAAGATGAATGTTACTGGTTACAGAAATCTACAGTAAATATAGTCATATACAAGGTTTCCTCCTAAGAAAAATGAACCACTTAGTACTGGTTAACTAACCTATTTTGATATTGCATTGCACCATAGGTCCATAAGCATTATATAATACATGCAATTTATTCTATCAATGCACGCGGACATAAGCATTTTCAACTTAGCATTTCTTGACTATTGTTTAACTAGTTTTATCGTCTTGGAAATGCATTAGCTGTGATTACTAATATAGTTGTAGAGGGTGTGCCTTGGTGCAATGGTAAGGTTGCTACCCACGGGTTCAAATATTGAAAACAACCTCTATGCTTGCGGGGGTAAGGCTGTGTACATCTACCTCCCCAGACCCCACCAGCTGGGAGCCTCGTGCATCGGGCCGCCCTTTTATTAATAAAGATAGTTGTAGCAAGAGATTTCTCTTTTCATTTTCATATTTTAATCAATTCATGGATTCAATTAACTACTTCAACCCCATTTTAACATCAGGTTCCAATTCTGGCCTTACATTAAGCTAATGGTCATCTTGTGGCTCATCTTACCTGACTTTGGACGAAGTACTTATGTCTATAAGTATCTTGTTCACTCAAGCCTCTCCATGAAACCACAAGCAGTCATGAGCAGGTTAAAGAACTGGAAGAAATTATTTGTCAAGAAAGAAAGCTTTTTACTGCACGCAGAGAGATTTATAGAAGAGAATGGAACTGAAGCCTTAGAGAAACTCATTGCTAGCAAGGTAAAAAGCTACATGCCAATTTAGTGTATAGATGGATTGGACTATAAACCCTACTAATTCTATAATGTCTCCTAATGCTATAACACTCGAAAAATAATTTATGGAGGCAAGTTTGTGTATGTCCATATATATGAAAATGTTTGCATACTGACATATCCATAATTAGGTGATTCGAGTTGTATTCATTTCCTAGGAATGAATGCATTATATAGAAAGTTGAGTTAGAACCTATTTTAGAAAAGATGGTATAATCTCATCTTAAGGTGGTTTGGGCTTGTGTGGAGAAGAGTCACTAAGAAGAGAAGATCAAATGGAAGGTAGCCCAATAGCTAGAGGTAGAGGGAAATGAAGAAAAACTATAGACGAAACCATTAAGAAGAATAGTGATGTAAATAGTTTGTCTATACACATGATTTATGATAGGACATTATGACGTTGTTTGATTCATGTAGCTGACCCACCTAGTGGGAAAAGGCTTGGTGGTGGTTGTTATTTCTTTTGTGCCCATTTTAAGTCTCATGTATCTGGCATTGACTATTAAAAATTTAAGCTGCTTCTCCTTTTCTCCTCTTGAAGAACACGGCACATAATCCTGATGCAGAAGCAACAAATGCATTTAGAGTTACTGATAAAGAAATAGAACAGGTAAAGTTTTTATGTCGCTAGGAAGTTCTGACATTAATAATTTAATATGATTCTTTCTATGAGTTATTGTATGAGTCAGTTCTACCTTTCCAACTCTCCTTTTCACATTTAGTGTATTTATTGAATATAGAAAGAGCATCATGTGCAGACAAATGGGAAAGGGCACCAGACGGAGCACAAAGACATAAAAGATATGGAGGTGATTGAGAAAAAAGAAATTCCTGCAGGAAAGAAAGTAAGGTTTCTTATCCTATTCACTTAAAACAGGAAGAAGACAAATCGAAGTTTTAGACTTGAAACCATGTTAATAGGTCATTTCTGAAAAGGTTTTTATAAATTCATACACTAGTGTGGATATATGGTCATGATCCATCATCTTGATAGTCATATTTGTGGCGACTATTGGTGGAAACTAATTTGATTGATACTATTCTTATTTTTATGAGGTATGTATTTCCTCTAAAAATAAAGTGTTACCCAAATCTCCTTGTATTTAAATGACAGCAAGCCATCTGTTACAGTGTGTAACACTTATCACATAGTAATACCCTGTGCGGCAGGCAATGAACATAGCAGATTTCTTCAAACTGCGTGAAATTGTTGTGTGCTCTTTTGTTCTTTCTTCTACATTTCATTCTTTTCATTAATTTTACGGTGGCTATTTACAGTGGCTCTTTTAGAACACTATGTCGTCTTGTTTTTCTTTTGAAGGCAATAAAAGGATAGACTGTGTGGAAAACAAATGGTGACTAATGTGAGTAACCAGAAAATGAGTAAATACTTTCTGAAGTTTGCTATCTGTATAAAATCAAAGGATCATAAATTATTTTCTACCTGTAAGGAGAAAGCTTGATATTCTCTGAAGAAGAGGTCTTGAGTTTGAATTATTCCTTCCTTTGTATACACAAGTAACCATTTGTTATATTTTTAAAAATATGCGTTCTTTTAGACGTATTGGATCAACTTACATCAAATACTTTACCTCCATGCTAATCTTGAATATTTCAGGATATTCCTATCATGGCTAACCTTGCACCAAGTCAGACCACTTCATCAGCCATGGTGGAAAGTAAGGGACTGGTAGGGAAAGACACAGCTGGTGGAGAGCTTCCTCAGAGTTCTGCGCATAAGGAAGTACAGAAAGAGTGGACTTGCGCAGTATGTCAGGTGACAACTACATGCGAGGTAAACTTGAATACCCACCTGAATGGGAGGAGACACAAGGCTGCTTGTGAAGCTCTGAAAGCAAAGAATCAGCCTATTCCACAGAAGCTGAAAAATGTTCAGTCCAAAGAGGAATTGAAACAGAAGAACATTATCAATCACCATGCACATATAGAGCAGAAGAACATCCAAATTTCACATGCAAAAGAGCATGCTCAAACAAGTAGGGAGCCTGAGAAGAGTATGATTAATGATGCAGTAAAACAAGGAACAACTAAAAGTATATATGTTCTTAGTGTTCATGCATCTGGAAATAAAACTGACCAGCTAAATGCCGAGACCATGAATGGAGAGAGTACAGTCAACAATGGGTTGAAGGGGAAAGCTGTCATAGATCATAAGGTGCAAGAACTGCAAAAGAATCCGGGTGATCCTATTTGGATGAATCCTTCCAAATTAAAATGTGAAGTCTGTAATGTCACTTGCACTAGTGAGGTTGACATGGCATCTCACTTAAATGGTAAGAGGCACTTGGCTCAAATTCAGATTTAATCTCCACACCCTTTGGAAGTGAGACTGATCCCGTTGTGCAAATGTTGGGTAGCTTTGTCTATAGATTGATGGTTTAAATGAGAATAGGAACATCCCTTGAGAGTTGAAAGGAAGTTGGGGTAGAGATTAGAGAGCCTGCTTTGTTGATATCTTAGTATATATTGTAATTGCAGTTCTACTTTGATTTAAAGGATTCATACACATATTTTGCAATATGATTTTTGGGTTTTTAGAATTTATAGTTCACTCTGCACTTTGGCTGGAGAAAGTGAATTACTGAACAACCCACTCACATCCACACTAAACATTGTGCTAATTTATCACCCAAAAAAAAAAAAAACATTGTGTTAGTTTCTACTGACTGTTCAACTTTTTTATCAATTTCTTTGCATTTTTCATCACACCACCTTATGGTCAAAACGATGAACTCTATTATTTATTGTTTTAGCAATAGCATGGGTATTGAATTTCAGATTAATATCGAAACAAAACGAATGATGCTAATTATACCAAATTAAAAAAAATTATCAGCACTCAAGTGTTTATTAATAGCTCAAAGCTGATTCAACTTGGACTTTTCTTTAATCCCTCAGGTTCAAAATAACTAATATGATTTTTTTTATAAAAAATATTTATGGGTAATATTAGTAGCCAAAGGAGAGCTATATGAGATGATTAGTAGAAGTTAATGTGTACAGCCTGTAGATATTATGTTTCCTTATTTGTTTCCTGAATTTGTTAGGAATTAATGATTTAGAATCAAGGTGTTAATTATCAGATTGATTGTATGTTTTTTCCTTCCTAGAATAGAATTCTGTACTCTGTATAAATTCCCTAGAGATAAATGGAATAATACAATTCAGCCAATTCTTTACAATTTGGCATCAGAGCTTTGGAAAGAAAAATTCTTCCGCTGCTATCTCTCAAGGGCTGAACCCTAGCCGCCCTCCTCTTCTCCTTTTTTTTTTCATTCTCTCAGTTTCTATACCATGTCCGAGGAGAACGTTTCTGACAACAAGAAAACTGAGGAGAACATTTCTGACAGCAAGAAGCCATCCACGGTGACTGTTCACGAGACCTCCTTTCCAACTATTTCTATCAAGTTGGATGGGGCTAACTATCGTGTTTGGTCTCAAATTATGGAGATGCACATTGCTGGCAGACGAAAAAAGGGATGCATTACAGGAAGGAAGGCTGTGCCCACAGAGACTGACCCAAGCTATGATGAAGGGGAGGCTGAAGATGCACTGGTCAAGTCTTGGCTCATCAACTCCATGACTGACAAATTGATGGCACATTTTATGCAGTGCGGAACAGCTAAAGAAGTTTGGGACGCTGTAAAGAGGAGCTATCTGGATGTCTCAGATTCTTCTCAAGTCTATGAACTGATGAAGAAATCATTTCAATCACGTCAAGGAGGTCGCCCGCTTTCAGAGTATTACAACGAGTTGAATTCCATATTTCTGGAGCTTGATTATCGTAGGCCCAATGATATGGTATGTCCAAATGATATTGAGAAACTGAGGAAACGCACTGCTGAGGATAGAGTTTATATATTCCTTGCTGGTCTTGATCACAATCTGGATCAAGTTAGTAGCCGAGTCCTGGCAGCCTCTCCTTTACCAAGTCTGGAGGAAGCTTATTCACAAGTTCGTCGTGAGGAGCAGAGACAACTCACCATGGGAATGGAAGATCGATCGGAAGCGTCAGCCCTGGTTGTCCAAAAGAACAACTCTCAGCCAGCAACATCCACTCGTCCTTCCAACTCCTTTTCTCGTTTCTGCACTCATTGTAACAGCACAAGGCATACCGAAGATGTTTGCTGGAAGAAGCATGGCTATCCGGAGTGGTATAAACTCAAGCAAGCTGAAAAGAAAATAAGAAATCTGCACAGGTTGCTGTTATAGATACTCCTCCATCTTCTGCTTCTCATGTAACTCGGGTACCTCAAGTAGAAGGTAATTCTGGTTTGGTTGTTTTTACTGCTGCTACTAACACTTGGATTATTGATTCAGGGGCTACTGATCACATGACTAGTAATGCTTCTTTTTTTGACTCTCTGATTCCTTCACAAGTTAAGTCTGTTCAGGTTGCTAATGGGACTTCTATGCCTATATCTGGGTCTGGGAATGTCTCGCCTTCTTCCTCACTTCCCCTGTCTTCTGTTCTACTTGCACCTAACCTCTCTAATAATCTTCTTTCCATTAGCAAGATTACCAAAAATCTCAACTGTTCTGTAACTTTTAATTCTACACACTGTGTGTTTCAGGACAATCTTACGAAGATGACGATTGGCATTGGTAAGGAGAGAGGGGGTCTCTATTACTTGGAAGGGGCAAGAGGACTGCAACCAAAAACAGATCATGCTCTTCAAGTGACAAGGGAGACATCTGATAGATTGAAGATTATGTTATGGCACTGTCGATTGGGCCATCCATCTTTTTCTTACTTGGAACGTTTGTTTCCTCGGTTGTTCAAAGGGGTTCCTGTTTCTAGTTTACGATGTGAACAATGTATTTATGCTAAAAATCATCGTGTAACTTTCAAAATAAGTCTCAATAAAAGTCCATTCCCTTTTTTCTGAGTCTTCACAGATGTTTGGGGTCCTTTTTCTACTCCTTCTATTTCAGGCCATAGATATTTAGTGTCTTTCATTGATGACTGTACTAGAGTGAGTTGGGTATATTTGCTGAAATCTAAACATGATGTTCTGAATGTTATTCCTCAATTTTCAAAGATGGTAGTCACACAATTCAATACACAGGTTAAAGTTTTTCATTTTGACAATGGTCGTGAGTTTGTAAATCAGTCTCTTGCTAAGCTATTTCAAGAGAATGGAATTCTCCACCAAACAACATGTACATACACACCACAACAGAATGGTGTAGCGGAACGTAAAAACCGCCACATTCTTGAGGTGGCTCGGGCTTTATGTTTTACTATGCATGTTCCTAAACGTTTTTGGACTGATGCAGTCATGACTGCTGTCTTCCACATAAACCGAATGCCTGCACGTGTCATCGACTATCGAACACCTTTACGCATGTTATCACAGTTTCACTCTATTCCTTCTGCCTTGAATATTTGTCCTAAAGTGTTTGGTTGTGTTTGTTATATTCATGTTCACTCACACCAGAGAGACAAACTTGATCCACGTGCTCTAAAATGTGTCTTTCTTGGTTACTCCAACTCTTAAAAGGGCTATAAATGCTACCATCCTCCCACCGGAAAATACTATGTCACTATGGAAGTCCAATTCTGTGAACGTGAGTCTTATTTCTCTGAGGATGCATCTCTAATTCCTCTTCACGGGGAAATTGATAGTAAGGAGGAAGAAAAATTATGGCTAGATGAAAAGAGATTTTGGATTTCAGGAAGTCAGGGGGAGCCCGTGAAGGACACAGTTGGTGGTCAAGGGGAAGTCGTAGAGGACATATTTGATTGTCAGGGAGAACTTGAGGAGGAACTAGTTGATGGTTTGGAGAAGTCTATAAATGCTCCAGAACCTATGGCAATTGAGCCCGAACCTGGTGAGAGAAGGGAGAGATCAGATAGGTTTTTCAAGCAAGGTTATACAAGGAGGAACAAAGATGTTGTGATCATACACCCTCCAAGATCAGAAGCTCATCCCAATACCCCTCTTGATGATACTATCATGCCATCGGATGACTCTTGTGAGACTAATCTTGAGGTACACTCTTCTCAACCTTCCTTGTTTCCTAAAACTTCTATCATAAGTACACAGGTTGGAGACCATAGTAGGAGATATCCTCCTCGTGACCATAGAGCACCTGATAGGTATGGTTTTTCACCTGAGAGGTTTGGTTTTTCAAAATCATCGTCGAACATTGTCTATCCCATTTCTGATTTTGTCTCATACCATCGTCTATCAAAGACTCACCTTTCTTTTGCCCTTCAATTATCATCTGTACCTATTCCTAGTCATTTTCAGGAAGCCCTTGAGGATCCTAAGTGGAAATCTGCTATGGTGGATGAAATGAAGGCCCTCCAGAAGAATTCCACTTGGGAGGTGATGGGAAAATTGACAGGTACAAGGCCAGATTGGTTGCTAAGGGATATACCCAAACTTATGGAATTGACTACCAAGAGACCTTTGCTCCTGTGGCCAAGATGAATACTGTTAGGGTCATCCTATCCCTTGCGGTTAATCTAGACTGGCCATTAAGACAGTTTGATGTGAAGAATGCCTTTCTACATGGTGATTTATTGGAAGAGGTGTATATGGATCCTCCTCCAGGGTTTATACCAAAAGGAGATAAGGTATGCAAACTGAAGAAGGCTTTATACGGATTGAAGCAGTCACCAAGAGCATGGTTTGGGAGATTTAGTCATTCTATGAAGAAGTATGGGTTTAAGCAGGCTATGGCAGATCACACTTTATTTTACAAGAGGGTTGGTACTGATATTACTCTTCTTATTGTTTATGTTGATGACATGATTGTCACGGGTAGTAACCTCTGTGAGATAGAGGAGCTTCGAGACTATTTGGCTAAGGAATTCGAAATGAAGGACTTGGGAGCACTGAAATACTTCCTTGGCATTGAAGTATCTCGATCTAAGCATGGACTTTTCCTCTCTCAACGGAAGTACACATTAGATCTCTTGGCTGAAACGGGTAACTCAGCTTGTCAACCTGTGGATATGCCTATTAAGATAAATCATGGCTTAAGTATCTATCCAGATCAGATTCCAACAAATAAAGAGAGATATCAGAGGCTGGTGGGAGAGCTGATTTATCTAACTCACACAAGACCTGATATATCATATGTTGTTGGTGTTGTTAGTCAATTTATGCACAATCCTAGTGAGCAACACATGAGTGCATTGAATCGTATCTTGGCGTACCTTAAGTTCTCACCAGGCAAAGGTATAATGTTCTCAAGACATGGTCATCTGGACATTATTGGTTACACAGATTCAGATTTTGCTGGATCTAAATTGGACAGAAAGTCTACATCAGGTTATTTGTCATTTGTTGGGGGAAATTTGGTGACTTGGAGAAGTAAGAAACAAAATGTAGTGTCTTTGTCTAGCGCAGAAGCTGAATATCGCGCTCTTCATCATGCAACTACGGAGCTTACATGGCTGAACATTCTTCTAACTGAACTTAGGTTTGGTTCGGAAAAACCTATGACACTTTTTTGTGATAACATGGCAGCCATTGAGATTGCAAACAACCCAGTGCAACATGACTGGACAAAGCATGTTGAACTTGACAGGAACTACATCAAGGATAACCTGGATGCTGGCAGGATAAAGGTTCCTTACATTAAGAGTGCCAATCAGCTAGCTGATATGATGACTCATGCAGTCCCTAGCGGTCCATTATATTCAGTACTATCCAAGTTGGGCATGTGTGATATCTATGCACCAACTTGAGGGGGAGAGTTAATGTGTACAGCCTGTAGATATTATGTTTCCTTATTTGTTTCCTGAATTTGTTAGGAATTAATGATTTAGAATCAAGGTGTTAATTATTAGATTGATTGTATGTTTTTTCCTTCCTAGAATAGAATTCTGTACTCTGTATAAATTCCCTAGAGATAAATGGAATAATACAATTCAGCCAATTCTTTACAATTGTAGAAAATATAGGGGGAAATGCATAACCAAAGAGAGGCCTTCACATTGATTTTATTCGATAGTATAAAGGTTTTAGAAGCAAAATAAATATAACGCTATGGCTATCAAGATTTTTGTGAGGTTGGCATTGCCATGTCAATCTTGCTATCTTCCATTACTAGGTTACTGTTTTGATCTGTGTATAAAAGTTGACTCCTGCCTTGCCTGCAATTCAAGAAAGCATATGAGATTCAAATCCAAGGGTATATAGCGTAATATCATAAGCAAAATGTAACTCCTAGGTGATAAATAAGTGCAGAAGAGAAGATCCAGCCTGAGAGAAACCACCATCCCATAGAAATTGAGATCGCCTGCGAATGATGCCTTGTTTCCGGTAATTGAGAAAAAGGGCAAAGGAACTGGAATCAGAATGTTGATGCCTACCTGGTCCAAATGCAGTGACAAGAAGTTATGATCCATAAGTATAGAAAATGCAGAAACTGGTTGACATTCATCATCATTGTTAATGTACTTCCAAGAGCAAATGGAGAACTTCCCTCTTAGTTGACATTACCTGCCCAGCCTCAATCACAGTCTGAAATTTCCTTGCAGCAATACCAGATGAAGTAAATATAGAAGCACCATTTCCATACCTGTTGGAAAAATCAGAGTTAAGAAATATATAACAGTTTAACCAAAGGCAATGACAACAATGAGTTGTTAATAAATACTTGTTTTTGTTGACAATGTTTATGGCCTCTTCCAAGCTATCAGCCTGAAGTTTCAAAAACAACAGCAAAAAAATGTATTAGCATATCCTTGTATTGAGCCAAAATGAAAAATACAAGGTCTCCCACATGAAAAAACAAGGGGAAATCAACCACTCAAGTGGTTAATCAAATTCGACGAGTGGTTAAGATTGACCACTCTTCGAACATCATTAATCAGTTGAGAAGTTAGTTGTTTCTAATTAGGAAATATTTTACATAGAGTTATATTTTGTAATTTTCCCATAAAATAATAAGATACTAAGGATGAGACAAACAAACACACCTCCATGAACAAAAGAATCGGGCCAAAAATTTCCTCCTGGACAGGTGATCAATGCATTTTAATACACTTTTTATAGCATTGCACTTGATGTTTTTGGATGTGTATTGTTCCCAATATTTGATTCTTAGCATGTTTTCATATCTTTGGGTCTAAATTGGGCTTTCATGAATTTCTTAGTCAATTTTCGGATTTTAGTACATCCTGACCCATCTCCCTTCTGCAGGCCATAACTTGGGCTATACTTGTCCGATTTGAGTGCTCTTGGTGGCATTGGAAAGCTAAGAAGCAGACCTACAACTTTCATGTTGACCGCTCTGCCCAGTTCGAACGTTTTGATGGTCGAAAATGCTAATTACCGAAGCTGTCCAAATTAGTGCGGGAATTGGAATTATTGTTGTCATATCTCCATGTAATCAATCATTAATGGGCCAATTAATTCCCATTGGGCTCTCTAGGTAAGACGTATTAGTTTACCCTAGGATTATAAGTAGGTGGTTTTGAGACCTTGTTTATGGTCTTTTGGAGAGACGGCTGCTCATAGGGTTTTGTCTCTCTTCTCCTCCTTCTTCAATTCTAATTTTCGTTTAAGCCTCCTATGGAAGGCTAAATTCTTAGATTGATTCACTGGTTAGGGATTTTTACAAAGACCTTGAGGTTTGGTTTTCAATGTTAATTTCGTTTTAGTAATTCTATATCTTTTCCTTTTAATCCTCCATCTCTTGATCAATGTTTGTAATTCCGTTTTTGTGTTTTGATGCTTAATCACTCAAACTCGTTTTTGCATTCCAATCTAATTATAATCTGATTTGAGATTATTCGAAGCATGTTGAATGCTTGTTTTGATTTGTTACGAATAAGGACTGATAGGATCTGCGACGCTTAGTGTAGGTTTGATTGAATTCGGTTTTAAGATTGATTATAGATTTGTGACGCTTGTTCCATAATTATAATTAATCAAATTCTATGGTGCTTAATCTGGTAGGAATTCGTGTAGGATTAATTAACGCTTGATTGGTTAATTCTATGATCAAACAAGAATAGAATCATGAAAAGAGATTAAATCCTCTGAAACCCGTGATTGGTCCTAGTGAAATTACCTTAAACCAGTGGATTAGTCGTTTGGATATATTGATTCTCATTTTTCTTTTACAATCTATTTTCTTCTCTCATTGAATTCAAAAATCCCCTTTTTTTCCTCATTACTTTGCGTGATTCTTGTATTTGGTTAATTGAATCAGAGATCCTTGCGAGACGACCAAGGTTATCACCTTGTACTATAATTTTAAATTTTGATTCATTTGACCCGTGTGCGACAGCGGATCAAATTGGCACCGTTGCCGGGGATCTTTGATCTCCATTAGCCAATTCAAGAACCCTACTCACTTTAGTTTATAACTGACATTTTATTTTAGTGTTTTCTTTGTTTTTCAGGTTGTGACTTTGGAATTGCACAGTGAGATTGGTTTTTGCCCTTCATTTCAAAAATTAGTTTTCGGTCGACTTCGTCAGATTGCTCCGAAACTTTCACAGAAAATCCAAAAAAAATCAACGAACAAGACCCACTAAAATTGGCATTTTCTAAATTGTTTGACTACCTTATTCTGTTTTCATGATGCATGACTAGATCCAATTCTGAGGCATTGTTTCCTTTTGATCCTGAAATAGATAGGACTTTTCATTCACTTGATAGACTTCATAGGGCTGGTAATAACTTAGATAGTGATAGTGACAGCATATTTAGTCATACTCTATTTGATTCTGAATCTGTTGTTAGTATTGATACCATGGCTGGAAGAACACTAAGAGAACTTGCTGCACCTGATGTCACCAATAATGCTTTGTGTATTGATTATCCTGATGTTGATGTTCCCTTTGAACTTAAATCTGGCCTGATTCACTTACTGCCTAAATTTAATGGCCATGCAGGTGAAGATCCTCACAAGCATTTGAAGGAGTTCCACATTGTATGCTCCACCATGAGACCCCAAGGCATTCCAGAGGAGCATATCAAGCTTAGAGCTTTCCCATTCTCACTGCACGATGCTGCCAAAGACTGGTTATACTACCTTCAGCCAGGTTCTGTGACATGTTGGAATGACCTCAACAAGCTGTTTCTAGAAAAATTCTTCCCTGCATCTAGAGCTGCTTCAATCTGAAAAGAGATATGTGGCATTAGGCAGTTTGATAAGGAATCTTTGCATGAATACTGGGAGAGATTTAAGAAGTTGTGTGCAAGTTGCCCTCACCATCAAATTTCTGAACAATTGCTCATCCAATATTTCTATGAAGGCCTGCTGCCTATGGATCGAAACATTGTGGATGCTGCCAGTGGAGGAGTACTTGTGGATAAAACCCTAGATAATGTAAGAAGCCTGATTGAGAACATGTCCATCAATTCCCAACAGTTCACCACCAGAAACAACTCAGTGGTACTTACAAAGGGAGTAAATGAGATTCGAGCTACTAATAATAAACACTTGGAGACCAAGCTTGATGAACTTGCTTCCTTGGTGAAACAGTTAGCAGTGAATCAAGTTCAAACAGCTAGAGTTTGTAGCATTTGCGCATCAAAAGAGCATCCGACAGATGCATGCCCTTCATGGCAGGAGAGTAACAATGTTGATACCCCTCAGACCTATGCAGCTAATATATTCAATGACAGACAGCGCTACAACCATGATCTGTCCACTAACAGGTATAACCCCGGCTGGAGAGACCATCCATATCTAAAATGGGGAAATACTTCTGCACAGTCTAGGCAACAACCTGCCCCACAGCCAATGCAGCAGAACAACACAGCAACTACCAAATCTGAGCCTTCATTGGAGGACCTTGTCAAGTAGATGGCAGTTCAGAATCTCCAATTTCAGCAAAGAACATATTCTACCATTCAGAATTCAGAGGCTAAGATGGGACAACTGGCAACTTCAATTAATCAGATGCAAGCTCAGGGACATGACAAACTGCCTGCCCAGCCGGTAGTAAACCCAAATGTCAGTGCAATTACTCTTAGATCCGGCAAAGTTGTTGAGACCCCAGAAGTTCATGAACCACATGCTGCAGCAGAAAACTCAAGTGCCATAAAAAGTGACAAATCAAATGCCATCACTAGTGATGATGCTGAGCAGCCCATACCACTTCCCTTTCCTCAGAGAGTCGTGAAGACTAAGAAGATGGATGAGGCAGATAGGGACAAGGAAATCTTAGACACATCTAGGAAGGTTGAAGTGAACATTCCCCTCCTTGAGGCAATTAAGCAGATTCCAAGATATGCCAAGTTCCTTAAAGAGTTGTGCACACATAAGAGAAGGCTGAAAGGAAATGAAAAGATCAACATGGGGCGCAATGTTTCAGCACCCATACAGCCTATGATGCCCCAAAAGTGCAAGGATCCAGGAACTTTTACTATTCCATGCACCATAGGCAATAGTAAATTTGAAAATGCCATGTTAGATCTAGGTGCCTCCATTAATGTTATGCCTACATCTGTTTTTAACTCTCTTGCTCTTGGACCTTTGCAGAATACAGGTGTTGTCATACAGTTAGCAAATAGGAGCAATGCTCGCCCTGCTGGACTTGTAGAGGATGTACTTGTTAGAGTTAATGACCTGATTTTTCCTGCAGATTTTTACATTCTGGACATGGAGGGAGAGTCAAATTCTAGCAAGATTCTCATCATACTTGGCAGACCCTTCCTCAAAACAGCCAAAACCAAGATTGATGTTCATGCTGGAACACTTTCCATGGAATTTGGGGATAGTGTAGTCAGATTTAATATCTTTGATGCCATGAAACACCCAATGGAGGAGCATTCTGTTTTACAAATTGAATTACTTGCTGACTTAGTTGATGCACTTATCCTGATTTACTTACTGTAGATTTTCCTTCTTTGTTTGATTTTCATGACACTTATACTTGCAACAATTGCACTGACTCTCAGTTGTGTTCTATTTGTTTTGATGTTGCAGATTGCATGGCTGAACATGATACTATTTCTGCAGATATCATACAGACAGAAAATAAAGATTTACAGGCTGAGTTGCAGGCTGCAGATGTAATTCCTTCCACCAAGATACTTCCATCCATTGAGCAGCCACCTACTCTAGAGCTCAAACCACTCCCAGAGCACTTGAAATATGCTTATTTAGAAAAGAGTGAGAAGCTACCTGTGGTTATCTCTGCAAACCTCCATGCTGAACAAGAGGAAAAGCTGTTGCATATTTTAAGGAAACATAAGAAAGCTATTGGGTGGACCTTGGCTAACATTCCTGGCATTAGCCCCTCCATGTGCATGCATAGGATATTACTTGAGGATGGAGTGAAACCAGTGAGGCAGCCACAAAGGCGACTTAATCCCTTAATTCTGGATGTGGTGAAGAAGGAGGTGACCAAGCTTTTACAAGCGGGCATCATATATCCTATATCTGATAGTTAGTGGGTGAGCCCTATCCAGGTAGTTCCTAAGAAGACTGGCCTCACAGTGGTTAAGAATAAGAATAATAAACTTATACCCACTAGAGTGCAAAACAGTTGGAGAGTGTGCATTGACTATAGGAGACTCAACCAAGCGACTTGGAAGGATCACTTCCCTTTACCTTTTATTGATCAGATGCTTGAGCGCTTGGCTGGAAAATCTCACTATTGTTTTCTTGATGGTTTTTCAGGTTACTTCCAGATTCATATAGCACCAAAGGACCAGGAAAAGACCACCTTCACTTGTCCTTTTGGCACTTTTCCCTATCGGAGGATGCCCTTCGGCCTATGCAATGCCCCTGGCACTTTCCAGCGGTGCATGATTAGTATTTTTGCTGATTTTTTAGAAAATTGCATAGAAGTGTTTATGGATGACTTTACTGTGTATGGTTCCTCATTTGATGTATGTTTGGACAGTTTGGATAAAGTTTTGCATAGATGTATTGAAACTAACCTTGTTCTTAATTATGAGAAATGTCATTTTATGGTAGAACAGGGCATAGTTTTAGGACATGTGATAACTAAGAAAGGGATGGAAGTGGATCCTACCAAGATTGGTGTGATTTCTAATTTGCCTTATCCATGTTGCATAAGTGAGATTCGTTCATTTCTTGGTCATGCAGGTTTCTACAGGTGCTTTATCAAGGATTTTAGCAAGATAGCCCTTCCACTGTCCAACTTGTTGCAAAAGGATGTGAACTTTACCTTTGATGATAAATGCAGGGAGGCATTTGACTGCCTAAAGAAGGCCTTGACCTCCACTCCGATTATTCAGCCACCTGATTGGACTCTCCCCTTTGAGATTATGTGTGATGCATCTAATTATGCATTGGGAGCTGTCCTTGCACAGAGAGTTGGCAGAGCTGCCCATGTTATTTACTATGCTTCTAGGACTTTAGATTCTGCACAGGCTAATTATACCACCACTGAAAAAGAACTTTTAGCCATTGTATTTGCACTTGACAAATTTAGATCATATTTGCTTGGTTCTAAAGTGGTTGTTTTCACTAACCATGCAGCTTTAAAGTTCCTATTGAAGAAACCAAAAGCAAAGCCAAGACTTATTTGGTGGATGCTGTTGCTCCAAGAGTTTGACTTGGAGATTAGAGATAAGAGCGGAGCAGAGAACCTAGTAGCAGACCATTAGAGCAGGATAGAGAGGGTTGAGGATCTTCTCCCCATTCATGATGATTTTCCTGATGAGCAGCTTTTACAGCTGCGAGATGTGACACCTTGGTTTGCTGATTTAGTTAATTATTTGGTTGCTAATGTTTTACCTGCACATGCATCTAAGGCACAAATAGATAAACTTAAGAGTGATGCCAAATATTATGTGTAGGATGACCCTTACTTGTGGAAATTTTGTAGTGACTAGGTGATTAGGAGGTGTGTACCTGACCATGAGATTCAGTCCATTCTTCACTTCTGCCATGCCTCTCAGGTGGGAGGATACTTTGGACCACAACGGATAGCAAGGAAAGTACTGAAGTCAGGTTTCTTTTGGCCCACCATCTTCAAGAATGCATTTGAGACCTTCCGCACTTGTGAGCAGTGCCAGAGAGCAGGAACAGCCATCACTCGCAGGAGTGAGATGCCCCAACAACCTATGCTTTTTTGTGAGATATTTGATGTGTGGGGTATCGATTTATGGGCCCCTTTCCTGTCTCTTGGTTTTTCTTACATTTTGCTTGCTGTTGATTATGTCTCTAAGTGGGTGGAGGCCAAAGCCACTCGGACTAATGATTCTCGAGTTATGGTGGATTTTGTCAGATCTAATATTTTTTGCAGGTTTGGGATACCTAGAGCCATCATAAGCGACCAAGGCACTCACTTTTGCAACCGCACCATGGAGTCCTTGCTTCGGACGTATGGTTGTGCATAGAGTATTTACACCTTATCATCCCCAAACTAATGGGCAAGCTGAAATCTCAAATAGGGAGATCAAACAGATTCTAGAAAAGATGGTGAAACCAAATAGGAAGGATTGGAGTCGCCGGCTAGAGGAAGCTCTTTGGGCTCATAGGACGGCGTACAAAACACCCGTAGGGATGTCCCCTTGTGTTTGGTAAGGCATGCCACCTTCCAGTGGAAATAGAGCACCGTGCATATTGGGCGGTGAAGAGTTGTAACTTTGAATTTGACCAAGCTGGCTTGGAGAGAAAGCTTCAATTGCAACAACTTGAGGAGCTTCGGTTAGAGGCTTATGAGAACTCCAAGATTTATAAGGAGAAGACTAAACACTTTCATGATAAGATGATATCTAGAAAGGAATTTTCTGTTGGACAAAAAGTGTTATTGTTCAACTCTCGCCTTAAAATCATGGCCGGTAAGCTTCGATCCAAATGGATTGGTCCTTTTGTTGTTACTAATATTTTTCCTTATGGTGCAGTGGAAATATAAAGTGAAGCGACCAATAAGATCTTCAAAGTCAATGGCCACCGTCTCAAAATTTTCCATGAAAGCCCCACACTTGAGGAAGAAGCTATAGAAGAGCTCTCTTTGGAAAAGCCTACCTACCCTCAAGCTTCAACTTCCCCACCTTGATGAGGGTGCTTTCTCTCCTTACTCTTATTTTATGGTTGTCTTTCTTTTGTTGTATGCTTACATTGAGGACAATGTGTGAATTAAGTGTGGGGGGATCTTTTAGCGTTTTAGTTTTAAACTTTCGTTTTTTGTTTAGTTTTATTAAAAAATAAAATAAAAATAAAAGACTTTCTCCTTGAATTGCATGCTTTTTCATTGAATTTCGTAGTTTGTGTAAGTTGTGAGTGATTTCACTATTCTTGGACTATAGGTTTTGTGGCATGATATGGATGACTTTCTTGCATTCTTAGTATGATGAGTTGGATTGGAATACTAAATTGTGCATCATTTGTGATAGAAATTGGTCCTTTGTGAGATTTGAGCCTTAAAATGAATGGAATACACTTTGCCATTCTCTTTCCTTCTTGTGTGATTTCGCTCATGATTGTTAGTTACTCTAGAACTTGACTTGACTCTTTTTGAAACTTCTTGTTCACATGCATGTATTGAAGTGATCGAGGCAATTTTATTCTTCTTTTTTAAACAACTAGCCAAATAAGCCTACCTTAAAATTATCCCCTTGATAGCCCTTTGAGCATATTAATCCCATTCTTTGTTTTATAGCTCATTACAAGCCTAAAAGTGAAAAACAATGATATGACCTAACCTTAGGGCATAAAGGAGCTTTGCTTTGAAATTATTTTGGAAATGAATTTTGCATAAGTACGGGGGGACTCAAAAGTTGGGATGTGATGTGCTAGAATATATAAATGTTGTTGCTTGATTGGAAATTTCGCAAGTGAAAAAACCAAAAAAGAAAAAAAATAATGAAAAAAAGAAAAAAAAAAAAAGGAAAGAAAAGAGAAGTTGGTTGCGATGCAAAAAGGGAAAAAGGTGAAAATAAAGAACAAAAGTGTAAAAATGGAGAAGTGGATTGGAATTGTATTTTGTTGAAGTGCTTTCTCATTACTCTCTCATGATTATTTAGCAATTAATTCCCAATGCTCCTCTATCCTCTTGGGTTTACAGCGTAGTTATCCTTTCATTTATCCCACCTTGACCTTGGCCCCATTACAACCTTAACAAAGTCCTTTTGATCTTTATGTGCATGTATTTCAAGTGTGGATGTTAGAGGCTTGTCAAGCCTATGGTAGTGCTAGCTTTTATGAGCTTTGAGTGTAAACACTAGCCGAAACACTTGAGAGATTGAGAGAATTCTATATCTTGTGAGAATTCTATCACTTTTGATTCACTCTTGGTTATTCTATTCCCTTGATTACTTTGAATGTTCTAAGATGTTGTTCATGATTGTCATGGTTCCTTGAATCCTTGGATGAGCATTCACTTGCAACTTCGCATTCTTAGGATTCATTGGAAATGCATCTTTGCTTTTATTCATTTTATTTTGCTCATATTTCTTTGGATGGTTTTATGTCTTGACCATGAGTTTTGCTCGGAGTGCAAAAGCTTAAGTGTGGGGGAATTTGATCAATGCATTTTAATACACTTTTTATAGCATTGCACTTGATGTTTTTGGATGTGTATTGTTCCCAATATTTGATTCTTAGCATGTTTTCAAATATTTGGGTCTAAATTGGGCTTTCATGGATTTCTTAGTCAATTTTCGGATTTTAGTGCATCCTGACCCATCTCCCTTCTTCAGGCCATAACTTGGGCTATACTTGTCCGATTTGAGTGCTTTTGGTGGCGTTGGAAAGCTAAGAAGCAGACCTACAACTTTCATGTTGACCTCTCTGCCCAGTTCGGACGTTTTGATGGTCGAAAATGCTAATTACTGAAGCTGTCCAAATTAGTGCGGGAATTGGAATTATTGTTGTCATATCTCCATGTAATCAATCATTAATGGGCCAATTAATTCCCATTGGGCTTTCTAGGTCAGACGTATTAGTTTACCCTAGGATTATAAGTAGGTGGTTTTGAGACCTTGTTTATGATCTTTTGGAGAGGCGGCTGCTCATAGGGTTTTGTCTCTCTTCTCCTCCTTCTTCAATTCTAATTTTCGTTTAAGCCTCCTATAGAAGGCTAAATTCTTAGATTGATTCACTGGTTAGGGATTTTTACAAAGACCTTGAGGTTTGATTTTCAATGTTATTTTCGTTTTAGTATTTCTATATCTTTTCCTTTTAATCCTTCATCTCTTGATCAATGTTTGCAATTCCGTTTTTGTGTTTTGATGCTTAACCACTCAAACTCGTTTTTGCATTCCAATCTAATTATAATCTGATTTGAGATTATTCGAAGCATGTTGAACGCTTGTTTTGATTTGTTACGAATAAGGATTGATAGGATCTACGACGCTTAGTGTAGGTTTGATTGAATTCGGTTTTAAGATTGATTATAGATTTGTGATGCTTGTTCCATAATTATAATTAATCAAGTTCTATGGTGCTTAATCTAGTAGGAATTCGTGTAGGATTAATTAACGCTTGATTGGTTAATTCTATGATCAAACAAGAATAGAATCATGAAAAAAAATTAAATCCTCTGAAACCCGTGATTAGTCCAAGTGAAATTACCTTAAACCAGTGGATTAGTCGTTTGGATATATTGATTCTCATTTTTCTTTTACAATCTATTTTCTTCTCTTATTGAATTCAAAAATCCCCTTTTTTTTCTCATTACTTTGCGTGATTCTTGTATTTGGTTAATTGAATCAGAGATCCGTGCGAGACGACCAAGGTTATCACCTTGTACTACAGTTTTAAATTTTGATTCATTTGACCCATGTGCGACAACGGATCAAATTGGCGCCGTTGCCGGCCATCTTAGAGACAGTCAAGTTTAATAATAAATATCTAAACTTCAAGTCTATACTTTTGTAGGAATTCTTTTCAGCAGGCACTTGAAAATTGGAGATTAAAATGAAAATACCTTGTAGCACTCCATGTCGGCAGTGACATTTGATAAGATGGTTGGGCCAATAAAATTGCCAGATTCATATCTTGGGACCTACTTGCCATGCACACGAGAATGAATAAGCATTCTTCAATTTTGGTTTAAAAAATGGCAAAAACTAATGAGTAAAAAAGGAACATTCAAACTATGTGGGAAAACAAAGGCCTATGCAAGGGCTGTTCTATCTTGTCGAATATAGTTATTCACCAAAATGTATTTCCTTACATTTGCCATTTTACTTTCCTTTTAAGGGTGTTCATTTTATTGTATCTCAGCTTGATGGGAGTACAGTGAAGGGAGGGAGAAACAAGAAGCCAGAATAAACATGCAACAGAAATCACTAGCACAAAGATAAGCTAGACCACTTGTGTTAGTGTGCTAAGGAACTTTGGCATCATATCTGCTACCAAGCGTGACAGACAACCTTGGGACTTATATAAGTTTATAACATGGAGATATATATAGAAAAGTTTCTATTTCTAAGTTACCTACCGAATGAAATCATATGCAATAAAATGTTTCATTATCCCCTATATGTTTCTCTTCTTATTTTTATTTTGTACAAGGCAGAGCATACTATATGTGTGTGTGTGTTTTCATATTTGAAAAATCAGTTGGAGATATAAAAGATACCACTATATTTCTTCCATCAAGCAGTAGCTTTGCACCATTTTCAACCCCAAATTGAACTAATCTGTGTATTCGCGCCTTTGCCTGTGCAGCCAGTAAGAATATTGAAGAAATGAAGGAAATATTTAAACGATACTCCAAAAGATTTACCACTGAGATTTTTAGCTCAATTCCACAGTGTGGAATAAGTAAATACAGAATCACAAACAAACCTGTTTGCTGATGACTGGACCAAGGTCTGTATCAGGTTCAGTTCCAGCATCTACTTTAAGAACATTGTATAGATTGAAGCAGGCTCCCAGACAGTGGTACAAGAAATTTGACTCATTCATTCCAGGTGACAAATTCATCATCCTCTTGCTATATGTAGATGATATGTTGATAGTAGGATAAGATGCGATCATGATTGGTGATTTGAAGGAGGAGTTGTCAAAATCCTTTGATATGAAGGATCTAGGCCCTGCAAGGCAAATTCTGGGTATGCAGATTTTACGAGACCGGAAGGCTAAAAAACTATGGCTATCACAAGCACGATATATGGAGCGGGTTCTAGAAAGATTCAATATGGGAAATGTCAAGCCAGTTAGAACACCATTGGCCAATCACTTTAAACTCAGTAGAAAAAGTTGCCCCGCTTCTGAGGAAGAAAAGAAAGATATGGCAGCTATACCTTACTCCTCTGCGGTCGGGAGTTTGATGTATGCCATGGTTTGTACTCGGCCGGATATAGCTCATGCGGTTGGAGTTGTTAGCAGGTTTGTTTCCAATCCTAGTAAAGACCATTGGGAAGTGGTAAAGTGGATATTAAGATATTTGAAAGGTACATCTAGAATGTGCTTGAGCTTTGGAGGACCAGAAACAATTCTAGAAGGGTATGCAGATGCTGATATGGCAGGTGATATAGATGGTAGGAAATCTACCTCGGGATACTTGTTCACTTTTGCAGGGGGAGTTGTATCATAGCAATCTAAATTGCAGAAATTTGTTGCCATATCTACTACTGAAGCTGAATATGTTGCTATGATCGAAGCAGGTAAAGAAATGCTTTGGTTGAAGAGATTCCTTGAACAATTGGTAAGTAAGCAGGAAAGGTCCGTTATCCATTGCGACAGTCAAAGTGCTTTGGATTTAAGCAAGAATGCAATGTACCACCCGCGTACTAAGCACATTGATGTTAGATACCATTGGCTACGTCAAGTAGTAGAAGAAAAACAGTTCAAGCTGGAAAAGATTCACACAGACAAAAACCCTGCTAACATGTTGACCAAAGTTGTGACGTGTGAAAAGCTTCAACTTTGTGCTGAGTTGATCGGCATGGATCCCAGATGAATGTTCCAAGTCATATTAGCCATTGCCTTTGAAAAGTCAAAGGGAGGCATGGCATTAAATGAAAATCTGCTTTGCAGATTTGCACAGGTTGCGTAAAAGGAAAATGGTGCAATAGACTAAGATAAATAGGCCGGTAGAATTTTTGAAGCATGCAACCAATTTGATGCAGTGTTTTCACACTGCTGGAGGCTCTATAAATAGAGCAATTTTCATTCATTCGGAACATCATCGGGCAAAAGCAGAAAAACATAGCTTCTAATAGTGTGAGAGAAAAATAGAGAGTATGAGTAAATCCTGGGAGTGTGAGAAAAATACACCGGAGTGGGTATCATCTCTATTACTCCTTGGTACTGCAATTACAGAAAAAATTGTAGTATTTGAATAGGAGTGGGTGTCACGGGAAACACTATATTTGTATCTCTTGTGTGTAAGAGTGTTGAGAGGATATTGTAATTATCCTTCAATATAGTGGATTATTTTTCGGAGTTTGTCCCCTGGTTTTTCCCTCTATATTAGAGGGTTTTCCACGTTAAAATTCGGTGTTCTCTTTTTCTACGCTTTGTACACATTTAGTATCGCTACGCTGCTTGAGTTTGTAGATCTAGCTCTGTCAAATCTGCTTTGGTGTTCATTGTCACATTGCAACATCATTTAATTTACGCTGTGAATCAATCCTAGAGCCCAACAAAGGTGGCATCCTGCATGCTTGGGAGTTTGAGAGGAGACGTGGGAGGAATGATTAACAATGGAGTGTTCAGTAATGTAGGGGAATGATAAAAGAACATCACTTCATTAGTTGGAGTTTTAGTGAAGTAATAATAAAGAAAAATTTCAAACCACCAATTTGGAGGGTATAAAAATGAGAGGGTTTGTACACATACAAAAAAAAATGAGACGGTTTGGGTCGGATGGTTGGGCCACCATCCTCGGCCATTCCACTTCCATTAATGAAAAGAACTCTCAAACAATGGATTGCTATATTTTTACCACTGCATTTCATTACTAATCATCACACTCTATCCTCCCAAACATAGTCAAATGAAGAAAACGATATAATGGACAAAAGAGTTGTCATTTTTTTTTTCACTAAGGTTATTCTCGAATCGATAGCAAGAGACTAATTCCTTTTGAGTTGTGGTTGTTTCTTTTAATCCAATTTAGTATTTATTATGGATTATGGGTGTTATACACACAAGTGCACATATCATAATAAAGTGAATGACAAAAGATATCGTTGGTGCTAAAATAGTATTATCTAGGTAATCAAATAAAATTATGAGTACTTGAGAAAGAAATTTAAAAGGCAATTCAAAGCAATAATAAAAGATAGACAATAAAGTAAAAAAAAAAAAAGCTTTGATAATCATATTTCACTATCACTACTTCGATTTGATTCAAGTACGATTACCTCCTAATTTTCTTTCAACCTGTATTTGCCAAACAAAAACCCTAATTTACTCAATGGACGCTTTCAAGCACTAAAAAATATATTCCCAAATTAATAACTCATTATATGTCAATGTGAGTTAAATAATTGAAAATTTATTAAGATCTATGATTTCTTATGAAAGGTGCATAGAGCATATGTACATGACCTATTCATATTCATGTCATGGTTTTATCTCAATACTCTAGACATATATATCTCTTTTCAATCTCAATATGATTAACAAATATTCTAACTAATGGCCAGTTAATTATAAGTATCAAGAAGCACAAAACGCAAAAATGGTGAGTTTACACCATCATTCAAGGAAAATGGTGTTTAGTTCAAGATGAATGAAATTACACCAAACATCAAAAAAATAAAAATAAATAAAACTCATTGCCGAAGAACAAGAAGAATGAAAACAAAAATGAAATCTCAATCCATATATTGGGATGACTATCCCTAATAGTGTTCTCTCCAAGAACCTCTCTTCTTTTTTGCTTATGGCATTTATGTATCTATGTGACTAAGAGTGTATTTGGGAAAACTGGAAAAAAAAAAAAAAAGATTATGCTGATAATCAGTTTTTGTATAATCGATTATTGTGATAATTGATTATAATCAGAATCTGTTTTTGTTTGAGTATGTTTGCTGAAAAGCTATTTTAAAATAATATATTTCGTTTGGGTGGTGCAAAAATAATCACTTTTACATAGTAAATTACGAAAAAAGGCATGAAGATATTTGTTTATAATATTTGTTTTTATTGTAACATTAGATTTTTTTTATATCTTGTCATCAAATTTTATTTATTTATAAAAAACTAAATAAAATTTCTAACTTTTTTACATAATTATGGAAAACATATGAAAATACATTATTTTTTACAATAGTTAGATAAAAAGAATATATATTCTAGTTTAATAACAAAGAGAATTTGAGAGTTAAATTCAAAAAAAAATTGGCATTGGGCTGGGATTGGAAAGTAACAATTAATCACAATTTCTGAGGGGAGCAAGTTATTGGTCTTATGGCTAATCTCAACCACAATTACAAGCCCCCTCTGCGCCCGGTAATACCGGGGAGGGGTTATTACGGGAAAGGCACAATGGGTCTTTAAAGTATAATCTAAATTATTCCATCAAACTGTTCTCATAGGCAGATGGTTAAAAAAAGTTTCAATTTCAGTAAAAAAGCTTTTTAACAATATCAGTTATAAACCCAAACAAAAAAGATTATACACAAAACAACTTTTAAGTGTAAAAACAGTCGTTTGGGAAAAATCCCAAACATGCTCTAACTTCCGAATATGATCAATTTGGATTTAGCTCAAATTTAGGATTTGGATATGATTTTTTTTAACAACGTTGTCTTCAATATATTAACTATATTATTTTTTTTTATCAAGTATTAACTTTATTAACTATATTATGGTTACTAACCAAAAAAATATTGTGATATTAATTGTTAAATAATTTTAAAAACATCTTAAACTGATATTGGAAGAGGGTGAGGCTATTTATCCTCTTAATTGCATGTTGATATTATTTTTTTTATCATAAACTATAATTTTACTGTGTAAAAAAAAACTATAATTTTACAAAATAAAAATTCAAATAATGATTGATTATGGTGTAATTAAGTGTTCGAGTACCTGCATTGCGTTGGTTCGAGTGGATCCAGACTCGAATTTTTTAACTGAAGTTTTAGGTTCCAGCTTGTGGATAAAGAAAAACGTGGTTGAAAGAGAAAACATCACTAAAGATGGTCAGCCTGGTTTTCAAACGAGATTAATCATCGGCGAAGTGGGTGAATACTTCGCACCTATAATATGGTAACCAAAAAAAATATATTTGTTCAAGTGGGACTAATATATCATGTTTCCATAAAATGTGATACAACAGTGTATCTTGAATTTTGGTAATTTTGTACATGTTAAGAAATCAAAAAATAGAAATGTATTGAAAAGAGTAATTTTTAAACTTTTGAGAACACAACTTTCAAAACTACATTTCTATTTTTGATTTTTAACATTTGTAAGGTTGCATGGGATAGAAAAATCCCAGTTAAAAAGTATCATCTATATCATTCATTATTATTATTATTTTTCTTTTGACAAGATTCATTATTAATTGTTAAACACTTAAATTAACTAAGCAATAAGAAAGATTATGTAATATATAACTAATCGAAAACATTTTTTGAACATCATAACAGGGATACCATATCGTATCCCTTTTGTTTTATTGAGGTATTCTCGTTATGTGTATATATAAATATGATAAAAAGTAAGTGAAAAATAAAAATAAACACATATGATATCATATACGGTGTCTAAATTTTGATGTTCAAATAACACAACTCATAACTAATACTCCCTCCGGTCTCCATTATAAGCAAAAATTAAATAAAATACATATTTTAAGGTGGGTAGTTAATCTCATTTAATATTGTTAATCTTATTTAAAAATTTAAGTTTGTTACCTAAATTATCCTTTATCTCATTTATTAAGCTTGTGTTGTTGGTAATAAAATGAATCATTTGAAAACAAAATTTGTATTAAATGAAGGGTATTTTGGAAATAATATCATTAAATTAAATAGAAGTAGTTGAAATTTACTTATATATTGGATCAAAAGATCTGAGACTTTTTTTTGTTTATAATACATAGTGGATGGAGCATGTATCTTTTGTTCCTTGAGTAATGATAGTTGAACACCTGAGTTTGACATCCAATGTTGACACCTTGGTTAATCATGTGTAAATTTATGGTTAATTCAGTTCATTATATGGTTAATGGGTTATATGAAGCTTATTTTCCATAATCATGTAAATATTTGGTTAATCATATGCTAATATCTAGTTAATTCAGTTTTTTATATGATTAATAGGTCATCATGAATTAACCAAATATTTACGTGTGATTAACCATATAATGAACTGAATTAACCAAATATTTGTACCGATTAACCAAGATGTCAACTTTGGATGTCAACTTTGGGTATGCAACTATCGTTACTCTTGTTCCTTTGGACTTTGGAGGGTGACTAGCCTCGTCCCAAGAAAGAGGTCGTCGACAGGGACGTCCCTTCTAAGGGTTTGTTTGACAAAAATAGCTGATAAATTAGTTTATAGTTAATAAGCTAGCTGATAGCTGATAAACTAATTTTTAGCTGATAGCTGATAACTGAAAAACTAGCTGATTGAATTTGAAGTGTTTGGTAAAATTAGCGGTTGAACTAGCTTATAAATATTAAATGACATAAAAGGACATATTTATGATAGACATGGTAAAGTGGGATTTCATTAAATGATTGGGGTAAAAACGAGAGAAAAGTCAATAAGCTATAAGCTACTAGACATAAGGGTCTGTTTGGCAAGTCCAATAAGCTAATTTATAGCTTATTTGACTAGCTTATAAGCTTGTTTAACTGAAATAGAAGTGTTTGGTAAACAAGCTTATCTCATTAGCTTATAGCTTTTCTTCATAAGCTAATTTATTTAGCTTATGACCGATAGCTTATAACTTATTGACTTTTCTATTGTTTTTACCCTCATTCATTTAATGAAATTCCAACCTTACCATGTCTATCATAAATACGTCATTTTAAATCATTTTATATTTATAAGCTAGTTCAACCGCTAATTTTACCAATCATTTCAAATTCAATCTGCTAGCTTTTCAGCTATCAACTATCAGCTATAAGCTGTCAGCTAAAAATTAGTTTATCAACTATAAGCTAGCTTATCAGCTATTTTTGCCAAACATAGCCAAAATAAATTAGCTTATGAAGAAAAACTATAAGCTAGTAAGATAAGCTTGTTTACCAAACACCTCTATATCAGTCAAACAAGCTTGTAAGTAGGGATGTAAATGGGGCGGGGTGGGTATGGGTAGTAGTCCCCCACTCCCCAC
This sequence comes from Echinosophora koreensis, assembly GCA_035048595.1. Taxonomy (NCBI): domain Eukaryota; kingdom Viridiplantae; phylum Streptophyta; class Magnoliopsida; order Fabales; family Fabaceae; genus Echinosophora; species Echinosophora koreensis. Next base: position 1,188,954 of record JAPCYP010000103.1, read on the forward strand.
TCCGTTGGAAGAAATTCTTATCCATCCCCGCCCCATATCCGTGCGGGTATCCATCTTGCGGGTTCTAAACAAATTTAGCAATATTTGCGGATATCCATGGATATCCATGAATATTATAATATCTCGCAAAATTGAGAGTAAGAGGGACTTTTTGCTGGAGTGTGGTGCGAGAGTGAAAGAGACTTTCTGAATTGGAGAGAAAGAGGCACGCAAAATTGAGAGTAAAAATAGAGAGGGAGGGCAGGATGGGTGATGTGCGGCTACGAAAGTTAGAAATAAAACAAGGGTATATATGTGTATGTGTGTGTGTTCACACGTGCGTGCATGCGTACGTGCGTGAAGTGGGTAACTTAGTAATAGTATATTAGCAGATGCGGGTATCCGCGGGTGTGGATGCTATGTTACCCGTCCCCGTCTCATTAATAAATGGATAAATGAAATATCCATTTAATTTATTCATGGATACTCATTAAGATATCTATTTTTTATCCATTGCAGATATTATCCGCGGGTATCTATGGATATGGGTAAAATTTAAATCCCTACTTGTAAGCTACTCAAATAAGTTATAAGCTAGCTTACAGGACTTTACAAATAGAGCCTAATTATTTCCCACTTGCCGCGTAGGCGCGTAGCAACTTTAAAGCGACTGCTTGACTTCTCACGAAGACTTTATTCCTTCACACAGACAGAGTTCTTTCCGTGTTTAATTAATGTTTTTTCCCCCTACAAAAGCTGATCAGTGATCGCTTTCGCTTCTAATTCTCAAACTCAAGCAACAGAAAAAAGAGTATAGTGGTTGAATTGAATGCAAGATGGGTCTTTTGTGGTTTCTCAAACTGTCTCTCAAATGCATTGATCATTTTGCATGGTATTCATCCCTATCCTTCATTTCCTTTGTTTTGCTGCCTCCATATTTCTGATTCTCCACACACATATATAAAAAAACATGTCTTTCAACAGATCATCATATTGGTCTCTTGCTATAAATTAAAATGGTTCATCTTGACCCTTTTGGCCTCCATGCAAGTTTATTAACTGCTTTTTGTGTGTGTGTGTTTGTTTGCTCATTTTTAGGCCTCTTCTTGCTCTGGGGTATCCTCTGTAAGTTTCTCTCCCATTCTGTTTGTATCTTATTGCCCGTTTTTGTTGATTTTATGTCTCTTTACTGGGTTTTTGGTGTGCTAAGAAAGTTGAAACCTTTTCAATCGTTGTTTCACTAATTGTTATGCTGCTTTTATTGTCTGTGATTATGGTTTTATGTGGTTTTGACAGATTTGCTTCCGTACAAGCAATTGAGACTGATTCCTATACAGAAACTAGGGCTTTGATCTCATATTGGATACTACTCTCATTAATAAACCTCTTTGAATTTGCTTTCATGAGGCTTCTTCTATGGTAAATTGTTTGTCTCTTAATATGGAAAGTTATTATTATTATTATTGAACAAGAATTCATTAACTTCATATTCTTTTATTGGTATTGAGAACATCGTTGAACTCCATGATCATTGGAAGGATCAATCAATGCACTTCCAATTTGTCACAGAAGTTTGCTAAATTTTAATACATAGGATTAGTAGGGCATGAAATTGCTTTGAAGAATCCCTTTGTCTCTCACTCCATAAGAAATGAAATGTTGCTTCAAAAACCATATCTATTTTACTGGACTTTAATACTGGAACCTTCATTCTGCAAGTAGAAAGCGATTTGAGGTCTCTTTAACCCCTCCCCCTCCCCCAATTATTATTATTTATTTATTTTGAGATTTTTCATTGAATTAGTTAATACTGAAGTGTCAGTTTTGGCTGCATTTTGTCAAAGCAGAAATTGGCCTTCATTGCCTGGAACCCCAACCAAGATGAATGTTGCTGCTTACAGAAATCTACAGTAAAAATAGTCATATACAAGGTTTCCCCCTAAGAAAAATGAACCACTTAGTACTGGTTAACTAACCTATTTTGATATTGCATTGCACCATAGGTCCATAAGCATTATATAATACATGCAATTTATTCTATCAATGCATGCGGACATAAGCATTTTCAACTTAGCATTTCTTGACTATTGTTTAACTAGTTTTATCGTCTTGGAAATGCATTAGCTGTGATTACTAATATAGTTGTAGAGGGCGTGCCTTGGTGCAATGGTAAGGTTGCTACCCAGGGGTTCAAATCTTGAAAACAACCTCTATGCTTGCGGGGGTATGGCTGTGTACATCTACCTCGAGCTTCGTGCATCGGGCTGCCCTTTTATTAATACAGATAGTTGTAGCAAGTGATTTCTCTTTTCATTTTCATTTTTTAATCAATTCATGGATACAATTAACTTCTTCAACCCCATTTTAACATCAGGTTCCAATTCTGGCCTTACATTAAGCTAATGGTCATCTTTTGGCTCATCGTACCTGACTTTGGACGAAGTACTTATGTCTATAAGTATCTTGTTCACTCAAGCCTCTCCATGAAACCACGAGCAGTCATAAGCAGGTTAAAGAACTGGAAGAAATTATTTGTCCAGAAAAAAAGCTTTTTACTGCACGCAGAGAGATATATAGAAGAGAATGGACCTGAAGCCTTAGAGAAACTCATTGCTAGCAAGGTAAAAAGCTACATGCCAATTTAGTGTATAGATGGATTGGACTATATACCCTACTAATTCTATAATGTCTCCTAATGCTATAACACTAGAAAAATAATTTATGGAGGCAAGTTTGTGTATGTCCATATATATGAAAATGTTTGCCTACTGACATATCCATAATTAGGTGATTCGAGTTGTATTCATTTCCTAGGAATGAATGCATTATATAGAAAGTTGAGTTAGAATCTATTTTATAGAAAAGATGGTATAATCTCACCTTAAGGCGGTTTGGGCATGTGTGGAGAAGAGTCACTAAGAAGAGAAGATCAAACGGAAGGTAGCCCAATAGCTAGAGGTAGAGGGAAATTAAGAAAATCTATAGACGAAACCATTAAGATAGTGATGTAAATAGTTTGTCTATATACATGATTTATGATAGGACATTATGACGTTGTTTGATTCATGTAGCTGACCCACCTAGTGGGAAAAGGCTTGGTGGTGGTTGTTATTTCTTTTGTGCCCATTTTAAATCTCATGTATCTGGCATTGGCTATTAAAAATTTAAGCTGCTTCTCCTTTTCTCCTCTTGAAGAACACAGCACATAATCCTGATGCAGAAGCAACAAATGCATTTAGAGTTACTGATAAAGAAATAGAACAGGTAAAAGTTTTTATGTCACTAGGAAGTTCTGACAATAATAATTTAATATGATTCTTTCTACGAGTTATTGTATGAGTCAGTTCTACCTTTCCAACTCTCCTTTTCACATTTAGTGTATTTATTGAATATAGAAAGAGCATCATGTGCATACAAATGGGAAAGGGCACCAGACGGAGCAAAAAGACATAAAAGATTTGGAGGTGATTGAGAAAAAGGAAATTCCTGCAGGAAAGAAAGTAAGGTTTCTTATCCTATTCACTTAAAACAGGAATAGGGCAAATCGAAGTTTTAGACTTGAAACCATGTTAATAGGTCATTTCTGAAAAGGTTTTTATAAATTCATACACTTATTCATAATCCATCATCTTGATAGTCATATTTGTGGTGACTGTTGGTGGAGACTAATTTGATTGATACTATTCGTATTTTTATGAGGATTTATGTATTTCCTCTAAAAATAAAAGGTTGCCCAAATCTCCTTGGATTTAAATGACAGCAAGCCATCTGTTACAGCGTGTAACACTTATCACATAGTAATACCCAGTGCGGCAGGCAATGAACATAGCAGATTTCTTCAAACTGCATGAACTTGTTGTGTGCTCTTTTGTTCTTTCTTCTACATTTCATTCTTTTCATTAATTTTACGGTGGCTATGAATGTTTTGTTTTTACAGTGCCTCTTTTAGAACACTATGTCGTATTCTTTTTCTTTTGACGGCAATAAAAGGATAGACTATGACTAAATACTTTCTGAAGTTTGCTATCTGTATAAAATCAAAGGATCATAAATTATTTTCTACCTGTAAGGAGAAAGCTTGATATTCACAGTTCTTCTCTGAAGAAGAGGTCTCAAGTTTGAATTATTCCTTCCTTTGTATGCACAAGTAACCATTTGTTATATTTTTAAAAATATACATTCTTTTAGACATATTGGATCAACTTACAACAAATACTTTACTTCCATACTAATCTTGAATATTTCAGGATATTCCTATCATGTCTAACCTTGCACCAAGTCAGACCACTTCATCAGCCATGGTGGAAAGTAAGGGAATGGTAGGGAAAGACACAGCTGGTGGAGAGCTTCCTCAGAGTTCTGCGCATAAGGAAGTACAGAAAGAGTGGACTTGCGCAGTATGTCAGGTGACAACTACATGCGAGAAAAACTTGAATACCCACCTGCATGGGAGCAAACACAAGGCTGCGTGTGAAGCTCTGAAAGCAAAGAATCAGCCTATTCCACAGAAGCTGAAAAATGTTCAGTCCAAAGAGGAATTGAAACAAAAGAACATTATCAATCACCATGCAAATATAGAGCAGAAGAATTTCCAGATTTCACATGCAAAAGAGCATGCTCAAACAAGTAGGGAGCCTGAGAAGGGTATGCTTAATGATGCAGTAAAACAAGGAACAACTAGAAGACGGCGTCGTAAAACTGACCAGCCAAATGCCAAGACCATGAATGGAGAGAGTATAGTTAACAATGGATTGAAGGGGAAAGCTGTCATAGATCACAAGGTGCAAGGACTGCAAAAGAACCTCGGTAAACCTGTTGTGACGAATCCTTCCAAATTAAGATGTGTAGTCTGTAATGTCACTTGCTGTGAGCACGACATGGCATCTCACTTAAAAGGTAGGAGGCATTTGGCTAATATTCAGAATTAATCTGAATTTCATATTTATTAAGAGGTTTATACTTCTGTTCTTCCCTTGGATGTGAGACTGATCCCGTTGTGCAAATGTTGGGTAGCTTTGTCTATAGATTGATGGTTTAAATGAGAATAGGAACATCCCTTGAGAGTTGAAAGGAAGTTGGGGTAGAGATTAGAGAGCCTGCTTTATTGATATTGATGATATCTTAGTATATATTGTAATTGCAGTTCTACTTTGATTCAAAGGATTCATACATATATTTTGCTATATGATTTTTGGGTTTTTAGAATTTATAGTTCACTCTGTACTTTGGCTGGAGACAGTGAATTAGTTAACACCTCAACACGCCATTCACATCCACACTAAACATTGTGTTAATTTCTACTGAATGTTCAGCTTTTTAACAATTTCTTTGCGTTTTTCATATTTATTGCTTTAACAATAGTATGGGTATTGCAACATCCTCCCTCCGATCTATAATATAAACAAAATGTTCCCAATTTTTTTTATCCAAAATATAAGTAAATTCTAACTATTTCCATTCTATTTAATAAAATTGTTCTTAAAAAACCCTTCATTTAATGCAAATTTTGTTTTCCAATGACTCCTTTTATTCTTAACAACACAAGCCTAATAAATAAGAGGAAGAGTAATTTAGGTAACAAATTCAATTTTTTATTTCCAATGACTCTTTTAAATGAGATTAACTAGCTTTCTTAGTAAGTATGAAATTAATTATTTTTGTTTATAATATGGACTGGAGGGAATATTAATTACTGCCCTGCTTTCATGGGGCTTGACTAAGCCTCATTGACTTGAATTTTAGAGTAATATCGAAACAAAATGAATGATGCTAATTATACTAAATTTAACAGATTTTATTAGCATTCAAGTGTTTATCAATAGCTCAAAGCTGATTCAACTTGGACTTTTTCTTTAATCCCTCAGGCTCAAAATAACTAATGTGCTTTTTTTTTTAATAAAAAAATATATTTGGTTACGCTAAAATAAAATTTTCAGTGGATGAATATCGTATTAGTAGGCCAAAGGAGAGAGCTACATGAGATGATTAGTAGAAAAATAATAGGGGAAAATGCATAACCGGAGAGAGACCTTCACATTGATTTTATTCGATAGTATAAAGGTTTTAGAAACAAAATAAATATAATGCTATGGCTATCAAGATTTCTGTGAGGTTGGCATTGCCATGTTAATCTTGCTATCGCCAGCTGAATCCTTCCATTGTTGGGTTACTGTTTTGATCTGTGTATAAAAGTTAACTCCTGCCTTGCCTGCAATTCAAGAAAGCATATGAGATTCAAATCCAAGGGTATATAGCCTAATATCATAAGCAAAATGTAACTCCAAAGTGTAAGTGCAGAAGATCCAGCCTGAGAGAAACCACTCTACCATAGAAATTGAGATCGCCTGCGAATGATGCCTTGTTTCCAGTAAATGAGAAAAAGGGTAAAGGAACTGGAATCGGAACGTTGATGCCGACCTGTTCCAAATGCAGTGACAAGAAGTCATGATCCATAAGTATAAAAAATGCAGATACTGGTTGACATTCATCAGCATTGTTAATGTACTTCCAAGAGCAAATGGAGAACATCCCACTCAGTTGACATTACCTGCCCAGCCTCAATCTCGGTCTGAAATTTCCTTGCAGCAATACCAGATGAAGTAAATATAGAAGCACCATTTCCATACCTGTTGGAAAAATCAGAGTTAAGAAATATACAACAGTTTAACCAAAGGCAATGACAACAGTGAGTTGTTAATAAATACTTGTTTTTGTTGACAATGTTTATGGCCTCTTCCAAGCTATCAGCCTGAAGTTTCAAAAACAACAGAAAAACAATGTATTAGCATATCCTTATATTGCCAAAATGAAAAATCCAAGGTCTCCTACATGAAAAAACAAGGGGAAATCAACCACTCAAGTGGTTAATCAATTCGATGAGTGGTTACATTGACCACCCTTCGAACATCACTAATGAGTTGAGAAGTTAATTGTTTCTAATTATATTTTTGTAATTTTCCCATAAAATAATAAGATACTAAGGATGAGACAAACAAACGCACCTCCATGAACAGAAGAACCGGGCCAAAAATTTCCTCCTGGATAGGTCATGTTAGAGACAGTCAAGTTTAATAATAAACATCTAAACTTCAAGTCTATACTTTTGTAGGAATTCTTTCAGCAGGCACTTGAAGATTGGAGATTAAAATGAAAATACCTTGTAGCACTCCATGTCGGCAGTGACATTTGATAAGATGGTTGGGCCAATAAAATTACCAGATTCATATCTTGGGACCTACTTGCCATGCACACGAGAATGAATAAGCATTCTTAAATTTTGGTTTAGAAAATGGCAAAAACTAATGAGTAAAAAAAGAACCTTGAAACTATGTGGGAAAACAAAGGCCTATGCAAGGACTGTTCTATCTTGTCAAATACAGTTATTCACCAAAATGTATTTCCTTACATTTGCCATTTTACTCCCCTTTAAGGGTGTTCATTTTATTGTATCTCAGCTTGATGGGAGTACAGTGAAGGGAGGGAGAAACAGGAAGCCAGAATAAACAGGTAACAGAAATCACGAGCTGAAAGATAAGCTAGACCACTTGTGTGAGGAACTTTTGCATCATATCTGCTACCAAGCGTGACAGACAACCTTGGGACTTACATAATAAGTTTATAACATGGAGATATATATAGAAAAGGTTCTATTTCCAAGTTACCTACTGAATGAAGTCATATGCAATAAAATGTTTCATTATCCCCTATATGTGTCTGATAGAAACTTATAGAATCTACTAAGGAGTTATATGAATGATAATGTATTATTGATGATTCTATGAAGGAATTGACCCTAACAGAGATAGAATACATAAAATATAGAGAAGATACAATGAACCTCTAGGAATTCGAGAGCCTAGTCTCTCCCAAACCATACCACCACAAAACTGACCGAATTCCTCCCAAATCCCTTCTACCCTATATTTATTAGATACTCCTATTCTAACTGCACATAGCAGTTACACATAACAGTTACTAAATATATATAGCAGTTACTATCAGTTAATAAAAAACTGCCTACTAATGTTACATGTCTGCTGCCACTGTATTTCTAGTCTTCTTCCTAGGCCTATGACTAACAGTTTCTCTTCTTATTTTTATTTTGTACAAGGCAAAGCACACTATATGTGTGTGTGTGTGTGTATTTTCACATTTGAAAAAACAGTTGGAGATATAAAAGATACCACTATATTTCTTCCATCAAGCAGTAGCTTTGCACCACTTTCAACCCCAGATTGAACTAATCTGTGTATTCGCTCCTTTGCCTGTGCAGACAGTAAGAATATTGAAGAAATGCAAGAAATACTTAAATGATACTCCAAAAGATTTACTACTGAGATTTTTAGCTCAATTCCACAGTGTGGAAGAAGTAAATACAGAATCACAAACAAACCTGTTTGCTGATGACTGGACCAAGGTCTGTATCAGGTTCAGTTCCAGCATTTACTTTAAGAGCCTTGGCATGCTCAATGAGTTTATTTTCCCTGGACAAATATTGTGAAGGATGCAATTATTTTACAAATCCCAAGTACATCACTAAAGTCAATTTTCCAAGGCCAAAAAAAAACTTTATAGTCAATTTTCCATACACTGATCACAAGAAAGTCCAAACTCTCAAAACAGTCGTTTCTCTGGACAATCTCCTCAGAATTAAATAAAAGAATGGAATTAATTAATTGTTCATACTAGTAATTTTGGCATTATGGTAACAATGTTCACAGTTTGTGATTATACAATAATTGCAAAAACTTTCTCTATAGAGAAGTCAGATTATGTCTTAGTAAAGGAAGAGCGATGATTCAGTTTGGCACACACCAAACACATCCAGAACATTTTGGAACATCCATCTAGAGGAGGAGCTTCAAATGTAAGATGCTACTATAGAAGTAGTAAAAAAACACAAATCAAAACAGAAATAGAGTATGATACCATGGTTGTGAGCCTCCAACAAAAACAACTGTGCTGAGAGCCATGCACCTTTGTCCAGCAGCACCAAAACCAGCAGCAACTAAAGCATTTATAGTAGCATCAACATTCGCATCTGGCATGACAATCGCATGATTTTTGGCCCCCATATTTGACTGAAAACTACAGTTTATCAGGTTCCCAACTTCCTATAATTGCATGGGTATAAACCACAATTTTACCAAGGGAAGGAAAAAAACTACGTCCACCTACCTGAACACGTTTCCCTTTAGCTGCTGCTCTTGAATATATGTGCATTCCAGCCTTTAATACAAAATAAGAGGGTGAAATAAGCATACATAATATATAATAATATAATAGGGGACTCCTATTTGCTAAACTTTAGCATTTTGCATCACACACTCTCTTCTATCGAAGCACAGTCTAACCACAAAAAAAAGATTCAATTTTCTGACATGTAACAGGATTACCTTATGGCTAAAAACATTTAGTTTAGGGTCACAAAAGAGGAATCACATAAAAGCACTGAACTGGAATAAAACAAACAATCATTAGATGACTTACAACATTTGAACCAACAAAAGATATTGCTCTGATGTTGTCGTCATCACATATAGCATTTACAATATCCTGTCACCAATTGTATGATTAAGAAGTCAGAACATCAATAAGAAAAGCAAAGCACAGTGAGTGATTGACACGTAATAATGTGACAAGTTGTTGCCCTTGAAACAATTGTTTTATCATGAATAAAATCATAATTTTATGATCAGGGTGTGGTACAATATTATATGCAACTTTAGGATTTTAAACTTGAATATAATTAAGATGAAATCACCAAATGGCAAATGAGCCCAAGAACATTTAATAGGTAAGTATCATAAGAAACAGTTGAAGTACAAATACTAATGGCATACATGAGTTCCGTGAACTATATTTAAGACACCCTCAGGCAAACCAGCCTCCAATGCCAATTCTGCAAGCAATACAGAAGCACCTGGAAAAACAACTGGTTTCAGATAACAACCATACCTTATATTGCTCTTAAAAATAGGTTTTCGAAAAATTCCTCAGTGAAGATCACAGCAAAAAAAAATAAAAAAAAAATATTTAAATGTAATGAGAAATGATGGTTTTAAAAAAATTTAAATGTCAGCAACACTGTTTTTTGAATTTGTGACTTTGCTTCATGCAAGTCATTTTCAAAATTTGCAATACTCTGAGCCTCTTAATTGCAATACAGATGAAAAGGCAAGTGAGTTCAAAGTCCTAATCACCAGCCGAATAATAGATTGTATTAGAGGCAACTAATTTATTCAGAAAATTTCCAACGCCTGGTGTTCACAGGACAATTCATGGTCATATAATCGCAATGCCTTACTTAAGCTTGCTTTGAACGACAAAAATATCATAGTCCCATTTTTTTCCATTATAATTAACACTATGCTTCAGATTGAGGAGCTAATTCAAGTGTATTAATAGACAACAAAATAAGTAGAAAACATTACCAGGGTCTTTCTCTGATGGCTTTAGAATAAAGGTATTACCACAGGTAACAGCCATTGGGAACATCTGCAGACAGATTATAGACATTTGGAATTTGTTATCATGTCCAATATAATGTTACCTACATTACATTCCTGTGTGAAATAACAAGAATATGAACAGAGACAAAGACAAAATCATTCTGGCTAAATGTTTCTGCATCTTTCTATATAATGTACTTTTTCTATCTTATGTGCTGACGTGAATGATGCCCAAGCAGGTAAGAAATATAGGTGTACCGAATAACTAAAGGTGAAAGATTAATTAGATAGTCAGAAAGGCACCAAAAAGGTAGAAGACAGCTTACCCACAAGGGAATCATAGCAGGAAAGTTGAAAGGACAAATACCAGCACAAATACCAAGTGGTTCTCTAATGCTGTAAGTATCAATTCCATGTGACACATTGGAAACATACTCTCCCATTTGTAGAGTTGCCATCCCACAAGCATGTTCCACCACCTCTAAATGAAATAACTATAAATATTCAGAGAATTCCATCACCGCAAATTATGAGCTCAATCATTATCTTGCTACAAAATCTTCTCAAGCAATATATTAAAAAGACCAACCTAAACCACGAAATACATCTCCTTGTGC